>CM060920.1:124139607-125339607 GCA_030737875.1 Allium sativum
TTTACTTCATTTGCTTATTTCTATCTATATTAAAACATTTCTGATCTTTATTTGGAAAAACGTTTCCCAAGTTCTTTATCTTCTTTAAAACTGATGTTTAAATAAACATCACTCAGCCAATTTAACTCCTTTCACTCATTGGCTCAATTTACTTAACCAATCTTCACCACCCAACCTTACTCATCCTTAGTTAAAAACGAAGCCAATCAAGTTGGGGTATAATTACCTCTCAGACCTTAATTGGACAACATTTCCAACCTCGAAATAAACAAGGTTCATCTTCAAAATCTTTAACAACTTCCTTTCGAATAACCATACTCAATTTATCATTCTTTCGGATAAAACTGTATTCGATAATCTTTCTCTTGCGAAGAAACTATATCCAATTAACTATTTCTTCGAATAACTGGTATTTGATTTAACTCACCTCTAAGATAAACTATGTTTGATAAATCTACTTCGAATAAGTGTTCTTTGATTAATTCCTTTTTTTCCTAACTCTATTCAGTTTACTACTACTCGATTAACTCAAACCTGATTAACCCCATTTGAATAACTCAAAATTTGATTTAATTCCAATTGATTTTTCTTTAATCGATTAACCATAACTGGTTAACTCTACCTGACTAACTTCACCTGATTTACTCTAACTGGTTATTCTAACTGATTAACTCTAATTCGACTGACTCGACTTATTTAACTAATTTTGACCAACTCGACTTAATTACTTTTATCGATTACTACTGTTTGATTTAACACCATTCGCTTGACTCTAGATCACAGCGATCACAATAGTTACGCCTAATTCCCTCAGGAAACATCCGACTGCCGTAGGCTATCTGCAGCCCCTGCGAATTCCGCTAGCAGTCTTACGAAATGGTACTTATCTTGAATCACTATGTTTGACTAACTCTGGTCTCAATTGACTATATTCGATCAAATTAAATTTAATAACCAATATTCAATTAAATCCTAACTCGATTAACTGGATAATAAAAATCCTTATTTTCTTTAAAATTTCCCTATTCAAAATAATATACTTAAATTTATTTTAATTATAAAATAGACTTATATATTTCATAAGGGTCGACCCACTTGATAATAAAAATCCATGATTCTCTGACACGCAAAGTGATACCAAATTATTCAACCAATACTGGTTAATCCAAATCAAATGTTGAATTTCAATCCAACGGTTCATCAATCAAATTAATTTCCGAATCCAACTATTTCCTTTATCTAGTAATAAAGGACGACCCTCAATCAACAACCAGATCATGAAAACAATTCACATAATTTCAAACACGATTATTTCATAAACGTGTAAATCAAGGAAAATTTCCTTCATTGGATTTAATCGTTAAAAATAACGATTCTATATTTCACCGAATTTAAACGACCGTTTAAATTCCATTGTTCAAATCAACATGATATAACTAGCAGACAGTCATTTCTAGCAACCAGAGTACATAAAACAAAACCCAATTTATATCAAATATAAATGGGGGAAACTGAGTGAGGTTAACTCACCTTTGATTCTCACTGTCGCCAGCTTTGTCCTGTTTTTGTTCCGCTTGTAGTCATGATCGTATTACGAGTTGTTTGCACCATTTCTGTTCATATATGAACGAGTTATAAATATTTGAATATTAACGCCTTTTGTTAAATTAATTTAACCTTAGTTAAAAATAAATTAATCCTATTTAATTAAACTCGTTATACAGACCCTAATTAATTTCCTTAAATCCTTATTTTCAAATTAAATTAATTACATAAATTAAAACGCTTAATTACATAAATTAAAACGATAAACACTAATCACATTTGTTAATAACTACATTATATTAACAAATAACTAAATATGTTTTACTAGTATGAAATGATTTTAAATTTTTATTAGTTAGATTAACTCATTTTATTTAAAATCTCTAACCAAATCAATAAAACACTAATAAAGTCTTCCTTTTATACCTAACTAAACAAATATAAGGTAATTGGGCCTTACCGTCCAGCCCATCAGTTCCAGCCCGCCCTCATAAAACATCAAAACCCTTCTCATTCAAACCCTATACCATCGGTCCCCTTCATTCTTCAAACACACTCCGCCGCCACTCTAAAAATAAACGAGAACGAAAACCCTCCCTGTCAAAAAAATCTGCTCTTCTCTCATCGATGGACGCTGCTCCTCAAAACAACCCACCGCCGCCACCGTATCATGATACTGGACCTCGACCCACCACCCCGAGATCGTCAGGGCCATGGTCCTCCATCCCGACCTGCCTTCCACCCAACAACTGATGGTGGACCCCACAACCAATGTTAAACCGCAACGACCCCTCCCTAAACGGCCGAGACTCGAACTACTCAAGACCCCATCTCAGATCCGAAACCCTAAGTCTTCAACACATCGGGAACTCCGTTAATACCTGCTTCCAGATAAGTAATTAACTCAATTTTTACTTACGGTATTATCTTTGTTTTGATTCTTTTGTGGTTTCGAATTGGGTTTACTTTGTTGTATTGGTATGGATTTTTGCTGTGGCAACTAGAACACCCTGTTAGTGTATTTATACTTGCGAATGATCCCTGTTCATCTCGAATTGTTACATCCTCGTTTTAGATTTAGCAGTAACTAAACCCTAGGTTCTATCCTTCTCGTTTTAGTTGTGATGTAAGACCGAACTGTTGATGATTGACATATTGATGTTTGTGGTTACTTAGCAGAGATGTGTGAAAGTTTTTGTTAGATCTTCATGTACTATTTTTGTTCTAATATGCACATGGATCGAATTTTCCCCTATGTAGATTTGATTCAGTCGTTAAATTGTTGAGAAATGTTCACTGTCTTGTCTTGTTCATATGGTACTGTCTGAGGATTTCCTGTTAGATTTTTCCTCCTTGTGCACTCCTGCTCAACTGTCCCTATGGTTTAGGCTATATATCTATAGATATTTCACATGGTATTGTCTGCCATTACACTATTTTAATTCAATTTCAGATCTGCATTGTAATAGCAGAACGACTATTCTATGTGATCTTCTGATTATATATATAACATATATTATCTGTTTTGATTGTATAAAGATTTGGTGGTACATTCTTATATTTTTCTTTCCTTGTTGTTCGAATTGTCTAAATGGATTGGATGGTGTTAAATATGTTCTTTTTACTGTTTTGCATAGCTGTTATATTAGCTTTCTTTTTTCCTGTTTTCATGTGGTATTTTCCTCTTTCAAAATCTTTTAACTATATATATTTACATGCATATACTACTAGCTATATATAGTTGTTCCTCATTCTTCTTAGGATGATTTTCTGATGGACAGTGGAGATGGTGACGGCTGCGCTATCAGGCAGTGAAGATTTGGTTGGATTTCAAGTACCATCTATGAAAATTTCCGACTTGATTTCGCATACATTATGTACCAATTGTTTTGTATTCACTTAAAAGATTTGAGATGTATATATTAGTTGTTCTACTTATTGTTGTATTCATTTTTTTCTTAACGCAAGCTGTTAAAACAATGTATTGAATGTCATGGCTGTCTGTAAACCAATTAATTTGTATTAAATAAAATTTGAGATTATTGTTTTAGTTTATTGTTTACTAAAATTCTTTTCCTTCATTACAGTCAGTTCTGGTATGTTCCGATCGTGTTCAAATGTAGATGTTGTTTTAGTAATTGTCTTGAGAATTTTGAACCAATTGTCTGGGCATGATGATATGTCCAAAGAACTTTGGCTTTAGCTGGGTACATTACATTTCAATTCATAAATTTCAGTTTTCATATGCCTCGAACAAATACTTGGAGGTAGAGCACAAGAAGGATGTAAACATGCATGCGATAGTTAACCCGTCTTCTGGAACTCGTGGCTTATCCAAGGATCATTATAGCATGTTTTTAATTCCCAAAAATGTACTTAGGCATATTGGTGTTCATGAGTAATTTGATCCATATGTATCCTTTTCATTGTAACAAATAGAGTTACCCATACTGCTTGGGACTTTTCAGCACATGAGTTTAAAACTTAAATGATGCTTTTCCCCTTATTCAGTTTGTGTTTTTATTTGAAAATAAGAGTACTAATCATTATTTCAATTAGGTACTTATAGCACTCAATATTCGAATTAAAATAGTCAAATCCAATCAATATTTTAAGTAAAATATTTCAAACAAATGATCAGAAAAATACGGGACATTACATTCTTCCCCCCTTAAAATAATTTCGTCCTCGAAATTGCTAAGGTAAGAAAGATGTTGTAAATCCCATTAATTTTAAACATGTATTTAAATAACATTTCATTTTTCCTGGGTTTCAGTTTCTTTATCAAACCATAGATGGATTTTATTCAGCCAATCTAACAAACAGACGACAGTCAATCAACAACCAGGGCACAACAAACTTAATCAAATCAACTAAATTCACACTCAATATTACTATTTAATTTAATTCAACATATTTGAATATCAACTGAATTATATTCGATTGATTTCTATTTAATTATTCTTCATTAAATTTCCAAATTCAAATAAATTTCAACATCATTCCTTAATTAATTCAAATATTATCATTATTAATTATTTAATTCGATTTCACTTAACCCAGTTAAGTTCCAATTCAAAATTTTAACCAAATTTTTAATTCCATTCAAATCACACAATATTCCAATGATTTCATAAAATTATTTCTTTTCTATACAAAAATATATTTTGGGTAAAATTATTTCATTTACCCCCTTTTCAAAACAATATTGTATCGATTACCAATTCAATGCTTTACAACACTTGAACTGATCAACAACACAATACAAAATATTTATATATAAAATTTACGATTACGCTCTCATATATATATACACTCAAACTCAATCTAGGGTGTTACTAACCCCATCTCTATCGAGTTACGCCACAGAGCCAAGGTTATTACTAAACCAATAGCTCTGATACCAACTGTAGCGACCCGGGTTTTTCGACACTCGAATTCAGGAACTAACACATCCCATGTCCAAAACTCAAGTACCGAGAACCCAGAAAGCTAATAGAAAGAAGTTAGAGGGTGAGAAAAGAAAGAAAGAAATATAGGAATAGAAGAAGAAGAAGATCACAACACAGAGTCCTACATCGCAGCGGAACAAAATAAAAAAATAGAAATAAATCTTTATTTTAATCTTTAAATAGAACTTACATCATCAGAGTACATCATCATCACTGGACATTTCTAATAATCTGCCCTTATACAACACAGCGGAATAATATCATATGTCTGAACTCTTCCAGCCCGTCTCTTCGCAGCTTTCGAACCTGAACCTGTACACTCCGGGCTAACCCGAGCATTTACAAAACACCGGGTCAGTCTGGTGAACCAGAGTGAGATAAACTCGCACAGTATTAAGGTAAATGACCAAATCATGATTTTAAAGATCGAAATCTTTTCAAAAGAAAATGATAATCGTAAGACCGAATCCACACATAAACACGGACGGTTTTTACCTTACGATAACCCAAAACAGTTTTGAAAAAATATATCTTTTCTGATATTAAAATAATGTCTAAATACAAGTAAATAACAATCTAGTGGAACGCTTGCATCTCACGCTCCACATATATAATATACAATCAAAACCGCAGGCGCTTATTGGAGACTGGATTCCAACTTTGACAAGCTATGGGACCACCTGCCGATCATGTATCTATAGAGACGAATACACTGGGTTCAACAAGAACGTCTTGCAACCCGACCCTCACATGACCGACCACTCATTTCGCTTGAGTGTATCGAATGTATATCACCGACGGTTGGGATCAGCAACCGCCTCCCGAAAAGGGACAGCATCGAATATAGATTAAAGAAACAAATGGAATTCCTCTAGATAGGTGATCATACACCCTAATGGGAGCGACCCACATAGCCATGCTGCCTGCCCGATTTTTGTCATCTTCCGGTTGATGAGGCTTAAGGTCAGAATTTCCTTTGAACCTTTGATCATCATTCACTTTGAATGTCACATCGTCAGATCCACCAGATATCACTAATTGACGTCCACAAAAATAACCTAGTGGTTAAGCTAAGAGAACCGTCGTCCTCCGCCACCAACTATAGTACGTTTGAAGAAATCAACGTACGTACTTCCTTTGGAAATACTCTGTCAGACACTCGTCCATACAAGTCACCCAGGAACAGGATGAACCGAAGGCACCCTCCAACCGCATCCTAGGAATCACCCTACAGATCAGTAGCGAGAAGTCCTTGCAATCCATTGATTTCAAATCACGACAGAATCATTATTGAAATATCTCCAGCCGCTAAACCAGAGAAATTCAATCAGTGGTTCTTCCGCTCTTGAAGATCGACAGTCTTCAATTTCTCTATCTTCACAAATCTTCTTTCACGTATTTGCTGGTCGGAATGGTTTTCGAATATAATTTCGATCCCGGCCTTTCCGAACCAACGATCGTCAGATTTTGATAGTCGGTGATTTAACAATCAAATAAATAAACAGGTGTGCAAACAACGATATTTTTTCCAAATGGAAATTCTATCGACCAATCATCATTCAATGCTTATTTCTTTTCAGATTAAATTATCCTTGACTTAGCCATTTACCATTTCTATATATATACATAAATCCTTATTTCCTACAATTAGAAAATATACTTTATTAACATTGGGACATTTCCATAATTTACTTCATTTGCTTATTTCTATCTATATTAAAACATTTCTGATCTTTATTTGGAAAAACGTTTCCCAACTTCTTCATCTGCTTTAAAACCGATGTTTAAATAAACATCACTCAGCCAATTTAACTCCTTTCACTCATTGGCTCAATTTACTTGACCAATCTTCACCACCCAACCTTACCCATCCTTAGTTAAAAACGAAGCCAATCAAGTTGGGGTATAATTACCTCTCAGACCTTAATTGGACAACATTTCCAACCTCGAAATAAACAAGGTTCATCTTCAAAATCTTTAACAACTTCCTTTCGAATATCCATACTCAATTTATCATTCTTTCGGATAAAATTGTATTCGATAATCTTTCTCTTGCGAAGAAACTATATCCAATTAACTATTTTGTAACACCCCACGTCCATTAATGTCACTCACAAAGGGAATGCATTAACTTCCATGGAGGTTTTAAGTGAATATAGAACAGTAAAATTACAACAAGACAGATATAAAATAGTACTTGGAAATTCAAAAACTTTATTTCATTGTAGCAGAAGTCAAAACATGTTTGATTACATCATAACACCATATTCAATGTCAAGTACAATATCTATCTTGATAAAACAAGTACATAATCCCATTACATGAATAGCCATTAAAAAGAAAGATAACAAGCTGGACTTTACTTCAGCAGTCCAAGCTTTCCAGAAGATAAGCGATCCAACTAGACTCCACTAGAACTTGGCCCAACCTGCGGACCTGAAGGGAGAAAAAGGATGGAAAAGAGGGGGTCAGACATAAAGTCTGGTGAATATGATAATTCTACAATACTATTACCAAAATAACTGGACTAAGGCATAAGCTGGATAACAAGAAAATGTCTATGAAGAGCAGATTAAGGACATAGACAATCGCTAAAGGCAACGTTATAGGCGCTCCTAAATGCTAAAGGATAAACACTATACTGCACCACACCAGTCACCCTAAAGATTCATCCCACTTAGCTTCACTTAGAAACTTTCCCAATGGCTTTACGTACCCCTAGCTGACTACATAGGTGCCGCCTGCCCCTATCTCCACTAGGTGTACCCTACTTCCCATTATGCGATCGGCTCCCTAACTCGTAGATACCCGTGCTGGCCCCACAGTGGGGTGTATCACTCCCCTAAAGTGGCAACCTGATACAACGGACATGCATGGCTTATACCTACACGATGCAACAACGTCTTACCTACCAGCCCGGGTCCACACACGCATATGAAACCCGTTGGACTTGCGTTGCCACCGCTCCCTGTTTTGGCCTCTTATAGTCAAACCCAGTATGCGTGTCCCGTCCTCGACTTGGGTCGAGCCCACAAAGATACGTTTTGGGATACTGGTTGAAATGGGCCCCCACTATTTACCACAAGCATTCCACCTAAGCTTGTCCCCATTAGTCCATCCCACTTAACCCACTTAGTCATGTTCATTTACATGTGTGTTTGGTTAAGTCTAATCGTATTTCAAATGCCTCTAAAGGCAACCACCAGATTCCTCATGCCACCCAAGGCACCTACTTAACCCCCATGTCCCACCTTACATGATTATCTGGTTAAGTATTTCTTAGTTCATTAAGGCCATAACCTCATAAAGACCTCTCACATTAGACTGGCATTTATGGCAGCTGGATTTGCCGGGCGGGTCCGGGAAGTCTTACACCATAAAAGAGTCTAACCTCGTGTCTTTACAACTGTTATGCTTTAGTTTGGGCCTAGGACCTCTCACATTGGGCCGACATTTGTGACTACTGGATTTGCCGGGCGGGTCCGGGCAGGTTTACATCACAAACGGGTCCAACCTCGTGTCCTAATCATTGATTATTAATAATAATCCACTTTCCCCCAATTTTAATAATTCCCTACTTGAATTATTAATTACTTCCAATTTTTAACAATGTCCATAATTGACTCAATTATGGACATTCATTCATGGTATGCAACATCTTACAAAATTGCACCCAATTTATTAATTCCTAATATTACCCCTACCCCACGTTTGAACGTTTATTCGCAAAATATATGTTAGACTCGAATAGCCTAACTCATAGCATAAAAGAGATTATCATAATAACAACATGTATATGTGACCAAATGAATCATAATAAGGGGTGAAACTTGCATATGTCCAACTTGCATAGATTATACATGTCATGGACCTAAAGGTGTCAACTTGTTCAAAATTCACCTAATATAATCTCAATCAATTTTCATAAACTTACATATGAACATGTGTGAATCAACATCATCTAATTTTTTTAACAACATGGTTTTATATGGGTACACCTAACTCAATAGGCAAATTCCCATAATCAAGTTTTATTTAATTATAGTTTCAAGTTTATGGGTACACCTAACCTAATAGGCAAATTCCCATAAACAAGATCCATTTAAATTAAGAAAAAAAACATAACTTTAAGCATGATCCAACAACATCATGATTTTTCAACATAATATAGCATGATTTATAACATGGCATAGTATGATAGTATAACATAGCTTGACATGATTCTCAACATAGCACGACATAGCATAAGAGAATTTACAACATAGCATGACATAGCATATATAATTTACATCATACGACAACATAATAACATAATAAGAGATCCACAATATATAGAATTTACAATTACAAATCACATCACTTTCTTGTGATCCATTCATAACTGAGTCAAATTAGTTTGTAATAGTCTTGTGAGAATCATCATACTCACCAACAAAAGAAAAGAATTAGAGAAAGAGAGATCTTTTGATTTGATTTGTGTAGATTTAGTTGTAGATGATTAGGCTTCCTCTTCTTAGTTTGTGACGGCTATGCTGAACTCCATGGCAGCAGCATGACGGTAGCTTCTCTAATTTTACAAGTGATTTAGGTCTAGGGTCTACCCACTTATTTATAGATTTTAGAATTCATTTAGGCCATTAGATTTAACCTAGAAATAACCGCAGCCGTTCAGACAAGATGGGGTTTATCTTGTTGACTCAGCAATGAGTCAGAAGTGACTCAGCAAACACTCAGCATATTAATAAACTTCTATTCATGTCATAAATATATATATATTTTCTACAATGTACATATTAGATACATCCCACTTTACTTATTATTGTTTTTATATACATATTAGATACATCCCCTCTCTCACACACTTATTAATATTTTTATATTCATATTAGATACATCCCCTCTCTTACACACTTATTAATATTTTTATATTCATATTAGATACATCCCCTCTCTTACACACTTATTAATATTTTTATATTCATATTAGATACATCCCCTCTCTTACACACTTATTAATATTTTAGCAACTTTAGTGTTAATAGAAAATTCGGGGTGTTACATTCTCCCCTCCTTTTAGGATTTCGTCCCCGAAATCTTCAAGTCTGGAAGAATGTATATCCTACCATCCAAACGTCCATCTACTCATCCATCATACACAGGCATCCATTGTCCTTAAAAGACTTCTAATGCTTTATGATCATATGCAAGTGTGTGTACATGTCCTTACCTAATGCGAAATCAGGCGGTCTACTGATTCAGTTGACCTCCTTAATGCAAATTATGTAAGTGTCATGAATCCATTATGTATGCAAAAGATCCTAATTGCTTACATACTACTTCTATATGCGTGCACACCCATTCAACCGAATGCAGTATCCATATGATGGTACAACCATTATACATCCATTATACTAAATACATCCATATATATGCAATATGCAATATGAAGTGACTGAGCCGATCTAGTGCCTAAAGTGTGTGTATATATGCATCCACGAGCAACCACTAGCAAACACTTGCATCCATTTTACATCCATCATACATAACATGTCTCAAACACATGTTTCAACCATAGGATTATCCTAACTAAAGGTCAAAGATACTAATGAGAGGACATACTAAAGATAAGATAAGATAAGCTAAGCGATAAAGGAGAAATTAAAAGACATACACTCAAAAAGAAAAGGGTACAACGAACGCATCTTCTCTTCTGTCTCCCAAGTTGCGTTGCTCTCATCATCTCCCCATTGCACTTTAACCAGTCTGACCTCTCGATTCCTCAACTTTTTGATCTCCGACCCAAGAATGCATGTAGGAGCTCGTCTAATTGTTGCATCACGCTCTATTTCCACCTCTTTAAGCAAGCTCGGCTCTACCACCTCCGCGGTCTTGTGCAAACACTTCCTCAAATGTGATACATGGAATACGTCGTGTACTCCACTAAGTTTCTCAGGCAACTCCACCCTATATGCCATCTTCCCAATCCTGTTTTTTTACAGGAAACGGCCCTACAAACCTTGGTGCTAATTTCCACACGGACCCAAAGCGAACAACATTCTGTAACGGAGATACTTTGATAAAAACCATGTCCCCAATGTCAAACTCAAGATCTGTCCTCCTCTTATCATCATACGATTTCTGCCTATCTTGTGCTGCTTTCATCCTCCTTCGAATCAACTCAATCTTCTCCGAGGTTTCCCTAACCATATCGGGCCCAAGTAGGATTTTATCGGTAGATTCCCACCAACATGTAGGCGAACGGCAAGGCCTTCCATAAAGAGCTTCGAAAGGTGCCATGCCAATACTAGACTGAAAGCTATTATTATATGCGAATTCTACTAACGGAAGGTGCTCTTCCCATGTACCCCCAAAGTCTAGGATACAAAGCCTTAAAAGATCCTCTAGAATGCGATTCACCCTCTCGGTCTGGCCGTCTGTCTGAGGATGATATGCGGTGCTCAAACATAGCTGAGTCCCTACCGCCTCTTGTAAACTCTTCCAAAATTCGCTAGTAAAGATAGGGTCACGGTCGCTTACTATACTAGAAGGAATACCGTGCAAACGAACTATCTCCTTAATGTATACAGAAGCCAACCACGGAGCAGTCCTCTTACTTTTCACGGGAATAAAATGGGCGCTTTTAGTAAGTCTATCTACTATAACCCAAATCCCCGTGTTACCCTTCCTTGATCTTGGTAATCCATCCACAAAATCCATTGAGATGCTTTCCCATTTCCATAGTGGAACTTCTAATGGGTGAAGCAACCCACCGGGTTTCTTTTGTTCTGCTTTAACTCGTTGGCACACCAAGCATCTAGCGACGTACTCGGCCACATCCTTTTTCATACCGACCCAAAAGAAAACCCGCTTCATATCTTTGTACATCTTATCCCCGCCAGGATGAATGGTCATTTTTGAGCGATGAGCATCATCAAGAATGGCCTTCCTTAAGTCTTCGTCTTGTGGTACACAAAGTCTATTATCCCTTCGTAACCAACCCTTATCGTCTAGGGTATACCTACGAAGATGGCTTGACGACTCCCCCCCTTTGAGCTTTTCTACTATCTCAACCAACTGTGGGTCGTCTCGCTGTGCCTCACCAACCCGTCCTAGAAGTGTAGGTCTAACCTCCAAGGATGCTAACAGACCGGGTACTAAGTCAACGGAGGGTCTAAAGTCAAACATAGAGATGAATTCTAAGCTTTGTCGTTCAACAAACAACGGACTCAAGGACAACCTTTTCCTACTTAAGGCGTCTGCCACCACGTTACCCTTGCCCGGGGTATATGCTATTTCAAAATCGTAGGAGGCTAAGAATTCCATCCACCGTTGCTGCCTTAAATTCAAATCCTTCTGAGAGAATAAGTATTTTAATGATTTGTGGTCAGTGAACAGTTCGAATTTCTCACCAAGAAGATAGTGACGCCAAGACTTAAGCGCGAAAACAATTGCGGCTAGCTCTAAGTCATGCGTAGGGTAATTCTTTTCATGAACACTCAACTGCCTTCCACCATAGGCTATTACTCTTCCCTCTTGCATGAGGACCGCGCCAAGTCCCGTCCCACAAGCATCAGTATAGATGGTAAACGGTTTATTCCCGTCTGGCAGCACTAAGACTGGGGCTGAAGTTAAGGCTCTCTTTAAACGTTGGAATGCATCATCGCAATCTTTGTCCCACGTAAAAACCAGGTTCTTCTTCGTTAACCGTGTTAATGGAGCAGATATTTTTGCGAAGTCTTTGATAAACTTCCTATAATAGCCAGCCAACCCCAAGAAACTTCTTACTTCGGTTGCATTTTTAGGGAGCTTCCAATCTTGGATGGCCACCACCTTGGCGGGATCCACTGCTATCCCTTCTTTGGAAACCACGTGCCCTAAGAACCGTACTTCCTTCCTCCAGAAGTGACACTTAGAAAATTTTGCCTTAAGGTTATGCGCTCGAAGGGTTTCCAACACTTCCCTAAGATGTAGGGAGTGCTCTTCTTTATTCTTAGAAAAGACTAAGATGTCATCCACAAAGACTACCACGAATTTGTTAAGGTATTCCCTAAACACCCTACTCATCAAATCAACAAAATATGCAGGGGCGTTTGTCAAACCAAAGGGCATCACTAGCCATTCATAGAATCCGTCAGGAGTCCTAAAAGTAGTCTTATCTATACTATCCTCAGCCACTCTCAGTTGATGAAAGCCAGTGGCTAAGTCCAACTGCGAAAACACTGAGGCGCCAACTAACTGATCAAAGAGATCGTCAATCCTCAGCAGTGGGTGTCGGTTCTTTTTAGTAAGCTTGTTTAGTTCTCTATAGTCCATACAAAGTCTAAGAGACCCATCCGCCTTTGTGGCAAAAACTACTGGAGCACCCCACTCCGATATACTACGTCTTATGAACCCCTTCTCAAGCAACTCCTTTACTTGCTTATTGAGTTCCCTCCTTTCACGAGGAGCCATGTGGCGCACTGGCAAAGATACGGGTTTAGCATTATCCACAAGATAAATTCGAAAGTCTATCTCCCGCTTTGGAGGTAAGCCCTTCACCTCCTCAAACACATCCGGATATTCCCGGACCACTTCTACCGATCGCAGGTTCTCTACAGACGCGTCAAGCGATTCAAGATAACTTAGCATAACGGAATTTATGGGATTACAAAAGATGTCGAGAGCATTACCAAGGCGAGTCACAAGCCTAACTACTCTCCTTTCACAATCAAGAATGGCCCTATTTCTAGACAACCAATTCATTCCTAAAATTAGCCCATAGCCCGTGAAGCCCAATACATAAGCATCACATCTAAATTCAACGCTAAGTATAGAGATTTTCAAATCCAAACATATCATGGTCAAATGAGCCGAACCCCCAATTGGATTTGAAACGACCAAGGGATCCTCTACTAAACTGGTGTTCAAGTGCAGTGATTCAACTAATGATGCAGAGATAAACGAATGAGATGCGCCAGAATCGAATAAGGTACGGACAGGATGATCAAACAGAAAAACTAAGCTTTCAACAGAAATTGTTCTACCTCTTTCTTGCAGCGGTGGGGCCGCAATAGCCTGAACTTGCCCCCTTGCCTGCCCTGGTGCCATAAGAGCCTGCACCTGTCCTCCCCAGGTAGACCCTGCCCTCTGCCCCTTCTTTGGACAGTCCTTCACTAAATGTCCCGCATCTCCACAATGAAAACAACCAGTCTTCTTCTTCTTTCTACAATCTTTGCTGAGATGGCCAGGCGTCCCACAATTGAAGCATTTCTTCTTCCCTTTGCCATTATTGTTTTTACCACCCTTCTTATTTTGCTGTTGGGGTTTCTTCTGATCCCCTTTCTTTTCAACTGCCTTATCCTCATGCATAAGTGCCATTTCTACTAGCTTTTCAAAGGTGGCTCCCATAAGGATGTGGGTCATAGCCAACCCTTGCAACGGTTCATTCAAGCCTCTAACGAACCTCAAAGCTTTCTTCTCTGGCGTGTTCACCAACTCCAAGCCAAACCTTGCTAACTGATTAAATTTATTGACATATTCCTTTACTGATGAGCTCCCTTGCTTTAGTGCCAGGAATTTTTCCATATTTAAGTTCTCCTCTGCCCTTGAAAGAAACTTTGCCTCAAACCTTCGTCTGAAATCCGCCCATGAATCAACTGGACGTTCCCCGTTAGTGACCTCCCACCAAAACGAGGCCTCTCCCTTCATTAACCAAGCAGCTAAACGGACTTTCCTCCCATCTTCCACTTCAAAGATATCCAACAATTCCTCAGTCTCCTTAAGCCAATCTCTGGCCTCCACAAACGTCTCAGTCCCTTGAAAAGTTTTTCCCCCCATAGCCTTGAATTCCTTGCACGTCTTTGCAAAAGTGTCAACACGAGGAGGAGGAGGAGGAGGAGGAGGAATGGGTGCAACTAGGGGTGGAGGAGTATCCACTGGGCCTGCAGTGGTGGCCCTAGCCTCCAAGTATCTCCTAAACCACCCTGGAATCGTCACACCTTCTGGGAGATTAAGATCTTCAGCCATGCTGAAACGAAAAAGGAAAGATTCAAAATGGAGAATTCGAAAGATAAAGATAAGGATGTGGCTATTTGGGATTATGTTTTTCATAAAAACTCTCTTTAAATAACATGTTTTTTTTTTGAAAGCACTTCTTCCAAAAATACTTTAGAAAAAAAAATATTTTTCTAAAAAAAAAAAATTTATCTGTTTCGGTAACCTGGCTCTGATACCACGTGTAACACCCCACGTCCATTAATGTCACTCACAAAGGGAATGCATTAACTTCCATGGAGGTTTTAAGTGAATATAGAACAGTAAAATTACAACAAGACAGATATAAAATAGTACTTGGAAATTCAAAAACTTTATTTCATTGTAGCAGAAGTCAAAACATGTTTGATTACATCATAACACCATATTCAATGTCAAGTACAATATCTATCTTGATAAAACAAGTACATAATCCCATTACATGAATAGCCATTAAAAAGAAAGATAACAAGCTGGACTTTACTTCAGCAGTCCAAGCTTTCCAGAAGATAAGCGATCCAACTAGACTCCACTAGAACTTGGCCCAACCTGCGGACCTGAAGGGAGAAAAAGGATGGAAAAGAGGGGGTCAGACATAAAGTCTGGTGAATATGATAATTCTACAATACTATTACCAAAATAACTGGACTAAGGCATAAGCTGGATAACAAGAAAATGTCTATGAAGAGCAGATTAAGGACATAGACAATCGCTAAAGGCAACGTTATAGGCGCTCCAAAATACTAAAGGATAAACACTATACTGCACCACACCAGTCACCCTAAAGATTCATCCCACTTAGCTTCACTTAGAAACTTTCCCAATGGCTTTACGTACCCCTAGCTGACTACATAGGTGCCGCCTGCCCCTATCTCCACTAGGTGTACCCTACTTCCCATTATTCGATCGGCTCCCTAACTCGTAGATACCCGTGCTGGCCCCACAGTGGGGTGTATCACTCCCCTAAAGTGGCAACCTGATACAACGGACATGCACGGCTTATACCTACACGATGCAACAACGTCTTACCTACCAGCCCGGGTCCACACACGCATATGAAACCCGTTGGACTTGCGTTGCCACCGCTCCCTGTTTTGGCCTCTTATAGTCAAACCCAGTATGCGTGTCCCGTCCTCGACTTGGGTCGAGCCCACAAAGATACGTTTTGGGATACTGGTTGAAATGGGCCCCCACTATTTACCATAAGCATTCCACCTAAGCTTGTCCCCATTAGTCCATCCCACTTAACCCACTTAGTCATGTTCATTTACATGTGTGTTTGGTTAAGTCTAATCGTATTTCAAATGCCTCTAAAGGCAACCACCAGATTCCTCATGCCACCCAAGGCACCTACTTAACCCCCATGTCCCACCTTACATGATTATCTGGTTAAGTATTTCTTAGTTCATTAAGGCCATAACCTCATAAAGACCTCTCACATTAGACTGGCATTTATGGCAGCTGGATTTGCCGGGCGGGTCCGGGCAGTCTTACACCATAAAAGAGTCTAACCTCGTGTCTTTACAACTGTTATGCTTTAGTTTGGGCCTAGGACCTCTCACATTGGGCCGACATTTGTGACTACTGGATTTGCCGGGCGGGTCCGGGCAGGTTTACATCACAAACGGGTCCAACCTCGTGTCCTAAGCATTGATTATTAATAATAATCCACTTTCCCCCAATTTTAATAATTCCCTACTTGAATTATTAATTACTTCCAATTTTTAACAATGTCCATAATTGACTCAATTATGGACATTCATTCATGGTATGCAACATCTTACAAAATTGCACCCAATTTATTAATTCCTAATATTACCCCTACCCCACGTTTGAACGTTTATTCGCAAAATATATGTTAGACTCGAATAGCCTAACTCATAGCATAAAAGAGATTATCATAATAACAACATGTATATGTGACCAAATGAATCATAATAAGGGGTGAAACTTGCATATGTCCAACTTGCATAGATTATACATGTCATGGACCTAAAGGTGTCAACTTGTTCAAAATTCACCTAATATAATCTCAATCAATTTTCATAAACTTACATATGAACATGTGTGAATCAACATCATCTAATTTTTTTAACAACATGGTTTTATATGGGTACACCTAACTCAATAGGCAAATTCCCATAATCAAGTTTTATTTAATTATAGTTTCAAGTTTATGGGTACACCTAACCTAATAGGCAAATTCCCATAAACAAGATCCATTTAAATTAAGAAAAAAAAACATAACTTTAAGCATGATCCAACAACATCATGATTTTTCAACATAATATAGCATGATTTATAACATGGCATAGTATGATAGTATAACATAGCTTGACATGATTCTCAACATAGCACGACATAGCATAAGAGAATTTACAACATAGCATGACATAGCATATATAATTTACATCATACGACAACATAATAACATAATAAGAGATCCACAATATATAGAATTTACAATTACAAATCACATCACTTTCTTGTGATCCATTCATAACTGAGTCAAATTAGTTTGTAATAGTCTTGTGAGAATCATCATACTCACCAACAAAAGAAAAGAATTAGAGAAAGAGAGATCTTTTGATTTGATTTGTGTAGATTTAGTTGTAGATGATTAGGCTTCCTCTTCTTAGTTTGTGACGGCTATGCTGAACTCCATGGCAGCAGCATGACGGTAGCTTCTCTAATTTTACAAGTGATTTAGGTCTAGGGTCTACCCACTTATTTATAGATTTTAGAATTCATTTAGGCCATTAGATTTAACCTAGAAATAACCGCAGCCGTTCAGACAAGATGGGGTTTATCTTGTTGACTCAGCAATGAGTCAGAAGTGACTCAGCAAACACTCAGCATATTAATAAACTTCTATTCATGTCATAAATATATATATATTTTCTACAATGTACATATTAGATACATCCCCCTTTACTTATTATTGTTTTTATATACATATTAGATACATCCCCTCTCTCACACACTTATTAATATTTTTATATTCATATTAGATACATCCCCTCTCTTACACACTTATTAATATTTTTATATTCATATTAGATACATCCCCTCTCTTACACACTTATTAATATTTTTATATTCATATTAGATACATCCCCTCTCTTACACACTTATTAATATTTTTATATTCATATTAGATACATCCCCTCTCTTACACACTTATTAATATTTTAGCAACTTTAGTGTTAATAGAAAATTCGGGGTGTTACATATTTCTTCGAATAACTGGTATTTGATTTAACTCACCTCTAAGATAAACTATGTTTGATAACTCTACTTCGAATAAGTGTTCTTTGATTAATTCCTTTTTTTCCTAACTCTATTCAGTTTACTACTACTCGATTAACTCAAACCCGATTAACCCCATTTGAATAACTCAAAATTTGATTTAATTCCAATTGATTTTTCTTTAATCAATTAACCATAACTGGTTAACTCTACCTGACTAACTTCACCTGATTTACTCTAACTGGTTATTCTAACTGATTAACTCTAATTCGACTGACTCGACTTATTTAACTAATTTTGACCAACTCGACTTAATTACTTTTATCGATTACTACTATTTGATTTAACACCATTTGCTTGACTCTAGATCATAGCGATCACAATGGTTACGCCTGATTCCCTCAGGAAACATCCGACTGCCGTAGGCTATCTGCAGCCCCTGCGAATTCCGCTAGTAGTCTTCCGAAATGGTACTTATCTTGAATCACTATGTTTAACTAACTCTGGTCTCAATTGACTATATTCGATCAAATTAAATTTAATAACCAATATTCAATTAAATCCTAACTCGATTAACTGGATAATAAAAATCCTTATTTTCTTTAAAATTTCCCTATTCAAAATAATATACTTAAACTTATTTTAATTATAAAATAGACTTATATATTTCATAAGGGTCGACCCACTTGATGATAAAAATCCATGATTCTCTGACACGCAAAGTGATACCTAATTATTCAACCAATACTGGTTAATCCAAATCAAACGTTGAATTTCAATCCAACGGTTCATCAATCAAATCAATTTCCCAATCCAACTATTTCCTTTATGGTTCATCAATCAAATCAATTTCCCAATCCAACTATTTCCTTTATCTGGTAATAAAGGACGACCCTCAATCAACAACCAGATCATGCAAACAATTCACATAATTTCAAACACGATTATTTCATAAACGTGTAAATCAAGGAAAATTTCCTTCATTGGATTTAATCGTTAAAAATAACGATTCTATATTTCACCGAATTTAAACGACCGTTTAAATTCCATTGTTCAAATCAACATGATATAACTAGCAGACAGTCATTTCTAGCAACCAGAGTACATAAAACAAAACCCAATTTATATCAAATATAAATGGGGGAAACTGAGTGAGGTTAACTCACCTTTGATTCTCACTGTCGCCAGCTTTGTCCTGGTTTTGTTCCGCTTGTAGTCATAATCGTATTACGAGTTGTTTGCTCCATTTCTGTTCATATATGAACGAGTTATAAATATTTGAATATTAACGCCTTTTGTTAAATTAATTTAACCTTAGTTAAAAATAAATTAATCCTATTTAATTAAACTCGTTATACAGACCCTAATTAATTTCCTTAAATCCTTATTTTCAAATTAAATTAATTACATAAATTAAAACGCTTAATTACATAAATTAAAACAATAAACACTAATCACATTTGTTAATAACTACATTATATTAACAAATAACTAAATATGTTTTACTAGTATGAAATGATTTTAAATTTTTATTAGTTAGATTAACTCATTTTATTTAAAATCTCTAACCAAATCAATAAAACACTAATAAAGTCTTCCTTTTATACCTAACTAAACAAATATAAGGTAATTGGGCCTTACCGTCCAGCCCATCAGTTCCAGCCCGCCCTCATAAAACATCAAAACCCTTCTCATTCAAACCCTATACCATCGGTCCCCTTCATTCTTCAAACACACTCCGCCGCCACTCCAAAAATAAACGAGAACGAAAACCCTCCCTGTCAAAAAAATCTGCTCTTCTCTCATCGATGGACGCTGCTCCTCAAAACAACCCACCGCCGCCACCGTATAATGATACTGGACCTCGACCCACCACCCCGAGATCGTCAGGGCCATGGTCCTCCATCCCGACCTGCCTTCCACCCAACAACTGACGGTGGACCCCATAACTAGTGTTAAACCGCAACGACCCCTCCCTAAACGACCGAGACTCCAACTACTCAAGACCCCATCTCAGATCCGAAACCCTAAGTCTTCAACACATCGGGAACTCCGTTAATACCTGCTTCCAGATAAGTAATTAACTCAATTTTTACTTACGGTATTATCTTTGTTTTGATTCTTTTGTGGCTTCGAATTGGGTTTACTTTGTTGTATTGGTATGGATTTTTGCTGTGGCAACTAGAACACCCTGTTAGTGTATTTATACTTGCGAATGATCCCTGTTCATCTCGAATTGTTACATCCTCGTTTTAGATTTAGCTGCAACTAAATCCCATATTCTATCCTTCTCGTTTTAGCTGTGATGTAAGACCGAACTGTTGATGATTGACATATTGATGTTTGTGGTTACTTAGCAGAGATGTGTGAAAGTTTTTGTTAGATCTTCATGTACTATTTCTGTTCTAATATGCACATGGATCGAATTTTCCCCTATGTAGATTTGATTCAGTCGTTAAATTGTTGAGAAATGTTCACTGTCTTGTCTTGTTCATATGGTACTGTCTGAGGATTTCCTGTTAGATTTTTCCTCCATGTGCACTCCTGCTCAACTGTCCCTATGGTTTAGGCTATATATCTATAGATATTTCACATGGTATTGTCTGCCATTACAATATTTTAATTCAATTTCAGATCTGCATTGTAATAGCAGAACGGCTATTCTATGTGATCTTCTGATTATATATATAACATATATTATCTGTTTTGATTCTATAAAGATTTGGTCGTACATTCTTATATTTTTCTTTCCTTGTTGTTCGAATTGTTTAAATGGATTGGATGGTGTAAAATATGTTCTTTTTACTGTTATGCATAGTTGTTATATTAGCTTTCTTTTTTTCCTGTTTTCATGTGGTATTTTCCTCTTTCAAAATCTTTTAACTATATATATTTACATGCATATACTACTAGCTATTTATAGCCGTTCCTCATTCTTCTTAGGTTGATTTTCCTGATGGACAGTGGAGATGGTGACGGCTGCGCTATCAGGCAGTGAAGATTTGGTTGGATTTCAAGTACCATCTATGAAAATTTCCGACTTGATTTCGCATACATTATGTACCAATTGTTTTGTATTCACTTAAAAGATTTGAGATGTATATATTAGTTGTTCTACTTATTGTTGTATTCATTTTTCTCTTAACGCAAGCTGTTAAAACAATGTATTGAATGTCATGGCTGTCTGTAAACCAATTAATTTGTATTAAATAAAATTTGAGATTATTGTTTTAGTTTATTGTTCACTAAAATTCTTTTCCTTCATTACAGTCAGTTCCGGTATGTTCCGATCGTGTTCAAATGTAGATGTTGTTTAAGTAATTGTCTTGAGAATTTTGAACCAATTGTCTGGGCATGATGATATGTCCAAAGAACTTTGGCTTTAGCTGGGTACATTACATTTCAATTCATAAATTTCAGTTTTCATATGCCTCAAACAAATACTTGGAGGTAAAGCACAAGAAGGATGTAAACATGCATGCGATAGTTAACCCGTCTTCTGGAACTCGTGGCTTATCCAAGGATCATTATAGCATGTTTTTAATTCCCAAAAATGTACTTAGGCATATTGGTGTTCATGAGTAATTTTATCCATATGTATCCTTTTCATTGTTACAAATAGAGTTAACCATACTGCTTGGGACTTTTCAGCACATGAGTTTAAAACTTAAATGATGCTTTTCCCCTTATTTAGTTTGTGTTTTTATTTGAAAATAAGAATACTAATCATTATTTCAATTAGGTACTTATAGCACTCAATATTTGAATTAAAATACTCAAATCCAATCAATATTTTAAGTAAAATATTTCAAACAAATGATCAGAAAAATACGGGACATTATAGAAATGGTGTCGGATCATAAGCTTGAGAGGACTGGGCACCGATGCAAGAGCTTTTTTCCCAAATTTTATTCAAGAAGCCTTTCAATGATTTAAACTTTTTGTTTATGCTATGCTCAGAACGTTTAAAGTCCGAGTGAAGTTTGGATTGGTTTCTTGAGAGTATAAGCATGGCTTGATTAGAGGTAGATCGAAAGAAATAATTTGGATTCCTTCTTGCACTTCTTCTTCTTCTATCAATCGGTGACGACGATGAGATGATTCGGCTATAGTTATTTCTGCTTGGGAAGCAACATGTTCTTTCAAACTTCCAAAGGACATATACTCAAGTGTCGGTGTATTTGCTTCAATATCCATTAGAGCAAGAGTTTTTTATCTGATTTATTTGATTCTTAATGATGGAGTTTTGGGAATTAGTAATTCACTTGCGTGAAGGATCCTAGTGATATATGCTCCATAGTGAAGCGTTTTGTATTTGCGTTTTTGGGTTATATCAATCCACTTGTCAATAATGATTTTGGCCCAATTTATTTGCTTATTTGAAAATTAAGAATATAAAGCTTGGAAATCATGTTGATATACTTTTTCATAGCTTCTTTTGCAGGGTTGTATAGTGTAGACCAAAATACGGTTAAGAAGTGCTTTTGGACGAAGATGTGTAGATGTAAGCTCTTGCATGTTTATCGAATCATCAGATATAAATTTATGAGATATCTCATCTTTCTCATTCGTATCTACTTCAATAATGTCTATATCAACTCCTTGCCAAGCACAATGCAAGATTTGCCCTAAGCATTGAATTGGACGAAAAATATGTTTTCCACAAACAATAGACCATACACAATCCGTTGTATTTCTTGGTGCTTGGTTATCTAAATTTTGGTTGGATAGAAAGAGTTTCACAAGCAAAGGGTAAATTTGGACACAGTTGACATTATACTCCACTATAGATTTGAAATTAAAGTGCTGGGCATAATGAAGAAGACGATAATGTGAAAAGCGTCAAATTTAACAAAGGCATATTCGAAGAACTTTGAATTCTCCATATATTTGTATCTCTCCTTTGCTATATCAACCCAGAGCCATCTTTGAATAAGATCATGGGATGAAGGATTTTATTCTTGAATTCTTGTTCATTTAGGTTGATTTGCCATTAGTTTTTATGGAGAAAAGTTTAAATTTTTGATGTAGTATGGTAAATGGTGGCTAGGGTTTTTGTAGGAGGTAAATGGGGAAAGTAAAAAAATGTATGGATGGGATGAAAAAGGGTAATAAAGGGTATGCACTGGTTAAAAAAAAAAAATTGTCAGGTGCGTCTCAGCCTTTTGATTAATAAATTCAGATGTCTGAATTTTGGAAATTTCAAACCCGAGGAGAAACGGTTCGTTTATTGTTAAATTCAGTTGGCTATTTTTAATAGGTCAGACGTCTGAATTAGTGTGAAAAGGTATTGTTGTTTCAGCATTCAACCGTCTGTTTTATTCCAGACAAACGTCTATTTCTGTGTAAACTTTATTTTTCCCTTCTATTTTTGTGAATGTGAAAATATGAATATATATTATAGATTTAATATATTTTATAGAAATCGAACGATTTATTATGACAACATCGTTCATACATACATAAGGTAATCAACTAAAATTAACAAAAACACACCATTAATTTTTAGGGGACGACAATTTTTGTGGTGTAGAGGGTCGACGTCCTTCATTCTCCATATCATTTTTGTCCCAAGAAGTTAGACTCTAAGGGGTCTTTTTGGCGAAAGCCAAGGATTTATATGGTCATTCGGTGTACGATATGAAGATGAAGGATTGAAAACATTATTTGGTCGTGGTAATGGTTCGCTCACATCTTTCATCTTCGAGCTACAGAATTTTAATCCAGTTTTGTCAAGGAAACTCAAACGATTTGCTGTTACTTTTTTTAAAAATATAATTCCCTTTGAAGCTCTATTTGTTGTTTTCGATAATGATGGATTTCATCAATTTTCCTTTTTGTATCCGGTGAAGTAAAGAGAGCATGTTTTGCTTTCTTTGAATCCAGTGTATATCCAGTATGATAATTTCCCTACTTATATACGAGCTCATTTCTTGGTGTTGGTGTAGGACGATGTGGTGTTTCTTTCGAGCTACCCATTGAGAAATTTATGTTTATTGAAGAGTTTGAATTGTGAAGACATTCTATTTTGAGCGTTTTATTTTGAGTTTTTATTTTGAAATTTTAGTGGTATTTGGTTTTAAGCTACATTTAGGAATTTATAGATTGAAGGAATTGTGAAATTTATGGTGCAAAGATAAGAGAACACAAGAACCATAGAAAAAATTACTGGTTAACTAATTTGTCTAAGTGAATGGTTAAGAAGAACTTAGAAATGTTTTTAGTTAGTGTAATGTTATGTAGACAATAGAAACACATAGCTCAAATGTTAAGACTTCAAAATCATTATTCAAAGACCCAAGTTTGAGTCCAGCCTTTGGGACAAAAGAATTTTAAGTTTACTCTTTTATTCTTCATTTTAAAATTTCTTTTATATACATTATACCTAATTCTCTGCGTAATTTAATGAATGAACTTTCTAAAAGTGGTTTTGTAAATATATCAGCTATTTGATTTTTGATAGAAATGTACTCTAAATTGATAATTTCTTTTTTTATATTATCCCATAAGAAATGATGACGAATATCAATATATTTTGTTCATGAGGGATTTTGAGACGACCCGAATTCCCGTTCTCACGGAAACAAGGTTATCTTTGGAATATAACACAGAAACAGATAATAGCAGAACAGAATTAAATAAATACACCAGATAATGAACAACAAAATATACTGGATAAAAGTAATCATCAGAGTTACACAGTATACAGGATCTTACTTAGTACAAATACAGTTCAGCTATACATAAATGTCTACAGCGGAAATAAACAAAATATGTACAATAGGAGCTGAACAGCATAAAAAGAAATAGATGATAGAATCCATCTTCAGCTCCAGCTATCCAGAAAGAACCAGCTAAACCTGAATACAAGGCTGCCCGTGTAGAAAAAGGGGCACCCGAGTTTGAGAGTGAAACAAACTACGAGTCAGTCATGGGACTGGTATGAGAAATCCACTTAACACATATATATTTGGCAAATCACAGGACCACGCCACTTTCGTGGAACGGGTTTACTCCATTGGATTGCCAGTGCTTTAAAACAAATCTTTCTTTTAAACATCGCTATGCTTTTTATAAAAATGAAGCCATTATAAGACTCAGTTCCCATCACACAATGCAACGCAAACCGGAGGATAGAGTTTTACCTTATAATGGCCAAAATATGATTGATACGAATAAAACAAAGGCATTTGATATTATTGCTAGTGTTTATATGCTTTGAAAACAATTTCAAATCATAACTATCAATCATAAACGGCATGGGTACCATATATCATGTCGCCATATATATATACAATCAAAACCGCACGATGTCGCATTTGGAAATTGGATTTCCGTCCTGAACCAAGGCAAAAGATAGTCCTTACCGAATTCGAGACAATCTAGCCTACCATGTCTCAGGAACAGCCGCAACTGCCCCCTGGATCGTCAGGGCCGGTCCACCGATGTGGATTATTATACCTGAACAATACGTCTCCCCGCCCTTTGGGGCGCAAACGAGCCAACGAATGACTCCATCGGACCCGGATCGTCCGATCAAACCGAGGCGCCTCGCAATAGCAACAACCACATAGGTGAAAAGTATATAAATGTCAGGGCTGGTAGGTCACTGACACCACCCTAGCTAGAAAGAAACGCATGCCCTCCCTGATGTCCTTCTCCCGTTTTAGGTTCATCCCGGGGTGTGAGGCTCGCGAATTCACGTTATACACAAAGCTACGCAACAACGGCGGTGCTTTGATCATCACCACAAGACTTTGCTTTTCAACAGAAGCCCTGATCACTGCATCTTAGCATGCCACACAGGCAATTCATGCCATGCGACTGATGTCCGTCGATATACAACCCCTGAGCTCGTGCGTCTCAGAGAAGGGCGTTAAGCAAAAGAATAAATTCTCCGCCGCCAAACAGATGTATATTTAACAGAAATCAATCAACACAGAATAAACTCCAATGTCAGACACACAGTCCATTTACAAGTCCGTTCTGGGTCTGAACGAAACCGGAGGCACTAAATACCTCGCAAACCCATCGATCACCACGTACGTCTGGACGATCACCACTCATTATCCATATTTCGGGATGCCTCCCAATCAGGACCTCGGTTACCATCCAAACGAGGTGAAGATCTCCGGTCTTCGACCATCGTCTTCATCTTCGAATTTCAATCGTCGATCAATTATTCGAAATGAGAATTAACTCGGCCTTTTCAAATAATCCACGCATATTTAGAATTTCAAATCAATTTATTTCAATGGTTAAATTATTCGACAACACAAAAATTGTTCTTTATTGTAATTTTCACACCAAACACATTCAACCATCAAATACAACATAAATTGAGCAAATTCAGTTTATTTCCACCCCATATTGTTTATGGTACTTTATAATGATTTATCGCTATTTTTATTTATTTAAAATAGCCCATTTATTCAAAACGACGCTTCGGGCCATAAAGCGGCTGTGGCGCTGTTTTTCTTCAGATTTGATTTACACATATCTGAAAATCTAACCGTTGGATCTTCGCAAAATTTACATCATTAGAAAGGTCTTTTCAAAACGAATCCAACGGTTCCAGTTTCGGGAAAATCCGACGGTCGGATCTCCCGGTACAATCGTTTGAATTTTCGATTTCAAAATACGAACTGCAGCGTCGTTATTCGATTAAATATATAATTATATTTATATATATATATAAATATAATCGCTTCTGGCGCTGTTTTTCTTCAGATTTGAATTAAACATTCCAGACGATCCAACCGTTGGATTTTTACAAGGTTGGTGCCGTTGGAAAGATTATTCCAAGGAGAACCCGACGGTTGAGGTTTCGGGAAAATCCAATGGTCGGATTTCTTGTACTAGTTGTTTGAAAACACGGTTTCAAAACACGAACTGCACGGCTTCGTTTCGTTTTAATTTTATTTATATTTATATATTTATATAAATATAGTTCATTCAATGATTTCCATATCGTTTTAACTTCAAATATTTTTCTAACGCCTTAAATTTTGGAAAAATTTCGCCATAACCTCCCCTGCACCGGGAGCATCGGGAAATCGCAAATAGCGTTCCCGGTCCTTCTAATCTTAAAAAGAAAAAGAAAAAGCCAAGCGGCTAGCCAACAGGCTCAAAATCATCACCCAAACAAATCAGTAAATGTGTACCTATTTGTCGGGCACAAAATTTTATTCCTCTTCTCTAGCCCCTTTGCTATAACCTGTTCAATAAATATGCATGTACATATATATACAGTTCTTATCATTTATCATTTTCTATTCAACTTCATATTTGATTTCTGTTTGGTTTAAAAACACCATTCATTCTAATGTTACATAAATAGGTGCAAATCATTTCATTAGCTAATTAATGAATATTTCAACTCATATATGTTTATTTTGAACAAGTGGCTATTTTTAACACTTCACATTCTAACGATTTATGCATACAATAAAAATGTGATTTTTATTGTAAAACGATTCATTTCAAAACACTATTTTTCTATATAGTTCATATAGTCGATAAAAGGTGATTTTTATTATCAAACAATTTATTTCAAAATATGAATACCATTCAACACATGAATTTCTAATCAACGAATGAATATCAATTCAACACATGAATGTTTTCTATGGTTTTTATACATAGATAAAAATGTGATTTTTATTATCGAACAATTTATTTCAAAATATGAATACCATTCAACACATGAATTTCTAATCAACGAATGAATATCAATTCAACACATGAATGTTTTCTATGGTTTTTATATATAGATAAAAATGTGATTTTTATTATCGAACAATTTATTTCAAAATATGAATACCATTCAACACATGAATTTCTAATCAACGAATGAATATCAATTCAACACATGAATGTTTTCTATGGTTTTTATATATAGGTAAAAATGTGATTTTTATTATCGAACAATTTATTTCAAAATATGAATACCATTCAACACATGAATTTCTAATCAACGAATGAATATCAATTCAACACATGAATGTTTTCTATGGTTTTTATATATAGGTAAAAATGTGATTTTTATTATCGAACAATTTATTTCAAAATATGAATACCATTCAACACATGAATTTCTAATCAACGAATGAATATCAATTCAACACATGAATGTTTTCTATACAATGAATAAATATAGTTTAAGCATATGAAAATAATTCAAACACACGAATATTGTTCAAAATTTCGGCAGCATAACGGCAGGGTAGTTAAACCGGCACCGTCCCTAGTACGGCTCCTCGCTCTACCTTAAAACCTCGCGGTTTTTGACAATGGGGATCATGCATCTAGTTCGCACGCAGGCGGCATGTATATATTTATTTCATTTCCACAAACTAATCCTATGTGGTTTCAACCAAATATTTTTCAACCACAAACGGGTATGTTTCAACCGCAATCAACCAATATCAATCACAAACTATCCCAAACAATCATTCGCTATCAATCAATTTTCACAACAATTTCAACCAATAAATATCGTCCATGGTTTGTGGACGAGGGGCGTGTATATATATATATATATATATATATATATTTATATATAGCAATTCACTTTCATTTCACACATAAATAATATTTTTAAATCAGAAATCTCACCAATAGCTATCCAACTACGATTCTTCTTTTATAGAAATCTTCGCCTATTTCGCCTTCTTGTCGCTTTCGCCCGTATTCTCTACATATGTAAAAATCGAATTTTTTACGATGCTATTCAATATATAAAAATCGAATTTTTACTTCGACTTTCAATATATAAAAATCTGATTTTTACTTCTTAAAGTTCAAATCCTTTTTCTCTTTAAAGATTAAACCTTTTTCCTATTTAAAGTTTTTACTTTTAAAACAAATCAGTTTTTACTTTTAAAACAAATCAGTTTTTATTTTTAAAACAAATCAGCTTTTATTTTTAAAACAAATCAGTTTTTACTTTTAAAACAAATCAGATTAAAATTCTTTTAAAATTCAGTTTTAAAATCTTTTTAAAATTCAGTTTTAAAAATCTAAAAAAAAATAAAATAAAACAGTTTTATTTCCTTTAAAAATTCCGCTTTAACCTTTCTTTAAAAATCAGTTTTAATTTTTTAAAAAAATCAGAATTTACTTATTTTTAAAAATCAGTTTTTAATCCCTAAAACCGAAATTAGTTTTAACGAATTAAAAATAAAATACAATAAAATACTTACAGAGGGGGGGGGTTTCTGCAATTCGTCGGAGGCAGCTTCGAGGGGGCGGCGCTAGGGCTTCGAACGGGGGAGGCGCTTCGAGCCTCGAACGGAGAAGGCGTTGGCTTCGGGGGGGCTCTTCGTCGCGCTCGTGCGGTCTGGGGAGGGGGGCTGCTCTTCTCTTGGCGGCGTTCGCCTGAGGGGGGGGGGGGGCGGTCGATAGTTTTTAGGTTTTTTTTTTCGTTTGTTTCTGTTAAATGAAGTCGGGGGGGCAGGAAGATGAAGGGGAGAGGAAATTAAAAATATTTTTATTATTTTATTATTTAATTTCGTAAAAAGGTTGACTTTTACATACGACCTCGAAACGAGGCCCACCGCCTGTCGCCCATAGCGTTTTACCCCCATTCCGAACACAATGGGATATGTATCGCAAGCTGACTTGATCCTTGCAATCAGTTTCCTTTTGAATTTTCATTTAAATCACTATATTGAATTTTAAACGCACATTTCAAATTACCGGGGTCACATACTAACTAGAAAAATTCCAGAAAAATATTTTCTAGCTTCGTATTGACGATACGGTCCTAACAAAACTAGTTTCGTCGAATTCTGAGGCCGTTGTAAAAATGGCCAATTTCCAGTCGATTAAAATCAACAGAAACTGGTCAAACGCGTTTTCCTTTGCCACGCTCACATATTGATTCGAAAAATTATGAAATTTGAAACCTAACAATAACTTGACACTACGGATCTAACAAAAGTAGTTTCGTCGAAATCCGAGGTCATTTGCAAAATGTCCATTTTTAAGGGCCTGAATTCCATAGCGACTATTCAGAATTTTCAACTGGACATATCTTTTGATTCCCGCTATCAAATTTTGATTGGTCAGATTCGTTGGAAAGATATTCACTAACAGATTTAAATATTTTTGGTTTCACTAAAATCCGGATTGTTTTGCACCCGGTATATTCAATTGAAGTTAGAAATCGAATTATCGAACTACCGCGCCATTTTCAATTCTATATATAATTATAATTAATTATATTCGTTTTCAAATGTCGATTCAAACTCAGTTTTCATCGCCATTATTTTAAATATTTATTTTAAATATTTAAAATCCATTATTTTAGCCAATTTAAAAATTTTAAATTGGTTCAGATTTTCTGGGTCGTTACAGATTTAGAGGATTTTTGGACAGATTTGCTTACACCTGTATTGTCGCAAAAAGTAGTTGATTTCGTTAAATTTATTCTGAAATATTTGAGTGTTTGTTGCATATAAATCACCTGAGCACAAGCTAAAGCTATAAATATATATTATGCTTTATATGTGAGAGTGATACATAATTCTTCTTCTTACTAAACCAGGAGACAAGTGATTTTCCAATGAAATGGCATGGACCACTTGTACTTTTTCTATCCGTCCGAGATCCACCAAAATCAGCTACTGTAGGATACTAATTGAGACGACCCAAACTTCCCCGTAAAGGAAAGCCCGGATTGAATTGAGAACATAACAAATCAGAATGCAAGAAAAAGAAATTTTCGTTGTTATTACAACAATTTACATCAGAGTACAAGAATATACATAGTATGAATAAATATTATACATCAGAAAAATATCAGAGATTTAAAATACATCATATAGAAGTGGAAAAATAATACATAACAATACACAACACAACTGAAGGGAATATACGGATACAGAGCGTTCCGAATATAGCTCCAGCTGTAAACCAGGATCCTGTGAATATAATATCTACAAAACCAAAACTACTAGTTGCCCGTGTGGAAAATAGGGGCACCCAGAGTTTAGGTTAAAACAATAAACTCCAAGTCAGCCACGTGACTGGTGTAAGAACTAAAACAGTTATTTAAAACTTTACTTTAAAATAAAGTAAATCAAGGGACCACTTCGTATAACATAGAACAGGTTTCCTCCCAAGAATACCAGTGCATATAACAAAACAAAGCAATGCTTTTTGAAAAAATGAAGCTATTATAAAACCCAGGTCCCATCACACAATGCAATGCAAGCCGAAGGATAGGGTTTTCCCTTATAATAGCCAAACACGCTTGGTATGTTTAAAACAAATCATTTGATACTATTATAAGTGCATAGTGTATAAAACAAATTCAAATATAAATGTATCAATTCTAGACGGCATGGGTACCATATATCATGTCGCCAATACTAGGCACTACAATCAAAGCCAAAATGTCACGTATTGGAAGTCGGATTTCCGTATGTGAACCAAGGCAAGGGATCGTCCTTACCGCTTCGAGACATTCTAGCCTACCATGTCTCAGGATCAGAGCTCGAGTGACCCTTGGATCGTCAGGGCTGGTCCACACGAAGTGGATTAAAATGCCTGAACAGTACGGTTCCCCGCCCTATGGGGAGAAATGGTCAATATGTCGACCATATCATCCATCGGCACCACAGTGACCGATATAACCAAGGCGCCTCGCTATCCATCATCCACATAAGTAAAACGTCTCGGCTTGCAAAACCCAGACCCTCCTAGCTAGAAGGAAACGCATGCCCTCCCTGAAGTTCTCTCCCGTTTCTGGTTCACACCAGGGTGTGAGGCTCGCGAATTAATGTTATACACAAAGCTATGCTATATTAAAGCCGTGTTTTGATCGTCAACCACAAGACTCTTCTTTTCAACAGAAGCCTTGATCATTTGCATCTCAGCATGCCACACAGGCAATTCACGCCATACAACTGATGTCTATCAATCACACAGAATGTAACACCCCACTCCGCCAGGGTCACTCATAAGAGAATGCACTAGCTTTGGAGGGGCGTTGTCAAGGTAAACATGCACAGAAATATTACAAGACAGAACATATAAAACAGCAGAAGGAAAAACCAAATTTTATTACCTCATAAAATTACAAGGTCTAAAGCCTTTTACATCAAAATGCCTTTAAAAGCCATTACATTGGAAACCTGTCTTGCAATAGTAAAGAAGCATAAAACCACAGTCATAAAATATTCCCCAAGTAAAACGGTAAAGTAGCCATAGCCAAGAAAAATCCAAGCCATACATGATGACCTTGAAGAAGAAGAAGTCCGAGCTAAATAACAATATTTCCTCCCTGAAAACCTGGGGGGGGGGGAACGGAAGACAAAGAGGTGAAAGAAACGGGGTCAGTCATAAAGACTGGTAAGTCCTATCTACTTCCAGCATGAAAATAAGTAAAGGTAATATGACATGCTAAATTGAAAGTAAACATAAGGAAGATGGCAAGATAGACAAGCTAAACTAAGGTAACAGGATGAACTACTGTATAGAGATAAACTACGGTCACTATGCATCAAGTATAACATCCCAAAGTTCTATCGAGTATAACCTCCCAAGGTTCTATCGAGTAATACACCCCAAGGTTCTATCAAGTATATTTGCCCTGCACCTTCCGTACTAGTATCCCAACCCGTGTCATGTGTTAGCTACAAAATGTCCCTTGCCCAATGTCATGAAATGGTCCATGTCAACCTAATGTAGGTTTTCCCAACTCGTATGTTTCTTTCATGTATATGTTTAGTCCTTTGCCGTAAATCCTACGGGCTTCCTCACGTAGTTCTATACTACTTCAACGTAGTTCCATTATCCTTGAAATCGTTTTGGACTGTCACCCTTGATCTAGCTGTATTGAATTCTTGAATGTTCGACTAGGATTTATGCCACCTAGGACCACTAGGGATTACGCTACCTACTAGACGTTTTCGTAACTCGGTTTGGGTTTTAGCCACCTAAGACCGCTAGGGATTACGCTACCCGTCAACCACGCCCTTTTTCCCACATATGTATCGTGAATCGTTTTTCCATGTCTAGATGCACATGTATCTCAATGTGCCATCCGAGTCCCATGCCAAGGCTAATCAAGAAATACAAGACTCGGTCGGGAGCTTTAGGTTATCTGCCGATGCAGATATTAAGGTCTGTTTTTCTACCGGTGGTTATGGTCCCACGTGACCCCTCCCTCAACTACTGAAAGGCAATCTAGGAAAATCATGCACGAGAACTATACTCCGGCCATCCATGCCCCCATTTTCTTATTGTCCAACCTCACCCATAACTAGATAGCAAGTATATGGCCTGTTGGGAGTTCTCAGGCTTTCCGCATACATACACGATTGACTAAAGATGGTAGGTAGTCGACGACGTGCTATCACAGGGCTAAACTAGATATCGCCAACTCCACGCTAATCCACCCCAGTCTTTAGGTTGCTCGCACAGCAACCAAGGCATACCCTTGGTTCTTCTACCGCAGACCTTAACCTCTGTAAGCCCAGGAGGATCATCTGCAACCTCACAGAGGGATACCAAGAGTACCCTCACGTCTCCTGAAGCTACCGCTTCATCACCCCGTTCGCTGGAGCCTTTATCTAAGTCAGATAAACATTCGCTCCTCCTCGTGTGTTTCGTTTTAAACGATGACCTACCATATCAGGTTACTCATCTATCTGTGAACTGGTCCAATTTTCCTGACTAAGAATTATTACTTAGTTATCCTTAACTAAGGTTTATCACTTAGTTTCCCTTCCCGTTATGCTTATTAACTACGATTTTCCACTTAGTCCCCTGAACTAGGGTTTTGTCTAATGGGTTAAGTGTTGTCATTCGAGTTCATGACTTACGCCGCCTACGAATCATGTCAAAATTGGCTAAGTATTCAAGTTCAAGGCTTAGCCCAACAAACCATGTATCAAGTTGGTTAAGTATATCAAGACGTTCATGACTTAACCTTAGATTATCGTGTCAGATTGGTTAAGTGTAAGTTAACTTAACCCCATTAAATTACCGAGTCGGATTGGTTAAGTATCATTCTTGCGGGTTTACTTAACTCTATCATGCATCGCGTTATCCCAGTCGGGTGTTATCAACCCATTTAGGTTAAACTAACCCATCCGCTAATCATGTTATATGGTTAAGTGTCTTTAAGTAATCAAGTCCGGTCTTACTTAACCTACCCATTCATGTCATATCGGTTAAGTGCCATTAGTCAAACTAACTTAACCTTATCATGTGGCATTAAGTAAATTAATGCACCCCAACCTCTCACATTAGACTTTGTTGTGGTTACTGGTTATGTCGGGCGGGTCCGGGCAGCTTTACACCACAACCTAGTCTAACCTCGGGTTTTGAGCGCGATATGACCAACTTCTCACATTAGGTCCTATTGTCTGTAGCTACTGGATTTGCCAGGCGGTTCCGGGCAGATTTATGCTACAAACTCAACCCAACCTCGGGTTAGCCACTTTCAGGTTTTCCTACTTATCATGTTCATGTCAAATTTAGGCTACGACAAAGTCCACGTTTTACACTTGTGCCCATTGTCCCATTACTTAATTCATGTTAAATTTCATAGCCCATCTCACATTTGCCTAAACTACCAAAGGCGTATTCCCAACGCAAGTGAAAGCGAGTCAACATAATAGGAATAATATGACAACATATTGGCCTCAAATCATGGTATGATAGCATAAAGGGATTGGCCTCAAACATGTATGATAGCATAAAAGGATTGGCCTCAAGCATGTATGATAGCATAACACTAGGTTCATCATCATAGGCATGTAAATGGTCATGAGGGGTTTAAGTTCTTTTACATGCATAAGCCCCAAGTCAAGTTCATATGAATATTCCAAAAGCCAAATTATTCTAAGGATTCATGCCAACATTTCCACAATTCAAGATTAAATCTTGCATGATAAACTAAGTCAAACACAACATGAGTGGCATGATTTAATCACTAAGAAATAGCCCAAAGTCATAGTTTCAAGAGAGACGCAAGACTAGATTCACATAGACTAGCATACTTAGGTTTCATCTCATTTTATTCCATGTCAACATTAGAACTACCGTTTAGATCTAAAAGTAGCTAGAACTTACAAAGCGTGGCTAGAGAATTATGAGAAAGCATTTGTCGTAGAACGGTGTTGAGATGATGCTCTACTTCCTTGATTTGATGTAGAAAGCTTGCTCCTTTGCCTTGAATCAAGTTTGTATGCTTAAGCCCTTGAAGTTGAAGATGGAGGCTATGATCAAGAGACATTTGGGCAGCCCTTAGTTGTTAGGATGGTTTTTAGTGAATTAGGCTAGGTCTTAGGGTGTTTTTATAGGAGTTAGGACTAGTTTAGGCCCTTAGATTAACCCTAGTTTAGATCTGAGCCATCAAAAATCGTCACAGGCCAACAAACCAGACCACAAGACCCTGCAGGTGCACCCAGGCCGACCTGGTCCGACCAGGCAAGTCGACTACCAGGTCGACACCCAGGTCGACTGGGTAGTCGACCTGGTCCCTGGGGGGTCGACTCCCCAGTCGACCTGGGGCTGGGCGGGAAATTTTCCCGCCCAGTCCGTTTGGGGCTAAATTCGAATTTTGAAAGTTTGTTTTCGTTTTCTGATTTTTCGTGAAACTTCTAGAGGCCATATCTCGGTCATACGGACTCCGATTTACGAAATTTCGGACTCGTTTCCAACCAGAATTCCGAGACGAACGCAACGGCGCAAACTATTTCACTTGATTCTTATTTTAAAATTTAATTCTGCCTCGATTCTTGTCTTAACACGTTATTAAAATTCGGGTTGTTACATTCTCCCCTCCTTTAAGGATTTCGTCCCCGAAATCTCTAAGTTAGGAAGAACGTATCCTACCATCCATCATCCATCTACTCAAAACATCATCCATAAGCAAACATTATCCTTAAGAGATTTCTAATGCTGTATGAACATGTGCAGAAAGTGTGTGTATATGTTCCTTATCTAATGCAAATGATCTGGCCTGATTGATCTTCTAAATGCAAAATATGTTTAGTGCCATGAATCCACATGTATGCAAATGGTCCTAGTCACATAAACACAATATGTGTGCACAACCATTCATCTATATGCAATATTCACATGATAACGCATTCAAATTCATCCATAAACAAGCATAAACACGTATACATATGAAATATGAAATGTGACTGAACCGATCTAGTGCCTATTGTGTATTCGCGCATCCACGAGCAACCATTTACAACCATATCAATCATAACATGTTTTCAAATACATGTTTACATCCACAGGGTTCTACCTAAGGTCCTCAAGATAGGACCGAGAAGATAAGCAAGATAAACTCCTTTTGGATTACAAGAAATCCCTTTCTAAACCCAACCCATGTCCTATAAAGCCCAAAAGGTTTAGTCAAACTAACGGACACCTTCAAACCTTGACATGTATTATTAACCGATGAGCCATACCCCCTATGGAGTTTGCAACAGAAATAAGATCGAGAATAGGATCGAGAGGATATGCATAAAAGATAGCATGCGGGTAAGCTCTACAGGAAAACAGGGATCAAGAATATGCTCTTAAAAAGAGATATGATGCGCGTATCTTGTCTTCAATCTTCTAAGTCGCATTTCCTTGAGCTTAATTCCATTGTGCTTTGACCATCTTTAACTTCATGATTTCGTGGCCTCTTAACTCCTATTTCCAAATATGGGCTGGAACTCATTTCATTGTCGCCTCTCGTTCCACTTTTACTTATTCTCCCTTTAGTATCTTGGCTCAACCATATCCATGCACTCATGGTTTCATGTAAGCTCTCCAAAATTCACTAGTGAATCATGGATCTCGTTTACTCGCTCTACGGCATTCCACGCAGAAGAACTTATCTCTTGAAAACAAACAGATGCTAACCATGTTACCAAGTGTACTTACTAGAGTGATTTCCATAACTCATGCACAAGTGAAATGAACCATCCGCCTTAGTGTCGAACTCTACTCGAACGGATTACCAACAAATGCATCAAGAGATTCTAGGTAACCAATCATGACAAAACCCTAAAGGTTACACGAGACTTCGAGGGTATTACCGGGGCAAGTCAAGAGCCTAACTACCCTCCTTTCAAAACTGAGAATGGCACCCTAACTGGATAACCACTCCATTCCCAGAATTCAACCCATATCTTAAAAGCATAAGCATTATTCCCAAAAGTCATAGGCGTCCTCCAATCCAAACAAGTCATGAATAAATGGACCAATTCCTCAACAAGATTTGAGAAAAAATGGGATCCTCTACTATGTTGGTACGAAGGTGCAGAGACTCAACTATCGAAGCAGACTTAAGTGATGCGGTGATCAAAACAAAGTCCTGACGGGATGATAGAGAAGAAAAGCTAAACCTTTCATAGAAATGTTACCATCCTTCTTAGGTACGCTAACAGTGAGAGCATACAATTGCCCTCTCGATGATCTTGTCCTCGTCTCATAATACTTTGACTATCTTTCCCTTTTTATCCTACTAGAGATACTCTCTCTTGTCATGGGTTTTATCATTCACGCTTTTCCTCCTTTGTGGATTGAGCCATACCAATCAGTTGCTTGTCCTTAAGCTTGTATCCTTTATCCTTGTTCTTACTATCCTTTCTTATAACGCGGTAACAAGTCTCTCGAGAACTGCCTCCATCGTACCGAAAACACTAACGTAGTTAGAAAAAAGATTAGTCGCAGTTCAAAACACTATGACTACAGGTGGAGGAAAGAAATGAAAAGAGATTCAATCAAGGAAACAAAGGATAATGCTAATGGCCTTTGAGGAATAGCCTTTTTAAAAATGAAATTTTCCTTGAAAAAAGCTTCTTTGTAAACGGTTTTCAAATAGTTTTCAGAAGGTTTTAAAACTTTTGCCCAGTCTGGTAACCTTCTGCACTGATACCAAATGTAACACCCCACCTCCGTCAGGGTCACTCACAAAAGAATGCACTAGCTTTGGAGGGGCGTTGTCAAGGTAAACATGCACAGAAATATTACAAGACAGAACATATAAAACATCGGAAGGAAAAACCAAATTTCATTACCTCATAAAATTACAAGGTCTAAAGCCTTTTACATCAAAATGCCTTTAAAAGCCATTACATTGGAAACCTGTCTTGCAATAGTTAAAGAAGCATAAAACCACAGTCATAAAATATTCCCCAAGTAAAATGGTAAAGTAGCCATAGCCAAGAAAAATCGAAGCCATACATGATGACCTTGAAGAAGAAGAAGTCCAAGCTAAATAACAGTATTTTCTCCCTGAAAACCTGGGGGGGGGAACGGAAGACAAAGAGGCGAAAGAAACGGGGTCAGTCATAAAGACTGGTAACTCCTATCTACTTCAAGCATAAAAACAGGTAAAGGTAACATGACATGCATAAACTGAGAGTAAACATAAGGATGATGACAAGATAGACAAGCTAAACCAAGGTAACAAGATGAACTACTGTATAGAGATAAACTACGACCACTATGCGTCAAGTATAACATCCCAAGGTTCTATCGAGTATAACCTCCCAAGGTTCTTTCGATTAATACACCCCAAGGTTTTATCAAGTATATTTGCCCTGCACCTTCCGTACTAGTATACCAACCCGTGTCATGTGTTAGCTACCAAATGTCCCTTGCCCAATGTCATGAAATGGTCCATGTCAACCTAATGTAGGTTTTCCCAACTCGTATGTTTCTTTCCATGTATATGTTCAGTCCTTTGCCGTAAATCCTACGGGCTTCCTCACGTAGTTCTATACTACTTCAACGTAGTTCCATTATCCTTGAAATCATTTTGGACTGTCACCCTTGATCAAGCTGTATTTTCTTACCATGAATTCTTGAATGTTCGGCTAGGATTTATGCCACCTAGGACCACTAGTGATTACGCTACCTACTAAACGTTTTCGTAACTCGGTTTGGGTTTTAGCCACCTAGGACCGCTAGGGATTACGCTACCCGTCAACCACGCCCTTTTTCCCACGTATGTATTGTGAATCGTTTTTCCATGTCTAGATGCACATGTATCTCAATGTGCCATCCGAGTCCCGTGCCAGGGCTAATCAAGAAATACAAGACTCGGTCGGGAGCTTTAGGTTATCTGCCGAGGCAGATATTAAGGTCTATTTTTCTACCGGTGGTTATGGTCCCACGTGACCCCTCCCTCAACTACTAAAAGGCAATCCAAGAAAATCATGCACGAGAATTATACTCCGGCCATCCATGCCCCACATTCCTATTGGCCAACCTTACCCATAACTAGATAGCAAGTATATGGTCTGTTGGGAGTTCTCTGCCTTTCCGCATACGTAAACGATTGACTAAAGATGGTAGGTAGTCGACGACGTGCTATCACAGGGCTAAACTAGATATCGCCGACCCCACGCTAATCCACCCCAGTCTTTAGGTTGCTCGCACAACAACCAAGGCATACCCTTGGTTCTTCTACCGCAGACCTTAACCTCTGTGAGCCCAGGAGGATCATCTGCAACCTCACAGGGGGATACCAAGAGTACCCTCACGTCCCCTGAAGCTACCGCTTCATCACCCTTTTCGCTGGAGCCTTTATCTAAGTCAGATAAACATTCGCTCCTCCTTGTGTGTTTCGTTTTAAACGATGACCTACCGTATCAGGTTACTCATCTATCTGTGAACGGGTCCAATTTTCCTGACTAAGAATTATTACTTAGTTATCCTTAACTAAGGTTTATCACTTAGTTTCCCTTCCCGTTATGCTTATTAACTACGATTTTCCACTTAATCCCCTGAACTAGGGTTTTGTCTAATGGGTTAAGTGTTGTCATTCGAGTTCATGACTTACCCCGCCTACGAATCATGTCAAAATTGGCTAAGTATTCAAGTTCAAGGCTTAGCCCTACAAACCATGTATCAAGTTGGTTAAGTATATCAAGACGTTCATGACTTAACCCTAGATTATCGTGTTAGATTGGTTAAGTGTAAGTTAACTTAACCCCATTAAATTACCGAGTCGGATTGGTTAAGTATCATTCTTGCGGGTTTACTTAACTCTACCACGCATTGCGTTATCCCAGTCGGGTGTTATCAACCCATTTAGGTTAAACTAACCCATCCGCTAATCATGTTATATAGTTAAGTGTCTTTATGTAATCAAGTCCGGTCTTACTTAACCTACCCATTCATGTCATATTGGTTAAGTGCCATTAGTCAAACTAACTTAACCTTATCATGTGGCATTAAGTAAATGAATGCAACCCAACCTCTCACATTAGACTTTGTTGTGGTTACTGGTTACGCCGGGCGGGTCCGGGCAACTTTACACCACAACCTAGTCTAACCTCGGGTTTTGAGCGCGATATGACCAACTTCTCACATTGGGTCCTATTGTCTATAGCTACTGGATTTGCCGGGCGGTTCCGGGCAGATTTATGCTGCAAACTCAACCCAACCTCGAGTTGGCCACTTTCAGGTTTTCCTACATCTCATGTTCATGTCAAATTTTGGCTACGACAAAGTCCATGTTTTACACTTGTGCCGATTGTCTCATTTCTTAATTCATGTTAAATTTCATAGCCCATCTCACGTTTTCCTAAACTACCCAAGGCGTATTCCCAACGCAAGTAAAAGCGAGTCAACATAGTAGGAATAATATGACAACATATTGGCCTCAAATCATGTATGATAGCATAAAGGGATTGGCCTCAAACATGTATGATAGCATAAAAGGATTGGCCTCAAGCATGTATGATAGCATAAAAGGATTGGCCTCAAGCATGTATGATAGCATAACACTTGGTTCATCATCATAGGCATGTAAATGGTCATGAGGGGTTTAGGTTCTTTTACATGCATAAGCCCCAAGTCAAGTTCATATGAATACTCCACAAGCCAAATTGTTCTAAGGATTCATGCCAACATTTCCACAAGTCAAGATTAAATCTTGCATGATAAACTAAGTCAAACACAACATGAGTGGCATGATTTAATCACTATGAAATAGCCCAAAGTCATAGGTTCAAGAGAGAGGCAAGACTAGATTCACATAGACTAGCATACTTAGGTTTCATCTCATTTTATTCCATGTCAACATTAGAACTACCGTTTAGATCTTATAGTAGCTAGAACTTACAAAGCGTGGCTAGAGAATTATGAGCAAGCATTTGTCGTAGAACGGTGTTGAGATGATGCTCTACTTCCTTGATTTGATGTAGAAAGCTTGCTCCTTTGCCTTGAATTAAGTTTGTATGCTTAAGCCCTTGAAGTTGAAGATGGAGGTCATGATCAAGAGACATTTGGGCAACACTTAGTTGTAAGGATGGTTTTTAGTGAATTAGGCTAGGTCTTAGGGTGTTTTTATAGGAGTTAGGACTAGTTTAGGCCCTTAGATTAACCCTAGTTTAGATCTAAGCCATCAAAAATTGTCATAGGCCAACAAACCAGACCACAAGACCCTGCAGGTGCACCCAGGCCGACCTGGTCCGACCAGGGAAGTCGACTCCCAGGTCGACACCCAGGTCGACTGGGCAGTTGACCTGGTCCCTGGGGGGTCAACTCCCTAGTCGACCTGGGGCTGGGCGGGAAATTTTCCCGCCCAGTCCGTTTGGGGCTAAATTCGAGTTTTGAAAGTCTGTTTTTGTTTTCTGATTTTTCGTGAAACTTCTAGAGGCCATATCTCGGTCATACGGACTCCGATTTACGAAATTTCGGACTCTTTTCCAACCAGAATTCTGAGACGAACGCAACTGCGCAACCCGTTTCGCTTGATTCTTATTTTAAAATTTAATTCTGCCTCGATTCTTGTTTTAACACGTTATTAAAATTCGGGTTGTTACACAGATTGAAATCCAACGTCAGACACACATCCGTTTACAAGTTTGTTCTGGGTCTGAACGAAACCGGAGGCACCTTATCCCTCATCCCATATGTCCAATAAAGGATAGAGGTCCACGCATATCCGGTCGATCTCCAAGTACGTTTGGACGATCACCACTTATTACCTCTTCTTGGGTATACAGCCCAATCAAGACATCAATAATCATCCAAACGATGTGAAGACCTCCGGTCTTCAACCACCGTCTTTATCCTCGACATATCGTCGAATCAGTTATTCAGAATGGGATAAACCCGGTCTTTCTAAATAACTCGCGTACATAATAAACAAGTGCTATAAAAACACAACATACGCCTCATTCCAATCTAGAATATTCCTTTATTCAAATATTCTTATACTTTGGGAAAGGTTCCCATTAATTTTATCAAAGATAAATTCTTTAAATTTATTCTTTAATCTTCCTTTGGATATCAATTCAAACCAAATTAAGGTTTATCCAACTAGCGATCCTGCCAAAGTAATCCTTTATTTTATTTCCCAATCCCAACCTATTCATCCCATGAAGTAAAACTAGTAATACTTAATATTTAACACCACGGTGTTATCGGTAAAATTAATTACCATTTCACGTTCAAATCTAATTAAAGATTTAACTATCGCTTGGAGCAAAACTGGTGATACTCCATTCTCGATCATTTCTTGAATTTGATAATTTTAGTTATCAAATTCACCTTTCAATCTATTTAAAGATTCATTAAAAATCTAATTTGGTTTTAATCCCCAAAAATCATTACTTAATGATTATACAAAGTTAAGAAATTAATCTTATCTTTAACTAGGTTAAAGAACTAATGTCATTTAAGGCACAGTTCATGGTAAACCCAAAATTCCATTCCATTCATTATGGTATCTTCACGGAAAACAGATCAATATATATATAATCGATATAAACTTCCATATCCGGCCGATAATATAAGTGGAATAACAGCAAAGCCTTTTAAACTCCCTATATAGTAATAGTCTTCCTCCACAGAAGTTCACTTCGATTATTACCAAAATGAATTCCATTCCATTCCAATTTATTTTATTAAATTGGAAAATTTTACTTTGGAAATTTCCATTAGATCTTAATAAAAAGATTTATAAATTCCAAATCACATTTCGCTGTAAATCGGGTTAAAGAACGAATGTCGTTAAAAACACAGTTCACAATAAACCCAATTCACATTCCATTTTCAATTCCAATTAAATGTTAATTAACTAGAAATTCCAATAATCTTAATTAAAAGATTTATTCTTTTCTCACTGGGTTTAAGAACAGTGTTAATGAAGACACCATTCGCGACAAACCCAAAATCCCTTTGATATTAAGTACAAGGCTCTGAATAGAAAATATATCCTCTTATATTCAATATCAAATTCTGAAACCAACAAATATCATATTGGAAATAACGATTATATATATATGCATATCTTTCAAATTTCCATAACAATATTTGTATAATCACGAAATCCAACATTGAAATATTCCGAAGATTATTTCGATTCAAATCCATTCCTATTCATATACTGGAAATTACGGTTATATTAAAACCCATTCCCACTCCAATTTATTTATTTAAAAATAATTGAATTTTAATTCTAGTGAATAACTAGTTCATTTCAATAAAAAGAATATTTTTATCTTTTCAAAATTGTAATTTTTCATCCCAATTCTTTCCAAATCATTTATTATGATATTACACAAATTATTGATATTTTTTATAATTTTATCAAAGCCCGTACAGTCCATTTCCATAAACGGTCATCGAACTGCACTTACAGCGACCTTTTCCAATTTTAATTTGGACATAATTCCAAATCCAACCGTTAGATTTCAAATTTATTGTATTTATTGGAAATCTTTTTTCGATACGAACTCAACAGTTTTAGGAGAATCCGACGGTCGGATCTCCCATGATATCAATTCGAAGTCAATGGTCGAAATTCGTGAACGGCCGTGGCGCGGCGCGTTCTATTCAGGCCATTATATATATATATATATATATATATATATATATATATCGTCTATTTCCATTTAAAATGTATTTTATAGATCATTTATAAATTCGTTTTAAAACGATTTCAACTTCATTTTCAATTTAAAACCAAAACTGAATATTCTTTAATAAATTCGTTTTAAATTCATTTTAAAATGATTTCAATTTCATTTAAAATTTCAAATCAAATTTGAATATTCCTTAACAAATTCATTTTAAATTCATTTTAAAACGATTTCAATTTCATTTCAAATTTCAAGTCAAATTTGAATATTCAATAACAAATTCGTTTTAAATTCATTTTAAAACGATTTCAGTTTGTTTCAAATCAAATTTGAATATTCAATATCATTTTCGTATTAAAATGATAATATTTTCAAAATAACAAATTTTGAAATCACTTTAAGATATTCATTATAAAATGAATAAAATCGACAAAATTCCCGTTCATGTTAAAATGGCGTTTAAGTACTTAACACGGCTTCACATTTCAATATTCACTGAATATTATTTTAAAATATTCATTAATTCTGAACTAGAATCAGACACAGTCAATTACCATATAATTTTTTTTATTTGGATTTCATACACACACGTACACAACAATAATCAAACAAAGTCAACCATTATTCAGAGCGCATTACCCAATTGTATAAGCATTAAATATAAATAATTAACTCTTACATCAGTCTGTCAACCCATCGATTGACATACAACTTAACAATTGGGATTAGTGTATGTCTAATATCATCCCAATATCCGTGTGGGGTTTTAAAACAACAAACACGGATAATTATTTGTGTAGTTGGGCGATGTGTAAAATATATCATCCCAATGAATATCAGTCAAATATGTGTACATAAACAAATCGTTCGATGAATATTTATTTCAATACATGACTATTTCACATAGTTCATATATACAATAAAAATGATATTTTTATTGTTCAAATATTTTATTCCATACATGAATATTTTATTTATTTTATTCATTCAATAAAAATGATATTTTTATTGTTCAAATATTTTATTCCATACACGAATATTTTATTTATTTTATTCATTCAATAAAAATGATATTTTTATTGTTCAAATATTTTATTCCTTACAATACAATCAACAACCACAGTACAGTCTATTTCAACAACATAATACAATCAAACAAGTCGTCCATGGTCTGTGGACGACGGTGTTAGGAGCTACTAAGCCCCGTCTACAACCTAGTATATATTTAACTGTAAAATAATTAGTGAGAAGGAGTTCTCACCTTTGGGATCCACTCCTCCATTCTTTGATTGTCGATCTATATCGCATACTTACGTTAAATATCATATTTTTGACCCATTAATAAATATTCTTTGTATGACCATCTTATAAATAATGCATAAACGATAAAAACCATATTTTTAGCTTTCTAAAAATATTTCCATAGCTTAACTATTTCTAGAGTAGCATACATAGGCTAAAAATGACATTTTTTAGCTTTCTAAAAATATTTCTACACCATACCCTAGTTAAAAATCATATTTTTAACCCATTAAAAAATTTCCTTTATATGATAAAAATCATATGTTTATCCTACAAAAAATGATTTTATTCCTATGATAAAAATCTCGTTTTTATCTAACTAAAAATAATATGATTCCTATGATAAAAATTATATTTTCATTTCAAAGAAAATTTCATTTTCTTCATTTCCAAGAAAATGAATAATTTTTCAATCAAAGAGATTCTAATTTCTTATTTCAAAGAAAATCCATTTTTTTCTCTAATCAAGAAATTCATTTTTTTCCAATCTATGAAAATCATATTTTCTAAATAAAAAGAATCTCATCTTTTGTTAATTAAAAATCAAATCTTTTTATTTATAAAAAACTAACTTTTCTACTTATAAAAATCAAATCTCTTTATTTTTAAGAAATCTAATCTTTTTATTTTTTTACAAAGACAATGCTAATTTATTTATAAAAATTACTTTTTCTATCTTTGCTATTTACATATAAAAAATCCCATTTTTATTAAAACAAAGTATTTCATATAACAATGACATTTTTACTCATATAATTGATAAGTAAAACCATAACCTTTCATCTGTAATGCACAGTAGAATGTATTCGACGTTGATTCAAAACTAGGGTAGAATCTTTCTTCCAAAAGATGAAGCTTGGTGTACATCGGATTGTACAACGTCGTAGAGCGTTGTGGGAGCTTCTAGGCGCCAGTGGTGGCGTTCAACTCGACGGCAGCGGGAGCTCAGGAATTGATGGCGAACGGCGAACGTTTGTGGGGGCAGTTCGAACCAAACACTCGACGATAGGACCACAAACTAGTATGGATTTGTAGAGGGGAGAATCCTCTACAAAATTGCCCTCTGGATCAAGGGATTTTACTGTGTGGATTAAAAGAAAAGAGGGGAGAAGTATGGAGCTTTTTCCATCGTCAGCTCTAATTAGGGAGGCGCGATTTTTGGTTTGACCACGGTGGAGGGTTTTGACCAATGGCATGAGTATATATTTTATATTTAATTTTAATTTAATTCGAAATAAAAGTGATTTCGCATTTGAACTCCAAATCAAACCCGATGACTATCGTCCCTAGCCAAATACCCTCATTCCAAACACAATGAGATATGTTTTGTAAGCCAATTCACTTGTTACGGTCAGTTTTTCTTTAAATTAAAATATAAATCAACATTTATTTAATTTAAACGTACATTTGAATTTACTGAGGCCACATACTGACCCCAAAAATTCCAGAAAAATAAAACTAGCTATGTTTTGACGATACGGTCCTAACAAAACTAATTTCGTCGAATTTGGAGACCGTTTGAAAATTGATCACTTTTCAGTCGATTAAATTCAAACTAAATTCACCACGCTCACATATTAATTCTAAAAATTGGAATCTAGCAATAATTTGACATTCCAGATCCAACCAAAGTGGTTTCGTTGAAAACGGAGGTCGTTTGCAAAATCGCTATTTTTAAGGGCTATATTTTATATAAATTCCATAGCGACTATTCTGAATTTTCAATTGGAGATAATTTTTTATTCTCACTATGAAATCTGGATTTTTCATATTTGTTGGAAAGATATTTTCAAATGGATTCAAATATTTCTGGTTTCACTAAAGTCCAGTTTACTTTGAATCCTGTACATTCATTTGAAATTTGAAATCGAATTTTCAAACTAGCGCGCCATTTCTAATTCCTTTTATAATTAAAATAAATATTTATATTCTAACTTTGATTTAAACAAAGTTGTATGTTCTAATTCTATTTGAAATAAATTTCTAGTCGTTATTATTTAAAATAAATCATTTTAAATATTCAAGATTCATTAAAATAGCCAAAATAAAAATTTTAAATTGGTTCTGGTTTTCTGGGTTGTTACACTAATTCAGATGAACATTCCTTCGGATAGAAAACCCCGAAGTCCTTAGTATTATTAAGGTATCGTAGAATTCGTTTTACTGCTCTTAAATGTGATTCTTTACGATCTACTTGGAATCTAGTACATAAACATACACTCAACATAATGTCTGGAAGGCTTGCAATTAAATAAAGTAGCAATCCTATCATACTTCTATATAATTTTTGGTCAACATTTTTTCCTTTGTCATCTCGATCAAGATGAGTTGTAGTACTCGTAATAGTTGGTTTTCTGGAAGTGTTGTCCATTCCAAAACATTTAATTAAGTTATTACAGTATTCTCTTAATTAATAAAGATACCATTTGATAATTGTTTGACTTGTAAACCGAAACATTACGATAACTCTCCTATATGTGACATTTCAAATTCATTTTTCATAATAGTAGAAAATTCTTTACATAATTCTTCGTAGTTTAACTAAAAATTATATCATCTACGTATATTTGTATAATCAAAATATCTTTATTAGTATTTTTAATAAACAAGGTTTGATCAGCTTTTCCTACTCGAAAACCTGAGTTTATTAAATTACTCTTAAGTCTATCATACCAAGCACGGGGTGCTTGGTTTAGACTATATAAAGCTTTCTTTAGTTTATATATATGATCCGGGTACTTTTCATGAATAAATAATGGCGATTGTTCAACATATACATTTTCTTTGATAAATCCATTTAAAAGGCACTTGATAAAGCTTAAAATTGTGAAAACAAGCGTATGCTAATAGAATATGTATTGCTTCTAGTCTTGCAACATGAGCAAATGTTTCTTCGTAATCTGTACATTCTTCTTGATTATAGACTTGTGCAAGTAATCTTGCTTTGTTTCTAGTAATAATTCCTAGTTCATCCGCCTTATTTTTATATACCCATTTAGTTCCGATATCTGATTGGTCATTAGGATGGGGTACTAATTCCCAAACATCATTTATTCGAACTGGTTTAACTCCTCTTGCATAGCAATGATCTAATAGTCAGTCTGTAGAGGCTTCTTTTGGGATTTTAGGCTCAATAGTTGAAAGGAAAGCAACATGACCCATTTCGTTAGTTGGATTCCAGTTTGAACTTGTGAATCATTCTCTCCAATTATATTTTTGGTAGGATAATCTCGTAGAATTCTTGGAGGAGATCTAACTTGATTGATATTGTCTTGAATAATATTTTCATTATTTTCAAAACTCATATGTTCTATAATTTCATCATCATCTATAGTAGTTGTATTTTCATTAAAGTTTTCATCAAAAGAAACATGTAATGTTTCTTCTATAATATTTGTTCATTTATTAAAAACACGATATGCCTTACTACGTTCTGAATATCCTACAAAAATTCCATGATGGGCTTTTGGATAAAATTTTCCAAGTTGATCTTTTGTATTAAGAATAAAACATTTTGATCCAAAAAATTTAAAGTAAGAAATATTAGGTGTTCTTTCATTAAAAATCTCATAAGAAGTGTTTTTAGTTAAAGGTCATACAGAAATATGATTTAAAACATAACATGCAATTGCTGTAGATTCTGCCCGAAAATGCTTTGCTAAGGTACTTCCGTTTAACAAAGTTCTTGCGCACTTTTGTAGTGTTCTATTTTTCCTTTCTACAACTCCATTTTGTTGAAAAATTATGATTTATTCCTTTCTTTTTATAGAATATCTCAAATGATCCATTTTCAAATTTGTCTCCTTGATCACTCCTTATGTTTTTGACATTTAAGTTCTTAACATTTTGAATTCTTTTAACAAAATCATTGAAATGGTCAAAAGTATCACTTTTGTTTTTCATAAAAATTGTCTATGTATATCTTGAGAAATCGTCAACTGTTACAAAAACATATCGATTATGATTAATGGATTGAAACTGTGTTGGTCCGAATAAATCCATATGTAATAATTCTAATAGTTGTAAAGTTGAAACGACTTTCTTAGATTTAAAAGATGATTTAGTTAATTTTCATATTTGACAATCTTTACAAAGATTATTTATTTTAAAATTTATTTTTGGTAAACCTCTTACCAACTCATTCTTAGAAAGTCTTCGAATAGCTTTAAAATTGATATGACAAAATCTTTTGTGCCATAACCAAGGATTATTATCTTTGGATATTAAACATATATCTTTATTATTAACTTTCATATTTAAAATATAGATATTTCTATGTCTATTTCCTTCAAAAATAAGATTTTGATTTTGATCAAAATGCTAAATTTATTTTCGGAAAAAGATATTTTGAAACCTTTATCACATAATTAACTAATGCTTAGTAAATTATGTTTTAATTTTTTAAATAAAGAAACATTTGTGATAAGAGGTAGGTTAGATATACCGTAGGTGCACACATCACCTTTGCCAATGATAAAACCTTTTAAGTTATCTATGAAGGTAACAGAGCCACCATCAAAGTATGAAATATTTGTAAGCATATCTTTGTCTCCAGTCATGTGTTTGAGCAACCACTATCTAAAATCCATTTTCTCTTCTTGAGTGGGACCTGCAAAAAATATTAATAAACATATTTGTACCACTTTTTAATAAGGTCCTAAGAGTTAGAACTTAGGAAGTCGAACCCAAGTGGGTTAAGTATTCCTCTTATAAATATAGTTTTTATTATTATGAACAGTTTCCATAAATCACTTGATATGTTTGGTCATAATCAAACTATTGTTTGTTTTTGGAATCCATACTTTTATTTCATTTACATTTTTAGTGTATTTTGGTGTACTATATGCCACCTTATTCAAAACTATATTAACTTTTGAATTATTTTTCCTCTTAAAATTTGTATTTTTCTTAAGAGAAAATTTTGATTCGTTTTTGAATCCTAGTCTCTGTTTATTTGTAGAGGACTGAGAATTTTCTATAATTCTAGATAAATTCTCTCTTCCCTTATTAAATTAGAAATATTTTTAGTAATGCTATCTAATCTAGTTTGAAGACTAGCATTTTCTAATTCTACTTGCTTTTTTTAGTTTTTAAATTGTGATTTTCAGACCTATTCTCATCATTCTTTGCTATTGAGTTTCAATTTCTTGACTCAAAAGTGAAAGTTGACTGTTTGAATTTGAGAGAGATTCTTGAACCTTTTCAAGTTCTTCTTCCAATATTTTCTTTTCATCTTTTAACATATCTCTTTCAAATTTAGCTTTGTTTTGATTTTCACGAGTTTCATTAAGTTTCTTTTTAAGAATTTTTATAGTATTTAAAAATTCAGTGTTTACTTCTATTAAATCATCACAAGATAAATCACTAACCTCAAATTCTTGAGCCATGAAGCACACTTTGCTTGTTTATTGTCGCTATCATTATCACTATCTGATGAATCTGAATCGTCCCATGTTACAAAGAAAGCCTTCTTTTTGATTTTTTCGTTCTTATTTTTGTTGTTGAAGTTTTTCTGATTCTCCTTTTTTATTCTAAACAGTTTTTTACCATGTGATCTTTCTTGTGACAATTGAAACTTTCGAAGTTTGTGGTTGAAGGTTTATTTGAGGAATTCTTTTTTAAGCCACTTTTTCTGTATTTGAAATCTTTTGGCAATGAATGCTAGATCCCCATCTTCTGATTCCTACTCTTCTTTTTCCGCATGAAATGCTACATTCTTTTTCTCTTAAGCCTTGTCCTTTTTGGCTTGGAAATATACTTCATAAGACATTAGGTTGATTATTAGTTCTTCTGGTTTCGTTGTTGATAAATCATTGGCTTCCTCAATGGCTAACACCTTTCTTTCCCATTCATCGGATAAGGAATTTAGTACCATCGATACAATACCAAAATCACAATATTTTTTTCTCCCAACCTAATTAAGGCATGAAGTATGTCTTAAAATCTTGAGTAAATGTTGTTGATGGTTTCATTTTGTCTCATCTTGAAATTTTGAAACCGGTTTTTGAGCATTGAGATATTTGTTTATTTGACTTTGTTTATTCCTTCATGTAAGGTTTTGAGTGTTTCCCATATCTGATGTACAATAGTGTAAATGCTAACACGACTGAGTTCGTTTCTATCCAAAGCACAAAAGAACATATTCATAGCTTTAGCATTTGCACTAGCTTCATTTTTCTGTCCTATTGTCCATGCAGTGTACTTGGTTGTGGGGGTTGTGTATTGAGTTTGAGTTGCATTCCAAGTTTCATAACTAGTTGCTTTCATATATATTCTCATTCTTGTCGCCCAATAATTGTAATGTAAGCCATTGATGTTACTACCAAAATTAACGCCGAGACAGTCTATCGGTGAAGGAGGTAACAGACCAACACAATCTTAGAAGAACTACCCGAAAGCACAGGCAGGCGACACCATCATTCAAGAAAAGTGCTCAAAAGCAATACAAAGAAAGGACACCGGCAAGGTAGTTCCGGCACGATGGGTAAATAACGGAGGGCCATCCAAAGCCAGAAGCCAAGGAAGAGAAAGACGAAGAATCCTACAAACCGAGACATGGATGGGAGGAAGGGCTATCAGTATTAACTTGCTTAACACTGATACATTAAGAGACGAGAGCATTAAAGGTTTAGAGCTTGAAGCTTAGGAGAATCATCCGGGGGCCATCTACCGAAACCCCAGTCAGATGATCACCGAAAGGTCACTTTACTAAAATAAAGCACCGAAAGCAACCCTCTGGAAAGCTAAGATATACTTCAAGAACCTACCAAAAAGCAAGTCGGAACCTCGAAGAGAGACAAGCTATCCAAACTAACCAACTTCGTGTCGATACCCGATAGGGGTGGAAGATCAAAAAACCATCCATCTAAATCATGAAGACAAGTTCTGTGAAGGATTAATAGCATGATCGGAATCCCATATCCGAGAGCCTACACTCGGAAGCTATACCCAGAAACATATATCTGGAATCAGAAAGTCTTCCTAAAGCTATCCATACCGACATGCTTGGTATTGATATAAACAAGGTAGAAGAAACTCCAAAGAAAAGCTCCAAAGACCGGGACCGTCCTCCCGAGAGCCAGAACCGGCACCTTAAAAGCCATAAGCAAAGCCTAAAAAGCGATCGAGAGACCAAAACTTTGGGAACCAATGAGAAAGGAGGCCGACAGGGGTTCTGCTGGCCTTATAGCAAAAGGGGGACCTATTTGTCTATAAATAAGACCCCAGAAGTCTCATTTTCGGGATGATTTTCTCATTTATCATTCTTGTGTTCTCTTTCTCTAGAGTAAACCCTAATTTCTAAATTAATTTGAGGATTTCTATTGTAATCACTAAAATCAATAAAGAGTGGATCAACACTTAGCGTATCTCCTTATGAGTTTCTTATGTGATTTCTTAGCTATTTCTAGTGCAATGTATTGTATGCTTTCTACATGCTCACGAGTTCCTACTCAAGGCTATACCCTTTCGCAAATATAGTGGAGAACCCTTTCCTACAAGCCATTTATCCCTTTATCGAGGGTTGAGTACAGGGAACCCTTATCCCAAGATAACTGTTGGTTCTTGAATCGCTTAAGCGTGATGCTCACCCCATTGAGGAAAGAGTAACTAATCGTTTGGGCTCTAAACCTTGATATCTAGGAAATAATGAACTAACCCAGACTCGTGAAAGCTAAATAACCCCAATCCCCCCTTAGGTCCATTTCAATAGATCTATCTCCGATATTGACGAAAAATATCATTAATATTTTGGCGCTAGAAGGAGGGCTTGAACCTCCGACCTTGTGATTAATAGCCACATATTTAACTATGTTGTTTCGTCCGCGATTGGGCTAGGCTTTGAAGAAGCAATATTATAGGCAAAAGGTCCCAATGAGAGTCTTCTGAAACTCAAATGGCTATGTTAGGTACTACTGACCCAAGAGTGACTGAAGAACAAAGGTTAAGAATGGAAGCTCTGCAAATAATCAAGTGGAAAAGGGAAGTAGAACAATATGATCTTGATGATTGGAATGACAACCCTGTTACATAGGACAAACATCAATGGTTACTCTAAATGATTCTACACCAAAGGATTATAATCCCTTTTGTCATATAAGGAATTTATCTATCGGTAAGCCAAAGGAATGGTATCCGAACAAGAAATGATGAAGGATTTTAAGCTTTGCTTCCAAAATGGACTAAAAGGATAGTGCATCGGTCTCGAGACAACTTGGAAAGAAGAATCAAGGATACGGATGCAACAACCTAATATAATAACAAAAGGTCTAAACTCCAACGATAAGGAAGGAATTTTATACGAAGAATATCTAATGAGTGCCATCTCACCACATCAATGGAAAACAATTATTTCCTAACTCAGCAAGAACTCGACTATTGGTCGTCCGCAAAAAAGACGCCTAAGTACCAAAGGAAATTGGGAGGGTCTTACTATCATTGCCATATGTTAAATAGACATGAAACCAATCACTGCAAGGCCCTCAAGGGAATGATCATCAAGTTCCTCAATCAAGGCCAGTTACAAGACATAGTAAAAAGATCAAACTATCAAACTAAGTCCAATAAAGATCCTTAGGAAAAGGATTGTTTACATAACTAAGGGCATGGAAACCCTCTCAAAACTTGAAATGACCAAAGATGGGTCAAAGAACAAATGGATAAAACCCCTTGTCACAGCCAAGTGGGCTAGGGCAAGGCACCCTCCGGAGGAGGGGTGATGTGTAAGCCTTTCTCCGTGCCCAAAACAGAAAGGGCTAGGTTAAAGCATCAAAGCGTAAGCCTCCGACCCACACTACAAATGGTCGTGATGGAGCATCTAATTAGTACGCCTTGCCTCTCCCCGCAGAAGAGTACGACCTGCCTTTGTTATGAACTAAGCATGTCCTACCTCTGCTCGCTGAAGATCACGTCCTACCTCTGCTTATGTTCCGCGTTACCGTAGAAGGGAACACAAATCCCTATCATCACCTACGATGGTCAGGATAGTGCACCCCTTGGAGTGGGAGGAATGTAAGCCTCTATCACCACCTACGATGGCCAGGGTAGATCATCAAAAGAGTAAGCCTTAATTCTGCAAATAAGATGGTCCAGCTTAAGCATCTAAGACCTTATCGTCGCCTACAATGGTCAGGATAAGGCGCCTCCTGGAGTGAGGTCGGGGAAGTCCTTGGGCCCTGCTTATGGATAAGCTAGCCAACCGCACCAGACGCACATGCCCTAGAGAGTGGCCAATAAAGCACGTACATCCTCTGCTTAGACAAGAAAAGCCCAAAGGGTGGCTCAAGAAGCACGTACATCCTCTTCTTCACAAATCTTACCCAAAAATGGGTTATGGAACTAGTATTAGAAATGATTTCTAATTTCTTATCTTAATACTCGAACTTGGGTTGATTCGGATATCAACTAATGCCGGATGTGGATTCCCGATCTTATCTTAATACCTGAATCCGGGTTGGTTCGAAAGTTCAACTATTATCGAAAAGAGATATTTGACCTTCTTAATGATATGAATCTAGCTAGGAACCAAACTTCCATCGCCAACAAAACTGAATTTCTGGACTTATACCTTAATCCAGGAGATGGATCAGAGTCCTATTGCTATCAGAAGGTGATTCCTGGAAGTTCATCTTTAATACCCTAATCTGGGTCGCAAAGCTGTAATCCTTAGGGAAGAGATGTACCATCAACCTAATAGTTGGATCCTATTATCCCAGAGGCCTTCAAACAAGGACAGACGTCTTCTATATTGCCCAGGGAGATTTTCTTAGCTCATGCATACATTAATTCTTTACGTACTATATCAAATGCACATACAATGCATATTACCACACAATACTAGAGCACAAATTCAGGGGAAAGCTCAAGTAGGTATCTCAGATTCCCCTACAAAACCTTGGGATAGAAATTTCACTTTCCTTAAAAAAACTCATAAAAGGAGGTTGCCTGGAAATACTTATTACACTATGAGACTTCCACCAGTGCAGAAAGTATAAGTAAACCCGTCGTCATTCATATACCCAAATATCGTGGTACTGTCAATTTCAGCAAAAGCAGGTGATACATTGAATATGCCTTACAAACTAATGCCTAATAGAGCACATTAAATTTATGTACAATGGCACAATAAGATTCTAAAAAGAGAACGTTCCTATGCATGGAAAAGTATCACATACTAGGTATTACCAACACAATTCACGAACATATTTACATAAAGTCATGTCATAGGTCGCCACATACACGTAACTAATATTTTAAAGGTTCCATACTAAAGGCACTTGAAGGCAATGTCACATTTAGGCCCATAGGAGATTCATGGAAACCAAGTCTATCAATCTGAGTCAGGATTCTGTAAAGGAAATTCTAGGGGGCGTAACCTGCCTTTGTTTTCTTCAATTCAGTCTCTACCTCGTCAATTCGATGATATAGTTTGCATATCTCCGCATCTGAGCCGGTAAAGGGAGTAACCTTTAGTTGGCATTGCAACTCGTGAATAGTCTCATTTTTATCTTTAAGTTGATTCTCTAAATAGGATACCTGTTCCTTAAGTTTTTTAATGGTTATCTTTTGTAGATAATACATCATATTCCATCCCGAAAGGGGAGCATCCCCAAAGATAACTTTGCGACCGGTGATGGTCAAAGGTTCTTCCCTGAATTGTGAGGAAGGAGTCTGGAACTGATCCTCCTGGTCACATATAAGATAAAGTATAATGATGCGGAAAAAATCTAATTGCTAAACAATAGCACTAGTAAAATTATACGTATCGGAAAAAAAAGAGCTGCATGAACTTCTGAACATACAAAGCCTTGAATTATTTCAACAAATATACACATCTATAAGATCATGATAGCACAAATCTACTAGGTAGTGCGCATACTATCCACATTATATATATCAATACAATACAATTGATCATTAGTAATATAAGAATTAAACCACAAGTCGCGAAGAAGTTAAAAGTGTCTTATGCAAAAACATCCAAGCCTTTCTACTAGATGATTTCCTGCAGGTTTATGAAACAAGCCCTCTGAAAGTCCTCTGTAGCTAAGAACAATGGATATAAAGCATTACTGCATCTTACACCTTTGGAGAAGCAAGGAGCTGCCGCAATATGAGGAAACTAATTACTAATACAAATTCATGAACGAAGAAAACATTTTGAGAGCGAGAGCCATACATGTGAGGCAGAGATATCAGGTCGAACAGAAGTTTCTTTGGTATATGGCTCTAAAGAACCACCTCCCTTGGAAGAAGAAGAAATTGGACCTCGAGTAGGTGAAATGCTCGAGGAATCAGTAGTGATCCCCTCACGATCAGGTAACCCCACGGCAGCAGAAGAAGTGTCTCCATCGTCCCTGCCAGACTCACCTCGCTGACTCCCATCTCCACATGCCTCCTCAACAACAATGGTGTCTTCTTCTTCCTCATCATTAAAATCCTCAGGAAACTCCTCAATGTACAGAAAAGACTCAGGTATTATCTTGACCTTCGGAGGAACTTTTACCTTCTCGCTTGACTTGCTTGATTCTTTCCGAAACTTTGCTCTTAACGGAGGGATTCACTGAAGTAAAGTCAATCCCTGGAAATTTCTTATAATTATCAGAAAAAGCGAGGAAGAGGACATCTTCGTAGTATTCCATTATGAAGGTAAATTTTTAGAAATTTGGATATCCTGTCTCTAGTCTCGTAATTTATTCTCTTTGCGGTAGAAAGCTTGTTATTCATCCTATCCATCTCGATAGCATGATCGATTTCCATCTCTGTCTTCTCATTCTTCAAGTCCTCGACTTGCTTTGACAACATGTCCTTAGCCTCCTTCTCCTCCTTCAACAAGACCTTCAATCTTTGGAATTCGTTGTCGCCTTCTGTCTTCTCCCACGATAGGACGTCAACCTTGTCCTTCAATGCTTTATTTTCCTCCTTGACGGCAATAGTCTCAATAGAAGATGAAGAAGTTATTCCTCTGGATAAGATCCAGCTTTTCATCACCTAAAAGCTAACAAAAGGAATAGATTGAGCTTCATATGAAAATAGTGCAATAAAAGAGAAATTAAAGAAAGTGAGCTAATACCAAAAGCTGCTCCTTAATTAGTTGCTGATAAAAATCTTCTAAGTCCAAAAACAAACAAGATTGTGAAATGTTAGCGACCTCGACAGACGAAAAAGGGAGATTCACAAGCCTATCAAAATCCAAAGCCGGTGGGGCAGAATAGAAGGAAGACTGCACTGAGAAGAGGAAGTGATGAATAGGCTGTGCTCTCTAACATAGAGTTCCCTATAAAAGCCAGGTAGCATGGAACCACTTACAGTTAGGTTTCTTGGGAAGCATTGGGGAAGTATCAATGCCGATAAACTTATAAGCATTGAAAGCTGCAGGGTTGGCAGTTGTCAGTGTTCTTGTCATGGTGGTTACATCCTTGGAAAAATAGACTGACTTATCATGCTTCCGTATTTTGGGCGATGACTCAATGTCGGAAACAACAAGCCTATTTAAAGCTTCAGCATCAGATTGGGTAAAAGCATCGAGAGCGGAGGTGCTCTCAGAAGTCGTAGATCCTAAATAGAAAAAGCTATATCAGAAAGCTAAGAACAAAAGGATCAATAGGTAAAAGTGAAAAATCTTTTCCAAAGGGAAGTGCAATTCTGTTTAAAACACCTGGAAATATGGGAGAGGCTGCATTAAATGTATTGGAATTCAGTGACAAACGCTTAGCGCTAGAGAACTGAATGGGAGGTTGTCCTAAAGTCTTTTGCCTTGGAGGAAGAAGGCCATATTGATGAAGCCTGTCAACAATAATAAGAGATGACCGACATCTAAGATCCTCCAGTGCATTGAAGGTAGCCTTAACAACTTGAGTCTCCTCTTCCGACAAAGTTGCGTTTTTAGAAGGAGGCTCTATGTAAAATCAAGTGTTATACAAGAGATACAAGCATAACAGAATTGCTTTCAAAAAACAAGAAACTTACCAAGTTTAATGAATTTTCCCGATATACTAGGAGGGCACTAAATAAAAAAGAACCGGTCTTCCCAGGGCTTAGTCTTGCTAATACTGTGGATTATCATCCTCTTTACAGGATTCGCAAGCCAAATGGGCAACACTATACTCTTGGAAAATCATATCATGTGACGAATGAACTTGGGGCTAAGAGAAGCTTGATTTGATGCAAGTGCCAAAACTTCTAAGAATAAAAGCAGTGTATAGGTGTTGGGTGAAAGTTGGATAAGAGGAACTCCCAGGTCACACAAAAGCTTGAGCAGGAAGGTTGGAAAAGGAAGGAAGCCTCCAAGCCAAATATGGATCTCCGAGTATGCGAAGTACCCTTCTAGAGGGTTCTGAAGGGAATATTGGGAAGAAGCAGCAATGGCATCTATGCCTTCTTTCCAAACTGTCAAGAATGATCTTCACTTTATCTTGAGAAGTGATTAAAGAAGACTTTGAGCCGAACTCCATCTTGGCTCGTGGAGGATTGGAACCCTTGGCCTTTGGTTTGATGAGGCTCTTTTTGCTAGACATAACGCCGCCAGGTGACATCATTTCATAACATATGCATTTAACAATATATTCTTCTTTTGTAAAAGTGCATGTAGCATCTATAAGTCAATCTAACAGCAAGTACAATTTGTCAGTGTAAAGGGCTTACTTTGTTGAGTAGAGAGTCGGGCTTAAGTATCGGTCTTAAAAGGTTAACACATAGTTAACCTCCATTTGGAAATAATTAGGCCTTTAGTGATGATAAAATTAGCTATTCCAACATCAAAATATGTAAGATGAAAGGCATGTGCCAAAAAATCAAACGACTAATGATGTACAATGGTGGCTTGGCCAAGACCAAATAGTTCGATATCATCACCTAAAGCCTAACTGATTCCCAAACCCGATACGAGTACAATTAAAATCTAGACATCCTACTGAATTAAGTTTGCAAGGCCTTACCGACACCCTCAAGCCAACCAGGCACCCCCAATACGGAAGTCAAATAAATACAAGTAACGGTGTCGACGAGGTCGGAAGCAAAGTAAAGTGGTAATAATGGTGATTAAACTAAGTCGTACCGAAAACATAATATTTTACTTCATGAGTAAATTAGCCCCATTACATAACTAGTTTTGCATACTAAAACTCATTAGGGGTGCATTTGGCAAATGAGTAACCTACCATTTCGGCATTAATGATTATTGAAGCTGTTACTATTGATTAAGCTCGCATTAAGTATGCCGAAATCTTGGACGGTTTTCCAACCAATTTAAATGCATAATTTATATTACAACTTATAATAGGAATAAAGATACTTACAAAAGAATCAAATTCGAAATTCTGGGGGAAAGGCTTGAGTAGTTCTTGAAAGAAGTGATAATTTGGTTCAATAATTTGATTTGCAGGCGAAAGGCGGAGATGATGAAGAAGAAGTACTTAAAATGAATTTCCTTGTGCATCTGAGTCGTTAAGATAAAAAACCATTAATGAACCTGATCGAAGGATGCCAAGAGACACAGGGCCGACACACCGGAAGAAAGACAAAAAGTTTGACTTAAAAAGCCGAAATTACCCCTTCACAAGGGGCAAATATTTCTAGCAAAATTAACGCCAAGACAGGCTATCGGTGAAAGGCTAACGGACCGTCACAATCTTAGAAGAACAACCCGAAAGTACAGACAACCGACAACATCATTCAAGAAATGAGCTCAAAACCAATACAAAGAAAGGATACCGGCAAGGTAGTTCCGACATGAAGGTAAATAATGGAGGACTATCCAAAGCAGGAAGCCAAGGAAGAGAAAGACCAAGAATCCTACAAACCAAGACCTAGAAGGGCGGAAGGGCTATCGGTATTAACTTGCTTAATACCGATATGTTAAGAGACGAGAGCATCAAAGGTACAGAGCTCGAAGCATAGGAAAATCATTCGGGAGCCAGCTACCGAGAACCCAGTCAGATGATCACCAAAAGGCCACTTTACTAAAATAAAGCACTGAAAGCAACCCTCGGGAAAGATGAGATACACTTCAGGAACCTACCGAAAAGAAAGCTAGAACCTCAAAGAGAGACAAGCTATCCAAATTAACCAATTTAGTGTCGGTATAGACAGGCGTGGCGGATCTGAAAACCATCCACATGAATCATGAAGACAAGTTCTGTAATGAATTAACAGCATGACTGGAAGTCCATATCCGGGAGCCTACATTCAGAAGCTATATCCGAAAATATATATCCGTAATCCCAAAGTCTTCCTAAAGCTATCCATACTGACATGCTTGGTATTCATACAAAGAAGGTAGAAGAAACTCTAAAGAGAAACTCCAAAGACCAGGATCATCCTCCCGAGAGCTAGAACCGGTATGTTAAAAGCCATAAGCAAAGCCTAAAAAGCGGCCGAGAGCCCAAAACTTCCGGAACCAATGGGAAAGGCGGCCATCAGGGGATAATGCTTCCCCTATAGCAAAAAGGGGCCGATCTGTTTGTAAATAAGACCCCAAAGGTCTCATTTTCGTGATGATCTTCTCATTTTTCATTCTTGTACTCTCTTTCTCTAGAGTAAACCCTAATTTCTAATTTGATTTGGGGATTTCTATTGTAATCACTAAAATCAATAATGAGTAGATCAACACTTAGCCTATCTCCTTATGAGTTTCTTATGTGATTTCTTAGCTATCTCTAATGCAATGTATTATATGCTTTCTACATGCTCAAGAGTTCCTACTCAAGGCTAACCCTTCTACAAAGATAGTGTAGAACCCCTTCCTATTAGCCGTTTAGCCCTTTATCGAAGGTTGAACTTAGGGGACCCTTGTCCCAAGATAAATATTGGTTCTTGAGTCGCTTAAGCGTGATTCTCACTCCATTAAGGGAAGAGTAATTAATCTTTTAGGGTCTAAACCTTGATATCTAGGAAACGGTGAACTAACTCAGACTGTAAAAGCTAAATAACCCCAATTTCTCCATAGGTCTACTTCCCTAGACCTACCTATGGTGTTGACGAAAAATATTATTAACAACTGAATAGTGGTGGTCTTTGAGTAGATTGTCCTTCTGCAAATATGGAGGTGTTGGTACTTGCGTTATTTTCCATATTATCAAATATCGAATAACAGTGTCATGGTTATAGGGTGGCCTTACTCTGATACTAACTGAAAGGATTTCTGCAGTGGTAGGATCGTATAGTATGGAGTATAAGCAAGGTAATGTGTAAATAGTAGAGTAATAACAGAAAGTAAAATCACACAGTCTATTTTATACCGGTTCATACCACCATCCTACGTCCAGTCCCAGACTCCTTCTGGTATTTCATTAAACTAACCAGCCCTCACTTTACCTGAAGGAACAGGTTCACAATTACTAGAACAGTCGAACATGATTTCTTACCTCAACTACTGAAGAGGACTTCCACAGTACAAAGAATTAGTTGACTACTTGCGTTCATGATAACACGGATATGTCAAATAGATGTACACCCTTCCTATAATCTTTCCTTGGTGATAATATTGTAGTTTGTGAAATAATATGGAAGATTGAATGATATTTGAAATCTTAGAAATATGAAAATAGAGTGTTTTAGTGAATCTGAGTGCTTTAGATAAGATAAAAAATTAGAGTCAGATTCGGTGAAGAGAACATTTGATAAAACCTCTATTTATAATATACAAAAGGTTGCAAATACCTATGAAGAGAATTATCTAAATATATGAATTAAAAGTCGTAACTCTTCATTGAATGGTTGCATCCTTTCTTATTCAGATGTCTGAATAAAAAATTCAGATGTCTGAATAAAAAATTCAGATGTCTGAATAAAAAATTCAGATGTTTGAATAAAAAATTCAGATGTCTGAATAAAAAAATTTAGATGTCTGTTTTTGATTTAAAATTCGAACAGCAGAAAATTAGTTCATTTCAGCCATAAAAACAGACGTTTGACTTTTATAACTCAGACGTCTGAATATTATGTTGAGATGATATTTGTTTCAGCAAACAGACATTTGAGTTAAAACATCAGATATCTGTTTTCTGATACAAAACCATGCCTTGTGCAATATAAAATTATATACTTTGAAATCGTGTATGTGCATCATCAAGGAAGATTTTAACAATGAAATACTAATACTAACAAACTCCAATACATATAATCTTATGTTTGAGTTCTTGAATCTGTTTTTGAGTTTCTTCTTGCAAAATAGAGTTAGTCAATAATAATATATATGCACATGTATAGTTATCATAATCAAAATGTTATAAAGCGAGATTCAATAGAAAGCCCCCAAGAATGCGACGGAGGTAAGAAGTTTCCTTAGATTGGGGGTTATTATAGGAAAGTGAAAATTAGGCACACATCCTTAAAAGCAAAGTTAATTAGGCTCACATCCTTCTGTTTCAAAACATAGAAATTTCATCCCTGTTTTTAAATAGCCGCTAATTTTTTTACACAACTGCCCTTTTCGTAATTTCAGGTGCGAGTAACGTGGTCCTAATTAGCGTTATACGGATCTAGAACACCCAAAAACCAGAAACGTAATAGGGATTTCATTTTTCCAGAAACTTTTCTTTCTTAATCATGGCGGCGCCGTCATTTTTTTTTTTTTTCAGATGTTGATTCCGTCGATCTATAATTTCCATTGCTCGGAATTGCTTCAGTGATCTAATTAGATCCATACTTGGTTTAAATGATGAATGTTTCTTCTTCAAGGTAATTTTTTTTTATGGGTATCAATTTTTACTCGATATTTGTTGATTGATTAATCTAATCTTCTTTAATTTTATACTTTTGTCGATGGAAAGTTAGAACAGGTGTAAATAAACTCAGCTCATTTGCAATTATCCATCTGCATGTATGTATATCTCTGCATGCTTGTACCCAATTACCATATATATTTGCATGCTTTTGAAACAATTTATGACAATATGTGTATGCTTGTATGTAGTTATTGACAATATTTCCATGTTTGTATGTAGATATTTTAAATATATGCATGTTTGTATGCATATATTGACAATATCTGCAAGCTTTTATGAAAATATGTAGTATATTTGCATGATTGAAGTCAAATATTAACAGTATTCGCATGCTTGTAAGCAGATATACAGTTTTTTTCATATTTGTATGCATGTAATATGAATACTTGTACATATGCATTCATTTTTATGTAAATTATGGGATTCTTGTATACTGATATTTCTAAAACCTGCATACATTTTATTATGTAGATTTTATGAATGATTGCATATTTCTTCCCTTGTTATCAAACCACATAGAATTATTCAAACAAACTGATTATGTTTTATAACTTTCTGCAGTGTTGATTGCAGCAAGTCGCGATTTTTAGGCAGTAGCCGGTGGTGTAAAATGAAGAGATGTGAATGGAGGATTACTGGAGCTTGTGTAGGTGGAGAAGGCGTTGATCGTGGAATTATTGTAATTTTTGTATAAAATTTTATGTTTTTTGTGGATCATACAGTCGTATGTATTAATTTTTCAATTTATTTGATCTTCTATTCTTCTTACGTGTATATGAATATGCATATATTGTTAATATGCGATTATATGTATGCAACTATTGTTAGAATTTGTGCATATATGTTTGGTTATATTCCGGAAAGTTGCGTATATCTATGCATATATTATGTATATATGCATAATTATATGTAGATAATTTAAAAAAATGTTTTTGTGTTTTTGCTGATTATTTGCAAACAAATATGTATATATTATTAATATATGCATAGTAATTTTTTTCCATATATTGTAACCTAAATAATGTGCAACTAATCTGATAATTTGCATATAATTATGCATCTTATATTAATTTATGCGTATATGTATGTATCTATTTATTATTATTTGAACATATTTATGTATTTTTTCATGAATACTGCACATTAGACTTATTACTGCTGATTCTCTTCTTTGTTTAGCAGTGTTCTTTGTTTAACATTGTTCTTTTGTTTAACAGCAGCATCATCTGTTCGAGTAATGCTGCAAATATTTGCATTTATGTCTAAACTTATATTGAAAATATGCATATATGTATGCAAAATATTACGAATACCTATATACACGAAATCATCAATATATATAATTTGACGTAAAATTAGAAGAACTAAATTCAGTGCACAAAATAACAATGTAATTCAGTTTACACAATACAAAATCTAAATGCTTGAATGTACATATTCGCAATATCTGCCTGTTTGTACGCATATACTGACTATATTTGCATCCTTGTATGCAAGTTTGTATGCAAGCATAGCTCTTTGTTTATCAATAGATACAGGAGTGTAGACTTCATCTTTATTATCAATGTCTTTGTTCTCACTTCTTTGCTTCATCATTTTCATTACAGGCATTGCACAATCCACCCTGAAAACAATTACAATTTTTTTTAATATAAATTCATGACTAAATTTAACTGTTTTGAATATATTGATCAATGTATTCAACTGTTTTCCAACATTCGCCAAAAAAATCATTCCAACAAACATTAAAAAAAAGGGTAAAAACAAGAAAACAGATAAAACTACAATAGTGTAGTAAAATGCATAATATTATGCACATATATGAATTTTCTTAGATACATATGTGCATGTATTCCAGTTTTTTCATCTGCGTTGATTTACCTGCATATATAAGTGTAATTATTGCATAATTCTTGCATAAAAATATGCAATATTGCATAAAAGTGCACTTTAATTCATTTTTATTTGCATTTAAGTATGAAAACACCCAGAAAACATGAAGACATGTGTGCAACAAATCAGTAGGAAAAAATGATAGCTGATTTTCATTTATGAAACAGTTGCTTACATGTGTGCAATTTTTGGCACTAGTTGCCTACATGCTACATTTCTGATCTAAAACAGTACTGTAAGCAACTTTTATTAAAAAAAACAAAAATTAACTGTGTTGATCATTTGCATCCATATCTGCAACATTTATAAATATATTCATGAATGTTTGCATATATGTTAAATACAATCACAATTTTATAAATCATAAAATCACATAATCATAAAATATTCCCTATTCATCCACGATTTATTATATAATATACATATATTATCAGTTGTAGAAATTATAATTAGAAAATAAATTTTTTACCTTTGTTCTTGCCATTTTTTGCGGATCTTCCCTTGAAATTGCCACGGTTTTAAGTATTTTTCTTCGTTCAACATTGAAACGATGAAAGTCGGCTTTGAAATTTAAATTTTCCTCCCCAATCGCCGGCGAGAAATGAGGGATGCGATAAATGAGATATGCGATTAACGATAGAATACAAAGATGCGGGTGGAGTATTTTTAGGGTTTAAAGGACAAAATGGGAAGTTGATATGCTACGTTTTGAAAATAGGGATGTAATTTCAATAGTTTATACCGCTGGACTTTTTATATTTTAATAGTTAATAGGGACCTGTAAAAAATGCATCGTATAGGAAATTCATTAAAGAATTTTCCCAGATCTCAACTCTGCTTACCTGTCTGATAAAGAAGAATTTGGCTTTTGCTTGGACCATTAATTGCGAAGATGCATTTCAGAGATTGAAGAGGGCTCACATCAACCCATGTTCTGACTCTTCCCGACGGTTACAAGGTGTTTACAGTCTACACAGATGCTTGTGGCATGGGATTAGGCGCTGTGTTGATGCAAGAGGGTAGGGTAGTCTGCTATGGAAGTTGACACCTAAGAGTTCATGAGAAGAACTACCAAACCCACGACTTTGAGTTGGCTGCAATAGTGTTCATACTTAAGTATTGGGGACACTATCTACTTGGAGAGAGATTTGAGCTCTACACGGATAACAAGTCGCTCAAATCTCTGTTCTCACAAAAGGATCTCAACTGAAGGAAACAATGATGGATGGAGTTCCTTGCATCTTATGATTTTGAGATAGCTTATACCCTAGGCAAGAGTAATGTAGTTGCGGACGCATTGAGTAGGCAAAGGATGACCTTGGTCCTTTATTCGTAGAGAGGCAAAGCTTGGGGTTTATCTTGACCTTTGATTTTAAGTGATCTACGGATTTTAGGTTTGGTTTGTTGGCATCATTGAAGGTGCAACCTACTCTTATGGAGCGTATTGGATCTACGCAGTAAGTGGATCAGCAGTTGATGGACATCTTGGATAGACTTGGTAGAGGAGAAGCCCCAGTCACCTAACTAGATATTCTATAGACGAGAAAGGGTGGCTAAGACGAGATAGTAGATTGTGTGTCCCTAGAATTGGAGATTTGCTAAGATCAGTTCTTGATGAGGCTCATCACTCTCGGTTGACTATCCATCCGGGTGGTGAAAGGATGTACCGAGACATGAAGCGAGTTTTTCATTGGACCGACATGAAGAAAGATGTGGAAGAGTTAGTGGCCCGATGTTTGACTTGTTAACAAGTTAAGGCTGAACAAAAGAAACCTGGTGGATTGCTTCGGCCACTGGATATCCCACAATGGAAATGGGAGAGCGTCTCTATGGACTTTATTGATGGACTGCCCCGATCAAGGAAAGGCTACACGAGCATATGGGTGATAGTAGACAGACTTACTGCCCATGATCTCACCTTAGAAATAAGAATTAAACTACCCATGATCTCAACATAAAAATGAACTAAATACAGGTGGAAATCCTTTTATGTTCAATTGCTAAACGTATGAAATATTCGTGTGCAAAGTACCTGCCGTAACACTCGTAAATTCAAATTTTGCCTTTGCAAATATTGTCAAATCTTAATACCACTTAAAAATAAAATCTAACAAAATAAACTTTTTTTATAGTTTAATAGAAATAAAATTTAAACAGACGAAAAATTAAAGGTTGCAACTAAAAATGAAAATTTCAAACTAACTACACATGATTTCAGCAAAAAAAATATCTGGTTTAACTTTTGGACAAATCAATTATCTTGAAAATGTTACATATTCTATTTATAGAAGAAGAGGTAAAAATTAGTGTCGCATCATTAAAATCAACTTTAATATAAGGCGTGTCCCTATTCAAAATCATTTGTAAAGCGGGTCACTGTAGCAATGTTGTTTTCGTGTTTTTTGTTCCAGTGCTTAATTTTTTTTAAGTAAAATTGTAGACAAGATAACCGATAAAAAAATAAATATGGAAATGTATGTACTTATTGAGAAATAATGTAGATAAATTTGCAAAATTGGGTAAATATTTGTAGACATATCTATTGTATCGGCTCAAAAAAAAACAATATTTGCATTCAATAAAAAATTACAAACATGTATGCAATTATTTAATAAAATTATACGCTTGTCTGCAATTCATGAAGGTGAGCTATTTTTTGTTGTATTTGTTTTGTATTAATTTTTTCATGATTTTTCTGCAATAAATGCAGTGTTTAATATAATTTGAAAATTTGGAATGTTGATAAAAAAAATTGCATGAAATAATGCAACTATCGGTTATAATTGCGTGTATGTCATTTTTTTTGTTTGGAAAAACAACATATACTTCTTCAGGTTATTCTAAAGCATCGTGCTTTCATTTTTGAAGCAATTTTTTTACTTTTCTTACATAAATACGAGGACAAATTGAAATTGAAATAAGTTTTGAATTTTGGAAGTTTTACGTTGTTCCTTTATATTTTTGATTATTTTCGAAAAAGAGGAACATAATTTACATATTTTTTTTTGACAATGATGCTTTATCAATTTTGAAACTTAATAGGAACCCTAACCAAACTGTCTCAAAAAATAACTAACACATAAAATTACCAAAAATGCCCTTATACCGAAATTTTATACCACTTTAAAATATGATCTAACATTTATTAATGGTATATTTTTTACAAATTTAAAACGTTTAGATATTATTAAAACTTAATGTTACTTAAAAAATATAATCTAACAAATAAGGTTATTTTAAAAATTCAAAACGATTATCTACAAGGACAAACTTTTTTGCTTTTTTTGTCCTTCACACAAGTTTCCTGTCTATAAAATCCTAATACCGCTAAAAAGAATATAACAAATGGACTATTAACTAATAATATAAAAACAAATTCAGACATAAAAAAAGATGATGTAACTTAGAAATAAAATTCAAACTACTAATAAATGACTTCAACGTAGAAATATGGTTAAATATCTATACAAATCGTCTTTCCATAAATATGTTAAACAAACATAATTTGAAGAAAAAACATTTCACGTGTGATTATGAATCGTTTGTTATCATTACATGTGAAGCCAGTGCCGCGATGCTATTAAAAGTTTGCTTGGAAGTGCAAATTTCAGTTTTGATCGCGAAGATTCAAAATTACCTTTTATATATAATTTTTTTTTCAACATTTTTCTCTTATACTTTATCCTGAAAAGTAACATCTGCATACAAGTCAGCTAAAACATCATCATATTTTTTTTGATGTAAACATAAACTACCAAAAACACCCTTTTATATATATTATAACCACTAATACGAGCGTTACACCAAGCGCTTCACACATGATGATGACACTCTTCACGCATGAGTTTTTTTTTTTTTTTTTTTTGATAAATCATACATGCTTATTACATTCAACAGAAAATAATTAGCGTAAATATTTCACATTTTTTCACGTTGAAATCATGTATAGTTAGTTTGAATTTTCATTTCTACATTACAATATTTAACTTCCAGCAGTTTAATTTATTTTTATTTACATTATTAATTAGTAAGAAATAAATTTATAAAAAAGATTATTTTTTTAATTTAAATTTTAAGTTATTTGAACTTGTAATATTGTTGTTATAGTCTAGTTAAATTTTACTAGCTTCTGTGTACTATAAGCCTATTAGGTAGAGTGGACGAAACACTATAAATTCCGTAACTAGTGGGCGGTTCACCTTAAAAACCGATTTCGCTGATTGTTAACAACAATCACATGTACCATATTGTATTTTTTATTATTAGTTATAATAAAAAGGTGTTTGTGGTCACCTTAAAAACTGGTCGATTATGAAAAACAAATTGTAATATTGTTAGGTTAGCATTTCAAATTTGTAAAAAAGCTCAATGTTTGTAAAAATCATTATGTTCTAATGTGTTAAACATATCTAATGTGTTAAACGGCCATTAAAAATTCAATAAAAATATCATTTATATTATCAACTAAATATTAAAATAATATTAAATATTTAAAATAAATTATTCAAAAATCTGGGTCGTTACATTCTTCCCCCCTTAAAATAATTTCGTCCTCGAAATTGCTAAGGTAGGAAAAATAGTACAAAATCATTAACTTTTCAACATCTCACTTATATTGAAACTCAACTCTTCATATTTCAACAAATTGAATTCCATCAAAACTTTTGGTTTTCTTTCATGTGCGTTCTAATTCATTCAACTTGATTTCTGATTCAATTTATTCACTTCGATTGATTTAACTTTCTTAAGTCAAATTTTAAATTCCAGAATTTAAATCCCTGGGTTTTCTTTTCAAATCCTTCTGAAATTACATAAATATATACGTATATATATATTTATTTCCATTTCAAATTCAAAACATTTGAATTTTCAAACCAATTTGTTTTCTTTCCAACAAATTTCCATCAAAACTTCCTAAGGTAGCAACCTATCACTTAGAAACTCGGAAATGAACACTGATGATGTTGCAATCATCATCAGAATTATTTCTCAGCCACTGAAGTGAGTTCAGTGCTTTATTATTTCAAAATTCACCTAAAACGATTTTCTTTCAAATCCTTTAAAAACAAAGCTATATTATTTTAATATACTTTGAAAATAATTTTTCAACTTCCCAGGATTTTGAATTCTTAATTCTGGTTTGAATTAAATTCTAATTCATCTTATTTGTATATTTAATTCATATACAAGTTCTATTTGGTTATATATAACCATTTCAAATTTTTTTTTCTAATCTTATTTGATTATAAAATCAACATCCAACACATCCATATAATAATAATTCTAGAAAATTATTCTTTCTATATCAAAATAGAAATTTCGGGTAAAATTATTTCATCTACCCACTTTAAAACTATATCGTGTTCAATCTCCTGTTCAAGCGTTTAGAAATTCCTATCGACTTCGTGGCGTCCCACGATTCGACCAGAATTCATAAACCACTCAACAGACTAGCCAACACAATATAAAACAACTTTTATATCAACTAACAAATACGCGCTCTCGTATATACACTCAACTCATTCTAGGGTACTGCTGACCCTATCTCTAATGAGCACATACCACACAAGCCTAGGTGTTCGCTCAACCTAAGCTCTGATACCAACTGTAGCGACCCGCAAATCCGAGCTATCTGAGTTGACTAAATACAACACATGTCCAACCCAAATAACACAGAAATACGAACCATTAATAGAAAGAAGTTAGAGGATGAGAAATAGAAAGAAAGAAATATTAGAATAGAAGAAAAATGAAGATCACAAACTCACAGCGGAACGAATAAAATATATTCTATAACATAACTTTTGAAATACAAATCTGTTTTGTACATAAATACATACCATCATCAGAGTACACATAACATTTGATTCAGCGGAAGTAACTCTAAATAACTAACGTTGAAGCCTCCAGCTTCAAGCTCCTCCAAGTGTATCTGTAAAAGCCTGAAACACTTGACTGCCCGTACAAATTTGGGCACCCAAGAGTTTAGGGAAAACAAAACAAAACAAACTCTGGGTCAGTCATGGGACTGGTGTGAGTAAACTCCAACCACTTGTTTAACTTTAAAAATCCTTTCAAAAGGAAAGATAATAGTAAGACCAGCCCACACATAAACATGGATGGTTTTTACCTTACTATAACCCAAAGCACTTTGATATCAAATCCAGTGATATTATAATAATGTCTATCTCAAATAAATAACCAAATAGCAGAACGCTTGCATCTCACGCTCCACATATATAGTATATAATCAAAACCCGCATGGCGCTTATTGGAGATTGGATTTCCAACATGACAAGGTATGGAACCACCTTCCGACAGTGCATCTCTAGAGGCGAATACACCTGGGTTCAACAAGAACGTCTTGCAACCCGGCCCACACATGACCGACCACTCATTTCGCTTGAGTGTATCGAATGTATATCACCAACGGTTGGACTCAAACCACCGTTCCCGAATGGGCAGAATCGATAGATTTAGAAACAAAAGGAATTTCTCTAGATAGGTGATTATACATCCTAATGGGTGCGACCCACATAGCCATGCTGCCTGCCCGATTTTTGTCCTTTCCCGGTTGTTGAGGCCTGAGGCTACGCATACTTACCATTCATCGATAACACGATCACTTTGAATGCCACATTGTCAGATCCGTTAATCACTAGTTGAGTTTGCACAAATATTCTGGATATTATGCTAAGGGATAAATCCGTTGCAACCATATACATTCATACAGACCAACCCATTTGATCATTGGAAATACTCTGTCAGACATTCGTCCATATACGTTCGTTCTGGGACTGAACGAAACCGAAGGCACTATTTCTATTACTAGAAAAGCCCTTGCACTTCACTCCGTCTTCAATATATTCAGCATACTTGGTTCGCAACGCTTATGCCGATACGGAGTGGTTCTTCGGATAATAATCCAACCGGTCTCTCCATATTGACAACGATGGTCAAAAACTTCGATAGTCTGTGATTTAACTATCGAATAAAAACAAGTGTTCATCCAACATATCAAACAAATCACTGGGCTTTTTAATTAATATTTCATTAATTAAATCACTTCTATATTCTCTTATCAATATTTGTTAGCCAAATATTTTCAATAATCATCTCGCCTCTTATGCCATTTTTGATTTCGTTTCCTTATCGAATTCTATATATATCGATATATAGATTTCTAATTGTCAAATTTCTTAAAAATATTCTAACTCCTTAAATTCCCGGAAAAATTCGCCATAACCTCCCCTGTATCGGGAGCATCGGGAAATTTCAAATAGCATCCCGGTATCTTCTAATTTCAAAAAGAAAAAGGAAAAGCCAAGCGGCTTGCCGATACGGCGCATAAAACCCATATATGAATTTAAACATGTACCTTTTTGTCGGGCATTACATTTATAAACTTCATATACCTCATCCCATACCTGTCTAAACCTGTTCACCTGTTTCCAATTCAATTCAATACCATCTAATCATTTGAATTCAGTTTCGCCCATTCGTTCTTTAAATCGGCCAATTTGCCTATTTCACTTCTTTGTTTGAACATAACACGTTCAAACAAAATATTTAACTCGTTCATAACCAAATTGAATTTCAATTTCAATTCTAGTTCTCTTTTCTATTTCGAATATAAATTTCAAATCGAATTTTCTTATTTAAAGCCCAATATCAATTCAAAATCCCATTTAACTAATTACTATTCAAATTAGTTAGTTCTATTCAAAGTCAAAAATCTGATTTCTGTTTCAAAATCAAATTCATTACTTCACTTGAGTTCACATATAATTTATAACTCAAATCTGAAATTTTCTAAATAGAAATTCGGATTTTATTTGCTTAAAATCCTTTGATATCATTAAATAAACCGTTATGGTTTTATAATGGTTCTGGCGCTGTTTTTCTGAAAATTTGATTTTGACATAACTCAAAATCTATACGACGAAATCCAGATTTTTCTCCTTCATTAGAAAACTATTATCAAACCGGTCCTGACGTTTCTTGTTTCAAAGAATTCCGACTTCAATTGAGTCATGTATATTCAATTGAAGTTCGAATTGCTATTTTACGAACTGCAGCGCTGCGGCGAGTTTGTTTTAATTATATATATATATATATAAAAACTTCTTAAAATGAATTCAACTTTATTTAATTCTATTTGAATTCCTTGATTCAAATTCCAATCTTACCTTTGAATTCAATATTTCAAAACCCAATTCCTTTTCTATTTGATATTCAAATTCAATACCTGAATTTCCATTTGAATTCCCTATATTCAAATTCGATACTTGAATTCATTTGAATTCTCTTATTCAAACTTTATACTTAAATTCCATTTGAACTTCTATATTCCCATTCCTATATTCGAATTCTATTGAAGTTCAAATATTCAAACTCCTTTTTAAATTCCATATTCAAATTTCCATAGTTTTAAACCCATTTGAATTTCATATTCAAATTCCATAGATCAAATCCGATTTGAATTCAATTTGAATCTCTTATATTCAAATTTCATTTTTCATTTCCGACCCCATTTGAATTTCTAATATTCAAATTCATTTTCAACACCATTTGAATTTCTAATATTCAAATTCATTTGAATTCCCTTGAATTCAAATTCCATTTCAAAACTATTTGGATTTCCTATTTTGAAACCCTATTTGAAATTCTATTTCCAATTCTACTTTAAAAATCCTATTTCCAAAGTTTATTTCAAATTCCATTTTGAAATCTCATATTCAAATTTCACATTTGAATTCTTCTTTTGAAATTCTATATTTCAAATTTTATTTGATTCTTCTTTGAAATTCTATATTTCAATTTCTATTTTGAAATTCCACATTCAAATCTCTAATTTGAATTTCTTTATTCGAATTCCTTTGAATTCAAATTATAATTTTAATTCCTTGAATTAAAATTCTATTCTAATTTCGTCTATTCCAATTCTATTTGAATTTCTATTTGAATTTCTAATATTCAATTTCCTTTTAAAATTCAAACATTTAAATTCCTTTTTCAAATGTTATCCTCAAATTTCATTTGAGTTATATATTTAAAAATTTCATTTCACATCTTATTTTGAAATTTCATTTCAAATCCCAATTTCACGCTTTTATTTCTATTTCTGAATTATCAAGTGATAATTCTTTTCACTTCATTTATAACTTCGTTATAAAAGAACTATTTATAAACTTCGTTTATAAGAAACTACTTGTTTTATTTTTCAAAAACAAGTTTATATTTTTATTCCCGTTAAAATTCAAATTCTATTTAAAAATAGAATTTCCCTTTTAAAATCTCAATTATCCTTTTAATTGGCCCAGTGATATTTAAAACAATCAAATCACCCAATTTTCAATCATTTGATTTTTAACACATCATATATGAATATATATATATATATGAAATCAAACAAACAACAAACAAACAGATAATATATTTTTGAGGAATCCTGTTGGATTCCTCCAACCTGTTTTCCTGCATCCACAGATGTTAGCACATAAATAATACCCATTCTGCTTCGTGGCAGAATATCGTGGTATAGAAGGTCATCCACTAATCATAGCGTGGGGCGTATAGGGTAATCATCCGCTATGAAACTGCGGGCATCCGCTAATGAGACTGCGGGAATCCAACCAATCAATCAACCCAATATATATATATATAGCCTAAATAACTAATATATATAAAACATCCAGAAAGCATGCACACAAGCAACAAACAATTATTTTTAATGAAATAAAAATAATTCTAAAGGTGAGTGAGATTTACTCACCAGGGATTTCCTTTGCTGAATGTCTCGTGGAAATTCAGATCTTACGGCTTCGAATCGCCTCGAATGAGTTTTATCGTGCTCCTATGAATATTTATTTAACGATCAATATTTCAATTACGCATAAATAAATGTCATATGTATATATATATCCATTTTCCCATTTAATTAAATCACCAAATTGTTTTAATTAAATATCCAACTCCTTTTATTTATTTTGAGTTTGAAATCTAAATCAAACTAATATGGTTTAAATAAAAGAATCAAAACTAACTAACTTATTAATTATATAAATTTATTTGCTTTTTATATCATAAATTCCTAACTGCCTTATTTATTTTTTTCAAATAAATAAAACTAAATCTGAAAGGAAAATACCTTAATCTTGTTAAATTCATTCTTCTTCCTCAATACACTACTGCCGAACGGAGACTCCCATCCCCAGAACTAGAACTGCGAGCTACCACTACACCGATGAACTCCAGGGAGCAACTCGCGATCCCCCAGAATACAGATACCACCACCTCCATGCTGCTCCACCGAACGCCGCTCCTCTCGATTCCCCGAGTTTGCCAACATCGCACCGCGACCAGATTTCAAGGCATGACGTCGAGCTTCAGGAGGTGCGGTTTCTGAATCGAGATTATTCAGAACCCCTTGAATCGAACTTCCCCCATCGCAGTGAATCGCTGGCGCCAGATCGAGACGAGCTTCCAGCTTCGATTTTGATTTCAACTTGCGATGTTTGTTTTTTTTTTTTCTGAAGGATTTGAGGGGAATATCGGGTTTTATCTCAGAAAGGAAAATGAAGAAAGAAAAGGGCGGCGCGTATTTATAGAAGGGGAAGGGAACAAGTATTGCTGCTCGAGGTAGGGAGCAAAAAGTCGGCCATTAAATTGATGTTTCCCTGATGACGAAGAGGGAAGACAGAAAATTTGGCTCGAGGAAAGAAATATAGGCTGCGGAATTAATTACTTAGGTCTGCGTTTCCCCTTTTTTTTTTCCCATATTGATTTTATTTTAATTAAATAATTTAAAATATCTCGCGGTCCTTAACTAGTAATCCCGAACCATTATTCAACCGTGACGACCGACGATACCAGATTATAACGCTATTCCGAACTCAACGGAACTGATATTGAAATTTAAATTCGAATGTAAATATAAACGGCCATTGAAAATTCAATAAAAATATCATTTATATTATCAACTAAATATTAAAATAATATTAAATATTTAAAATAAATTATTCAAAAATCTGGGTCGTTACATTCTTCCCCCCTTAAAATAATTTCGTCCTCGAAATTGCTAAGGTAGGAAAAATAGTACAAACTCATTAACTTTTCAACATCTCACTTATATTGAAACTCAACTCTTCATATTTCAACAAATTGAATTCCATCAAAACTTTTGGTTTTCTTTCATGTGCGTTCTAATTCATTCAACTTGATTTCTGATTCAATTTATTCACTTTGATTGATTTAACTTTCTTAAGTCAAATTTTAAATTCCAGAATTTAAATCCCTGGGTTTTCTTTTCAAATCCTTCTGAAATTACATAAATATATACGTATATATATATTTATTTCCATTTCAAATTCAAAACATTTGAATTTTCAAACCAATTTGTTTTCTTTCCAACAAATTTCCATCAAAACTTCCTAAGGTAGCAACCTATCACTTAGAAACTCGGAAATGAACACTGATGATGTTGCAATCATCATCAGAATTATTTCTCAGCCACTGAAGTGAGTTCAGTGCTTTATTATTTCAAAATTCACCTAAAACGATTTTCTTTCAAATCCTTTAAAAACAAAGCTATATTATTTTAATATACTTTGAAAATAATTTTTCAACTTCCCAGGATTTTGAATTCTTAATTCTGGTTTGAATTAAATTCTAATTCATCTTATTTGTATATTTAATTCATATACAAGTTCTATTTGGTTATATATAACCATTTCAAATTTTTTTTTTCTAATCTTATTTGATTATAAAATCAACATCCAACACATCCATATAATAATAATTCTAGAAAATTATTCTTTCTATATCAAAATAGAAATTTCGGGTAAAATTATTTCATCTACCCACTTTAAAACTATATCGTGTTCAATCTCCTGTTCAAGCGTTTAGAAATTCCTATCGACTTCGTGGCGTCCCACGATTCGACCAGAATTCATAAACCACTCAACAGACTAGCCAACACAATATAAAACAACTTTTATATCAACTAACAAATACGCGCTCTCGTATATACACTCAACTCATTCTAGGGTACTGCTGACCCTATCTCTAATGAGCACATACCACACAAGCCTAGGTGTTCGCTCAACCTAAGCTCTGATACCAACTGTAGCGACCCGCAAATCCGAGCTATCTGAGTTGACTAAATACAACACATGTCCAACCCAAATAACACAGAAATACGAACCATTAATAGAAAGAAGTTAGAGGATGAGAAATAGAAAGAAAGAAATATTAGAATAGAAGAAAAATGAAGATCACAAACTCACAGCGGAACGAATAAAATATATTCTATAACATAACTTTTGAAATACAAATCTGTTTTGTACATAAATACATACCATCATCAGAGTACACATAACATTTGATTCAGCGGAAGTAACTCTAAATAACTAACGTTGAAGCCTCCAGCTTCAAGCTCCTCCAAGTGTATCTGTAAAAGCCTGAAACACTTGACTGCCCGTACAAATTTGGGCACCCAAGAGTTTAGGGAAAACAAAACAAAACAAACTCTGGGTCAGTCATGGGACTGGTGTGAGTAAACTCCAACCACTTGTTTAACTTTAAAAATCCTTTCAAAAGGAAAGATAATAGTAAGACCAGCCCACACATAAACATGGATGGTTTTTACCTTACTATAACCCAAAGCACTTTGATATCAAATCCAGTGATATTATAATAATGTCTATCTCAAATAAATAACCAAATAGCAGAACGCTTGCATCTCACGCTCCACATATATAGTATATAATCAAAACCCGCATGGCGCTTATTGGAGATTGGATTTCCAACATGACAAGGTATGGAACCACCTTCCGACAGTGCATCTCTAGAGGCGAATACACCTGGGTTCAACAAGAACGTCTTGCAACCCGGCCCACACATGACCGACCACTCATTTCGCTTGAGTGTATCGAATGTATATCACCAACGGTTGGACTCAAACCACCGTTCCCGAATGGGCAGAATCGATAGATTTAGAAACAAAAGGAATTTCTCTAGATAGGTGATTATACATCCTAATGGGTGCGACCCACATAGCCATGTTGCCTGCCCGATTTTTGTCCTTTCCCGGTTGTTGAGGCCTGAGGCTACGCATACTTACCATTCATCGATAACACGATCACTTTGAATGCCACATTGTCAGATCCGTTAATCACTAGTTGAGTTTGCACAAATATTCTGGATATTATGCTAAGGGATAAATCCGTTGCAACCATATACATTCATACAGACCAACCCATTTGATCATTGGAAATACTCTGTCAGACATTCGTCCATATACGTTCGTTCTGGGACTGAACGAAACCGAAGGCACTATTTCTATTACTAGAAAAGCCCTTGCACTTCACTCCGTCTTCAATATATTCAGCATACTTGGTTCGCAACGCTTATGCCGATACGGAGTGGTTCTTCGGATAATAATCCAACCGGTCTCTCCATATTGACAACGATGGTCAAAAACTTCGATAGTCTGTGATTTAACTATCGAATAAAAACAAGTGTTCATCCAACATATCAAACAAATCACTGGGCTTTTTAATTAATATTTCATTAATTAAATCACTTCTATATTCTCTTATCAATATTTGTTAGCCAAATATTTTCAATAATCATCTCGCCTCTTATGCCATTTTTGATTTCGTTTCCTTATCGAATTCTATATATATCGATATATAGATTTCTAATTGTCAAATTTCTTAAAAATATTCTAACTCCTTAAATTCCCGGAAAAATTCGCCATAACCTCCCCTGTATCGGGAGCATCGGGAAATTTCAAATAGCATCCCGGTATCTTCTAATTTCAAAAAGAAAAAGGAAAAGCCAAGCGGCTTGCCGATACGGCGCATAAAACCCATATATGAATTTAAACATGTACCTTTTTGTCGGGCATTACATTTATAAACTTCATATACCTCATCCCATACCTGTCTAAACCTGTTCACCTGTTTCCAATTCAATTCAATACCATCTAATCATTTGAATTCAGTTTCGCCCATTCGTTCTTTAAATCGGCCAATTTGCCTATTTCACTTCTTTGTTTGAACATAACACGTTCAAACAAAATATTTAACTCGTTCATAACCAAATTGAATTTCAATTTCAATTCTAGTTCTCTTTTCTATTTCGAATATAAATTTCAAATCGAATTTTCTTATTTAAAGCCCAATATCAATTCAAAATCCCATTTAACTAATTACTATTCAAATTAGTTAGTTCTATTCAAAGTCAAAAATCTGATTTCTGTTTCAAAATCAAATTCATTACTTCACTTGAGTTCACATATAATTTATAACTCAAATCTGAAATTTTCTAAATAGAAATTCGGATTTTATTTGCTTAAAATCCTTTGATATCATTAAATAAACCGTTATGGTTTTATAATGGTTCTGGCGCTGTTTTTCTGAAAATTTGATTTTGACATAACTCAAAATCTATACGACGAAATCCAGATTTTTCTCCTTCATTAGAAAACTATTATCAAACCGGTCCTGACGTTTCTTGTTTCAAAGAATTCCGACTTCAATTGAGTCATGTATATTCAATTGAAGTTCGAATTGCTATTTTACGAACTGCAGCGCTGCGGCGAGTTTGTTTTAATTATATATATATATATATATATAAACTTCTTAAAATGAATTCAACTTTATTTAATTCTATTTGAATTCCTTGATTCAAATTCCAATCTTACCTTTGAATTCTATATTTCAAAACCCAATTCCTTTTCTATTTGATATTCAAATTCAATACCTGAATTTCCATTTGAATTCCCTATATTCAAATTCGATACTTGAATTCATTTGAATTCTCTTATTCAAACTTTATACTTAAATTCCATTTGAACTTCTATATTCCCATTCCTATATTTGAATTCTATTGAAGTTCAAATATTCAAACTCCTTTTTAAATTCTATATTCAAATTTCCATAGTTTTAAACCCATTTGAATTTCATATTCAAATTCCATAGATCAAATCCGATTTGAATTCAATTTGAATCTCTTATATTCAAATTTCATTTTTCATTTCCGACCCCATTTGAATTTCTAATATTCAAATTCATTTTCAACACCATTTGAATTTCTAATATTCAAATTCATTTGAATTCCCTTGAATTCAAATTCCATTTCAAAACTATTTGGATTTCCTATTTTGAAACCCTATTTGAAATTCTATTTCCAATTCTACTTTAAAAATCCTATTTCCAAAGTTTATTTCAAATTCCATTTTGAAATCTCATATTCAAATTTCACATTTGAATTCTTCTTTTGAAATTCTATATTTCAAATTTTATTTGATTCTTCTTTGAAATTCTATATTTCAATTTCTATTTTGAAATTCCACATTCAAATCTCTAATTTGAATTTCTTTATTCGAATTCCTTTGAATTCAAATTATAATTTTAATTCCTTGAATTAAAATTCTATTCTAATTTCGTCTATTCCAATTCTATTTGAATTTCTATTTGAATTTCTAATATTCAATTTCCTTTTAAAATTCAAACATTTAAATTCCTTTTTCAAATGTTATCCTCAAATTTCATTTGAGTTATATATTTAAAAATTTCATTTCACATCTTATTTTGAAATTTCATTTCAAATCCCAATTTCACGCTTTTATTTCTATTTCTGAATTATCAAGTGATAATTCTTTTCACTTCATTTATAACTTCGTTATAAAAGAACTATTTATAAACTTCGTTTATAAGAAACTACTTGTTTTATTTTTCAAAAACAAGTTTATATTTTTATTCCCGTTAAAATTCAAATTCTATTTAAAAATAGAATTTCCCTTTTAAAATCTCAATTATCCTTTTAATTGGCCCAGTGATATTTAAAACAATCAAATCACCCAATTTTCAATCATTTGATTTTTAACACATCATATATGAATATATATATATATGAAATCAAACAAACAACAAACAAACAGATAATATATTTTTGAGGAATCCTGTTGGATTCCTCCAACCTGTTTTCCTGCATCCACAGATGTTAGCACATAAATAATACCCATTCTGCTTCGTGGCAGAATATCGTGGTATAGAAGGTCATCCACTAATCATAGCGTGGGGCGTATAGGGTAATCATCCGCTATGAAACTGCGGGCATCCGCTAATGAGACTGCGGGAATCCAACCAATCAATCAACCCAATATATATATATATAGCCTAAATAACTAATATATATAAAACATCCAGAAAGCATGCACACAAGCAACAAACAATTATTTTTAATGAAATAAAAATAATTCTAAAGGTGAGTGAGATTTACTCACCAGGGATTTCCTTTGCTGAATGTCTCGTGGAAATTCAGATCTTACGGCTTCGAATCGCCTCGAATGAGTTTTATCGTGCTCCTATGAATATTTATTTAACGATCAATATTTCAATTACGCATAAATAAATGTCATATGTATATATATATCCATTTTCCCATTTAATTAAATCACCAAATTGTTTTAATTAAATATCCAACTCCTTTTATTTATTTTGAGTTTGAAATCTAAATCAAACTAATATGGTTTAAATAAAAGAATCAAAACTAACTAACTTATTAATTATATAAATTTATTTGCTTTTTATATCATAAATTCCTAACTGCCTTATTTATTTTTTTCAAATAAATAAAACTAAATCTGAAAGGAAAATACCTTAATCTTGTTAAATTTATTCTTCTTCCTCAATACACTACTGCCGAACGGAGACTCCCATCCCCAGAACTAGAACTGCGAGCTACCACTACACCGATGAACTCCAGGGAGCAACTCGCGATCCCCCAGAATACAGATACCACCACCTCCATGCTGCTCCACCGAACGCCGCTCCTCTCGATTCCCCGAGTTTGCCAACATCGCACCGCGACCAGATTTCAAGGCATGACGTCGAGCTTCAGGAGGTGCGGTTTCTGAATCGAGATTATTCAGAACCCCTTGAATCGAACTTCCCCCATCGCAGTGAATTGCTGGCGCCAGATCGAGACGAGCTTCCAGCTTCGATTTTGATTTCAACTTGCGATGTTTGTTTTTTTTTTTTTTCTGAAGGATTTGAGGGGAATATCGGGTTTTATCTCAGAAAGGAAAATGAAGAAAGAAAAGGGCGGCGCGTATTTATAGAAGGGGAAGGGAACAAGTATTGCTGCTCGAGGTAGGGAGCAAAAAGTCGGCCATTAAATTGATGTTTCCCTGGTGACGAAGAGGGAAGACAGAAAATTTGGCTCGAGGAAAGAAATATAGGCTGCGGAATTAATTACTTAGGTCTGCGTTTCCCCTTTTTTTTTCCCATATTGATTTTATTTTAATTAAATAATTTAAAATATCTCGCGGTCCTTAACTAGTAATCCCGAACCATTATTCAACCGTGACGACCGACGATACCAGATTATAACGCTATTCCGAACTCAACGGAACTGATATTGAAATTTAAATTCGAATGTAAATATAAACGGCCATTGAAAATTCAATAAAAATATCATTTATATTATCAACTAAATATTAAAATAATATTAAATATTTAAAATAAATTATTCAAAAATCTGGGTCGTTACATAATATATATGCAAACATTCATGAATATATTTATAAATGTTGCAGATATGGATGCAAATGATCAACACAGTTAATTTTTGATTTTTTTTAATAAAAGTTGCTTACAGTACTGTTTTAGATCAGAAATGTAGCATGTAGGCAACTAATGCCAAAAATTGCACACATGTAAGCAACTGTTTCATATATGAAAATCAGCTATCATTTTTTCCTACTGATTTGTTGCACACATGTCTTCATGTTTTCTGGTGTTTTCATACTTAAATGCAAATAAAAATGAATTAAAGTGCACTTTTATGCAATATTGCATATTTTTATGCAAGAATTATGCAATAATTACACTTATATATGCAGGTAAATCAACGCAAATGAAAAAAAACTGGAATACATGCACATATGTATGTAAAAAATTCATATATGTGCATAATATTATGCATTTAACTACACTATCGTAGTTTTCTCTGTTTTCTTATTTTTACCGTTTTTTTTTAATGTTTGTTGGACTGATTTTTTTTGCTGAATGTTGGAAAACAGTTGAATACATGGATCAATATATTCAAAACAGTTAAATTTAGTCATGAATTTATATTAAAAAAAAATTTGTAATTGTTTTCAGGGTGGATTGTGCAATGCCTGTAATGAAAATGATGAAGCAAAAAAGTGAGAACAAAGACATTGACAATAAACATGAAGTCTACACTCCTGTATCTGTTGATAAACAAAGAGCTATGTTTGCATACAAACTTGCATACAAGGATGCAAATATAGTCAGTATATGCGTACAAACAGGCAGATATTGCCAATACGTACATTCAAACATTTAGATTTTGTATTGTGTAAACTGAATTACATTGTTATTTTGTGCACTGAATTAAGTTCTTCTAATTTTACGTCAAATTATATATATTGATGATTTCGTGTATATAGGTATTCGTAATATTTTGCATACATATATGCATATTTTCAATATAATTTCAGACATAAATGCAAATATTTGCAGCATTACTCGAACAGACAATGTTGCTGTTAAACAAAAGAACAATGTTAAACAAAGAACACTGCTAAACAAAGAAGAGAATCAGCAGTAATAAGCCTAATTTGCAGAATTCATGAAAAAATACATAAACATGTTCAAATAACAATAAATAGATACATACATATACGCATAAATTAATATAAGATGCATAATTATATGCAAATTGTCAGATTAGTTGCACATTATTTAAGTTACAATATATGGAAAAAAATTACTATGCATATATTAATAATATATACATATTTGTTTGCAAATAATCAGCAAAAGCACAAAAACATTTTTTTTAATTATCTACGTATAATTATGCATATATACATAATATATGCATAGATATACGCAACTTTCCGGAATATAACCAAACATATATGCACGAATTCCAACAATAGTTGCATATATATAATTGCATATTAACAATATATGCATATTCATATACACGTAAGAAGAATAGAAGATCAAATAAATTGAAAAATTAATACATACGACTGTATGATCCACAAAAACCATAAAATTTTATACAAAAATTACAATAATTCCATGATCAACGCCTTCTCCACCTATACAAGCTCCAGTAATCCTCCATTCACATCTCTTCATTATTACACCACCGGCTACTGCCCAAAAATCGCAACTTGCTGCAATCAACACTGCAGAAAGTTATAAAACATAATCAGTTTGTTTGAATAATTCTATGTGGTTTGATAACAAGGGAAGAAATATGCAATCATTCATAAAATCTACATAATAAAATGTATGCAGGTTTTAGAAATATCAGTATACAAGAATCCCATAATTTACATAAAAATGAATGCATATGTACAAGTATTCATATTACATGCATACAAATATGAAAAAAAAACTGTATATCTGCATACAAGCATGCAAATACTGTTAATATTTGACTTCAATCATGCAAATATACTACATATTTTCATAAAAGCTTGCAGATATTGTCAATATATGCATACAAACATGCATATATTTAAAATATCTACATACAAACATGGAAATATTGTCAATAACTGCATACAAGCATACACATATTGTCATAAATTGTTTCAAAAGCATGCAAATATACATGGTAATTGGGTACAAGCATGCAGAGATATACATACATGCAGATGGATAATTACAAATGAGCTGAGTTTATTTACACGTGTTCTAACTTTCCATCGACAAAAGTATAAAATTAAAGAAGATTAGATTAATCAGTCAACAAATATCGAGTAACAATTGATAACCGTAAAAAAAAATTACCTTGAAGAAGAAACATTCATCATTTAAACCAAGTACGGATCTAATTAGATCACTGAAGCAATTCCGAGCAATGGAAATTATAGATCGACGGAATCAACATCTGGAAAAAAAATGACGGTGCCGCCATGATTAAGAAAGGAAAGTTTCTAGAAAAATGAAAACCCTATTACGTTTCTGGTTTTTGGGTATACTAGATCCGTATAACGCTAATTAGGACCACGTTAATCGCACCTGAAATTGCGAAAAGGGCAGTTGTGTAAAAAAATTAGCGGCTATTTAAAAACAGGGATGAAATTTCTATCTTTTGAAACAAAAGGATGTGAGCCTAATTAACTTTGCTTTTAAGGATGTATGCCTAATTTTCACTATTATTTATTATAAATATAAGATGTTGGTTATACTTAATATGATTCATGTCCGTCTATACACATGTGCATATCATACAGGTGATACAAGTTAATAGTGTGTATCTTATAAGGCATTATTCAACAGGTAAAGCATCCATGCACGGTAACTTGCATTCATATATTTTGTAATCATAAAAAGCGTTAAATAACCTCTTATTGCACCATGTTTCCTATTCCACCTCATTTTATTGTTTACCCCAGGACTCATGTCCTCCTAGATCGATGTCGCCACCTATTTTCCTGAGTCCATGCTTCTAGTTAGGGTCTAAATCCTTCACATTGATCACTTATGCGCATGTTAACTGGGACACTCACATTGTAAACCCAACACATAGAGGCCTATACAGCATTAACATGCCGTATGCATACTTAACTTCCTACTTGAAGGCAAGTAGATCAATGAAAAGCATGCTCACTTGCACCATCCAGTGACCCTTAGCTTAATTATATGTTTGCCCTTTTGACTTAGTTAATTTAACAGTTGCCCTAAGTATCAATTTAATTCACCCTCCCATGTCTTATTGGGTCATTTAGGCATTCATGTTCACACATTAAATCTAAGCATACTGAATAAGCTCAATATATATAAATACAATGCACACGCAATAAGTAATCATTCATCCAAACTCAACCAAAATAGATATTCATCCACATGAATCTCACAATAACAACTCATTTGTTTAAGAATATTTTAACTGCATTCATATCTAATTTGAATTTATCAAAAAAATTATATAAATTTGTTAACCTATATATTATTATGAGCATATGATTCTAGATATTAGGGATCCTTTTAGGCCCTGATTTTCCGATTTAATATCTTCATAGTTTAGCTAAATAAATTGCATTATGAAGGAGGTTCAACACATTAACATTGCACCCCCTTCATTCCATTATAAGGAAACAGACATAAGCTTGTAACCTACTAGTTTATGCTGCCTATTTCCTCATTAAACCCTACATCATAATAATGAGTTCTTTTCTTCCATTGGTGATTATTTATTTCCAGATTTAACAAATACTTTTTATCTCATAAAAATCAATATCACTCTTAAACTATAAAATTATGAACATAGTAACTCAGCATTTATCCGTTTATTCATGCTTAACTCACAAATATGTAGAAAATATCAATATATAGATTCAAAATGGTTGCCTCATCTAGGACTTAATGCCTTATATAAAATAGTTTATACTCACAAATAAAACTACTCGTTTATAATCCTTATTTTACAATTATAGCCCATCCTTTTGTTTCCATTTGCTACAATTGCTATATGCTATTTAATTAAATTTTTCCTAAGAGGAATAATAGCCTGACAAAGCCGGGCTTTAAATAATTCATTTGGTTGCTCAACTAGAGTTTTGATGGTTATACTATGTCAGTTTTACCCTCAACTGAAATTTATTTTTAAACACTCACCAAACGCCTGTCACTGTAACCATTTTTCTTTTAATTGTTAGAGAGAAAGCTTTTCCCTAAAAGGCCATATTGGCTTTCTTTACATAGAAAAGTGGTTTTACGAACTTCCATTTTATCCTACCTAATCATGATATTTTCGTGCTCTTTATCATCCATGTACTAGTGAAATTTGTTTAAACATTTTTAAATCTGTGTATAACCTTGCATATGTAGCCCAATCTAATTCCTATTATTCATTCTTAGTAGTCTAGTAAGCTTGAATTCACATATATGTTCAATTCCTTTTTGCACATCAAATATAGGCATGTATGTGTGTGTGTGTATATATCCAAAAGTTCTTACCTACTATTGATGTAGTGTCCCGAAATTTCGGTCCAATTTGAGCTGACTAAATAACAAGTCCAACCCACATTACACTGGAAATCAGAAAAACTAATAGAAAGAAATTAGAGGGTGAGAATAGATAAAATAGAAACTTAGAATAGAAGAAGAAGAATAAAACAACAGAGTAACAGAACCTCACAATGGAACGAATAACATATAATATATATTAAATTTTGAAATGTAAATTTGTACTTGAATATACATATCATTTCCAAAGTAAAGCACTTACAACACAGCGGAAATAAACAATAGTTATATGATCCTGAAGCCTCCTGCTCTAGCTCTTCAAGTATCTGCAAATCCCAACTACTTGACTGCCCGTACAAAATTGGGCACCCAAGAGTTTAGGGAAAACAAAACAAAATAAACTCCAGGCCAGTCATGGGACCAGTATGAGTAAAACAGTTTAAAACAGTTTGGGCCAGTAAACGATATCTCATAAGACCACGCCATATAACGGAATGGGTTTTTCCCTTATGAAAATCCAAAATAATCTTTATATCAAAACTCATTGATATTATAATAGTGTCTATCAACCACAATATAATAATCATCTAGCAGAAATGCTTTCATCTCACGTTCTACATATATAGTATACAATCAAAACCGCAAGCACTTATTGGGTTTTGGATTTCCAACTCTGACAAGGTATGGAACCACCTTACGCTAGTGTACCTCTAGAGAGGAATACACTGGGTTCAACAAGAACTTCTTGCAACCTGGCCACACATGACCGACCACTCATTTCGCTTGAGCGTATCGAATGTATATCACCAACGGTTGGGATCAGCAACCGTTTCCCAAATGGGACAGCCTCGACAATAGCTTTTTAGAAGTAAATGAAACTCTAGATCAGGTGATTATACACCCTAATAGGTGCAACCTACATAGCCATGCTGCCTGCCCAATTTCTGTAATTTCCCAGTTGTGAGGCTAGAGGCCATGCTTATCTCTGACAGATCACATGTTTATTCACTTTGAATGTCACATCATCATACCCGCCAAATCAAAAATTGATTTTCCTAAAAATACCACGGGTATACAGCTAAGAGAAATGAATTCCTCCACCACCAAACGTAAATACGTTTGAAGAGAACAACTTACGCGATCTATTAAATATACCCTGTCAGACATTCGTCCATACAAGTTGTCCTGGGACTGGACAAACCGATGGCACTATTCAGTACAACCATCTTAAGAAATTATTATCTAAGATTTATACAACAGCCCTTGCACTTTACTCCATCTTCAATATATCCAGCATACTTTATCCGCATTTCTTATACCAATACGGAGTGGTTCTTCGGATAATAATCCAACCGGTCTCTCCATATTAACAATGTTAAAATGGTCAAAACTTTGATAGTGGGTGATTTAACTATCAAATGAAAACATGTATGTGAACACACAACGATCTTATTTCCAAATGGAATTATCGATCCAATCATCAAACATATATATATATATATATATATATATATCCTCATTTCTATGTTTAGAAAATATACGTTATTAACACTGGAAAACATTTCCATGGCTTAATTACGTATCATTATTCTTCAACATCTATCAGACTCTAACTATAACTAACAAGAGAACAACTTCCTAAGTATAAACTGTTAGAGTTTATGCCCTAGAGGCAATTCATTTGATGAGATTGATAACCCTGTTGATGTTATTATTTTATTTGGAATAAAATATTATTCTTTTATATTATACTTACTGCGTAATATAAATATTAATATAATAGAAGTCCTTAGAATAATAATACGGAATTATATAGTTCGAGTAAGACTGAACTTGAGATTATATAATGTGATAAGTATTATAATTCTTAAAAGTCCCTAGTCGAGTTTTATTGTTTATAAAGGACAACAATAAAGCGTTGAGACTAGTATATTGATTGACTGATGATCACATCTCATTGATCAGTAATATACGTGATATTAAAGTCAAGATATAAATACGTATTGGAGAATATCGTATTGGGCTGACCCACCGTGAGATAACTCCATGGAATATAATTAACAGTATCATAAGTTATTCTCATAGTGACAGTGATGTAATGGTCCTCAGACCTGAAATCATTATAATTTTATTCGAAGATATTTGTGTTTTGATATCATCTAAAGTTATTTCGTAACAGAGTAATGATAACGGTGATTATTGGATACATCTTGAATCAAATGAAAATTATGAATGATCTAGATGGAATTTAACCCTACGATATATTCGTAGTGATATCCATGGGCCTCTTGATTGAGTGAGACTGTGAAATGCATGGCCGTGCTCAAATATTGATTTGTTTTAAACAGTCTACTCATCGATCAAGAAAACCGGATTAAATTATAACGAGGATGATACGATCCATGCCTCTAGTTTAATCCTGGATATATCGGTTAAAAGGATTATATTGCATTGATACACTGGTCACAGAAAGGTTGTATCGAATCATTGATCTTATTATAACTTGGGTAGCAGCGACGTATTGCTAGATGCCAATCACTGTTTATGATTTTAAATACGATTTAAAATCATTGCCAACGTTGTAATAACCTATAGGGTCACACATTAGACCGCTTGAAGAGGATGAGAACCATTCACAATATAAGGAAATCAAAATGTTGACCTTTTCTTTAACGGTTGAATTGGTATAAGGGTTTTGTAGGGTTATTTGATTTAGAATTTTGTGGGCCAAATATTAAAAGGAAGGTCGACCCTTCCTATATATATCTATCTATTTTATCATTTAGATGGGATTTTAGAGCCGCCACAAAAGAAAATCAACAAAACCCTAAAACTCTAAATGGCTAGCACCGTCTATCCTCTATCTCGATGATGTTCGACGCCTTCGAGATCAAGCGATCGTGGACTCCAATAGATGCTCGCTGTTTTGGGAGCTATGGTTCGAATCAACCAAAACTATAGTAGATTATGCGTGAAAGGATGGAGCTTTTGTCAGGTATGATTCTCGATTTATAGATTATCATGTAGATCCATCATAATTTGGTTGAAATTGGTTTTATTTGACATGTATTAGAACCAATTTTACCTTCAATGGTATCAGAGCTAGGGTTCATGATAATTTGTTTATTGAGTTTAATTTAGGGTTTCGATCTGTTTGATTTGTATCAAACCCGACTGTATTTTGAACACAGCTACTAGGGTAATTCAACATGGATTCATTTAATAGTAAAATTGTTTCGTTAGAAAAAAGTTTTGTATATGATACGAAAATTAAATGGATTTCTGGTTTAGTAGTAGAGTTTTATTATAGTTTAAAGTGTTTAAATCATATAATGGCAATAGTTAAAGTTCTGGTTTGTTATGTTTCTAAATATAAACCCAGTTTTGATTTTGTTTAGGATCTGAGATGGATCATAGGTGAATATATGATATTAATCTTATTCAAAGCTCAGATCTTACTTATCATATTGGAGAATATGAGATATATATATTGCCTTAGTATGCTTAATTAAACAGATTTGGTCATACAAGTAAACAGTATTGATCTGTTTATATGAACTTATAAAATCATTTATATGGAATTTATTAAGACAATTTTTTTTAAATGATTTTATACCTGTAAATAAATCAAATTTGTTTGATTTTGTCAGGACATCGTTTTCTTATTGTAATCCTTTTAACCTTAAGTATAAAACAGAGCACTTGATGCTGATACAAATAACAACAAATAATCTGAATTTGATTCGCTTGCAAATACTCATAGTTAACACAAGCTATCAGACATGGTCCTTGTTTGATGAGTACTCGCTAGCTATTTGTTGTTTTGGCAGATTATAAACCTATATGTTGTATAATGAAGTACTAGGAGTATTTTATGATGATACAAATGGTGGTTTTAAATTTGAATTTTAAACTCCAATTTGGAATATTTTCTACAAGCATGAATAAATATTTGGAATAGATTCACATATAATCAATGATGATATGCTACTATTATTTCTGAAATAATACAGTGGCTTTGCTTATCTGTTATGAAGTTTTGAACTTTCATATATTAGTTATATTTAAGAAATATATATATCTAAAATTGTTTTAGATCAGATTTTCATGTATACGTATATTATGTATATAATCTATGTGAAAGATTACTTACATAATATAACTAAATGCGTGACTTTAGAACATTACAAACTTTTGATTAAAAACCCTTGTTTTAATGTTTGACATTCAGGTTTATGATTTACAATATGTTGACTCTGTATATATATATATATATATATATACACACATATGTCATGAGTGTACTGCACATGTAAAATTGTTTTCTTTAAAATAGAAATTAATATTCGATATTAATTCTGTTTACACAGTACATGATTTTGTATCTGTCTATAACTTTATATGAATAAAGTTGCTGAAATTATAATCAAGGTTTGTTTGAGTTTTGTGAATTAAAATTCTGACCCTGTTATACAATTTTACAGAAACCAATCTGATTGATCAAAATTGAAAGTCAATTTTGCATACTAATTTATTAAAACACTATACTGCCATTATCACACCTTGTTTTCCTTTTACCTTGTTTAAATATGACACTCCTGATGTATATGTGTTGTAGACCACTGTATTATATTAAATGGAATGGTTGTAAATGTTACTATACAGATTTGCCTTCCATTATAATCCTCTGTAATATATAAATGTGTATATATCTGGATATACCTTTTAATACATAGCAAATATGATCTGCCCCTTTTTTATTTTAAAGTCGTATGTGTGTGCATATGTATTAAGATCCTATATGATTATCAAATGACTGATAATCATACTACTTAAAATCTGATGCATATACTAACTTGCATCTGATGTTAAAATTTGCATTTACATAAATAATGTTGCAACATTGATCCTCTTATGAAGAGTTATAAAGAACTGCCAGATTTTACCTTCTAAAACTTGGATATCAAAACCTTTTGATATAACTTTGAGGGTTATCCATCAGTTTTCAGTATTACTAAAATGTTTGTAGATCTGCTATGTAAGTGTTCTAACTGTTAGACTTAGTTTAATATTAAATTTGAGGATGATTATAAATGATCATATGCATTTCATATGCAATATCAATCTGGAAATTGGGGTCAAAAGATGGTCCCTATGTGCCTTACTAAATACCTATATGATATGAAATTTGTTCATACACTATTTAACATATTTTGATATGTCCATGAACATTTGATGTTTCTGCTTATTTTATGAATACCAATTCAAAATTAATCTGCAGCTGGTACTTGTTTATATAGCAAGTAGTATATATGTCTTGTTAAATACACACTTCTATAATAATGATTTTATCATTAAAATCGGAAAAAAAAACAGATCTTGAATCAAGTATTGGGCCTGACCCAATGGTTAGGAACCATACATATAATTCAATTTTATTCTGTTTTTCTTTTAATGACGAGTTTTCATTTTGAGTTTAGAATTATGTATATAATTATACTTTATATTAGCTTAAGCGAGTGAGACTTGACTTAGTTAATATTTCAGAGACATGTATATTATATTATAGTAAGCATGACTAAGCTTTGTTAGTTAGGCTTATTATAAAATGTTAAAAGAAAATATATATTGATATATGCATTATCAATATGATTGATATGGGTTATTGGTAAATTGCTTTACACGTTTTACTGTGCACATTCACATCCTCTTAACTATGTTGTAGAACAGTACATGCTTATTAAAATGTGGCATTGATAAATATTATAGTAGTCGGCATTAGTTATATGAATCTTATATATTCCATAACTTGGATAACCTATCAGATCAATCTGCGCATGTAAACATCAGGATAATCAATATATATGAATATTTGATTCATATTGCTAATGGCAGCATGTAATAACCCGAAAATCTGGGCCAGTTTAAAATTTTTATTTCGGCTATTTTAGCGAATTTTGATTATTTAAAATGAATTATTTTAAATAATATCGACGAGAAATTTAATTTGAATATAATTCGAACGTATATATTATACGCGTCGTCGTTAGAATATAAATATTTATATATAATTATAAATAGAATTGGAAATGGCGCGGTAGTTCGATAATTCGATTTCAAACTTCAATTGAATGTACCGGGTACAAAACAATCCGGATTTTAGTGAAACCAAAAATAATGGGATCTAATTGATAATATCTTTCCAACGAATCCGGGAAATCAAGATTTCATAGCAGGAATCAAAAGATATGTCCAGTTGAAAATTCTGAATAGTCGCTATGGAATTCAGGCCCTTAAAAATGGACATTTTGCAAACGACCTCGGATTTCGACGAAACCAGTTTTGTTGGGTCCGTGATGTTAAGTTATTGCTAGATTCCAAATTTCATAATTTTTCGAATCAATATGTGAGCGTGGCAAAGGAAAACGCGTTTGACCAGTTTTAGTTGATTTTAATCGACTGGAAATTGGCCATTTTTCAAACGGTCTCAGAATTCGACGAAACTAGTTTTGTTAGGACCGTATCGTCAATACGAAGCTAGAAAATATTTTTCTGGAATTTTTCGTGTTCGTATGTGACCCCGGTAATTGGAAATGTACGTTTAAAATTCAATATAATGATTTAAATGTAAATTTAACGGAAACTGATTCAAACAGTCGAATCAGCTTGCGATACATATCCCATTGTGTTCGGAATGGGGGTGAAACGCTATGGGCGACAGGCAGTGGGCCTCGTTTAGAGGTCGTATGTAAAAGTCAACTTCATTGAATTTAAAATAATTAAATAATAAAATATAAAAAAAAAATAAAAATCCCCTTTTTCTCCTTAACCAGGCCCCCCCCCCTGATTCTTCAAATCGGAATTCAAAAGAGAAAAAAAAAAAAAGCCCTAGCTACCGATCGACAGCCACCCTCTCCCCCTGAAGCGTCGCCGCCCATCACCGAAGCCCACCCTCCCTCGACGACACCCACCGTTCGAAGACCGCGCCCCCTCCATCTTCTCCTCCCGCTCCTTCTTCCCCGCCTGCCTCTCCCCTCCTCTGGCCAAAGACCGCACCCCCCCCTTCCTATCGCGATGAACGGAGAACCCCCCCCCCCCCCGATGGTCACAGCGCCGCCTCAGCGCCCCCCCCCCCCCTGTAAGTTATTTTTAATTAATTTATTTTATTTCTTTTTTATTTTTATAAAACTGAAAATGTTTAAAAGTAAAAAACTAAATATTTTTAAAGGTATAAAACTGAATATTTTTAAAAGTATTAAAACAGGAATTTTTAAAAAAGCATTTTAAAAACCTGAATTTTAAAACAGAAATAAAAACTGATTTATTTATAAAGAATAAAAACTGATTTATTTATAAAGTATAAAAACTGATTTATTTATAAAGAATAAAAACTGATTTATTTATAAAGTATAAAAACTGATTTATTTATAAAGTATAAAAACTGATTTTTAGAAAAAGGTTTGAATACCAAAGACTTGATTTTTTATAAGGCGAAGACTAGATTTTTATATATAGAACTTCGAGATAAAAATATGATTTTTATATATAGAACTTCGAGATAAAAATATGATTTTTATATATAGAACTTCAAAGTAAAAATTCGATTTTTATATATTGAATAGCGAACTAAAAATTCGATTTTTATATATTGAATAACGAACTAAAAATTCGATTTTTATATATTGAATAGCGAACTAAAAATTCGATTTTTATATATTGAATAGCGAACTAAAAATTCGATTTTTATATATTGAATAGCATAGTAAAAATTCAATTTTTACATATGTAGAGAATACGGGCAATGAAAGTGAAGAAAGGCGATAAAGACGAAGACTTCTGCAAAAGGAGAGTCAAGATGATTGGATAGCTATATGTGAGAATTTCTCACCTTTCAATTTCTTTTCTAATTATATATATATACTAGGATGCAGACGGTGCTTAGTAGCACCCGACACAATCGTCCACAGACCATGGACTTGTTTGTTTGGTTGCATAGATTAGTTATATGATTTGATTTGAATTTGATTGTTTGGTGATGTTGATTGATGTGTGAATGGCGTGGGCCTTCACTAGACCGGGGATAAGGCTTGGCCTTGTCCCGTTTCTAGTATCGTGCCGTTATGCCGCCGAAATTTTCTAAAATATGTTAGAAAAATAAAAATATCATTTTATTTGTGCAAATGAATAATAGAAATTCATATGTTGGAATAAAATGTTTTATCGTTAAAAATATAATTTTTAACGTGAATATGAATATAGTGAAAGTAAATAAAATAAATATCCATTTACAAACCAGACGGTTTGTTTATGTACACCTATTTGAAGGACATTGATTGGGTCGATAAATTTTACACATCGCCCAACAGCACAAACAAAATATGTGTTTGATTGTTTGAAACCCCACACGGGTGTTGGGATGAAATATGAAGTTCACTCATCCTGATTTATTAAATATGTCGATCGGTTGATTGACAGGCTGTTTTAAGCGTTAGATATCTATATTTGATGCTTATACAGTGTAGTGCACTTTGGTTGATGGTTGATTATTTTTCAATGCTATGATACACATGTGTTGTATGAAAATCCATATAATTAACCTTATATGGTAATTGATTGGGTCTCATTCCAATTTGAAAAATAAAGAATATTATAAAATAAAAGTTCATGTGTTGACAGTACTCATTCATTGAGATTGGTCATGTGTTGAACGAAATATTTTGATAATAACAACTATTTTGAAAAAGAAATATTTGAAATAGAATATTTGAAAAATAGAAATTTATGAAGCCGTGTTGATTAGATTGACGCCATTTTGACGTGAGCGATATTCATATCGATTTTATTCATCTTAAAATGAATATTGAAAAGTGATTTCGAAATCGAATATTTCGAAATGAATTGAATTGAAAACGATTTCGAAACGAATTGAATTGAAAACGATTTCGAAATGAAATGAATTGAAAACGATTTCGAAATGAAATGAATTGAAAACGATTTCGAAATGAAATGAATTGAAAACGATTTCAAATTGAATTGAAAGCGAATTGAAATGAATTCAAATTGAATTGAAATGAATTCAAATTGAATTGAAATTTGAATTGAATAGAAATGAATTTTGAAACGAATTTATAAAGAAGGATTCAATTTTGCTTTGAATTGAAATGGAAGTTGAAATAGGTTTTGAAACGATTTTAAAACTATTTATATAATTCGTTTTGAATAGAAATCGACGAAATATATATTATATATATTATATATATAATATAATGGCCTGAATAGAACGTGCCGCGCCGCGATAGTTCGTGAATTTCGACCATTGATTTCAAACGGACATTACGGGAGATCCGACCGTCGGATTCTCCTAAAACCGGAACCGTTGAGTTCGTATCGAAAAGAGCTTTCTAACGAATATTAGAAATTTGAAATCTAACGGTTGGATTTGGAATTATGTCCAAATCAAATTCGAAAAAGGTCGCTGTAAGTGCAGTTCGATGGCCATTGATGGAAATCGACTGTACGGGCCTTGATAAAATTATTAAAAATAGTAATAATTTGTGTAAAATCATAAGAAATGATTTGTGAAGATTTGGGATGAAAAACTCCATATTTGAAAAGATAAAAATAGATTTTTATCGAAATGAACTAGTTTTGAACTAGAATTATAATTCTATTTATTTTTAAATAAATAAATTGAATTCGAAAAGGGTTTTGAAAATAACCAAAATTTCCAATGATTGCATTGGAGTGGATTTGAATCGAAATTGTCTTCGGAATATTTCGATGTTGGAATTCGTTATTATACAGGTGTTGTTAGGGAAATTTGAAAGATATATATTTATATCGTTATTTCCAATACGACATTTGTTAATCGTAGAATTTGATATTGAATATAAGCCGATATATTTTCTATTCAGAGCCTTATATTGAATATCAAATGTGATTTGGGTTTGTCGTGAATGGTGTCCTCACTAACACTGTTCTTGAACCCAGTTGAGAAAAGATTAAATCTTTTTATTTAGATTTAATGAAGCGTACCAATTAAATAATATTTAATTGGAATTGAATTGATATTGATTTTTGGGTTTATCGTGAACAGTGTTTTAAATAACACTTGTTCTTTAACCCGATAATTAATGAATGTGATTTGGGTTTGTCGTGAATGGTGTCTTCACTAACACTGTTCTTGAACCCAGTTGAGAAAAGATTAAATCTTTTTATTTAGATTTAATGAAGCGTACCAATTAAATAATATTTAATTGGAATTGAATTGATATTGATTTTTGGGTTTATCGTGAACAGTGTTTTAAATAACACTTGTTCTTTAACCCGATAATTAATGAATGTGATTTGGGTTTGTCGTGAATGGTGTCTTCACTAACACTGTTCTTGAACCCAGTTGAGAAAAGATTAAATCTTTTTATTTAGATTTAATGAAGTGTACCAATTAAATAATATTTAATTGGAATTGAATGGATATTGATTTTTGGGTTTATCGTGAACAGTGTTTTAAATAACACTTGTTCTTTAACCCGATAATTAATGGGATGTGACTTTGGGTTTATCGTGAACCGTGTTTTTAAATGACACTGATTCTTTAACCCAGTCACAGATTAAAACTAAGTGGAGTTTTAATGAATCTTTAATTAGATTGAAAAGATCGAGAATGGAGTATCACCAGTTTTGCTCCAGGCGATAGTTAAATCTTTAATTAGATTTGAACGTGAAATTTAGAAACTAACTGTCGGTTAGCTAAGTAGAATGGTTTTCTGGATATTGATCTGATGTTGGTTTCGGCCTTCGGGGTTAATATTTGGGGAATTATTCTCTTGATTAATTTACGGTTAATGACTAATGAGTTGGAATGAGGCGTATGTTGTGTTTGTGTAACACTTTTATAATATATACGCGAGTTATTCGGAAAGACCGGGTTTATCCCATTCTGAATAACTGATACGACGATAAGTCGAAGATGAAGACGATGGTCGAAGACCGGAGGTCTTCACGTCGTTTGGGTGATAACTGATGATCTTGATTGGGCTGTACACCCAAGAAGATGGAAACAATTGGTGATCGTCCAGACGTACTTGGAGATCGATGGATATGCGGGGTACTAGGTGCCTCCGGTTTCGTTCAGGCCCAGAACGGACTTGTAAATGGACTGTGTGTCTGACATTGGATTTCATTCTGTGTGACTGATATCGGTTGCATAGAGTGGTTTGCCTGTATGGCATGCTAAGATGCAAATGATCAAGGCTTCTGTTGAAAAGCAAAGTCTTGTGGTGATGATCAAAGCACGGCCTTTGTGGCGTAGCTTTGTGTAACGTTTACTTCGCGAGTTTCACACCCGGTATGAACCAAAAACGGGAGAGGACATCAGGGAGGACTTGCGTTTCTTTCTAGCTAGAAGTGGCGTCAGTGGTTTTACACGCCCTGACGAGTTTGACTTATGTGGTTGTTGCGGTTGCGAGGCGCCTCGGTTATATCGGTTTCGGCCGAATGCATTCTGGTCGGCTGACGGACCAGACTTACACCCCATAGGGTGGGGAGACGTATTGTTCAGGCATAATAATCCACTCCGTGTGGACCGGCCCTGACGATCCAAGGGGCAGTTGCGGCTGTTCCTGAGGCTCGGGCTAGACAGTCTCGAATCGGTTGAGGACTATCTTTTGCCTCGGTTCATAGACGGAAATTCAATTTCCAAATACGTGACTTTGCGGTTTTATTTGTAAACCTATATATGGTGACATAGTGGCATGGGACGCTCATGTCGCCTATGATTGATACTTATGATTTGAAGTTGTTTTATACACTATACACTTATAGTAGTATCAAATGATTTGTTTTAAGCGTATCAAGCATTCTTTGGCTGTTATAAGGGAAAACCCTATCCCCCGGCTTGCGTTTGCATTGTGTGATAGGACCTGGGTCTTATAACAGCTGCATTTTTCTTTATTTAGCATTGCGCTGTCTGTTTTATGCACTGGTATTCTTGGGAGGAAACCCGTTCCGTGTTATACGACGTGGTCCCTTGATTTACCTAACTTTAAAATAAAGATTAACTGTTTTAGTTCTCACACCAGTCACATGACTGACCTGGAGTTTATTGTTTTAACCTAAACTCTGGGTGCCCTTATTTTGACACGGGCAGCTAGTAGTTTCGGTTTTGCAGATTTATATTCACAGGATCCTGGTTTACAGCTGGAACGATATCCGGAAAGCTTTGTATCCGTATATCCCTTCTAGTTGTGTATTGTATTGTTTTCCGCTGCGATGTATTTAAATGTAATCTAAATCTCTGATATTTCTGTGTAATATTCTTTTATACTCTGTATATTCTTGTAATCTGATGCATTATTGTAATATACAGTGAAATGTTCTTCTGTATGCGTTCTGTTATGTCCTGTTCTCAAACGATAGGGCGTTTCGAACGGCCTGGATCGGTTTAGCGACTGGTTCGGACCGAGCGAGATACCTTGCCGTCACATTTGGTATCAGAGCTTTGGTTTACAAAGCAGAGAACAAGACACATTAGAACCGTACGAAAGAATTCATCAGATATTGGATTAGTAATATCCAATGAGAATGACTCGTTAGAGATGGAATCAGTAGTATCCTAGAACGAGTGTGAAGAGTATATTTTTTTGAAAATGAAAACAAATTTTTGTTTTGAAAATTTAAATCAATTATACGTATTTGATTATTTATTTATATTGATTAGGACAGTCCAATATATAAAGATTTCGCGTATGCGCCTAGCTAGCGTCTATTCGAAGTTTTAATATACTGGATAGATATAGAATCACACTCTAGTCGCCCGGGGGTGATTCTGATGATTGATATATCATCATCAGAGTTTATATTCGAGTGACGAACGTGTAACATCTATATATTTCCTATTGACTGGTGTGAGAACCAAAATTAGATAGGGCTAATTGTTGTGATTTGGCATCAAAAATTTGATTTTTGTGTATGTATCAAAATTATGAATTTGAAACTCTAATTCACTAATTGATTGATGTTTGTGTTGCTTGTTTAATTGTTTGATAATTTTGAACCATTTATGCCTAATTGAATCAAATATTGAACTATATTGAAAATTGGTCGCATTTGCTTGCACATATGTACTTATATTGAACAGGTCATAGCAAGGAGGCTAGAGCCAGAGAATAAAATTTGTTTGCCCGACAAATAGGTACATGTTTACTACATAATTTCCTGTTTTCTTTGGGTGATGATGATTTTGTGAGCCTATTGGCTAGCCGCTTGGCTTTTTCTTTTTCTTTTTGAGATCTGAAGGACCGGGGAAGCTATTTGAAATTCCCCGATGCTCCCGGTGCAGGGGAGGTTATGGCGAAATTTTTCGAAAATTTAGGGTGTTAGCCAAATTTTTGAGATTTTGAAAATTCTCAGAAACCAAAGGGTTGGAGAATGGAAGCCAAATCGAGCGTAGAGTTAATTAATCAAACCACTTTCGACTTTGTTCCTTTTCGGGGACGAAAAGTTTTAAGTGGGGGAGATTGTAATAACCCGAAAATCTGGGCCAGTTTAAAATTTTTATTTCGGCTATTTTAGCGAATTTTGATTATTTAAAATGAATTATTTTAAATAATATCGACGAGAAATTTAATTTGAATATAATTCGAACGTATATATTATACGCGTCGTCGTTAGAATATAAATATTTATATATAATTATAAATAGAATTGGAAATGGCGCGGTAGTTCGATAATTCGATTTCAAACTTCAATTGAATGTACCGGGTACAAAACAATCCGGATTTTAGTGAAACCAAAAATAATGGGATCTAATTGATAATATCTTTCCAACGAATCCGGGAAATCAAGATTTCATAGCAGGAATCAAAAGATATGTCCAGTTGAAAATTCTGAATAGTCGCTATGGAATTCAGGCCCTTAAAAATGGACATTTTGCAAACGACCTCGGATTTCGACGAAACCAGTTTTGTTGGGTCCGTGATGTTAAGTTATTGCTAGATTCCAAATTTCATAATTTTTCGAATCAATATGTGAGCGTGGCAAAGGAAAACGCGTTTGACCAGTTTCAGTTGATTTTAATCGACTGGAAATTGGCCATTTTTCAAACGGTCTCAGAATTCGACGAAACTAGTTTTGTTAGGACCGTATCGTCAATACGAAGCTAGAAAATATTTTTCTGGAATTTTTCGTGTTCGTATGTGACCCCGGTAATTGGAAATGTACGTTTAAAATTCAATATAATGATTTAAATGTAAATTTAACGGAAACTGATTCAAACAGTCGAATCAGCTTGCGATACATATCCCATTGTGTTCGGAATGGGGGTGAAACGCTATGGGCGACAGGCAGTGGGCCTCGTTTAGAGGTCGTATGTAAAAGTCAACTTCATTGAATTTAAAATAATTAAATAATAAAATATAAAAAAAAATAAAAATCCCCTTTTTCTCCTTAACCAGCCCCCCCCCCCCCCCCCCGATTCTTCAAATCGGAATTCAAAAGAGAAAAAAAAAAAAGCCCTAGCTACCGATCGACAGCCACCCTCTCCCCCTGAAGCGTCGCCGCCCATCACCGAAGCCCACCCTCCCTCGACGACACCCACCGTTCGAAGACCGCGCCCCCTCCATCTTCTCCTCCCGCTCCTTCTTCCCCGCCTGCCTCTCCCCTCCTCTGGCCAAAGATCGCTCCCCCCCCCTTCCTATCGCGATGAACGGAGAACCCCCCCCCCCCCCCGATGGTCACAGCGCCGCCTCAGCGCCCCCCCCCCCCTGTAAGTTATTTTTAATTAATTTATTTTATTTCTTTTTTATTTTTATAAAACTGAAAATGTTTAAAAGTAAAAAACTAAATATTTTTAAAGGTATAAAACTGAATATTTTTAAAAGTATTAAAACAGGAATTTTTAAAAAAGCATTTTAAAAACCTGAATTTTAAAACAGAAATAAAAACTGATTTATTTATAAAGAATAAAAACTGATTTATTTATAAAGTATAAAAACTGATTTATTTATAAAGAATAAAAACTGATTTATTTATAAAGTATAAAAACTGATTTATTTATAAAGTATAAAAACTGATTTTTAGAAAAAGGTTTGAATACCAAAGACTTGATTTTTTATAAGGCGAAGACTAGATTTTTATATATAGAACTTCGAGATAAAAATATGATTTTTATATATAGAACTTCGAGATAAAAATATGATTTTTATATATAGAACTTCAAAGTAAAAATTCGATTTTTATATATTGAATAGCGAACTAAAAATTCGATTTTTATATATTGAATAACGAACTAAAAATTCGATTTTTATATATTGAATAGCGAACTAAAAATTCGATTTTTATATATTGAATAGCGAACTAAAAATTCGATTTTTATATATTGAATAGCATAGTAAAAATTCAATTTTTACATATGTAGAGAATACGGGCAATGAAAGTGAAGAAAGGCGATAAAGACGAAGACTTCTGCAAAAGGAGAGTCAAGATGATTGGATAGCTATATGTGAGAATTTCTCACCTTTCAATTTCTTTTCTAATTATATATATATACTAGGATGCAGACGGTGCTTAGTAGCACCCGACACAATCGTCCACAGACCATGGACTTGTTTGTTTGGTTGCATAGATTAGTTATATGATTTGATTTGAATTTGGTTGTTTGGTGATGTTGATTGATGTGTGAATGGCGTGGGCCTTCACTAGACCGGGGATAAGGCTTGGCCTTGTCCCGTTTCTAGTATCGTGCCGTTATGCCGCCGAAATTTTCTAAAATATGTTAGAAAAATAAAAATATCATTTTATTTGTGCAAATGAATAATAGAAATTCATATGTTGGAATAAAATGTTTTATCGTTAAAAATATAATTTTTAACGTGAATATGAATATAGTGAAAGTAAATAAAATAAATATCCATTTACAAACCAGACGGTTTGTTTATGTACACCTATTTGAAGGACATTGATTGGGTCGATAAATTTTACACATCGCCCAACAGCACAAACAAAATATGTGTTTGATTGTTTGAAACCCCACACGGGTGTTGGGATGAAATATGAAGTTCACTCATCCTGATTTATTAAATATGTCGATCGGTTGATTGACAGGCTGTTTTAAGCGTTAGACATCTATATTTGATGCTTATACAGTGTAGTGCACTTTGGTTGATGGTTGATTATTTTTCAATGCTATGATACACATGTGTTGTATGAAAATCCATATAATTAACCTTATATGGTAATTGATTGGGTCTCATTCCAATTTGAAAAATAAAGAATATTATAAAATAAAAGTTCATGTGTTGACAGTACTCATTCATTGAGATTGGTCATGTGTTGAACGAAATATTTTGATAATAACAACTATTTTGAAAAAGAAATATTTGAAATAGAATATTTGAAAAATAGAAATTTATGAAGCCGTGTTGATTAGATTGACGCCATTTTGACGTGAGCGATATTCATATCGATTTTATTCATCTTAAAATGAATATTGAAAAGTGATTTCGAAATCGAATATTTCGAAATGAATTGAATTGAAAACGATTTCGAAACGAATTGAATTGAAAACGATTTCGAAATGAAATGAATTGAAAACGATTTCGAAATGAAATGAATTGAAAACGATTTCGAAATGAAATGAATTGAAAACGATTTCAAATTGAATTGAAAGCGAATTGAAATGAATTCAAATTGAATTGAAATGAATTCAAATTGAATTGAAATTTGAATTGAATAGAAATGAATTTTGAAACGAATTTATAAAGAAGAATTCAATTTTGCTTTGAATTGAAATGGAAGTTGAAATAGGTTTTGAAACGATTTTAAAACTATTTATATAATTCGTTTTGAATAGAAATCGACGAAATATATATTATATATATTATATATATAATATAATGGCCTGAATAGAACGCGCCGCGCCGCGATAGTTCGTGAATTTCGACCATTGATTTCAAACGGACATTACGGGAGATCCGACCGTCGGATTCTCCTAAAACCGGAACCGTTGAGTTCGTATCGAAAAGAGCTTTCTAACGAATATTAGAAATTTGAAATCTAACGGTTGGATTTGGAATTATGTCCAAATCAAATTCGAAAAAGGTCGCTGTAAGTGCAGTTCGATGGCCATTGATGGAAATCGACTGTACGGGCCTTGATAAAATTATTAAAAATAGTAATAATTTGTGTAAAATCATAAGAAATGATTTGTGAAGATTTGGGATGAAAAACTCCATATTTGAAAAGATAAAAATAGATTTTTATCGAAATGAACTAGTTTTGAACTAGAATTATAATTCTATTTATTTTTAAATAAATAAATTGAATTCGAAAAGGGTTTTGAAAATAACCAAAATTTCCAATGATTGCATTGGAGTGGATTTGAATCGAAATTGTCTTCGGAATATTTCGATGTTGGAATTCGTGATTATACAGGTGTTGTTAGGGAAATTTGAAAGATATATATTTATATCGTTATTTCCAATACGACATTTGTTAATCGTAGAATTTGATATTGAATATAAGCCGATATATTTTCTATTCAGAGCCTTATATTGAATATCAAATGTGATTTGGGTTTGTCGTGAATGGTGTCCTCACTAACACTGTTCTTGAACCCAGTTGAGAAAAGATTAAATCTTTTTATTTAGATTTAATGAAGCGTACCAATTAAATAATATTTAATTGGAATTGAATTGATATTGATTTTTGGGTTTATCGTGAACAGTGTTTTAAATAACACTTGTTCTTTAACCCGATAATTAATGAATGTGATTTGGGTTTGTCGTGAATGGTGTCTTCACTAACACTGTTCTTGAACCCAGTTGAGAAAAGATTAAATCTTTTTATTTAGATTTAATGAAGCGTACCAATTAAATAATATTTAATTGGAATTGAATTGATATTGATTTTTGGGTTTATCGTGAACAGTGTTTTAAATAACACTTGTTCTTTAACCCGATAATTAATGAATGTGATTTGGGTTTGTCGTGAATGGTGTCTTCACTAACACTGTTCTTGAACCCAGTTGAGAAAAGATTAAATCTTTTTATTTAGATTTAATGAAGTGTACCAATTAAATAATATTTAATTGGAATTGAATGGATATTGATTTTTGGGTTTATCGTGAACAGTGTTTTAAATAACACTTGTTCTTTAACCCGATAATTAATGGGATGTGACTTTGGGTTTATCGTGAACCGTGTTTTTAAATGACACTGATTCTTTAACCCAGTCACAGATTAAAACTAAGTGGAGTTTTAATGAATCTTTAATTAGATTGAAAAGATCGAGAATGGAGTATCACCAGTTTTGCTCCAGGCGATAGTTAAATCTTTAATTAGATTTGAACGTGAAATTTAGAAACTAACTGTCGGTTAGCTAAGTAGAATGGTTTTCTGGATATTGATCTGATGTTGGTTTCGGCCTTCGGGGTTAATATTTGGGGAATTATTCTCTTGATTAATTTACGGTTAATGACTAATGAGTTGGAATGAGGCGTATGTTGTGTTTGTGTAACACTTTTATAATATATACGCGAGTTATTCGGAAAGACCGGGTTTATCCCATTCTGAATAACTGATACGACGATAAGTCGAAGATGAAGACGATGGTCGAAGACCGGAGGTCTTCACGTCGTTTGGGTGATAACTGATGATCTTGATTGGGCTGTACACCCAAGAAGATGGAAACAATTGGTGATCGTCCAGACGTACTTGGAGATCGATGGATATGCGGGGTACTAGGTGCCTCCGGTTTCGTTCAGGCCCAGAACGGACTTGTAAATGGACTGTGTGTCTGACATTGGATTTCATTCTGTGTGACTGATATCGGTTGCATAGAGTGGTTTGCCTGTGTGGCATGCTAAGATGCAAATGATCAAGGCTTCTGTTGAAAAGCAAAGTCTTGTGGTGATGATCAAAGCACGGCCTTTGTGGCGTAGCTTTGTGTAACGTTTACTTCGCGAGTTTCACACCCGGTATGAACCAAAAACGGGAGAGGACATCAGGGAGGACTTGCGTTTCTTTCTAGCTAGAAGTGGCGTCAGTGGTTTTACACGCCCTGACGAGTTTGACTTATGTGGTTGTTGCGGTTGCGAGGCGCCTCGGTTATATCGGTTTCGGCCGAATGCATTCTGGTCGGCTGACGGACCAGACTTACACCCCATAGGGTGGGGAGACGTATTGTTCAGGCATAATAATCCACTCCGTGTGGACCGGCCCTGACGATCCAAGGGGCAGTTGCGGCTGTTCCTGAGGCTCGGGCTAGACAGTCTCGAATCGGTTGAGGACTATCTTTTGCCTCGGTTCATAGACGGAAATTCAATTTCCAAATACGTGACTTTGCGGTTTTATTTGTAAACCTATATATGGTGACATAGTGGCATGGGACGCTCATGTCGCCTATGATTGATACTTATGATTTGAAGTTGTTTTATACACTATACACTTATAGTAGTATCAAATGATTTGTTTTAAGCGTATCAAGCATTCTTTGGCTGTTATAAGGGAAAACCCTATCCCCCGGCTTGCGTTTGCATTGTGTGATAGGACCTGGGTCTTATAACAGCTGCATTTTTCTTTATTTAGCATTGCGCTGTCTGTTTTATGCACTGGTATTCTTGGGAGGAAACCCGTTCCGTGTTATACGACGTGGTCCCTTGATTTACTTAACTTTAAAATAAAGATTAACTGTTTTAGTTCTCACACCAGTCACATGACTGACCTGGAGTTTATTGTTTTAACCTAAACTCTGGGTGCCCTTATTTTGACACGGGCAGCTAGTAGTTTCGGTTTTGCAGATTTATATTCACAGGATCCTGGTTTACAGCTGGAACGATATCCGGAAAGCTTTGTATCCGTATATCCCTTCTAGTTGTGTATTGTATTGTTTTCCGCTGCGATGTATTTAAATGTAATCTAAATCTCTGATATTTCTGTGTAATATTCTTTTATACTCTGTATATTCTTGTAATCTGATGCATTATTGTAATATACAGTGAAATGTTCTTCTGTATGCGTTCTGTTATGTCCTGTTCTCAAACGATAGGGCGTTTCGAACGGCCTGGATCGGTTTAGCGACTGGTTCGGACCGAGCGAGATACCTTGCCGTCACACAGCACACAGCTGAAGTCATATACATTAGATGTATTTGACTTGTAGTCTACACATTACTTACATTAGATGTGTAAGACTTGCTGTATATATTTTAAAATATATTTGATGTTTTAACCCTATATGTTAAAATATGTTTAACAGGGGAACAGGTGAGCATTAGCTAACTATTGAAAGTGTTTCAGTAGAAGCGAAAGAGACGCATAGGTTATCGCAGCAGATATATACGTACTGCACAAGTACGACTTGTTTTCATGTGTGTATATATAAATTTAGTAATGAATGTAATCTGTTTAATGAATGGACAGTATTAGCAAGTTTGTATTTTTCAACATGAATTGTTGTATGTTTTTTTGAATAAACCCGAGACATTGATAAATATGTAATTCTGTTATACACGTTCTATTTATATGTCTGGTTGATTGTTTCGAATAATCATAAAATGCTGAAAGCAGATGCTTGTGCCTGCACGAATGTTCATGGTATAAGTATTCAAAATGTTTGAATTAATAATCCATTTCGGGTTTTGTTTATCATAAGTATATATTTATGGCCCAGACTTTTATTGGGACATATAAAATCTGAATATGTAAATGGGCTCACTCTTTGTTTTTATATTAACGGGACTTAACATGTTTAGACCTGCGAGTTTTTTTAAATATTGTATTGGAATTGTATACTTGAAATTTAATATTAAATTTATGTGTATGATTTCTCATATTCAATAAACATGTTTTAAGTTAACTATTTTATTTGAAATGTTCGAATAAAATAAACTTGGTTATTATGTAACATTGGATTTAAATACATACATGTATTTCATATATTTTATTTAAATCAAACATATATTATGAATATAAAATACATATATTTTGATATATGTAGATAGCTCTAATACTGTTTCCTGCTACGAGTTATAAATTTCCTCTAAAGCAAATTATTGTTATATTAAGTCATGGTGAAGTCTTCCAATAATATACTCATCACTGTCCAAGATAATTGGCTGTAACTAAAGCCAAAGCGTTGTGCACCTTTTATTTTGGTTATATGCGATGGAGTAAAATGTGGTGCTCCAACCTATTATTGGGTCTGACTTAACTAGGCTGCATAATACGATTATGGTCTTAGAGACAAAAGCATGAATTATTCTATATTTTGAGCAAATGAATAATACTGAACAAAATGTTCAACATGCAATCCAAGAGTTATATAGACGATATAATTGACATAAGATGTCTACCTAAAAGGTTGTGTTTTGGGTTTAGCCAAAGCTGGGTCAAGGCATGACTAGATATGGATCTTGGAACACCGTTATATATGTATACCGATATGTATATATAAACAGAGGGATATTAATTTGAGTGGGAGCGTATTTTAGTTTAAATATTATATTTATGTTAATATAAATTTTGATTGTCAAAATTTTGTATTAAATAAATATTATAGAATCAGTTATTATTTTATTATCTAATGTAGATATTAAATAAAAGATAACCCCGATAATTTAAATTTGTTCTTAAGAAGGATAAATTGAATTAAATCGAATTTCTTGACTGACGTTGAAATTTGAGGATTGTCCTCAAATAAATTAAAACGTAATTGTTCTAACAAATATCGAAGATCTAAGATGAAAGTTGAAGTGTGACTCCAACCGAATAAGATATACATAAACATCTCTAGTATCAGATACTATATATGAATCACATAAATGTATGTGAATTTACAGAAATTACAAAATAAGTAGAAATATGAAAAGACAAGTGAACTTACGATTGGAAATGAAGCAAATGTTGCTGGATTATCAATGGGAAGTTAATTCTTATTATATATACAATGGCTTAATTATATAAATAAAATAATTGTTATTATGAAATTCCATATAAAATAAATGTTATTATGAATCTTGTTCAGACAAGTTTAAATTTCATTTATAATAAAAGAACAATTGTTATTCATTTTATTTAAATGAAATAATTAATGGAATTTCACAAATAGTTAATGTACTTTATAATTTGTTTACTGTAATGTACTTGACATAATTAAAGAGTGGATTAAATTTAATGATTTGAGTCCAACATACCTTTAGCATTATCATTTAGCCCATATAAACAAGAAAGCATATCAAAACTCCATAATGAGGGAATTTTGAGATTATTTGATTTTGAATCATATAAAGAATGCAAATCTTGTTTATTAGGCAAAATGACTGAATCACCTTTCACTTGACACAGTGAATGAGCGATAAGTATTGGGTTTCGTACATATTGATGTATATGGAGCAATGAATACATAGACTAGAGGTAAGTTTTATTATTTCATAAGCTTTACTGATGATATCATTAGATTAGGATACGTGTATCTTATGAAACACATATCTAAATCCTTTGAAAAGTTCAAAGAATTTAAAGTGAAATTAAAACAATTTTAATAAAGTATAAATATTAAGCCAATTATTTGATGACTAATCAAACGAGTTTGAAATTGCTTCACAACTCACTCCCTTTAGAACACCATTATGGAATAGTGTGTCTAAAAGAAAAATCGTAACTTATAAGATATAGTACGATTAATGATAAGTCATATAGATCTTCTAATAAATTAAAATAAAACAATTGCATTTAATCCTACTAGAACGAGTCTGAAGACACCATAAAAGATATGGACTACGAAATGTCTTAGTTTGTCTAATGCACAGATTTGGAATATAAGACGTTTATTGAACGCCCTTCCTCTAATAAGATCGGACCCAAATCAGATAACTATTTTGTGGAATATCCAAAAGATACAAATGGATATTATTTCTATAAATTCTATGAGAATAAAATGTTTATTGCTCGGATTGGTATCCTTTATAAAAGAGGGATCCTTTATAAAGGAGAGACAGTCTCTAAGATATCTATGGGAATAAAATAGAATTCGAAATGTCTCGAAAACCACAAAATACTATTGAATCTTGTATAGACAAGAAATTGAGTGGGAGTGATACAATAATTCAAATGTTATTTGATAACCCATTAATTATTGCAAATAATGTTAGTTTAAAAACAAGAAATAAATACTGATTCTAAGAAAGAAAATGTTTGGATTAAGAAGTTCATGATTGAACTTAATTCATTGTTGATCGAATGATATACATTGCGATAACAATATGGCTGTTGCTCAGGCCTAAGACATTAAACTCATCATCAATCCAAACATATATTTTAAGAAATATAATTCTTATGTGAATTTGTTCACAGAAGAAATAAACATATCTGCAAAGTTACAAAAGTTGTAATGTTGCAGACCTACTGAATTAAACTCTGTCGCAGCAGAAGTTTAATAGTCACACTAGTTTCATGAGTATACGATACGTAAATGATTGACTCTAGTGCAAGTGGGAGATTGTTAGAGTTTATGCCCTAGAGGCAATTCATTTGATGAGATTGATAACCCTGTTGATGTTATTATTTTATTTGGAATAAAATATTATTCTTTTATATTATAGTTACTGCGTAATATAAATATTAATATAATAGAAGTCCTTAGAATAATAATACGGAATTATATAGTTCGAGTAAGACTGAACTTGAGATTATATAATGTGATAAGTATTATAATTCTTAAAAGTCCCTAGTCGAGTTTTATTGTTTATAAAGGACAACAATAAAGCGTTGAGACTAGTATATTGATTGACTGATGATCACATCTCATCGATCAGTAATATACGTGATATTAAAGTCAAGATATAAATACGTATTGGAGAATATCGTATTGGGCTGACCCACCGTGAGATAACTCCATGGAATATAATTAACAGTATCATAAGTTATTCTCATAGTGACAGTGATGTAATGGTCCTCAGACCTGAAATCATTATAATTTTATTCGAAGATATTTGTGTTTTGATATCATCTAAAGTTATTTCGTAACAGAGTAATGATAACGGTGATTATTGGATACATCTTGAATCAAATGAAAATTATGAATGATCTAGATGGAATTTAACCCTACGATATATTCGTAGTGATATCCATGGGCCTCTTGATTGAGTGAGACTGTGAAATGCATGGCCGTGCTCAAATATTGATTTGTTTTAAACAGTCTACTCATCGATCAAGAAAACCGGATTAAATTATAACGAGGATGATACGATCCATGCCTCTAGTTTAATCCTGGATATATCGGTTAAAAGGATTATATTGCATTGATACACTGGTCACAGAAAGGTTGTATCGAATCATTGATCTTATTATAACTTGGGTAGCAGCGACGTATTGCTAGATGCCAATCACTGTTTATGATTTTAAATACGATTTAAAATCATTGCCAACGTTGTAATAACCTATAGGGTCACACATTAGACCGCTTGAAGAGGATGAGAACCATTCACAATATAAGGAAATCAAAATGTTGACCTTTTCTTTAACGGTTGAATTGGTATAAGGGTTTTGTAGGGTTATTTGATTTAGAATTTTGTGGGCCAAATATTAAAAGGAAGGTCGACCCTTCCTATATATATCTATCTATTTTATCATTTAGATGGGATTTTAGAGCCGCCACAAAAGAAAATCAACAAAACCCTAAAACTCTAAATGGCTAGCACCGTCTATCCTCTATCTCGATGATGTTCGACGCCTTCGAGATCAAGCGATCGTGGACTCCAATAGATGCTCGCTGTTTTGGGAGCTATGGTTCGAATCAACCAAAACTATAGTAGATTATGCGTGAAAGGATGGAGCTTTTGTCAGGTATGATTCTCGATTTATAGATTATCATGTAGATCCATCATAATTTGGTTGAAATTGGTTTTATTTGAGATGTATTCGAACCAATTTTACCTTCATAAACCCCGAAGGCCGAAACCAACATCAGAATGATACTCAGGAAACCATTCACATTATTAATCTCTATTCAGCTTCTAATTTTTGTTTAACTCCATTTTGATTAACTATGTTCGATTAACTCCTTTCGATTAATTATAATTGATTAATTCGACTCGACTAACCATGTTCGACTAACTTGTTTCGAATAACTAAATTCGATTAACTCTTTTTCATTTACTTTATTTATTTTCCCAATAAATATTCCTTTATTCTATTTATTTTCTAAATAATTATTCCTTTATTCTATTTATTTCTTAAATTAATATTCCTTTATTCTATTTATTTCCTAAATAAATATTACTTTATTCTATTTATTTCCTAAATATATATTCCATTATTCTATTTATTTCCTAAATAAATATTCCTTTTATAAATATTTCATTTTATAAAATCTTATACTTATTTTATAAATAATTTCTCTTTTATTAAATACTTTGATTTTATATATAGTTTATTTTCAATATTCTCTTTGAAATTCCCTTTTACATCCCAGTATTTCTTACGGTATTTAAAATACCAAACAACAGTGATAGATATCATCTAAATACACATAATCATCAACAGATTATATATCACATCATAAATTACAATATATGAAAAACAGTAAAATAAATGTTGAGGAATGTAGTTGGGTTCCTCCAACCTATTTCCCTGCATCACAGAAGTTAAACTGTATAATTAACATCGATTTCATTTCAATATGAAATATTCTGCTAAACAGAATCAATATTTGATTAACGGTTTATATATATATAGATATCGTTATCTATGATTTTGACCAATACACAAGCAATTCAACCAAACAGTTAACACACAACAATCAACAGATAATTATCAGTTCTAAGAATACATTATAGAAATATAACTTTTCATAGTTGGTGAGTTTTACTCACATTGGACGATCATCGTTAATAAAGATAACAATCGCTTGATTCAGACAGACAATTTATTTTGCTATAAATTGTAACGAGCTCTGATGGACTTCCAGTCCATTCCATCGTGTAGTGTCCCTTCATACGATACCAACGGATCCTATTTCATCAGATTCTGAAATTGTATGATAAAGATATGATTTTTACAAGTTATACAGGTATTGAAATTAAAAATAAATTAATTTCCCTTAATTTTATGAATGGGCTTAACCTTTTAATTCCGGCCCACCACTTCGTTTAAAGCCCAAGCCGCTGCACAGCTCCTTCTTCCTCTAGTAATACACAATGCGGCCTCCTTTCCTTATAAACGTTTGCCCCGATTTCAAATTCCAACATCTCCTTCATTCCATCACAAAATTTCAAACTCACAATACTAACCAAAATCACTGCCTACGAGCATCTCGGCCCGGCCTTTAACACTACACTCGATCGCCTCCCTGATGTTGTGGTTACAGATCGACTTGTGAGCTATAGATAAAAAAATGGCGGCATCTTTTTGTCACCGATCCCAACAAAAATCCATCAATTCGACTTTGCTTCACCATCCTTACCATCATACAGTACTCGATGTCTCTCCCTCTGGTCAGTTATTGTAACACCTCGTAATTCTGTAACACTAAGATTCACAAATCAAGGCAGAATTATAAGTTAAAATTAGAATCAAGGGAAACGGGCTATGCCATTGCGTTCGTCTCAAAATTCTGCATGAAAACGAGTCCGATTTTGTGTAAATCGGAGTCCGTATGAGGAAGATATAGCCTCCGGAAGATTCAGCAAAGTTCAAATTCCAAAACAGTTCAGAAAAACGAGTTCGAAATTCAAAAAAAGACCCAGATTGGGCTGGGCGGGAATTTTCCCGCCCAAGGCACCTAGGTAGACTGGGTAGTCGACCTGGGTCACCCAGGTCGACTGGGTAGTCGACCTGGGGGTCGACCCCCCTGCTTTTTCCGGTTTTCTGAACCTGGTTCGTTCTTCTGTATCTTGACGCCATTCTGAATAGATTCGTTGACTTCTACACTATATAAACAGCCCTACTCTTCTTCTCTATTCACAATTCTTTTCTATCCTTATGCTGCCTCTGAGAAAATATATAAATAAATAAAAATAAGAAAATAATATGCAATTCCAAGACAAGGTTATGCTGCTCAAGTTGTCCAGAAGAGATTCAAATCAAGATTAAAGCTTCAAGATAAGGATTAAAGGCTAACGTCGCACGAATCATAACAACGCCTTCTTTCTATTCTAATCTAATCTCTGTAAGTCAGTTATTTCTAGATTTGAGCATTTCTCTTTTAGTGACATGAAATTAAAGGAATAAAAGAGTATGCCAATTCTTTCTATTGAATCAGTGCCTATTTCTTTGGACCAAATTAAGAACTGTTATGATTCGAGGACAAATAAGACTGTGACTATGAAACTATGGACCTTAGAACCATATGCCTCTTTGACTATGAACATTTCCTATGACTATGAACATTGCCTATGGCTATGGACATTGCCTATGACTGTGACTGTGACTATGAGAATTATTTCCTTGACTAAGCCTATGCCTTTGATTGGGAAACATAAACTATTGCCTATGTCATAACAAGGACAACTGTGACTAAACACCTATGATTCATGACTAGGAAAGTGTTGCTTAAGTTTTTGACTGTGAAATTGGGTCTAAACCTGATTTTCTATTCTGCCTATTCTTGGTTTTCTTTGGTTTTAGACCTTGGGAATTTACCTATTAAGTTAGGTCTACCCATGTTCTTGAACCTACGTCTCTATTCTGTCCATTCTTGGGTTTTCTTTGGTTTTAAACCTTGGGAATTTACCTATTAAATTAGGTCTACCCATGTTCTTGAACCTACGTCGTTATTCAACCCTTTTTATGCCAGTTATTATGTCTATCTTTTGCATAGTATCTTTGGTTCATTCCCTATTTTCTACGAATCTAGATTTATCTATAATCTAGATTGAATCACGATTATACGAACGGTAGGAATACGATTTGGGAAAAATATGAAATTTACTAAAAATGTAGTTTTTAACTTGGAAATTGGCATAAATTGGGAACATGTATTATGGCATGTTCATAGAAATGCAAATTGGATAAATTTGACATGAATTATAGGATGTGTAATTTGAATCTAGTATTGACGTGTAAATCTAGCATTTACATGAATTGTGAACTAGAATAATAAGTCTAGTTTGACATGAACTGCAATTAGAATGATAAATCAAAATTGGATTAGCTAATTTGGCATGATGAGTATATTGGCATAAATTTGAAATTGGCATAATTGTGAGTAATTGTCATGTTTGACAAAAATCATGCTTAGTGACACTTAGTTTGGTATAGTTTACATACCAAAAAGCATAAATATGATTTAGAGGGGGAAATGGGCCATAAGAATGAATGTTGACAATTTACATTAAAAGAGTGGTTAGGAAATAAATAAATTAGGAATGATTTACTTATAATATTTGTCTTAAATGAGAAAATGTAAATTTAGACAAATTAAAGGTTTATTAACGACATCTCTTTTAATATATGAAACACCCCACCTCCGTTAGGGTCACTCTCAATGGGAATGCCCTAATTTTGGTGGAGGTTTATAAGTATAAGTCACAGATATACAAGACAGATATAAGAACACATATTTTTGAACATCGGAAAACAACAAACTTTTATTTCGAATAAAATACGTGTTACACCAACCATACCATAATTGTCTTACAATACTTCCAAAAACATAACATTTTCATAACTGTCTTGATTACATCATTTAAAGAAGCATAAAGAAAACATAAATAAACTGCAAAAGTCCCATAGTTGCTGTCCAAAGCCATAGTCCAAAACGAAAAGATCCAAGCAATACATTCTTTCTCTTCAAGCTGGATATGAAGGCTGGTCAAGCTGCGGTATTCCCTCCCTGTGGACCTGGGGGGGGGGGGAACGGAAGAAAAGAAGACGAAAGAAAAGTAGAGTCAGACATAAAGCCTGAGTAAGTCTAGGACTATTCAGTCTATGAATAAAGAACTGGGTATGATAAGTATAAACTAGAAATGGGGAAAGCACCATAAACTTAGTTAAGTTGTCTAGGGTCGAATATACTATCGTACCCCATATCAATCTCTGAACCCATATAAACTAGTTCCCAACTGGCACCCCATAATCAGGGTGAAGTGATCCATTTTATGATGATCGGCTCCTACTCGCATAGTTACATGTGTCTTACGGCCCCCGATGTTGTAGTTACCTATGCTGGTCCCACCATGGGGTGTATCAAGTCTCATGGTGGCGGCCCGACAAAATCCTAGAATGCACAGGTATGCTACTGGTGCCCAGTGCCTTATTTTTCTGCGCCGGAGTGTGTGCACGCCCGCACCCCGTTAGAACCTACACTGCTGCACCACCGCCGTCGATTTGACCTCTTACAGTCAGCCCAGTAATCGTGCCCCACCCTGCCTAGTTTCAGGGTATCATGATACCTTATAGGGTTACTGCTGAAAAGGGTCCCCCGCTACTAGGTTTTTCTATTTCTAGCCAACATGCTAAGTTGGTTAAGTGTTTTATAAACCTAACCCCCAATCAGTCTGTTTAGTTTAGCATGTTCCATTTTGATTAAGTATTAATATAATTTACTTAATCCCATCAATCCAGACTCAGCCTTAATTGTCTTATTAAAGCCTTGACCTCTCACATTAGACAGGTATTGTTGTGGCTGCCTGTTGCCGGTTGGGTCCGGGCAGTCTTACGCCACAACTCAGTCTAACCTCGGGTCCTTATTGGGCTCCGTGTTTAACCACCCACATTGGACAGGTATTGTTGTGACTACTGGACAGCCGGGCGGTTCCGGGCAGGTTTACATCACAACTCAATCCAACCTCGGGTTAAACACATCGTATTTTCTACATTTACATATTTTGTCTCTTTTCTTTTTATATGTAAATATTTGCGGCCCATTATTCAAATTCATTTTTATTGTTTAAATTTCATTTATGCCACTTAATTGCTTTTCAAGATTGTTGGCATGCGTTGAACATGCCAACACATATATTCTATATTTTAGCCCAAACGTCATTACCCCCGTTTTACACGTTTGCTCCAATGTAAGGTGTGTTGGGTTTAATACTTAAACCCAATTAAGCCAAATGAAAAGGGGAGGCTTACAACATGGTGTTTATAAGATATCATGAAAAAGGGGAGTGTGAACGCATGAACTTGCAACGAACGATTCAATTAACATAAAATAGGCACATGTGAACTTGCAATTGTAACATCATATAATCATGGCATAACATGAATCATTTTATCCACATAATCATAGCATAAACAATACTTAAACATAAATCATTCAATTCATATGGTTAATGCATAGACAATTCTTAATCATGGATTATTTTACTCATATGATTATGGCATAAGCAGTACTTAAACATGAATTATTCCAGTCATATGATAATGGCATAAACTTAAACATGAATCATAGGTTCAACTAACCTTGTAAACTTGAAATTAAGAATCTAACTAAATTAGATATCATTATTATTGGCACAGGTCTTGACTAGAAATATAAGCCTATATTTTTATTTAGGCATGATATAAACTAATCGTGTTCATAAAATCACTACATGTTAAAAAGGTACTTACTTTTGTCACAAATACAAAAGTATGGTTCAACTAGAATTATCCCAACCTAATTCTTATATGAATCATGGTTTTCATTCTATTCATAGAATTATAGCATAAACATATCTAAACTTACATCATGGTTTTTATTTTATCTATGTAAACTTGCAAGAGGAATGTAATTCTAATGTAATTCTAATGTAACTTATGATAACAACATGAGCCTAAAAACATGTTTTTCAATTGGGCATAATAACGAACATAGTTTAGTCATGTTCATAAAATTAATACAAATTTACAAAGATGCGTGCTTTTGTCACTATCACAAAAATATGATTTTTATACTTGAACTATGATGCCAATTCCAACATAACTTCATATGAATCATAATACTTAGTCGATTCAATTACACACTAAAAGTGGTCATAAAAGTATGTACATCATGTTAGCATAATAACGAATCATATACTTGCATGAATTCCAATTAAAATATCATAACATATAGTTGTTAACATGAATCATATACTTGCATGAATCTTAAACAAATTATTACAACATATAGTTGTTACTTTCAACATGAATCATATACTTGCAATTATCAAATGGGTGTTGTAAATAACTACCACAAACATGTAGTTTTTCAATATGAATCATATGCTTGCATAAGTCCCAATCAAAATTCCACAACATGTGGTTGTCAACATAAGCCACATACTTGTATGAATCAAACCATAGCATTGCCAAATCGTTAGAATCGAACTAACATACAAATATAAGTCATTATCGCCACAATTCCATTTCGTTTCCAACGCAAATCGCGTACTTGAAAATATCCAATCGTATACCATAATATTCCCAAATCGTTTTGCATCAAAGCAACATACAAATATAGATTATTATCGCCACAATTCCATTTCTTACATTACACAAATCAACACAATTATTTAATTCATATCGGAATAGCACTCTACTTACAGCGTATGGCGAATCTTTAATTCAGAAATCTGAATTCTGAATTTGGAGATGCTATCCTTTGTTGTAGGCGTTGCTTTGATTTGATTAACGTTGCTTTAAGCTTCGAATTATCTTCTAGTTGTCTCCCTATTTATGACGGCTATCTTCAGTCACTCCTCAGCAGCATGACGGTCTCATCTCCATTTTAGTTTATGTGAATTAGGGTTAGTCTTAGGTCCTTTTTATAGAGTTTGTGAGTTGATTTAGACCGTCGATGAAGCTTGGTTCAATGATAGCCGTTCGTTTGAAGGAGAGACCAACCAGGAGCTGACACCTAGCCCTAGTGACAAGGCAAGGCTCAGAAAATCGACCAAACACAGACCAGGCCAGCCAAGGTGGGCTGGGTTCGACCTGGCTCTGGGGCCAGGTCGACAACCCAGTCGACACCGTGTCGACTTGGCAGTCGACACGGGTTACCCAAGTCGACTGCCCAGTCGACCTGGCTAGCCCAGGTCGACTGCCAAGTCGACCTGGGTGCCTTAGGAGGGAATTTTCCCGCCCTGGCCAATTGGGCCCGATTTTGAATTTTAAACTTGTTTTTCTGAGCTGTTTTCGTCTGTTTGAATTTTAACCTGAATTCTGAAACTTCCGGAGGCCATATCTTCTTTATACGGACTCCGTTTTTCGAAAACTCGGACTCTATTTCGCGTATTTTTCCGAGACGAACACAATGGCGTATCCCGTTTCCCTTAATTCTTTGATTTGAAATTAATTATACTTTAATTTGTGAATTTCACTGTTATAGAATACACGGGATGTTACATTCTCCCCCACTTAAAAGGATTTCGTCCCCGAAATCTTCAAGTTTAGGAAAAATATATATATATCCTAACATCCAAACATCCATATACTCATCCATCAAACACGAGTATCCATTGTCCTTAAAAGACTTCTAATGCTTCATGATCATATGCGAAGTGTGTGTGTACATGTACTTATCTAATGCAAAATCAGGCGGTCTACTGATTCAGTTGACCTCCTTAATGCGAATTATGTAAGTGCTATGAATCCATTATGTATGCAAATCCTCCTATTCATGATTCTACATGAGTGCACAATCATTCATACAAATGCAACATCCATAGGACAACATATTAAACTTCAACCTTATACGAATGCAAACATATATGCATATGCAATATGAAGTGATTGAGCCGATCTAAAACCTAGATTGTGTGTGTATATGCAACCACGAGCAACCACTAGCAATCACTTGCAACCACTTGCAACCATCATCCATAACATGTTTCAATTACATGTTTTCATCCAAAGGGTTTCTACCTAAAAGATAAGGTCGAGGAAATATACCTAAAAAGATAGATAAAAGGGCAACTTAAGGAAAAGGAAGGATCAAAGATGTACCCTTGAAAAGAAAAGGGTAGGCAGCGCGTATTCTAGCTTCAGTTTCCCAAGTTGCATCTCCTTCGGCGTCGCTCCACTGAACTTTGACGAGCTTGACTTCGCGGTTGCGTAGCTTCTTCACTTCTGTTCCTAATATGCGGGTTGGAACTTTCCTCACGGTTGCTTCGCGTTCCACTTCAGCTTCTTCTAGGATATTTAGCTCTACCACTTCAGCAGACTCATGTAGGCATTTTCGGAGATGTGAAACATGAAAAACGTTGTGAACTCCGGCTAATTTTTCGGGTAGCTCTAATCTATAGGCCATTTTCCCAATTTTCTCAATGATAGGAAATGGTCCTACCTAAAGGTATAGTCGAATGATAGAAGCAAGTAAAAACTTTGTGCCCATTAGGCAATGTCAAAACTGGAGATCTATGCCACATATATATTGATTAGGAGAAGAACTCTCTAAGCATCAGCCCCGAAGACCGAAATCAACATCAGACTGACACCCAAAGAATTCCTCAACCCAACCACCATATATGATTCTAGGAAACTAAGCATGATGAACTCCTTTTAGGTCACAAGGGAGTCCCTTCCTAAGACCAATCCGTATCCTATAAAACCCAAAAACTTTAGTCAAACCAATGAACACCCTCGAGCCCCCAACATGTGTTACTAACAGATGAGTCATACTCCCTATGGGGTTTGCAACAGAAATTGGATTGAGAATGGGACCGAGAGGATATACACAAAAGATAGCATGCAAGTAAGCTCTACAGGAAGAGAGGGATCAAGGATATACTCTTAAGAAGAGATATGATGCACGAATCTAGTCTTAAATCTTCTAAGTCGCATTTCTTGAGCTTAACTCCATTATGCTTTGTTCGTCTTTAACTTCACAATTTCGTAGCTTCTTAATTCTTGTTTCCAAAATATGAGTTGGAACCTATTTCACTGTTGCCTCTCGTTCCTCTTTCACTTACTCTACATCCAGTATACTCGGCTCAAGCATGACGGCGTACTCAAGGTTTCATGCAAGCTCTCCAAAATTCACTAGTGAATCTTGGATCTTGTTCACTTCGTAGAAGGTATTCCACATAGATGAATTATCTCTTGAAAATAAACAAATGTCAACTATGTTGCCAAATGAACTACTAAGGTGATTCTTTACGACTCATGCATAAGCGAAATGAACCTTCTGCCTTAGTGGCGAACACTACTGGAGTGCCCCATTCTGAAATGCTCCTTCTAATGAACCCCTTTTCTAGAAGCTCTTTAATCTGTTTACTGAGCTCTTTCCTTTCCCGTGGAGCCATGTGTCTAACGGGAAACACAACGGGCTTTGCATTATCTACAAGATATATATATGGAAGTCTATCTCCCGCTTCGGAGGCAAGCCCTTCACCTCTTCGAAGACATCCGGATATTCCCGGACCACTCTAACTAATTGCAAATTTTCAACAGAGGCATCTAGCGATTCAAGATAACTAAGCATAACCGCATACGAGGGATTACAAGAAATTTCCAAAGTGTTACCGAGCTGGGTCAGGAGCCTGACAACCCTTTTTCTCAAAATCAAGGATGGCCCCATTACTGGATAGCCAATCCATGCCCAAAATCAAACCATATCCCGAAAAGCCCAAAACAAAGGCACTACATTTAAATTCTACGCTTAGAATAGAAATTTTCAATCCCATACAGATCATAGACAAATGAGCTGGGCCCCCAATTGGGTTTGAAACAATTAAGGGGTCCTCTACCATACTAGTTTTTAGGTGTAGAGATTCTACTAAAGAAGACGAGATAAAGGAGTGTGATGCGCCGGAATCAAATAAAGTGCGAACGGGGTGATCATAAAGATAAACTACACTTTCTACAGAAGTATTTATACCTCGTTTCTTTGGGCAGTTCTTAGCCATGTGGCCTGTCTCACCGCAAGAAAAGCACCCACCATTCATCTTGGCCTTCTTTTTCCGGCAATCCTTCACTAAGTGCCCCTCCGTACCATAAAAATTGCATTTCCTTTTTTCCCGTTTCTTATTATTATTGTTAAGATCCTTTCTTGTTTGACTATTATTCGTCTTCCTACTCTGGGACTCTTCTGCTTGCTGTTTCACGTGGAGGAGGAGGAGTGAAAGCGTCAACAGCTGGGGAGTAAGGTCTCCAGACATGCTGAAACAGAAAGGGTAGATTCAAAACGAAGGATATAAGATAGTACCTATGGCTTTGGGGGGGACTTTGCCTTTTAAAACAAAATAATATTTTATCTTTTAAAAATGCTTCTTTAAATTTCCTTTTTGAAAATAAATTTTCAAAACTTTTTATCTTATCTGGTAAACCTATGCTCTGATACCAAGTGAAACACCCCACCTCCGTTAGGGTCACTCTCAAAGGGAATGCCCTAATTTTGGTGGAGGTTTACAAGTATAAGTCACAGATATACAAGACAGATATAAGAACACATATTTTTGAACAGCGGAAAACAACAAACTTTTATTTCATTAAAATACGTGTTACACCAACCATACCATAATTGTCTTACAATACTTCCAAAAACATAACATAACTGTCTTGATTACATCATTTAAAGAAGCATAAAGAAAACATAAATAAACTGCAAAAGTCCCATAGTTGCTGTCCAAAGACATAGTCCAAAACGAAAAGATCCAAGCAATACATTCTTTCTCTTCAAGCTGGATATGAAGGCTGGTCAAGCTGCGGTATTCCCTCCCTGTGGACCTGGGGGGAAACGAAAGAAAAGAAGACGAAAGAAAAGTAGAGTCAGACATAAAGCCTGAGTAAGTCTAGGACTATTCAGTCTATGAATAAAGAACTGGGTATGATAAGTATAAACTAGAAATGGGGAAAGCACCATAAACTTAGTTAAGTTGTCTAGGGTCGAATATACTATCGTACCCCCATATCAATCTCTGAACCCATATAAACTAGTTCCCAACTGGCACCCCATAATCAGGGTGAAGTGATCCATTTTATGATGATCAGCTCCTACTCGCATAGTTACATGTGTCTTACGGCCCCCGATGTTGTAGTTACCTATGCTGGTCCCACCATGGGGTGTATCAAGTCTCATGGTGGCGGCCCGACAAAATCCTAGAATGCACAGGTATGCTACTGGTGCCCAGTGCCTTATTTTTCTGCGCCGGAGTTTGTGCACGCCCGCACCCCGTTAGAACCTACACTGCTGCACCACCGCCGTCGATTTGACCTCTTACAGTCAGCCCAGTAATCGTGCCCCACCCTGCCTAGTTTCAGGGTATCATGATACCTTATAGGGTTACTGCTGAAAAGGGTACCCCGCTACTAGGTTTTTCTATTTCTAGCCAACATGCTAAGTTGGTTAAGTGTTTTATAAACCTAACCCCCAATCAGTCTGTTTAGTTTAGCATGTTCCATTTTGATTAAGTATTAATATAATTTACTTAATCCTATCAATCCAGACTCAGCCTTAATTGTCTTATTAAAGCCTTGACCTCTCACATTAGACAGGTATTGTTGTGGCTGCCTGTTGCTGGTTGGGTCCGGGCAGTCTTACGCCACAACTCAGTCTAACCTCGGGTCCTTATTGGGCTCCGTGTTTAACCACCTACATTGGATAGGTATTGTTGTGATTACTGGACAGCCGGGCGGTTCCGGGCAGGTTTACATCACAACTCAATCCAACCTCGGGTTAAACACATCGTATTTTCTACATTTACATATTTTGTCTCTTTTATTTTTATATGTAAATATTTGCGGCCCATTATTCAAATTCATCTTAATTGGTTAAATTTCATTTATGCCACTTAATTGCTTTTCAAGATTGTTGGCATGCGTTGAACATGCCAACACATATATTCTATATTTTAGCCCAAACGTCATTACCCCCGTTTTACACGTTCGCTCCAATGTAAGGTGTGTTGGGTTTAATATTTAAACCCAATTTAGCCAAATGAGAAGGGGAGGCTTACAACATGGTGTTTATAAGATATCATGAAAAAGGGGAGTGTGAACGCACGAACTTGCAACGAACGATTCAATTAACATAAAATAGGCACTTGTGAACTTGCAATTGTAACATCATATAATCATGGCATAACATGAATCATTTTATCCACATAATCATAGCATAAACAATACTTAAACATAAATCATTCTATTCATATGGTTAATGCATAGACAGTACTTAATCATGGATTATTTTACTCATATGATTATGGCATAAGCAGTACTTAAACATGAATTATTCTAGTCATATGATAATGGCATAAACTTAAACATGAATAATAGGTTCAACTAACCTTGTAAACTTGAAATTAAGAATCTAACTAAATTAGATATCATTATTATTGGCACAGGTCTTGACTAGAAATATAAGCCTATATTTTTATTTAGGCATGATATAAACTAATCGTGTTCATAAAATCACTACATGTTAAAAAGGTACTTACTTTTGTCACTAATACAAAAGTATGGTTCAACTAGAATTATCCCAACCTAATTCTTATATGAATCATGGTTTTCATTCTATTCATAGAATTATAGCATAAACATATCTAAACTTACATCATGGTTTTTATTTTATCTATGTAAACTTGCAAGAGGAATGTAATTCTAATGTAATTCTAATGTAACTTATGATAACAACATGAGCCTAAAAACATGTTTTTCAATTGGGCATAATAACGAACATAGTTTAGTCATGTTCATAAAATTAATACAAATTTACAAAGATGCGTGCTTTTGTCACTATCACAAAAATATGATTTTTATACTTGAACTATGATGCCAATTCCAACATAACTTCATATGAATCATAATACTTAGTCGATTCAATTACACACTAAAAGTGGTCATAAAAGTATGTACATCATGTTAGCATAATAATGAATCATATACTTGCATGAATTCCAATTAAAATATCATAACATATAGTTGTTAACATGAATCATATACTTGCATGAATCTTAAACAAATTATTACAACATATAGTTGTTACTTTCAACATGAATCATATACTTGCAATTATCAAATGGGTGTTGTAAATAACTACCACAAACATGTAGTTTTTCAATATGAATCATATGCTTGCATAAGTCCCAATCAAAATTCCACAACATGTGGTTGTAAACATAAGCCACATACTTGTATGAATCAAACCATAGCATTGCCGAATCGTTAGAATCGAACTAACATACAAATATAAGTCATTATCGCCACAATTCCATTTCGTTTCCAACGCAAATCGCGTACTTGCAAATATCCAATCGTATACCATAATATTCCCAAATCGTTTTGCATCAAAGCAACATACAAATATAGATTATTATCGCCACAATTCCATTTCTTCCATTACACAAATCAACACAATTATTTAATTCATATCGGAATAGCACTCTACTTACAGCGTATGGCGAATCTTTAATTCAGAAATCTGAATTCTGAATTTGGAGATGCTATCCTTTGTTGTAGGCGTTGCTTTGATTTGATTAACGTTGCTTTAAGCTTCGAATTATCTTCTAGTTGTCTCCCTATTTATGACGGCTATCTTCAGTCTCTCCTCAGCAGCATGACGGTCTCATCTCCATTTTAGTTTATGTGAATTAGGGTTAGTCTTAGGTCCTTTTTATAGAGTTTGTGAGTTGATTTAGACCGTCGATGAAGCTTGGTTCAATGATAGCCGTTCGTTTGAAGGAGAGACCAACCAGGAGCTGACACCTAGCCCTAGTGACAAGGCAAGGCTCAGAAAATCGACCAAACACAGACCAGGCCAGCCTGGGTGGGCTGGGTTCGACCTGGCTCTTGGGCCAGGTCGACAACCCAGTCGACACCGTGTTGACTTGGCAGTCGACACGGGTTACCCAGGTCGACTGCCCAGTCGACCTGGCTAGCCCAGGTCGACTACCAAGTCGACCTGGGTGCCTTAGGCGGGAATTTTCCCGCCCTAGCCAATTGGGTCCGATTTTGAATTTTAAACTTGTTTTTCTGAGCTGTTTTCGTCTGTTTGAATTTTAACCAGAATTCTGAAACTTCCGGAGGCCATATCTTCTTCATACGGACTCCGTTTTTCGAAAACTCGGACTCTATTTCGCGTATTTTTCCGAGACGAACACAATGGCGTATCCCGTTTCCCTTAATTCTTTGATTTGAAATTAATTATACTTTAATTTGTGAATTTCACTGTTATAGAATACACGGGGTGTTACATTATATTACCAGAAAGTTCTAGGGTGACAGAGAGGATAGTGTCTAGGCTTGAGTTTGGAAAATACAAGTTTCCTGCTCTCCCTGGCTATCCCTAACTGATCCGACAGATGGGATGGTTACTTTCAAAACCTGATTTGAAAACTAATCAAAACCCTTTGAACTTAGAAAACACGAATATGCCTAACCCGAGGTTAGACTAAGTTGCGATGTAAACCTGCCCGGAACCAACCGGCACATCCAGTATTCGCAACAATATCTGTCTAATGTGAGTGGTAGTGGCTTTAATTTATTTAGTTAAAGCTAGAAAAAGAATGGTAGAGTTAAGTTAACTAAGACACTTAACCAATTCAACATGGTAATCAGACCGGTGGGTGGGGTTAGGTTCATACAGACACTTAACCAACTAGAATGGGAGGGCTAAGTCCATAGGGATATTTAACCAAATTAACATGTTAACTAGACTAGAAGATGGGGTTAAGTAAAGATAAAACACTTAACCAAATTAACATGTTAACTATACTAGAAGATGGGGTTAAGTAAAGATAAAACACTTAGCCAAATTAACATGTTAACTAGACTAGAAGATGGGGTTAAGTAAAGATAAAACACTTAGCCAAATTAACATGTTAACTAGACTAGAAGGTGAGGTTAAGTAAAGTTAATACACTTAGCAAAATTAACATGTTAATTAGACTAGAAGGTGAGGTTAAGTAAAGTTAATATACTTAGCCAAATTAACATGTTAATTAGACTAGAGGTTGGGGTAAAGTAAAATCTAATACACTTAGCCAATTTGATATGTAAGATGGGCTAGACCGTAGGGTTAAGTAAACTTGAGCACTTAACCATCAGATTGTGATAAAGGAATAGGGCTAAGTCTAAAACATGAAGGGATAATACTTAACCATTAATAACATGTTAATTAAAACAGACGGGCAAGGTTAAGAAGGAACACTTAACCAATACAGGATGAATGAGTAGGGTTAAGTAATAAGAAATACTTAACCACTGTAACTTGGTTTGTGGTAGGGTCAAGTCAACGTGAATTACTGATAACACTTAACCAGTTTGACAGGATAAATGAAGAGGGTTAAGTTAGCTTGAATTGACTAATGACACTTAACCACTCCAAATTGACGGGAAAGAGAACTAAGTAGTAAACCTTAGTTAAAAGGAGTTAAGTAGTAAACCTTAGCTGAGAAAACAATGATTCTGGAAACTAAGTGGTAAACCTTAGTTAGTAGAACTAAGTAATAATTCTTAGTATAACACGGGAAGGAGCGAATATCCGTCTGAGTAAAAAAGAAGGCTCCAACGAATTGGGTTACGAAGCCCGAGGCTTCAAGGGGACGTGAGGGTACTCTTGGTATCCCACTGTGAGGCTGCAGATGATCCCCCTGGGCTCACAGAGGTTAAGGTCTGCGTTAGAAGAACCAGGGGTATGCCTTGGTTGCAATATATGGCAACCTAAAGACTAGGATGGACCGGCATGATACGGCAAGAAAACGGTAGCCCTGTGATAGCAACTCGTCGTCTACCATCCATCTTGAGTCAATCGAGATACGTGAAGCAGAAAGGAGGAGAACTCCAAAAGACCATATACTTGCTATCTAGTTATGGGTGAGGATGGCCATAGGATAGTGAGGCACCGGGGGCCGGCGTATAGTTCTCATTTTTCAAGGTGTGCCTTTCATTAGTTGAGGGAGGGGTCAAGTGGGACCATAGTCACTGGAATAAAAAAAGACCTTAGCATCTGCATCGGCAAATATCTGAAAGCTCCCGACCGAGTTCTGTATTCCTTGATTTGCCCTGTCATAGGACTCGGGTCGCACATTACAGGACATGTGCATCTAGACAAGCGATAAAGATTCGCGATACATGCGTGGGGAAGTATAGGAACATATACCACTCTGGGTAGTGTGTCCTAGACTTGGGGGCGTCGTTCGACAGGTAGCATAATCCCTAGTTGAACTAGGTGGCAGAAATCCTGAATCCGAGAAGCGTTCAGCAGATAGTGTAAACTCTAGTTGAATCTAGAAAGCACTTGATAGAAAACCACAAATTAGATCTGGGTAATAACCAATAAATGGATGCCCGAAGGCAAATGGAAAATACAGGGATTGGGATCACGTTATCGTTACTAGTTGGAACACTAGTTAGGTGGTACAGAGATATAGAAACCAATATAACAAGGAAATAGCGAAGCGGCGAAAGTATTAGAACATTTCTAGTTTATCTTATCTTAGCATAGCTTGTGATTATCTTGTCTAATTATGCCAACCCTATCATCATGGTGTTATCTTGTATTCAGTTAATTCATGTCGTTTTGCTTTTACATGTTCATATGATAGTAGTTACTGAACTTACTCAGGCTTTACGTCTGACTTTGTTTTCCTTTCGTCTTCTTTTCTTCCCCCCCCCCCCCCCCGAAGGTAGTAAAGGAGGGAATAGTATAGCTCAGGTTAAATAGGACTGTCACTCTTTCCCAGCTTGAAGATTTGTCGAAGTTTTGCTTGGATTCTCTTTTCAGATGCTATGGCTGGCTCTTGCTGAAAGACTTGGGGAATATAAATGTATTTTATGCTTCTTTACTTTGTAAGACAGATGATACTTTGATATTGTAAAGAAATCATTGTACAAACTATGTTACCAATAAAGCAAAGTTTTATTTTCCGCTGTTTAATTTTTGTCTGTCTTGTAATTTATCTGCATCTTTTACCCTAAATACTCCACAGAACTTAGTGCATTCCCTTTGTGAGTGACACTAAGGGATGTGGGGTGTTACAGTTATAGCAACGAACCCCATCATAGACAACTCGCGTCCCTCGCTATGGTGCGTTGTTCACCAGAAATCCACCTGCATGGAACTCCCTTCAGATCCGCACATTTCTTAGTTCAAAGCTGCTAATTTTCTTTTCTTTTCCATTTGCTATGTTGTGTGAACCCCTATGTACTCATTCATCCTGAAAATGCAAACAAGAACCACTAGTATCTACTATCAGTCCTTGCTCAAACTCGCACCAAATCAACACATGACCTCACCATGCCGAGCCTCCTTTTCTCCCTCATTACTTCATTTTTTTCTATTTAATTATTCGGTTGGATTTCGTTCTTCTTCTCGTTGGAAGAAGAAACACCAGTGAGTTTTTACTTGAGGGTGAGTATTTATAAGGAAAGTAAAATTAAGGGTTAAAGAATGGTGATAGGATCGGTCATATACAGTAAGGACTAACGTGTGATGTTTATAAACCATGCTTCCTTCGTATCTAATGTGTGTATGTTTATAAACCATGCTTCCTTCGTAGCTAATGCATGCATGTTTATAAACCATGCTTCCTTCGTAGCTAATGTTTGTATGTTTATAAACCATGCTTCCTATCATATTGTGCGGATTTTAAATGTAATGCTACGTTAGAAAATGATTTACGTCTTATATTTTGGACCGCCATGTTCACCTTGTGGCTGAATCACTTGTGTAAATTACCTTTATTATGCTTTAGAAAGAGGTTTAATAAATTTTACTCTCTCTTTCTTTTACTGATTATTAAATTGTGTATGTTGGTTTAGTGCCAAAAGAAACTAGCTTGATCAATTCTAGTGTATACCTCCATTGCGAAAAATTCCACTTAAGCACAGACAGAAATAAAGATACCGTTGTGTTCAACTCAGTGCCGCGGTCCCAAAAATATAATAATTTCGGTAGGTTAGCTTATTCTGTGAAACTCCAAAAATGTTGATATAGGGTGTAAAATACTTCAAAATAAAAAGTGCTTATTTAATTAATTAAAAACTACAGTAAAATTCTAAAAATTAAATTATCACTACGTCTCAAAAGGGCTTGTCTAAATTTGAAGCCAATATTTATTTAAAATAAAATATAACGTTATGGTCTATAAACGATTCCATAGTGACTACTTTAAAATTTGATTTGAACGTAACTCAAAATCTACACGATGAAATCCCGATTTTTCTCTTCCATTAGAAAAATATACTTCGCCGGCTCTGAATGTTTCTTGTTTCACAGAAATCTGATTTAAAACGGCTTTTGTATATTCGTTTAAAGTTCGAATCGCCAAATTACGAACTGCAACGCCATTTCGAGCTCGATTAAAATTATAATATAATTATACGTTCAAACTTCATTTAAATAATATATTCGTTATTATAATTCAATTCTAAACTGGATTATATCTTATAAGTAATCCAATTCACACGATATTGTGAATTTCACCATTTTCGGTTATTTCTGAATTATCTATATTGTTCTATTATTTATATTAATTAAACATAAATATTATTTAATTCAATTTATCGATATCACCAAATCGATATTTAATAATTAAATAAATTAATTATTCATCCATGAAAAATACGGGACATTACATTCTTTCCCACATAAAATAATTTCGTCCTCGAAATTGCTAAGGTAGAAAACAAACCCTATTGACTGGTTAGAACTCATTCATTTACTTCTTAACTTTAGTTTCAACTGAACCAATTTAATTTCAATTAAATATTTATTTATTCCTATTAACGAAAATTTTCAAAAATTCTGAAAATTTTCTAACACTCGAAATTTTCGAAAAAATTTGCCAGCACCTCCTTTGTACGGCTAAATCTGTAAAACTACAACTAGCCTCTCTAGGCCTTCTTCAACCCAAAAGAAAATCAAACAGCCAACTCGGCTCATAAATCTCATATCCAATAGAAATATAAACTTGTACCTTTTTGTCGAGCATATCATTATATCCTTTCCATCTGCTGCTAATTCAGCATATACCAATGTCATCCCAATCAAACTCCAATCACTTTTATCTCCAACACAACCATTCGCTTATATCCAAGCCAAATTCCACTTTGACTTGATATTATTCCATTTCAATACAGCTTCCACTTAACTGGCTTTAACTCACTTTCAATTTGCCTCCACAAGTTTCTATTTAATTTTTTTTTAATTCAAACAGTCTATTCCTGGGGAATTTTAAACAGCTTTGCTTTTCTAAAACCAAATATTCCCTTTCAGATTTCAAACAATCTTATTCCCTTAAAACAATTCAACACAAAACCTTGGTAGTAATTCATCACTTAAAAACTCGAAAATGAACAACGATGATGTTCAGATCATCATCGGAATCTATTTTCCAGCGATCGAAGTGAGTTCAATACTATAACAATTTCAAAACCATATTTAAACATTTCCATTTTGAAATCATTTTCGAAATATCCTTCACAATGCTTGTAAACAATTTAAAATCTCCTAGGATCTTAAAATTTTCATATACTTAGTCCAATTCCATTTACAAACACTACTCCAACTTTTAATTCCCATTTCTGATTCTAAATTTAGATTTACTTCATCTGATTTCATATATTTAACTTATATGAATTCTAATTGGTTATTTATATAACCATATTACTTTATAATCTTACTCGATTATAATAACAACCAATATATCCAATATATTATAATCATTTCAATATAAATCCTTTATACCAAAAATATAGTTTGGTTAAATTTATTTCGTTCATCCTCTTTTCAAAACATACCATGACGGTTCATCGTATTCAAGTATTCAGAAACTCCTATCGATACAGTGAATCAAACTGATTGACCAAAACTTATAAACAACTCAACCAATAAATCTCCACAATATAAAACAATTTTATATTGAATAACAAATACGCTCTCGTATATATACACTCAAACTCAATCTAGGGTATTGCTAACCCCATCTCTACTGAGTCACGCCATAGAGCCAAGGTAAAACATAACCTTAAGCTCTGATACCAACTGTAGTGTCCTGAAATTCCGGTCCAGTTTGAGCTGACTAAATAACACAAGTCCAACCCACATTAAAGTGGAAATCAGAAAAACTAATAGAAAGAAATTAGAGGATGAGAATAGATAAGATAGAAACTTAGAATAGAAGAAGAAGAAGAACACAACATCAGAGTAACACGAACCTCATAGCGGAACGAATAGCATAATATATATATATATATATATCAAATTTTGAAATATAAATCTGTACTTGAATATACATATCATTTCCAAAGTACATCACTTACAACACAATGGAAATAAACAATAGCTATATGATCCTGAAGCCTCCTGCTTCAGCTCTACAAGTATCTGTAAATCCCAACTACTTGACCGGCCATACAAAATTGGGCACCCAAGAGTTCAGGGAAAACAAAACAAAATAAACTTCGGGTCAGTCATGAGACTGGTATGAGTAAAACAGTTTGGGCCATTAAAGATATCTCATAAGACCACGCCGTACAACGGAATGGGTTTTTCCCTTATGAAAATCCAAAATAATCTTTATATCAAAACTCATTGATATTATATTAGTGTCTATCAACCACAATATAATAATCATCTAGCAAAAACGCTTTCATCTCATGTTCTACATATATAGTATACAATCAAAACCGCAAGCACGTATTGGGTAATGGATTTCCAACTATGACAAGGTATGGAACCACCTTACGCTAGTGTACCTCTAGAGAGGAATACACTGGGTTCAACAAGAACATCTTGCAACCTAGTCACGCGTGACCGACCACTCATTTCCCTTGAGTGTATGGAATGTATATCACCAACGGTTGGGATCAGCAACCGTTTCCCGAATGGGACAACATCGACAATAGCTTTTAAGAAGTAAATGAAACTCTAGATCAGGTGATTATACACACTAATAGGTGCGACCTACATAGCTATGTTGTCTGCCCGATTTTTGTCATTTCCCGGTTGTGAGGGTAGAGGCCACGCTTATCTATGACAGATCACACGTTTATTCACATTGAATGTCAAATCGTCATACCTGCCAAATCACAAATTGATTTCCCCAAAAATACCATGGGTATACAACTAAGAGAAACGAATTCCTCTTCCACCAAACGTAAATACGTTTGAAGATATCAACTTACGCGATCTATTAAATATACCCTGTCAGACATTCGTCCATACAAGTTGTCCTAGGACTGGAAAACCGAAGGCACTGTTCAGTACAACCATCTTAGGCAATTGTTATCTAAGATTTATACAACAGCCCTTGCACTTTACTCCGTCTTTAATATATCCAGCATACTTGATTCGCAACGCTTATGCCAATACGGAGTGGATCTTCGGATAATAATCCAGCTGGTCTCTCTATATTTGCAACATTAAAATGGTCAAAACTTTGATAGTCGGTGATTTAACTATCAAATGAAAACATGTCTGTGTACACACAACGATCTTATTTCCAAATGGAATTATCGATCCAATCATCAAACATATATATATATATATCTCCTCATTTCTATGTTTAGAAAATATACGTTATTAACACTAGAAAATATTTTCATGGCTTATTTACGTATTACTATTCTTCCACACCTATCAGACTCTAACTATAAACTAACAAGAGAACAACTTCCTAAGTATAAACTCCGAAGGCTGAAACCAACATCAAATCGATACTCAGGAAACCATTCAACTTATTAATCTCTAGTCAGCTTCTAATTTTTGTTTAACTCCGTTTTGATTAACTATGTTCGATTAACTCCTTTCGATTAATTATAATTGATTAACTCGACTCGACTAACCATGTTCGACTAACTCGTTTCGAATAACTAAATTCGATTAACTCCTTTTCATTTACTCTATTTATTTTCCCAATAATATTCCTTTATTCTATTTATTTTCTAAATAAATATTCCTTTATTCTATTTATTTCCTAAATAAATATTCCTTTATTCTATTTATTTCCTAAATAAATATTTCGATAAATATTCTATTTGTTTTTCACACTTATAACCAGTGTAAAACCTAGATCCAAGATGCGGCGGATTCTAAGTTTCTGGATGATATTTGAAGGCGCCTGAGAATTACTATCGAATCGCGATCCAGTTCTGGTTGTTGTTGCAATGGATTGGTGATTTCGGTCTTCTTTTCCACTTAGATCTGGTTTCTGGTTTGAGTATTATTTTCACTTTTATCCCTCGTTTACTATCCGTAACCTTCAACGATTAATTATCGTTGATAAGCCATTTGTTTTCCTTCAACTTTTTTCCTGAATTTAATGTAAAGATCTGTATTACCAGACCTTAGCACCAGATCTATACAACAATAGTCAGATCTGATGCGATTTGTTCGAGATCGGGCCCTATTGAATATGCTCCAGTATATCTTCAGTATATAAATTTTCTTAAGTCCCAAAATCCCTCAATTTTCTTATCGAAGGTTTTTGGAAATATATGAGCAGAGATTAAAGTGGGCAAAGCTTTTTACAGTCTATCAGAAATCAGAATACCACTATACTCTAAGCAAAGGAGAATGGCTTCTCTGATATGATTCAGGGACTGTTGCAATTTTCATCTAGAAGCCTAGTTTTTGGCAATGATGTTATCAATTTGTCTACTTTGGTATAAGTTGAGCGTGAGCAGATCTTTTTGAATTCAGTTGGTCTCTTCTTGAATCCAGTGTCAATTGATTTGGCAGCATAATAACATAGCAGAGGATGCAATATGGCTGCATAATTATAAGTACTTCAAGCATTAAGACTGATTCACAGGCGTCTGCGAGTCGTCAACTAGATTTAACGCTTGAAAGTGAGCTATGATAGCAGCATTGCAGTCTTTATACATGATGCGGTTATATTGTTGTTTTGGGTTTGGAGCTTCTTGTTGCTTTGAGTGTTGTTGGTGCAGAGTGCTTTTTAAATGATGACTGTTTGAAGATCATATACATGAGGATTTTCTGGATTATGTATGGAGTAGAGATGCACTGTTTCAGGTCTGAACCATATGTTTGGCTTTTGGCATGAGTGAGTCGTGAGAGGTGCATTCAGTGCATGGTACTAGTTAGGTTTTTATCACGTGTATTTTCAGTTTTCTTTCAAGTTTTGCTTATGTTAAGGTTAGAATGCTAATCTCTTACTTGTATTTCCTTTTCCAGTAGAAATAAAGTGAACCAATTTTCAAAAAAAAATATTTCCTAAATAAATATTCATTATTCTATTTATTTCTTAAATAAATATTCCATTTATAAATATTTCCTTTTATAAAATCTTCTATTTATTTTATAAATAATTTCTCTTTTATAAAACCCTTTGATTTTATAAATAGTTTATTTTCAACATTCATTTTGAAATTCCCTTTTTACATCCCAATGTTTCTTACGGTATTTAAAATACCAAACAACGGTGATCGATATCATCCAAACACACATAATCATCAACAGATTATATATCACATCATATATTATAATATTTGAAAAACAGTAAAATAAATGTTGAGGAATCCAGTTGGATTCCTCCAACCTGTTTCCCTGCATCACAGATGTTAAACAGTATAATTAACATCGATTTCATTTCAATATGAAATATTCTGCTAAACAGAATCAATATTTGATTAACGATATATATATATATATATATCGTTATTTATGATTTCGACCAATACACAAGCAATTCAACCAAACAGTTAACACACAGCAATCAACAGATAATTATCAGTTCTAAGAATACATTATAGAAATATAACTGTTCAGAATTGGTGAGTTTTACTCATATTGGATGATCATCGTTAATAACGATAACTATCGCTTGATTCAGATGGACAATTTATTTTGCTATAAATTATAACGAGCTCCGATGGACTTCCAGTCAATTCCATCGTGTAGTGTCCCTCCATACGATCCGAATGGATCTTGTTTGTCAAATTCTGATACATATGATAAAGATATGATTTTTACAAGTTATACAGGTATTGAAATTTAAAATAAATTAATTTCCCTTGATTTTATAAATGGGTTTAACCTTTTAATTCCGGCCCACCATTTCGTTTAAAACCCAAACCGCTGCACAGCTCCTTCTTCCTCCAGTAATACACGATGCAACCTCCTTTCCTTACAGACATTTGCCCCAATTTTAAACTCCAACATCTCCTTCATTCTATCATGAAATTTCGAACGTACAATACTAACCACCATCACTACCTATGAGCATCTCGGCCTGGCCCTTGACACTAAACTCGATCGCCTCCCTGATGTGGTGGTTACAGACCCACTTATGAGCTACAGAGAAAAAAATGGCAGCATCTTTTTCTCACCGAACCCAACAAAAATCCATCAATTCAACTTTGCTTCACCATCCTTACCATCATACAGTACTCGATGTCTCTCCCTCTGGTCGGTTATAGCAACCAACCCCATCATAGATAACTCGCGTCTCTAACTATGGTGTGTTGTTCACCAGTAATCCACCTGCATGGAACTCCCTTTAGATCCACACATTTCCCAGTTCAACGCTGCTATTTTTCTTTTCTTTTCCATTTGCTATGTTGCGTGAACCCCTGTGTACTCATTCATCCTGAAAATGCAAACAAGAACCACTAGTATCTACTACCAGTCCTTACTCAAACTCGCACCAAATCAACACAAGACCTCACCATGCCGAGCCTCCTTCTCTCCCTCATCACTTCATTATTTTCTATTTATTTATTCAGTTGGATTTCGCTCTACTTCTCGTCGGAAGAAGAAACACCAGTGAGTTTTTACTTGAGGGTGAGTATTTATAAGGAAAGTAAACTTAAGGGTTAAAGAATGGTGATAGGATCGGTCATATACAGTAAGGACTAAGGTGTGATGTTTATAAACCATGCTTTCTTTGTAGCTAATGCGTGTATATTTATAAACCATGCTTCCTTCGTAGCTAATGCTTGTATGTTTATAAACCATGCTTCCTTCGTAGCTAATGCATGTATGTTTATAAACCATGCTTCCTATCATGTTGTGCGGATTTTAAATATAGTGCTACATTAGAAAATGATTTACGTCTTATATTTTGGACCACCATGTTCACCTTATGCCTAAATCACTTGTGTATATTACCTTTATTATGCTTTAGAAAAAGGTTTAGTAAGTTTTACTATCTCTTTCTTTTACTGATTAGTCAATTGTGTATGTTGGTTTAGTGTCAAAAGAAACTAGCTTGATCAATTCTTGTGTATACCCCGTTGCGTAAAATTCCACTTAAGCACAGACAAAAATAATGATACTGTTGTGTTTAACTCAGTGCCACGGTCCCAAAAATATAATAATATCGGTAGGTTAGCTTGTTCTGTGAAACCCCAAAAACGCTAATATAGGGTGTAAAATACTTCAAAATAAATAGTGCTTATTTAATTAATTAAAAATTACAGTAAAATTATAAAAATTAAATTATCACTATGTCTCAAAAGGGCTTGTCTAAATTTGAAGCCAATATTTAATTAAAATAAAATATATCGTTATGGTCTATAAACGATTCCATAGCGACTACTTTAAAATTTGATTTGAACGTAACTCAAAATCTGTACGATGAAATCCCGATTTTTCTCTTCCATTAGAAAAATGTACTTCACCAGCTCTGAATGTTTCGAAATCTGATTTTCTGTACATTCGTTTAAAGTTCGAATCGCCAAATTACGAACTGTAGCGCCATTTCAAGCTCGATTATAATTATAATATGATTATACGTTCAAACTTCGTTTAAATAATATATTTGTTATTCTAATTCAATTCTAAACTGAATTATATCTTATAAATAATCCAATTCACACGATATTGTGAATTTCACCATTTTCGCTTATTTCTGAATTATCTATATTATTATATTATTTGTATTAATTAAATATAAATATTATTTAATTCAAGTTATCGATATCGCCAAATCGATATTTAATAATTAAATAAATAAATTATTCGTCTGTGAAAAATACAGGACATTACAATTGACAGTAAAAATTGGCATAACACCCAAAAAGAGAGAATGTAGAGAAATAAATGAAGAAATATAAAAGAAAAACGAGAATGAATGCAATAACACACAAATTTATCGTGGTTTGGCATTAATGGGACTACATCTACTTTATAATCACTCATTTTTAAATTAACTTTGAATAGAAACGATGATGTTAGTGGCTAATCTCTGATACAACACTATAATAGGAATTAACAATCAAAAGAAAGGCCTAAATTCCTTTCTTTGAAGTTTTAGAGCGCTTTTTATAAATGTTGCATTCCTCGAATCGACTAGGACACGTGTCATTCATCCCAAGTTTGTAGAAAAGGTTGGAGAAGCATTCTTCTTGTATTTGGAGGTCCAATCTGGCTAGGCATGGACATGTGGCAGAAGATCCATTGTTATAGGAACATTATAAGCGGTTATAATGAAAAAGGCTTCAAGAAGATAATTTAAGTGTAGGAATGGTCTCGGCTCGTCCGGATCGAATTGAGATTCAGCTTGACCCGAGAAGTCCTAAAATTCTAGATCTGGATTTATGTGTGGTCTTCTATCCGGGTCGAATTAGACTTTGGTCGACCCAAATATCCTTCGAGCCATGTTTAAATGGGAATCTGGCATTTATCTCCTGCGATAGTATCTCAGGCCAATGCGCTGTTGGTCGACCTGAACATTCTTCAATGATGGCATCCCTATGCTTAAGCCTATAATATTCCAAATCGACCCGAGACCTAACCGAGCTGGATTTTTTTCAAGCTGTTCTGATGATTTCTATATGTTGATATACTTCGGTTTCCTAAATGTATACGATCTCTGATTACCTTACAAAAAGGTCGGTCAACACTTTACCCCTTAATGTATGTCATGCTGCAAACGGAATATGCTTTGGAATATGTAGAGTAGCAACTTCATAGAATCTATTCAGATTGTCGTGCATAGTCGTTGGTGATATCACACACATATGTCATTAAGCTTCCCGATTCGGCATCGACCTAAGAAAAATAAATTCCTAGTTGGGGTTGATGTGTCGTGGGTCGACAATGTTCTGGTTTTATGATTATTACGATTTGATGCATCGAGCGGCTCTTCATGAAAGGTCACTTCAAAAGAAAAAGAAGAGGCTATTCTAATTTACTATATAAAGCTGGCCCATTACTCATTATTTTACTTTACTTTCTCATTTCACTTTTGATTGCGCCTTCTGAGTCAAACTAAATCCAAGAATTATTGAACCGTTAGATCAAACGGAAACAACAAATCCCTTTCTAGAATCGAATCTAGGTAAGCTTCAATTTATTTTTATCGCTTTTAAACCACAATTTCATACAATTTTACCCATGAATCTGATCTTTTTCCTTTCCTTCATGATTTAAACCGAGTTTGAGGTGATTTCGCTAGAGTCGGTAGCAAGAAGACGGAGTGATGGTCGTGGATGAGGCTCATGGAGGAGTGATGGCGGTGACGTTTCCACGACACATGTTGTGGAACGCGAGGCAAATTTGGATGGATCTTGGGTTTGAAGAGGAAGAGTTGGATTGACAAGGGTGTGGAGTTGGATTTTCAAAACATTGAAGTTGGGGAGGATGATGGTGAGTCAAGCCTTTTTGGTGATTTCATGTGCACGAATGGAAAGGGAACAGATCTCGAGGTGATATGTGGAAATAGGAAGCTGTTGGGTTAAAGATACGGGAGGTTGACCCCAAAGTCCAAATACAGGTAGAAGACTGGATGAGATGGGTGGAGTTCAAAGCACGATTTGGGTTGGTCGAATAGGAAGGTCTATCCAGACACTTTTTTGACCAAATTGTTATTTTGGGTCAATGCAAAGGGAAAATCGAGCCTAAGAGAATCACCCGAAGAGTTGGTTTCTATCACGAGCAATAAATGTAAGAGGAGGGATGCAAGCAAGTCTTGGGTCCGGCATACCGATCTAAAATATATTGACCTGAAACTATTCGATCCGACATTTGAGACTTTTGCATATGTCAGAATAAACCATAACAAGACCATTCGAGGCAAGAGATGCATACACGAAGGATGTCGAACTAAAGTTATTCGACCAAAACCCTTAAGATGAAAAAACCATATTATTCTGCCTATCCAAACGTTCCCATGCACATTAACGACCAATGAACTAATCTTGATTTACAAATCTGGATAGTTAGGACAGTGCCTTGGATATACAAACTTAAGATTGCATATGAATTCATCCAAACATGAGCGTGTTTCTGCTTTTACTGTTGCTATTTCTGCAAGTGGTCTTGCGCATTATCAGTTCACGCACATGCACTTAGCATACCCACTGGGGGATGTTGATTTTAATTCACTAACCAATGACCTTTCTTGAATAACATATTTAACCATGACTGGAAAATATGAAACAAGACAATCTAGAGCACGGAAAGGAAAAGTACTTCCTCCCAATCTAGATATTGAAAAAGATTCATCAACAAACATATATCCTAACATAGATTTCATAGTTTAGCCCCATAATATGGAAGCTCATGCATTGTCCTCCAGGGAAGTGGAAGCGACAGAGGTAGCAGTTGGTAGAGAGATAACTCTTGATGCTCTCCTAGATGCAAGGATTCTAATCGACCCTATATAATACTGGCCTTGAACCATGGACAAGGGGAAACTTAAAAGGTTAAGCCTTAAGCATGGAATCCCATGGAGAGAATTTCAGATTCCTACAGAAACGGAATGCCCTCACAATCTTTCGGAGGATTTCATGGTAATAACCCAATAAATGTGCACTATCGGGATCATTCCTCCCTTCTATCCATTCATCATTGGATTCCTCAAGCATATGAGACAGGCGCCAATGCAGCTCCACCCCATTGCTTATGTTATTCTTATCCCTCTACATCTTGTATATGGAGCTAATACGTTAGGCTCCAATTTTCGAGGATGTAGTTTTCTTTTTCAACTTCAAGCATAGAGAGGACCCGACTCCGTAATTTCTCTTCTTCGGAGCGACCCGTGGTAAGAAAACCATTGAAGATATACCAAGCAAGCTAAAAGACATCAGACACGATTGGTTTTACACTCCCCAATGGCAAGGATGTTCCCGCCAATGGCTTCAATGCAGTGAGAGTTAAATCCTGATCTCTCGTCATACTAATTGCTCGACATCTTATCCTGACATCTATTGCTTCATTCAGGTAACAATCTAGCTAAGCTCATTGGCGCAGCGTACAAGGAGTGTTTGGAGATTCTTTTAAATGTCCTTAAATTAGATCATAGTGTTAAGAAAGTCCTCACAGATGTGCGTCTTTATCGCCATCGCCTCCTCGAAGTCAATAGAACGCTAGGAGGTAAGGGTCATATTACTCCAACCGTTGTACCTCCAGAAGTTGCACTCCGAGTCAGGGAGTCCTCAACTCCAACTGCAGTTACCAATGTGCTCCCATTCGAGGGTCTTATGCTATAGTTGCTAAGGTACCCCTAGTCAGGGGCCAAACAAGTTATCACTCAGTCGGAAGGTCTACATCTTTCGTGGCCCGATCTCCTGCTAAGAGGAAGAAAGCCACGAAGAAGAGGAGAAAGCTTGTCTAGGAGTCTGATCTCCCTCAATCCAGAGAAGATCCCGTGGGGGAAGAAAAAGGTGCATCTCCTAGAGAGCCATAAGACTCCCAAGCAAAGGAGTCTACTGTACCCAAGGAACATGTTCCCACTGAAGGGGTTCGAATAAGAACAGTAGATTCTCCTTTCCGAGGCTTGCAAGACTTGAACATCCTAAAGACTTTTCTTTCTTCCCAAAATTTGAAATCTGGGTTGTTCTTTCCAAAGTACAGGGACGAAGCTACTGTAGTGAAGGCCAAGGACATAACGACCACAAGCCAAACACCAAGCTCTACTCCGCTGCTGGGAGAAAGCACTAGGACACAAACAAACATTTCACATCACTACACTTTTTTCCATGTATACCACATGCTAACTTTACTCTTCCTTTGGATCGCAGATATTATGAAGAAATGAGGTAAATACTATGAAACATTTGGCTCTTTTTTTTGTAAATGTGGTCCATCTGCTCCGACCTATTCCCAATAGAAACGGGATCGCGATCGCGATCCCGTTGCTGGACTGTGAAAGAGATCAAAGACAATGTTATCGTTAGAGGCGAGAAAAGGAAGATCAAGATAGCAAAGAGAAGGAAAAGAGGAGAACGAAAAAGAAGGGGAGAGAACATTCCCAAGAAAAGGACAAGGAAAAAGATGCAAAGAAGCGTATCTCCACTTTTTATTCCTGTGACAAGACTTCTTGGTGTGAGCGGATAACAATCAGCGAACATTCTCAAGCTAAGATTCCCTATCCCAGACTTTCGGTTGACCTCTCTCAGAAATCACACTCCATGGCTTCTCAGGATAAAGATCCTCTTACTGTCTCTAAACATCCTGATAAAAGTCCTTAATTATCTGCCTCGACCACGCACGAGAAAACTCATGCTGAAAAGGTTAAAGATCTAGAGAAAGCCTTCCCCCAACACAACTTCTCCCATGTGAATTTCGTTCCCAGCCTGGTGCCCTTTCCGGAGAACTTCGGTAATCGCGTTAGGTCAGATGTTAGCTTTACTTTAACTCAATATAATGAAATGTATGTATATTCAAGGCGACTGTCTAAATTTATCAGGGAGACGGAGGTTGAGATTGAAAGAATGATGTTAGGGTGGAAATTTGACATGGATGCTTCGGAACGTAACAAGAAAATTTGGCTGAAAAGGAAACCAAGGTTGCTACTCTTAGAGTGAATTACAAGAAGGTAATGGAAGAGGCCTAGAGTTATCGCGCTCGATTCCAAAAGAATTGGATCGTTGGTCACTCCTTACCGCGGCTGCGTAGGATGATGTAAAGTTGGTGAGTCACCAGAATGAATCTCTTAATGCTAAAATGAGAGCCTAAGGAGGTTCAATGGGGAGTTAAAGATAGTTAAGGAGGAATTGGATTTGGAAGTTCAGGACCTTAAAGCTCGGCGTTTTGCCGTAGAACTGGCCAGCAAAGAGGCAGAAGATAATGCTAACGCAGTCAGAGAAAATATTTCCAATACTCAACTCAAAAAAGAAGTATAAATTCAAACTCTTAAAGCTGATCATGCGGGGTAGATGGAGCAAATGCGCCAAGAATTTGGCTTTGGTGTGCTCAAGTTTTATGTGTGCATAACATATCTTGGGTTGGAAATTGTCCATGAACTCTAGCGGACACTTGGACAATGTTTATCGATGAGGAAAGGAAAGTCACCGCTGGGCATCCTGTGGACGAAGAAGCATTGATGACCCGATTCTTGATAGGCGATGATACAAAGGTTTTAGCCTAAGGGAGGAAATTGCTTCAATAGGAGGAGGATGCTGTGAACGATATAGACTTAAAGGAAAATCAATTGGGGAAGGGGTACCCGGTGCTGGATAGGGTGACACATCCCCTGACCAATATGCCTATGAGCCTGCTCATGTTATGGATCCTTCTGCAGACCAAACAGCCATTCCATTTCCCTTAGCCTATTCCTCCAACACTATAAAGGAATACCATCCGGATCTACCTCTCCTAAAATTCTCCCAGCCTCTTACTCTGATTCAAGAGATCGGAACTCCCTCACTCTTAAAGATGCATTGATTGAGGTTATATTTCTTTTTTTCTCCTTAGTTCTAGAAAATGATCACATCTAATTGTCCAATAGTTGTGCCTCTAGTCGAGAGGCCTACTATCCCACCGGGACTGATCATTTCTCTTCTTGCTTTAGGTACACCTACCAGAAAAGTCACTCCCAAGTGTGGGGTAAAATCAACCGAAGAACAACAGGTCCATCCTACTACGGTTCTGGGGAAAAATGAAGAGAAGATGCCTTAAAAGGCTTGGATGGCAAAAGCAGTCAGGCTAAGGAAGAGGAAGTGATATGCATCGGGGAAATTGGCAAGACTAGACCCTTCACATTTGTATAGATAGAGGCTAGGAATAAGAGTAAGCTCTTTCTTAAATTTGAATCGAGATCTGGGCCACTTATGGTCAAACCTGTTCAAGTCATTGCTCCTTCTGATGCAGATTCGCTAGCTAAGGAAACTCACCCTCCTGCTAAAATCGCTGATGTTTAAGAAAAAGCATGACATTCCTAAGTCAGGAACCTCCAGCTCCTCTGCTAGCAGGATCAAGATAAAGAACTTGATGACAGTTGAGAAGATTTCGGAGTTTGCAACATAGAGGGAGGAAGAGGCAAAGAGGAGGAAGAAGGAAGACAAGCCGTCTCAGGCTTAGTTAACTTGTTTGTTATGTTGCTTGTTAGGCCCTTTGGATGTTGTTGCGAGTGCGGCCTTCGCGTTATTGTCTGTAAATTTGCATGAACCTGCACATTTGTATTTATGGTACAGTTTCTTTTGCAAATCTTTTATATTACTTTCCATGTAGTGTACTTGCAATTTATGTATTATCAAGTCAAGTAAATAGGTATGTTAACACTTAGCGTTACACTAACACATGAAGGTGTAGTGTATATACCCCTAATGAAATTTGAATCACGAGTCGTGCGTGAATCATGTTCAAAGTTTGTTTAACATTTTAGACATGCGTATGTAGTGTATTAAGTCAATTTGGACGTCTGATCCTTAGGCATTCATACTCTTACCCCCAGTCACGAGGGAGGGGGGACAGAGTAAGGTTGGACGTCGTTAAATCGTCCTTTATAATCTAACGTTGTCGTCTAGGGTTAGAGTTAAGAGTTGAGTGGTCTATGGTCATGGTGCACCTATCACAATCATCCTTAGTTTATATTCCTCTCCAAGCTCGAAGGAACGGAGTTAGTTGGGTATGCGGTCGAGTTAGGGCATTGTTCCCTTGTCCCTGCGTCAAGGGCAAAGGTCGCTATTACGGATGGTCGGACTACTTCCCTATCTTTTATAATCGTCCCGTCGGAACATTGAAAAGAGTTAAATACATCGTTTGAGGGTTGTTTCATAACCTTTTCTTTTGAAGTGGGAATTGCCATGCTGAGCATCGAAGTCTAGCTCAAATTCAATCACTCCCAAGTCCAGTTATTCATGGATCTAGGTCGGTTTGTCGGGATCAAACCGACAAATGTTGTTGGGGAGTTTTTCTTTTTTCTCTTCATTCGATTTTTAGCATAGGCTGGCTAAATCACAACATACATCCAAGGTAAATGAACATGGCAATGGAGCATGGAGGAGAACATCTATTTATAGACAACAAGCACCAAACTACGTCTTAATACAATTCTAAGAATAAATGAAATAAACAGAATAAAAGCTATAAGAAAGAGAACGTCACAGATGTTCCACATTTTATGCTTTTGATAGTAGGTCGCCATCAACAGTCATTAGCCTGAATGTTCCATTACAAAGCTTCTTTTGAATGACGTAAAGTCCTTCCCATTTTAGGCCCATTTGTATTGGGGATGGAAAGACCCGTTTTAAGATGAGATCGCCACAGTCAAAGGTTTTGAATCGAACCCTTTTGTTGTAGTAGCGTGCAACTCGCCTTCTATGTGCCTCAGCATGCAAATTAGCTTCTCTTTTCTCATCAGTTATGTCTAAAGATTCTAAGAGAAGAGCTTTGTTAGTTAAGGGGTCGTAATACATTGTTTGATGAGAAGGTACTTCCAGTTCTACTGGGATAACCGGCTCAGAACCATAAGACAAGGAGAAGGGATTATGGTCAGTTGTATACTTACTAGTTTTTTGATATGCCCAAAGGGCTAAAGCTAGTTCCAACCCATTTTCCTTTGGCTCGCTCCAACCTCTTCTTTACGATTGACTTGATGATCTTGTTTATGACTTTGACTTGTCCATTCGACTATGGGTGTGCAACTACGGTGTACTTCTTTTCAATGTGATATCATTGACAAAAATCTCTAAATTTTGAACTATCAAATTGTGTCCCGTTATTTGTTATGATTGTCCTGGGAAGTCCGAACCAGCATATGATGTTTTTGATGATAAAATCGATCACTCGTTTTTTCGTGATTGTGGTCAGTGGTTCTGCTTCAACCCATTTCGAAAAGTAATCTGTGGCCACGATTGCATAATTTGCCTCCCCCAATTGGAAGGCTTCCAATGATGTCTACCCCCATGTAGCAAATGGCCATGGACTAACCATTTGGGTGAGTTGAATTGGCGGAGCTTTCTGAATATGGGCAAACCTTTGGCACTTGTCGCAATATTTGGAATAATGTGTTTCATCTCGACTAATAGTGGGCCATAAATAGTTGTATCGCAACATCTTCTTGGCCAAGGTTTGTCCTTTGGTGTGGACGCCACATTCACCTTCATATACTTCCCTAACACTCGTTTAGTGTCATCACCGGCTACACACCGGAGCTTAGGAACCGAAAACCTTCATCGATAGAGGGTATTTCCCTGAATAATGTACCATGAAGCTTTGCGCACTATAGCTCATTTCTCATTCATTCATTCTAGTAGGGTTCCATTATGAAGAAAGTTTTTGACCGGATTCATCCATGATTCTTTTTTACGTTCAATCTCCATTACTTGATCGATTTCCATTCAGTCTAAGCTTGGAGCATCCAATGTCTCAATTGGCACCATCTCATTTTCATCTTGGGCGTTTGAGCAAGCTAGTTTAGCTAGTTTATTAGCCTTTTGATTTTCTTCCCTGGGAATGTCTGAGATGATGTAATGGTCAAATCCATCGAATAACTATAACATCCCATATTCGTTAATGTCACCAGTATGAATATGAAGATTTCATTAAGAAATTATGTATCATTGTAGGTAAAAGGACATAAAACATCACTGAGACTAAGATTTCACAAGACATAAAAATATAAATTTACAGCGGAAGAAGAACTTTCACTTTTAAATACAAAACCATATTTATTTAAATTAACCAAATAGTTACAAAGTGTCATGTCTCAACATCTCAGTCAAAAACAACATCCGAGTAAAACAATATTATTCCCCAAATAGTCAAAAAGATATAACCTAACCTGGACAGAAGTCAGGAAGTGATCCAACAATTGCGAGAACTCTTCACGACAAATTCGACAAAGAAATTTGAATTATACACTTACTTCCTGTAAGGATGGGGGAAAGAAAAGAGGAAGGAAGAAAGGAAACGGGTCAGACATAAAGCCTGGTGTTCTGCTATGATTACCAACTCGACTACTTAGTTAAGTAAAACAGATAAGTAGTGGTTCTTTTGTCATAAAAGGATAAGTGTCTTTACATATCAAAAGGAGAACAATAACTGAAATGAACTGTTAATAAGGACTGGCTATTCTTATGAAAAGACAATGATGATGATGACAATGAAAAAAAATCAGATCTTGCAAACTGAGTGTTTTGCACTTCTACAGATTCAGACCGAAACAAGTAATTAGGAAGGATTTTTCCTAATGCTACCAATTGATCGACTTCCTAAGTAGAAACGAGTAACCTGTGCCTGCTATGGTATTCTGGGATATCATAATGAACCCATCATCTAAAAAGACACAACCCTACCCGCCGATGTTTCAACGTTTTCCCAATCAGACCCATGCACACTCATGACTCCACTGTAAAGCCCCCGTACCTACCTTTAGAATTTGAACCACTTACAATCATCCGTATGTAAAGCGTGCTCTAGTCTCTACCTAGTGCCCTTATTTGATAACAGGAGGATAATGATTGATATAGGTTCCAGATAGCAAAATAAATAGCAGATTGACAAAAGCCACCCCTTGTGGGGACTCTTAAAATAATATGGGAGCCAAGCCTAGGGTTTTCTTAAGTCAATCTGCCATTTGTTTTTAAATGAATTTATAAATTAGCAATGATGTGTCAATATGGGTGTAACAACCCGAAAATCTGAGCCAGTTTAAATTTTTTATTTTGGCAATTTTAGCGAATTTTGATTATTTAAAATGAATTATTTTAAATAATAACGATGAAAAATTTATTTTGAATAGAATTCGACGTATATATTATATACGTCGTCGTTAGAATATAAATAATTATATATAATTATAAATAGAATTGAAAATGGTGCGGTAGTTCGATAATTCGATTTCAAACTTCAATTGAATGTACCGGGTGCAAAACAATCCGGATTTTAGTGAAACCAAAAACATTGGGATCTAATTGAGAATATCTTTCCAACGAATCCGAAAAATCAAAATTTCATAGCGGGAATCAAAAGATATGTCCAAGTGAAAATTCTGAATAGTCGCTATGGAATTCAGGCCCTTAAAAATGGGAATTTTGCAAACGACCTCGGATTTCGACGAAACCACTTTTGTTAGGTCTGTAATGTTAAGTTATTGCTAGCTTCCAAATTTCATAATTTTTGGAATCAATATGTGAGCGTGGAAAAGGAAAACGCGTTTGACCATTTTCAGTTGATTTTAAACGACTGGAAATTGGCCATTTTTCTAACGGTCTCAGAATTCGACGAAACTAGTTTTGTTAGGACCGTATCGTCAATACTAAGCCAGAAAATATTTTTCTGGAATTTTTCAAGTTAGTATGCGACCCCGGTAAATAGAAATGCGCGTTCAAATTCAATATATAGAGTTATATGTTGATTTTAATGGAAACTGGTCGAAACGATCAAATCAGCTTACGATACATATCCCATTGTGTTCGGAATGGGGGTAATTAGCTATGGACGACAGGCGGTGGGCCTCGTTTTGAGGTCGAAAATAAAAGTTGCTTTTTGGGTGGAAAAAAATAGAATAATTAAATAATTAAACCCCTCTCTCTCTCTCCTCTCCTTATCTTCTCTCTGCCCCCCCCCCCTTTATACTTCAAATCGAATAGAAAACCAATTTGAATTGAATCGAATAGAAAACCAATTTGAATTGAATCGAATAGAAAACCAATTTGAATTGAATCGAATAGAAAACAATTTGAATTGAATCGAATAGAAAACCAATTTGAATTGAATCGAATAGAAAACCAATTTGAATTGAATCGAATAGAAAACCAATTTGAATTGAATCGAATAGAAAACCAATTTGAATTGAATCGAATATAAAACCAATTTGAATTGAATCGAATATAAAACGAATTCGAAATGAAACGAATTCGAAATGAATCGAATATAAAACGAATTCGAAATGAAGTGAATATAAAACGAATTCGAATTGAATTGAAAACGAATTGAAATAAATTCAAATTGAATTGAAATTTGAATTGAATAGAAACGAAGTTTAAAACGAATTTATAATAGAAAATTCAATTTTGATTTGAATTTGAAACAAAGGTTGAAATTGTTTTTGAAACGAATTCAAAACTATTTATAAAATTTGTTTAAATAGAAATCGACGAAATATATATTATATATATATTATATATATATATAATATAATGGCCTGAATAGAACGCGCCGCGGCAGTTCGTGAATTTCGACCATTTATTTCAAACGGACATTACGGGAGATCCGACCGTTGGATTCTCCTAAAACCAGAACCGTTGGGTTCGTATCGAAAAGTGCTTTCTAACGAATATTAGAAATTCAAAATCTAATGGTTGGATTTGGAGATATGTCCAAATCGAATTTGGAAAAGGTCGCTGTAAGTGCAGTTCGATGGCCGTTGATGGAAATCGACTGTACGGGCCTTGATAAAATTATTAAAAATAGTAATATTTTGTGTAAGATCATAATAAATGATTTGGGAAAAATTAGGATGAAAAACTCCACATTTGAAAAGATAAAAATAGATTTTTATCCAAATGAACTAGTTTTGAACTAAAATTAAAACCCGACTATTTTTAAATAAATAAATTGGATTTAAAAAGGGGTTTTAAATAATAGGAATTTCTAATATATTTGATTGAAATTGAATTAGAAGTGATTTGTGGGTTTATCGTGAACAGTGTTTTAAATAACACTTGTTCTTTAACCCGATAATAAATAGAATGTGATTTGGGTTTGTCGTGAACTGTGTTTTAAATGACACTAGTCCTTTAACCCGGAAAAAGGAGTTTTAATGAATATGCAATTAGATTGAAATGGGAATTGATAATGAAAAATATCAAATTTGGCAAGTGAGCGAGAATGGAGTATCACCAGTTTTGCTCCAAAGCGATAGTTAAATCTTTAATTAGATTTGAACGTGAAATGGTAATTAATTTTATCGATAACACCGTGGTGTTAGATATGGAGTATTACCAGTTTTGCTTCATAGGATGAATAGGTTGGGATTGGGAAATAAAATAAATAATTACTCCGATGTGATTCGCTAATCTTGACTAGTTTGGAAAACCATAATTTGGTTTGAAATGACATCCAAAGGAAGATTAAAGGATAAATTTTAAAGAATTTATCTTGGATAAAATTAATGGGAACCTTTCCCTAAGAACATGAAATTTAGAAACTAGCTGTAGGTTAGCTAAGAAGAATGGTTTCCTGGTATTGATCTGATGTTGGTTTCGGCATTCGGGGTTAATATTTGGGAAATTGTTCTCTTGTTGATTTACGGTTAGTGACTAATGAATTGGAGTGAGGCGTATGTTGTGTTTGTGTAACATTTGTTTTTAATATACGCGGGTTGTTCGGAAAGGCCGGGTTTACACCCATTCTGAATAACCGATTCGACGATAAGTCGAAGATGAAGACGGTGGTTGAAGACCGGAAATCTTCACATCGTTTGGATAATTACTGACGCTCCTGATTGGGCTGTACACCCAAGAGGATGGAAATAGTTGGTGGTCGTCCAGACGTACTTGGAGATCGATGGATATGCGAGGAAAGTGCCTCCGGTTTCGTTCAGACCTAGAACGAAGTTGTAAATGGATTGTGTGTCTGACATTGGATTTTATTCTGTGTTGATTGATTTCTGTTAAATATATATCTGTTTGGCGGCAGAGAATTTATTCTCTTGCTTAACGCCCTTCTCTGAGACGTACGAGCTTAGAGGTTATATATCGATAGATATCAATAGCATGGCATGAATTGCCTGTGTGGCACGCTGAGTTGCATAGATCAAGGCTTCTGTTGAAAAGCAATGTCTTGTGGTTGATGATCAAAGCACGGCCTACGTGGCAGCTTTGTGTATAACGTGAATTCGCGAGCCTCACACTTCGGTATGAGTTAAAAACGGGATACGGACTGCAGGGAGAGCACGACGTTTCTTTCTAGCTATGGTGGTGTCACTGAGTTACCAGCCCTGACATTTATATACTTTTCACCTATATGGTTGTTGGATGAGGCGCCTCGATTTTAGGTCTGTAAGGACGAGAAACGTGTGTTCAGGAATTGCCAATCCTCTAACGTAAGTGAGGACCCGCCCTGAAGATCCAGGGTTGCCTAGAGTGCGTAGCCCTGAGACATTTGCTAGAGTGTCTCGAAAGCGGAGAGGAGCTTGTCCCTTGCCTCGACTCATGATGGAAATCAAATTTCCAATACGTATATTGCGGTTTTAATTGTAGAACTAGTATGGCGACATGATAGATGGTACCCATGCCGCCTATGATTGATATTTATGATTTGAATTGTTTTGACACTATACACTTATTATAGTATCAAATGATTTGTTTTAAAACGTACCAAGCATGTTTGGCTATTATAAGGGAAAACCCTATCCTCCGGCTTGCGTTGCATTGTGTGATGGGACCTGGGTCTTATAATAGCTTCATTTTTCGAAAAAGCATTGCGTTGTCTATTGATATGCACTGGTATTCTTGGGAGGAAACCCGTTCTGTGTTATACAGCGTGGTCCCTTGAATTACTCTCTTCTAAAGTAAAGTTTAAATAACTGTTTTTAGTTCTCACACCAGTCACATGACTGACCTGGAGTTTATTGTTTTAACCTAAACTCTAGGTGCCCTTATTTTGACACGGGCAGCTAGTAGTTTTGGTTTTGCGGATTTATATTCACAGGATCCTGGTTTACAGCTGGAATGATGCTCGGAAAGCTCTGTATCCGTGTATCACCTTCAGCTGTGCTTTGTATTATTTTCCGCTGCTATGTAATTTATTGTAATCTCTGATATTTATCGAATGTAATTTATTCAATTATACTCTGTATATTCTTGTATCTGATGGAATTGTTGTAATAACAATGAAATGTTCTTCCGTCTGCGTTCTATTTTGTCCTGTTCTCAAAACGATTAGGGGTTTCGAACGGTCTAGATCGGTTTAACGACTGATTCGGATCGAGCGAAATTCCTTACCGTCACATTTGGTATCAGAGCTTTGGTTTACAGAGCTCGAGAACAAGACACATTAGAACCATACGAAAGAATTCATCAGATATTGGATTAGTAATATCCAATTAGAATGACTCGTTAGAGATAGGATCAGTAGTATCCTAGAACGAGTGTAAAGAGTATATTTTTCAAATGAAAACAATTTTGTTTTGAAAATTTAAATCGTTTTATACGTATCTGAATATTTATTTACTTTGAATTTGGACAATCCGAAATATAAACATATTGCATATATGCGTCATGAACGTATATCCGAAGTTTTAATATACCGGATAGATATAGAACCGCACTCTAGTAGCCCGGAGATGTTCTGATGGTGGTTCGAAACATCATCAGCATTTATTTTCGAGTGACGAAGGTGTGATATCTATATATTTCCATTAGACTGGTCTGAGAACCAAAACTTATATAGATAGATTTATTTGTTGTGAATTGGCATCAAAAACATGATTTTCTTTATATGTAGTAAAAATTATGAATTTGAAACGTTAATTCACTAATTGATTGATGTCTGTGTTTTTTGTTTATTTGTTTGATAAATTTTGAACCATTATGCCTAATTGAATCAAATAGTGAATTGTATTGAAAATTGGTCGCATTTGCTTGCATAAACAAGTATTTACATTGAACAAGGTCATAGCAAGGAGGCTAGAGCAGAGAATAAAATTTGTTTGCCCAACAAATAGGTACATGTTTACTATAATTTACTGTTTTGTTTGGGTGATGATGATTTTATGAGCCGCTTGGCCTTTTCTTTTTCTTTTTGAGATCAGAAGGCCTGTATGGCAATTTCGGGATTTTCCCGTGGCTCCCGGTGCAGGGGAGGTTATGGCGAAATTTTTCGAAAATTTAAGATGTTAGCCAAATTTTTGAAGAATTTGAAAATTCTCAGAAACTGAAAAGTTGGAGAATGGAAGCCAGATTGAACGTAGAGTTGATTAATCAAACCACTTTCGACTTTGTTCCTTTTCGGGGACGAAAAGTTTTAAGTGGGGGAGATTGTAACAACCCGAAAATCTGAGCCAGTTTAAAATTTTTATTTTGGCAATTTTAGCGAATTTTGAATATTTAAAATGAATTATTTTAAATAATAACGATGAAAAATTTATTTTGAATAGAGTTCGACGTATATATTATATACGTCATCGTTAGAATATAAATAATTATACATAATTATAAATATAATTGAAAATGGCGTGGTAGTTCGATAATTCGATTTCAAACTTCAATTAAATGTACCGGGTGCAAAACAATCCGGATTTTAGTGAAACCAAAAACATTGGGATCTAATTGAGAATATCTTTCCAACGAATCCGAAAAATCAAAATTTCATAACGGGAATCAAAAGATATGTCCAAGTGAAAATTCTGAATAGTCGCTATGGAATTCAGGCCCTTAAAAATGGGAATTTTGCAAACGACCTCGGATTTCGACGAAACCACTTTTGTTGGGTCCGTAATCTTAAGTTATTGCTAGATTCCAAATTTCATAATTTTTCGAATCAATATGTGAGCGTGGCAAAGGAAAACGCGTTTGACCATTTTCAGTTGATTTTAATCGACTGGAAATTGGCCATTTTTCTAACGGTCTCAGAATTCGACGAAACTAGTTTTGTTAGGACCGTATCGTCAATACTAAGCCAGAAAATACTTTTCTGGAATTTTTCAAGTTAGTATGCGACCCCGGTAAATAGAAATGCGCGTTCAAATTCAATATATAGAGTTATATGTTGATTTTAACGGAAACTGATCGAAACGATCAAATCAGCTTACGATACATATCCCATTGTGTTCGGAATGGGGGTAATTAGCTATGGACGACAGGCGGTGGGCCTCGTTTTGAGGTCGAAAATAAAAGTTGCTTTTTGGGTGGAAAAAAAATAGAATAATTAAATAATTAAACCCCTCTCTCTCTCTCCTCTCCTTATCGTCTCTCTGCCCCCTCCCCCCTTTATACTTCAAATCGAATAGAAAACCAATTTGAATTGAATCGAATAGAAAACCAATTTGAATTGAATCGAATAGAAAACCAATTTGAATTGAATCGAATTGAAAACCAATTTGAATTGAATCGAATAGAAAACCAATTTGAATTGAATCGAATAGAAAACCAATTTGAATTGAATCGAATAGAAAACCAATTTGAATTGAATCGAATAGAAAACCAATTTGAATTGATTCGAATAGAAAACCAATTTGAATTGAATCGAATAGAAAACCAATTTGAATTGAATCGAATAGAAAACCAATTTGAATTGAATCGAATAGAAAACCAATTTGAATTGAATCGAATAGAAAACCAATTTGAATTGAATCGAATAGAAAACCAATTTGAATTGAATCGAATAGAAAACCAATTTAAATTGGAATTGAATCGAACAGAAAACCAATTTGAATTGAATCGAATAGAAAACCAATTCGAATTGAATCGAATATAAAACGAATTCGAAATGAAACGAATTCGAAATGAATCGAATATAAAACGAATTTGAAATGAAGTGAATATAAAACGAATTCGAATTGAATTGAAAACGAATTGAAATAAATTCAAATTGAATTGAAATTTGAATTGAATAGAAACGAAGTTTAAAACGAATTTATAATAGAAAATTCAATTTCGATTTGAATTTGAAATAAAGGTTGAAATTGTTTTTGAAACGATTTCAAAACTATTTATAAAATTCGTTTAAATAGAAATCGACGAACTATATATTATATATATTACATATATATATAATATAATGGCCTGAATAGAACGCGCCGCGCCGCGGCAGTTCGTGAATTTCGACCATTTATTTCAAACGGACATTACGGGATATCCGACCGTCGGATTCCCCTTAAACTAGAACCGTTGGGTTCGTATCGAAAAGAGCTTTCTAACGAATATTAGAAATTAAAAATCTAACGGTTGGATTTGGAGATACGTCCAAATCAAATTTGGAAAAGGTCGCTGTAAGTGCAGTTCGATGGCCCTTGATGGAAATCGACTGTACGGGCCTTGATAAAATTATTAAAAATAGTAATAATTTGTGTAAAATCATAATAAATGATTTGGGAAAAATTAGGATGAAAAACTCAAAATTTGAAAAGATAAAAATAGATTTTTATCGAAATGAACTAGTTTTGAACTAAAATTAAAACCCGACTATTTTTAAATAAATAAATTGGATTTAAAAAGGGGTTTTAAATAATCGGAATTTCTAATATATTTGATTGAAATTGAATTAGAAGTGATTTGTGTGTTTATCGTGAACAGTGTTTTAAATAACACTTGTTCTTTAACCCGATAATAAATAGAATGTGATTTGGGTTTGTCGTGAACTATGTTTTAAATGACACTAGTTCTTTAACCCAGAAAAAGGAGTTTTAATGAATCTGCAATTAGATTGAAATGGGAATTGATAATGAAAATTATCAAATTTGACAAGTGAGCGAGAATGGAGTATCACCAGTTTTGCTCCAAAGCGATAGTTAAATCTTTAATTAGATTTGAACGTGAAATGGTAATTAATTTTATCGATAACACCGTGGTGTTGGATATGGAGTATTACCAGTTTTGCTTCATGGGATGAATAGGTTGGGATTGGGAAATAAAATAAATAATTACTCCGATGTGATTCGCTAATCTCGACTAGTTTGGAAAACCATAATTTGGTTTGAAATGACATCCAAAGGAAGATTAAAGGATAAATTTTAAAGAATTTATCTTGGATAAAATTAATGGGAACCTTTCCCTAAGAATATGAAATTTAGAAACTAGTTGTACGTTAGCTAAGAAGAATGGTTTCCTGGTATTGATCTGATGTTGGTGTCGGCCTTCGGGGTTAATATTTGGGAAATTTTTCTCTTGTTGATTTACGGTTAGTGACTAATGAATTGGAATGAGGCGTATGTTGTGTTTGTGTAACATTTGTTTTTAATATACGCGGGTTGTTCGGAAAGGCCGAGTTTACACCCATTCTGAATAACCGATTCGACGATAAGTCGAAGATGAAGACGGTGGTTGAAGACCGGAAATCTTCAAATCGTTTGGATAATTACTGACGATCCTGATTGGGCTGTACACCCAAGAGGATGGAAATAGTTGGTGGTCGTCCAGACGTACTTGGAGATCGATGGATATGCGAGGAAAGTGCCTCCGGTTTCATTCAGACCCAGAACGAACTTGTAAATGGATTGTGTGTCTGACATTGGATTTAATTCTGTGTTGATTGATTTTTGTTAAATATATATCTGTTTGGCGGCGGAGAATTTATTCTCTTGCTTAACGCCCTTCTCTGAGACGTACGAACTTAGAGGTTATATATCGATAGATATCAATCGCATGGCATGAATTGCCTGTGTGGCATGCTGAGTTGCATAGATCAAGGCTTATGTTGAAAAGCAAAGTCTTGTGGTTGATGATCAAAGCACGGCCTACGTGGCAGCTTTGTGTATAACGTGAATTCGCGAGCCTCACACCTCGGTATGAGTTAAAAACGGGATACGGACTGCAGGGAGAGCACGACGTTTCTTTCTAGCTATGGTGGTGTCAGTGACTTACCAGCCTTGACATTTATATACTTTTCACCTATGTGGTTGTTGGATGAGGCGCCTCTATTTTAGGTCTGTAAGGACCGGGAAACGTGTGTTCAGGAATTGCCAATCCTCTAATGTAAGTGAGGACCGGCCCTGAAGATCCAGGGTTGCCCAGAGTGCGTAGCCCTGAGACATTTGCTAGAGTGTCTCGAAAGCGGAGAGGAGCTTGCCCCTTGCCTCGACTCATGACGGAAATCCAATTTCCAATACGTGTATTGCGGTTTTAATTGTAGAACTAGTTTGGCGACATGATAGATGGTACCCATGCCGCCTATGATTGATATTTATGATTTGAATTGTTTTGACAATATACACTTATTATAGTATCAAATGATTTGTTTTAAAACGTACCAAGCATGTTTGGCTATTATAAGGGAAACCCCTATCCTCCGGCTTGCGTTGCATTGTGTGATGGGACCTGGGTCTTATAATAGCTTCATTTTTCGAAAAAGCATTGCGTTGTCTATTGATATTCACTGGTATTCTTGGGAGGAAAACCGTTCCGTGTTATACGGCGTGGTCCCTTGAATTACTCTCTTTTAAAGTAAAGTTTAAATAACTGTTTTTAATTCTCACACCAGTCACATGACTGACCTGGAGTTTATTGTTTTAACCTAAACTCTGGGAGCCCTTATTTTGACACGGGCAGCTAGTAGTTTTGGTTTTGCAGATTTATATTCACAGGATCCTGGTCTACAGCTGGAATGATGCTCGGAAAGCTTTGTATCCGTGTATCACCTTCAGTTGTGCTTTGTATTATTTTCCGCTGCTATGTAATTTATTGTAATCTCTGATATTTATCGAATGTAATTTATTCAATTATACTATGTATTTTCTTGTATCTGATGGAATTGTTGTAATAACAATGAAATGTTCTTCCGTCTGCGTTCTATTTTGTCCTGTTCTCAAAACGATCAGGGGTTTCGAATGGTCTAGATTGGTTTAACGACTGATTCGGATCGAGCGAAATTCCTTGTCGTCACAATGGGTTCCAGATAATAGAAGCGACTCTTAAAACATCTTAGCTTATTTACCAGCAGAATGTGTAAATAAACATGTTTTCCAAAATTAATGTCAAATGAACATATTTTTCCCAATTAATGTCAAATGAACATAAATGACAAATTAACATGTTTCCTAATTTAATGTCAAATGAACATAAATGACAGATTAACATATTTCCCAAAATAAATGTCAAATAAACATATTTTACAATTAAATGTCAAATAAATATATTTTCCATTCTAATGAACATAAATGACAAACGAACGTGTCTTTCCCCAATTATTGTCAAATGAACATAGATGACAAATCAACATGTTTTCTAAATTAATGTCAAATGAACATAAATGCCAAATTAACATGTTCCTCTAAATAACATGAACATATTTTCTTAATTAATGTCAATTAACATATTTCTCAAATTAGCATGAGATATTCACTAAATTAATGTCAATGAAAAATTAACATGTTTCTCACATCAATGCCACATTAACATGCTTAAAAATAAATGGATAATAACATGTTTACCAAATCAATACCATATTAACAAATCAACGTCAAATAACATGTTCTCCTAATCAATGTCATATTAACATATTTACAAATTAATGTCAAATAACTTGTTTATCTATGACATCTCTACTTAATATATAATTAAGCTTAACCTATTCTGATTCACATGTTTGCATATTCTTCCTTTATAATAATCCCAATTTATAGTCCTTGATTAACAAATTCTAATATACCCAATTCCCCTTTTTAATTTTATTTCAGATTATTCCAATTCTACGCTCAGAATAAACTAAATAGGCATAATAAGGCTGTAAATAAACAATGGCAGAAAGGGGACAATGAAGAAGAATATACATATAAACAAATAATAACTACAAAAGGAGTACATAATTGACAGTAATTAATAATATGTAAAATATTAAACTTATAAACACTTGTATTTTCATATCCAATATATTTTAATGGCAAAATCCTTTTTATTTAGGTTGCTAATCACTACAACAACTATTGTATTTATTTTAACATTAACTTAGAAGAAATCTAAAAATCATAGTAATACTCACATAAAGTTGTTGTAAATCCAGAAAAGACCTTTGAAACTGAAGTATAAGAAGAAATATTCTTTCGTCCTATATTTTGACAGCACCCTAACTCATTTCCTAATTTTATTTTAGAACATGATAGAGTGGAGGAAGAAGATGAGGAAATATTTTGTGTAGGAAAATAGCGAAAGTTGCTAGTCTTTTTATAGTAGAGCTAGGTGTCCATGTTCATTGGATTTATTGTCCAGGTTCATTGTATTTTACACATCAGAGTAATACATCTGTAATTATCCAGAAACGTTTGAAGCTGGGTCGACCAACGTTAGATCTGGGTCGACCCATGTTTAGACCCAATTAAGGGCTGGGTCGCCAATTTACCGTTGCTTTATTTTCTATTTATTAATTTTTATTTAAATTTCGTTTGATTATTACTATTTCATACTTAGTCCAACTTACGCAAACAAAAGTCTATCCAAATCAGAATTTCGTAACGAACGCAACTGTGAAATCCATTTTTCTCAATTCTCAATATTTTTCTGCTTAATATTTATTTTATCATTTTTATTCGTTAATTAATTAATCCATTAGTTAATTATTTTTTTCTAAAAATTTGGGTTGTTACATATTCCCCTCCTTAAAGGATTTTGTTCCCGAAATCTCCAAAGCTAGAAGAATGTTATGAATGTTAACATCTAACTACTCAACCATCAACCACTGGTATCCATTGTCCTTAGAATTTTTAATGCTTTATATGAGAATATGCAAATGTGCCATGTATATGTCCGTGAGATACTGAAAAAATCAAGCGATCTACTGATCCAGTTGACCGGCTTAATGCAATTCATGTTTGTAACATGCATCCAATATGTATGCAAAGAATCCTAATCATACATATAAAATTCTATATATGTGAAACAACCATTCACCAAAATGCACCGTCCAAGTGATTATTCAACCATTTTTTCATCTATAGCGAATATAAATTAAAATGTGCACACATCCATATGCAATATGTAAGTGTTTGAGCCGATCCCTAATCTAATACCTAGTGTGTATATATGCATCCACTAGCAAACACTTGCATCCACTTGCAACCATCAAAAATAACATGTCTTAAACACGTGTTTCAACCATATTCTATCATCTACAAGCTCAAGTCCTAAGATATACACTTTCCAAGGATATACTAGAAGAAAGTTCATAATCAAAGGAAGAAGTTGCTGATAGAATATCAAAGAGGAAATACTTATCAAAAGAATACGGATAAGAAACTTGATTCCCTTGGGGAACTATTTGCATCTCTCTCATCTTAGTTACTTCGGGGAGAAACTCTCAAGTGAGCTAATCCAAAATCTTACCTTACTCTTACCGGTAAAGTCACACTTCTCCTTCTTACCTATCTTGTTCCATGGTTCATTCTACTTATATTGTCCAAACCCATAAGGACTTACTTACCACCCAACTTATATATATATATACATATATATACATGATTTTTCAAAACCTCATTTTAAAAAATTTAATGAGGAAAAGTTCTAGTTACAAAAATTTCTTTTGAAATATATATACATATAGTTGCTTTTATGAAATTTCCAAAATACAAATTTCATATCAAAATACATTAGTCTTTCAAAATTCTTGTACTTTAAAACTTTATACATATGGGATTACAACTCAAAGTGGTCCCACAAGTTTCCATAAAACACCTCTTTGTTACATCTTGTCAAAGAACACAATTATTTCAAAAATCCTTTTACTTGGTTTTTTTCGAAAACCTTTCCATTACAAGTGAAGTCCAACTACTTCCTTAAAATACATGCGAAAAGTTCCAATATAAGAGTCACGCTATTCTTTTCAAAAGATAGGGTTTAGGGAGTAAAATATTCCAATCCAACTAATCCTTTACAGGCCAACACTCGAGTTCGAGTACCCCTAAGAAACTCACTTTCCTTCCAACATCTGAGATGACTTATTATACTGATAGCTTGCCTAAGCTTCTAACCCGTCCATTGAAGGCATATTCCCACAACTAGGAAAGACTCCAGTCAAAACCATGAAACTCAATTCTCACATACACTTTGTGCTTATCAAAAAATTCTACAAATTTAGCATTGCCACAAATGCAGATCTGAAACTCCTAGAGATAATCTTTCAATCACTTACTATGTGGAATATATACAACACAAAGAGAACTGAACCAATGCTTCCTAGAGACGCATAAGAAAAAGCAGGAATATCAACATGACTGATCCTTCAGGTCGCAAGAAGTCCTAAAAAATTAGTCCATGGCATGACTTAGCCCAACCATCTCCTTCTTACAGCCAGAGTAGCCCCCAACATTTAATAGATATTAGGCCTATAACTTTTCTGTAACACCCCGTGTATTTTATAACAGTGAAATTCACAAATTAAAGGGAAACGGGATATGCCATTGCGTTCGTCTCGGAAAAATACACGAAATAGAGTCCGAGTTTTCGAAAAACGGAGCCCGTATGACCAAATTATGGCCCGATGAAGTTTCAGATAATTCAAATTTCGAAAACAGATTTGAATTTCAGCCCAATCAGAGTAGGCGGGAAAAGTTCCCGCCCAACCCACCAGGTCGACCTGGGGGTAGACCCTAGGGTCGACCTGCCAGGCCGGGTCGACCTGGGAGTCGACCTATGGGTCGACCTGCCCCAGGCAGGTCGACTCTAGAGTCGACCTGGGGGTCGACCTGCCCAGGCAGGTCGACTCTAGAGTCGACCTGGGGGTCGACTGGGGAGTCGACCTGGCCCCTGAGCCAGGTCGAACCCAGCCCACCATGACTGGCCTGGTCTGTGTTTGGTCGATTTTCTGAGCCTTGCCTTGTCACTAGGGCTAGGTGTCAGCTCCTGGTTGGTCTCTCCTTTGAACGAACGGCTATTATTAAACCAAGCTCCATCGACGGTCTAAATCAACTCACAAACTCTATAAAAAGGACCTAAGACTAACCCTAATTCACACAAACTAAAATGGAGATGAGACCGTCATGCCGCTGAGGAGAGACTAGGAATAGCCGTCAGAAATTGAGAGACGATTAGGAGATAATTTGAAAGATTAAAGCAACGTTAATCAAATAAAAGCAACGCCTACAACAAAGGATAGCATCTCCAAATTCAGAATTCAGATTCCTGAATTGAAGATTCGTCATACGTTGTAAGTAGAGTGCTATTCCGATGTGAATTAAATAATTGTGTTGATTTGTGTAAAGTATGAAATGGAATTGTGGCGATAATAATCTATATTTGTATATTGCTTTGATTATAAACGATTTGGGAATGTTGTAGTATGTGATTTGATATTCGCAAGCATATGATTCATATTGAAAGCTACGTGTTTGTGGTAGTTATTTACAACACCCATTTGGTAATTGCAAGTATATGGTTCATGTTGAAAGTAACAACTATATGTTGTAATAGTTTATTTGAGATTCATGCAAATATATAATTTACTGTTATGCCAACATGATGTATAGTTTTATGGTCATCTTTAGTGTAATGGGATCCATTTGAGTATTATGATTCATATATGTTGGAATTGGCATCATGGTTCAAGTATAAAAATCATGCTTTTGTGATAGTGACAAAAACAAGCATCATTGTGAACTTGTATTAATTTTATGAACATGACTAAACTATGTTTGTTGTTATGCCTAATTGAAAAACATGTTTTTAGGCTTATGTTGTTAGCATAATCATATGATAATATATGTGACACATAAGTTATATTAGAATTACATTAGAATTACATTCCACTTGCAAGTTTACATAGATAGATTAAGAACCATGATTTAAGTTTAGGTATGTTTATGCTATAATTCTATGGATAGAACGATTCATGTTTAAGTATTGTCTATGCCATAATCATATGAATAGAATGATTCATGTTTAGATATTGTTTATGCCATGATTATATGAATAAAATGATTCATGTTATGCCATGATTATATGATGTTACAATTGCAAGTTCACATGTGCCTACTTTATGTTAACTGAATCGTTCGTTGCAAGTTCATGCGTTCACACTCCCCTTTTTCATGTTAACTTATAAACACCATGTTATAAGCCTCCCCTTTTCACTTGGCTAAATTGGGTTTAAGTATTAAACCCAACACACCTTACATTGGAGCGAACGGGTAAAACGGGGGTAATAACGTTTGGGCTAAAATATAGAACATATGTGTTGGCATGTTTGACGCATGCCAACAACCTTGAAAATAAATTAAATGGAATAAATGAATTCTAATCAATAAAGGTAAATTTGAATAATGGGCTGCAAATATTTACATATAAAAAGAAAAGAGACAAAATATGTAAATGTAGAAAATACGATGTGTTTAACCCGAGGTTGGATTGAGTTGTGATGTAAACCTGCCCGGAACCGCCCGGCTGTCCAGTAGTCACAACAATACCTATCCAATGTGGGTGGTTAAACACGGAGCCCAATAAGGACCCGAGGTTAGACTGAGTTGTGGCGTAAGACTGCCCGGACCCAACCGGCAACAGGCAGCCACAACAATACCTGTCTAATGTGAGAGGTCAAGGCTTTAATAAGACAATTAAGGCTGAGTCAGGGTTGATAGGATTAAGTAAATTATATTAATACTTAATCAAAATGGAACATGCTAAACTAAACAGACTGATTGGGGGTTAGGTTTATAAAACACTTAACCAACTTAGCATGTTGGCCAGAAATAGAAAACCTAGTAGCGGGGGACCCTTTTCAGCAGTAACCCTACAAGGTATCATGATACCCTGAAACTAGGCAGGGTGGGGCACGATTACTGGGCTGATTGTAAGCGGTCAAATCGACGGCGGTGGTGCAGCAGTGTAGGTTCTAACGGGGTGCGGGCGTGCACACACTCCGGCACAGAAAAATAAGGCACTGGGTACCAGTAGCATACCTGTGCATTCTAGGATTGTATCGGGCCGCCACCATAGGACTTGATACACCCCATGGTGGGACCAGCATAGGTAACTACAACATCGGGGGCCGTAAGACACATGTAACTATGCGAGTAGGAGCCGAACATCAGAAAAAGGATCACTTCACCCTGATTATGGGGTGCCTGTTGGGAACTAGTTTATATGGGTACAGAGATTAATATGGGGTACGATAGTATATTCGACCCTAGACAACTTAACTAAGTTTATGGTGCTTTCCCATTTCTAGTTTATTCTTATCATACCCAGTTCTTTATTCATAGACTGAATAGTCCTAGACTTACTCTGGCTTTATGTCTGACTCTACTTTTCTTTCATCTTCTTTTCTTCCGTCCCCCCCCCCCCCCCAGGTCCACAGGGAGGGAACACCGCAGCTTGACCAGCCTTCATATCTAGCTTAAAGAGAAAGAATGTATTGCTTGGATCTTTTCGTTTTGGACTATGGCTTTGGACAGCAATTATGGGACTTTTGCAGTTTATTTATGTTTTCTTTATGCTTCTTTAAATATTGTAATCAAGACAATTATGAAGATGTTATGTTTTTGGAAGTATTGTAAGACAATTATGGCATGGTTTGTGTAACATGTATTTTGATGAAATAAAAGTTGTTGTATTCCGCTGTTCAAAAATATGTGTTATTATATCTGTCTTGTATATCTGTGACTTATACTTATAAACCTCCACCAAAATTAGGGCATTCCCTTTGAGAGTGACCCTAATGGAGGTGGGGTGTTTCACTTGGTATCAGAGCATAGGTTTACCAGATAAGATAAAAAGTTTTGAAAATTTATTTTTCAAAAAGAAATTTAAAGAAGCATTTTTAAAAGATAAAATATTATTTTATTTTAAAAAGGCAAAGTCCCCCAAAGCCATAGGTACTATCTCTTATCCTTCGTTTTGAATCTATCCTTTTTGTTTCAGCATGTCCGAAGAACTTAACTTGCCAGCGGTTGTACCAATACCTGGTTGGTTTAGACGGTTCTTAGAAGCAAGGGCCACCCAGCCAGGTCCTACCGTTCCTCCTCCCCCAGCTGCAGGAAATCATCCAGCTTCAGCAGCACCTCTTCCTCCACCTCCTCCGCGGGGAAACACTTTTGCTAAGATATGTAAAGATTTTAAAGCTATGGGAGGAAAGGACTTCCATGGAACTGAGTCCTTCGTGGCAGCTAGGAATTGGCTGAAAGAAACCGAGGACATATTCGTCATCTTTGAGGTAGAAGATAGGCAGAAAGTACAACTGGCAGTGTGGCTACTAAAGGGCGAGGCTTCCTACTGGTGGGAAGTCACTAATGCAGAAAGACCAGTGGAAACATGGGAGGACTTTAGGGCAAGGTTTGAGGCTAAATTTCTCTCAGACGTGGAAAGGAGTTTGCAGTTGGAAAAATTCTTATTTCTTAAGCAAAGGAACAAGACAGTCAAAGAGTATGTTAATCAGTTCGATGAGCTGGCTAGGTTCGGACTGGACCTAGTCAACACCCCACACAAGAAGGCTCTCCGTTTTGTGAAAGGGTTGAATGAGCCATTACACAGTTTGTCCATGACCCATATACCCATGGGAGCTACGTATGAAAGGTTGGTACAGATGGCATTGCTGAACGAAGAGGATAAGGGCAAGAAGGAGACAAAGGCAGAAAGCTCTCAAGGGAAGAAAGAGGGTTTACAGCCTAAGAAGACGGACTTTAAGAAGGGTGGGAAAGACAACAAAGAGAAGAGGAAGTGTAATTTCTGTGGCAAAGTGGGGCACTTAGTGAAAGATTGCCGAAAAAAGAAGGCCAAGATGAATGGTGGGTGCTTTTCTTGCGGTGAGACAGGCCACATGGCTAAGGACTGCCCAAAGAAACGAGGACAGGGGCAGAGGGCTGGATCCACCTCAGGGGTACAGGTTCATGTGCTAGAAGTGCCACCTCTGCAACAGCGAGGTATAAATACTTCTGTAGAAAGTGTAGTTTATCTTTATGATCACCCCGTTCGCACTTTATTTGATTCTGGCGCATCACACTCCTTTATCTCGTCTGCTTTAGTAGAATCTCTGCACCTAGAGACTAGTATGGTAGAGGACCCCTTAATTGTTTCAAACCCAATCGGGGGCCCAGCTCATTTGTCAATGATCTGTTTGGAATTGAAAATTTCTATTCTAAGCAAAGAATTTAAATGTAGTGCCTTTGTTTTGGGATTTTCGGGATATGGTTTGATTTTGGGCATGGATTGGCTATCCAGTAATGGGGCCATCCTTGATTGTGAAAAAAGGGCTGTTAGGCTCCTGACCCAGCTCGGTAACACTTTGGAAATTACTTGTAATCCCTCGTATGCGGTTACGCTTAGTTATCTTGAATCGCTAGATGCCTCCGTTGAAAATTTGCAATCGGTTAGAGTGGTCCGGGAATATCCGGATGTCTTCGAAGAGGTGAAGGACTTGCCTCCGAAGCAGAAGATAGACTTCCGCATATATCTTGTAGATAATGCAAAGCCCGTTGCGTTACCCGTTAGACACATGGCTCCACGGGAAAGGAAAGAGCTCAGTAAACAGATTAAAGAGCTTCTAGAAAAGGGGTTCATTAGGAGGAGCATTTCAGAATGGGGCGCTCCAGTGGTGTTCGCTACAAAGGCGGATGGTTCACTCCGTCTATGTGTTGACTATAGGGAGCTCAACAAGCTAACGAAAAAGAATAGGCACCCTCTCCCCAGAATTGACGATTTGTTTGATCAGCTTGTAGGAGCGTCTGTTTTCTCCCAACTCGATTTAGCGACCGGTTTTCATCAGCTAAGGGTGGCTGAAGATAGTATCAATAAAATGGCATTCAGAACCCTAGACGGCTTCTTCGAATGGCTTGTCATGCCTTTCGGCTTGACAAATGCGCCTGCTTACTTCGTGGACCTAATGAGTAGGGTATTCAGGGATTTCCTCAATAAGTTCGTAGTGGTCTTCGTAGACGATATCTTGATCTTCTCAAAGAATGAGGAAGAGCATGCTCAGCACTTAAGGGCAATCATGGAAACTCTGCGAGTCCATCAGCTAAAAGCCAAATTCTCCAAATGCCACTTTTGGAGAGAAGAAGTGAGGTTTCTTGGGCACATAGTATCCAAACAAGGGTTAGCCGTGGACCCTACTAAGGTAGTGGCGGTACAGGATTGGAAGACACCAAGGAATGCAACTGAGGTCCGAAGTTTTCTAGGACTAGCAGGTTTCTATCGAAAGTTCATAGGGATTTTGCGAAAATCTCAGCTCCGCTCACAAAGTTGACCAAGAAGAATCTAGTGTTCAATTGGGACTTGGATTGCGAGTTTGCTTTCCAGCGACTGAAAAGGGCTCTTACAATAGCCCCAGTTTATACGTTGCCAGATGGAAGCAAGATGTTCACCGTTTATACAGATGCATGTGGGACAGGGTTAGGCGCCGTCTTAATGCAAGAAGGAAGGGTAGTAGCTTATGGCGGGAGTCAATTGAAAGTGCACGAAAAGAACTACCCGACCCACGATCTTGAATTAGCCGCCATCCTCTTTGCACTCAAGTCTTGGCGACACTATCTCCTAGGTGAGAAGTTCGAACTTTACACTGACCATAAATCGTTGAAATATCTTTTCTCGTAGAAAGATCTTAACTTGAGGCAACAGAGATGGATGGAGTTTCTTGCCTCGTACGATTTCGAGATCTCCTACACTCCAGGCAAAGGCAACGTAGTGGCAGACGCGTTGAGCCGAAAGAAACTAACCCTAAGCCCGTTGTTTGTTGAAAGACAAAGCCTAGAGTTTATAGCCAGCTTTGACTTTAGGCCCTCCTCCGATTTTGTACCAGGCTTGCTAGCATCTCTCGAAGTACGCCCGACTTTAGTGGACTCAATAGGGACAGCACAACGCGAAGACCCTCAGCTTGTGGAAACGATTGATAGGCTAATTAGGGGTGAGACTTCAAGTCACCTCAACAGATACTCCATCGACGATAAGGGTTGGCTAAGGCGAGACGGAAGACTATGCGTCCCACAAACAAGGGATTTAGTAAAGAAGGTTCTCGAGGAAGCACATCACTCCAAGATGACGATACACCCAGGCGGAGATAAAATGTACAAGGACATAAAAAGAACTTTCTTTTGGAACGGCATGAAGAAGGACGTGGCAGATTTCGTTTCTAAGTGTATGGTGTGCCAACAGGTTAAGGCGGAACAGAAAAAGCCTGGCGGTCTACTACATCCTCTAGAGGTCCCGCAGTGGAAGTGGGATAGCATCTCAATGGACTTCGTTGATGGGCTGCCTAGGTCTAGGAGAGGCAACACTAGCATTTGGGTAATAGTGGATAGGCTTACTAAAAGCGCCCACTTTTTTCCTGTCAAAAGTAAAAGAACTGCCTCATCCCTAGCATCTCTTTACCTCAAGGAAATCGTTCGACTCCATGGAATACCATCCAGCATTGTTAGTGACCGAGACCCTATCTTCACAAGTGAGTTTTGGCGGAGTCTGCAAGAAGCGGTAGGCACACAATTATGCTTGAGCACAGCCTATCATCCCCAAACCGACGGCCAAACAGAAAGAGTGAACAGAGTTTTGGAGGACCTTCTAAGACTGTGCGTCCTTGACTTCGGAGGGACATGGGAAGACCATCTTCCTTTGGTGGAATTTGCCTACAACAACAGCTATCAAGCAACCATCGGAATGGCGCCCTTCGAAGCTTTATATGGAAGACCGTGCCGATCAACCACTTGTTGGTGGGAGTCTACTGATAAGCTCATACTTGGACCAGATATGATCCGAGAGACTTCAGAAAAAGTAGACTTAATACGAAGAAGGATGAAGACGGCCCAAGACAGACAAAAGTCCTACGCCGACAAGAGGAGGACCGACCTTGAATTTGAGGTTGGGGACAGAGTTTTTCTTAAGGTATCTCCGCTAAGGAACGTTGTTCATTTTGGAACCACAGGAAAGCTAGCACCAAGGTTCGTAGGGCCATTCCCTATCATTGAGAAAATTGGGAAAATGGCCTATAGATTAGAGCTACCCGAAAAATTGGCCGGAGTTCACAACGTCTTTCACGTTTCACATCTCCGAAAATGTCTACATGAGTCTGCTGAAGTGGTAGAGCCAAATATCCTAGAAGAAGCTGAAGTGGAACGCGAAGCAACCGTAAGGAAGGTTCCAACCCGCATATTAGGAACGGAAGTGAAGAAGCTACGCAACCGCGAAGTCAAGCTCGTCAAAGTTCAGTGGAGCGACGCCGAAGAAGATGCAACTTGGGAAACTAAAGCTAGAATACGCGCAGCCTACCCTTTTCTTTTCGAGGGTACATCTTTGATCTTTCCTTTTTCCTTAAGTTGCGCTTTTGTCTATCTTTTTAGGTATATCTCCTCGACCTTATCTTTTAGGTAGAAACTCTTTGGATGAAAACATGTAATTGAAACATGTTATGGATGATGGTTGCAAGTGGTTGCAAGTGATTGCTAGTGGTTGCTCATGGTTGCATATACACACACAATCTAGGTTTTAGATCGGCTCAATCACTTCATATTGCATATGCATATATGTTTGCATTCATATATGGTTGAACTTTAATGTGTTGTCATATGGATGTTGCATTTGTATGAATGATTGTGCACTCATGTAGAATCATGAATAGGAGGATTTGCATACATAATGGATTCATGGCACTTACATAATTTGCATTAAGGAGGTCAACTGAATCAGTAGACCGCCTGATTTTGCATTAGATAAGTACATGTACACACACACTTCGCATATTATCATGAGGCATTAGAAGTCTTTTAAGGACAATGGATGCTTGTGTTTGATGGATGAGTAGATGGGTGTTTGGATGTTAGGATGTACATTCTTCCTGAACTTGAAGATTTCGGGACGAAATCCTTTTAAGTGGGGGAGAATGTAACACCCCGTGTATTTTATAACAGTGAAATTCACAAATTAAAGTATAATTAATTCAAAATCAAAGTACTAAGGGAAACGGGATCCGCCATTGCGTTCGTCTCGGAAAAATACACGAAATAGAGTCCGAGTTTTCGAAAAACGGAGCCCGTATGACCAAATTATGGCCCGATGAAGTTTCAGAAAATTCAAATTTCGAAAACAGATTTGAATTTCAGCCCAATCAGAGTAGGCGGGAAAAGTTCCCGCCCAACCCACCAGGTCGACCTGCGGGTCGACCCTAGGGTCGACCTGCCAGGCCAGGTCGACCTGGGAGTCGACCTATGGGTCGACCTGCCCCAGGCAGGTCGACCTACCCAGGCAGGTCGACTCTAGAGTCGACCTGGGGGTCGACTGGGGAGTCGACCTGGCCCCTGAGCCAGGTCAAACCCAGCCCACCCTTGCTGGCCTGGTCTGTGTTTGGTCGATTTTCTGAGCCTTGCCTTGTCACTAGGGCTAGGTGTCAGCTCCTGGTTGGTCTCTCCTTTGAACGAACGGCTATTATTAAACCAAGCTCCATCGACGGTCTAAATCAACTCACAAACTCTATAAAAAGGACCTAAGACTAACCCTAATTCACACAAACTAAAATGGAGATGAGACCGTCATGCCGCTGAGGAGAGACTAGGAATAGCCGTCAGAAATTGAGAGACGATTAGGAGATAATTTGAAAGATTAAAGCAACGTTAATCAAATCAAAGCAACGCCTACAACAAAGGATAGCATCTCCAAATTCAGAATTCAGATTCCTGAATTGAAGATTCGTCATACGTTGTAAGTAGAGTGTTATTCCGATGTGAATTAAATAATTGTGTTGATTTGTGTAAAGTATGAAATGGAATTGTGGCGATAATAATCTATATTTGTATGTTGCTTTGATTATAAACGATTTGGAAATGTTGTAGTATGCGATTTGATATTCGCAAGCATATGATTCATATTGAAAGCTACGTGTTTGTGGTAGTTATTTACAACACCCATTTGGTAATTGCAAGTATATGGTTCATGTTGAAAGTAACAACTATATGTTGTAATAGTTTATTTGAGATTCATGCAAATATATAATTTACTGTTATGCCAACATGATGTATAGTTTTATGGTCATCTTTAGTGTAATGGGATCCATTTGAGTATTATGATTCATATATGTTGGAATTGGCATCATCGTTCAAGTATAAAAATCATGCTTTTGTGATAGTGACAAAAACAAGCATCATTGTGAACTTGTATTAATTTTGTGAACATGACTAAACTATGTTTGTTGTTATGCCTAATTGAAAAACATGTTTTTAGGCTTATGTTGTTAGCATAATCATATGATAATATATGTGACACATAAGTTATATTAGAATTACATTAGAATTACATTCCACTTGCAAGTTTACATAGATAGATTAAGAACCATGATTTAAGTTTAGGTATGTTTATGCTATAATTCTATGGATAGAACGATTCATGTTTAAGTATTGTCTATGTTATAATCATATGAATATAATGATTCATGTTTAGGTATTGTTTATGCCATGATTATATGAATAAAATGATTCATGTTATGCCATGATTATATGATGTTACATTGCAAGTTCACATGTGCCTACTTTATGTTAACTGAATCGTTCGTTGCAAGTTCATGCGTTCACACTCCCCTTTTTCATGTTAACTTATAAACACCATGTTATAAGCCTCCCCTTTTCATTTGGCTAAATTTGGTTTAAGTATTAAACCCTACACACCTTACATTGGAGCGAATGGGTAAAACGGGGGTAATGACGTTTGGGCTAAAATATAGAACATATGTGTTGGCATGTTTGACGCATGCCAACAACCTTGAAAAGAAATTAAGTGGCATAAATGAATTCTAATCAATAAAGGTAAATTTGAATAATGGGCCGCAAATATTTACATATAAAAAGAAAAGAGACAAAATATGTAAATGTAGGAAATACGATGTGTTTAACCCGAGGTTGGATTGAGTTGTGATGTAAACCTGCCCGGAACCGCCCGGCTGTCCAGTAGTCACAACAATACCTATCCAATGTGGGTGGTTAAACACGGAGCCCAATAAGGACCCGAGGTTAGACTGAGTTGTGGCGTAAGACTGCCCGGACCCAACCGGCAACAGGCAGCCACAACAATACCTGTCTAATGTGAGAGGTCAAGGCTTTAATAAGAGAATTAAGGCTGAGTCAGGGTTGATAGGATTAAGTAAATTATATTAATACTTAATCAAAATGGAACATGCCAAACTAAACAGACTGATTGGGGGTTAGGTTTATAAAACACTTAACCAACTTAGCATGTTGGCTAGAAATAGAAAACATAGTAGCGGGGGACCCTTTTCAGCAGTAACCCTACAAGGTATCATGATACCCTGAAACTAGGCAGGGTGGGGCATGATTACTGGGCTGATTGTAAGCGGTCAAATCGATGGCGGTGGTGCAGTAGTGTAGGTTCTAACGGGGTGCTTGCGTGCACACACTCCGGCGCAGAAAAATAAGGCACTGGGTACCAGTAGCATACCTGTGCATTCTAGGATTGTGTCGGGCCGCCACCATGGGACTTGATACACCCCATGGTGGGACCAGCATAGGTAACTACAACATCGGGGGCCGTAAGACACATGTAACTATGCGAGTAGGAGCCGATCATCAGAAAAAGGATCACTTCGCCCTGATTATGGGGTGCCTGTTGGGAACTAGTTTATAGGGTACAGAGATTAATATGGGGTACGATAGTATATTCGACCCTAGACAACTTAACTAAGTTTATGGTGCTTTCCCATTTCTAGTTTATTCTTATCATACCCAGTTCTTTATTCATAGACTGAATAGTCCTAGACTTACTCTGGCTTTATGTCTGACTCTACTTTTCTTTCGTCTTCTTTTCTTCCGTTGCCCCCCCTAGGTCCACAGGGAGGGAACACCGCAGCTTGACCAGCCTTCATATCTAGCTTGAAGAGAAAGAATGTATTGCTTGGATCTTTTCGTTTTGGACTATGGCTTTGGACAGCAATTATGGGACTTTTGCAGTTTATTTATGTTTTCTTTATGCTTCTTTAAATAATGTAATCAAGACAGTTATGAAGATGTTATGTTTTTGGAAGTATTGTAAGACAATTATGGCATGGTTTGTGTAACACGTATTTTGATGAAATAAAAGTTGTTGTTTTCCGCTGTTCAAAAATATGTGTTATTATATCTGTCTTGTATATCTATGACTTATACTTATAAACCTCCACCAAAATTAGGGCATTCCCTTTGAGAGTGACCCTAATGGAGGTGGGGTGTTTCATTTTCCTTATAAGTCCATATGCTGTATTAAATCCTACGCCATATTTTAGGCTCGTAATTTACCCCTTGTTGTAAATCAATATCATATAAGGCCTAATCATGGAAATCTAATCCATACCCGGAATTCCCCAAACATCAAGATTTCTAGTTTCAACCCCGGCTCACCACAGATAAATAGATAATCAAGCCAATTACCACGGGGTTCAGAAACTACTATAAGGCCTTAGGGAAAAACAATCACTAACGCTATCATCACACCCTCAAGGATTTACCCTATCTATAAAGGACCGCTCCAATAAGCCTACAATACAAACTCTCTACAAGATTCAACTTATCATGGCTATGGCCCCAACGTAGCCAATACATCAAAGGAATAAGAACAAAATATTCCTAACCAAAATGGGAAAACTAGCAAGAACTAAAGATATATAACATTCTTTCTTCCGTCAATCCTTGCCTTTTACCATTTCTTTCTTATTGTCCAATTTATGTCTACTTATATATTCCCTATATTCCTTTGGACATTAGTATACACATGTTGAGTTTTTACTTTCCATTTTTTAATTTATCGTTTTAGGAAGTTCTTATTCCTAACTGACTGTTACCAAAAATGTATGAAAATCTTTTTCCATAGTATGAAACAGTCTATTTTATAGAAACCATGATTGCAAGATATTTATTTTTAATTATCTTTAAGTTGGAGGATAGTGCAACATGGTAAAAACCCATATTCTGCACCAATCCATTCATTCTTACAATGACGTTTTCTATGTTAATTTCAAACCTAGCTAGAGAAATACATTCCTTTTTCCTAACCAATCAATCTAGTTTACTCTTAACTTCCAAATAATCCTTTTTATCACTAAACTAATAAGGTAGTTTCATCCATAATTAACCCGTTTTTCTTTGTCAAGCATCAAGTTCCATTCTAACTTCGACTTTTCCTAACTACTGAGCTATGGTCCCTTAATCAAATTTCAACCCATAAAGGAAAGCTTAGATAGAATGCCTTATAACTCAACTAAAAAGATAAAGATTTAGAAAGAGTCAAAGGAAGCTTGTAACTGACTATAAGAATATATTATTTTCAAAAGTAACTTTTGATTTCTGAAAAGTGAGTTTTCCTTTGACAATACTTTTGTTTAAAACAAAACTTTAGTAATCTTAGTAAGCTTGGGCTCTGATACCAAATGTAACACCCCACATTCCTTAATGTCACCCATATGAGGATTTCACTAAGAAATTATGAAGCATTGTAGGTATAAAGACATAAAACATCACAGAGACTAAGATTTCACAAGACATAAAAATATAAATTTTTAGTGAAAGAAGAACTTTAACTTTTAAATACAAAACCATCTTTGTTTTAATTCACCAATAATTCTAAAGTGTTATGTCTCAAAATTTAAGTCAAAAACAGCATCCAAGTAAAATAATATTATTTCTCAAATAATCAAAAAGATGCAACCTAACCTTGGATAGAAGTCAGAAGTGACCCAATAATTACATAAACTCTTCACAACAAAATCAACAAATAAATTTGAAATATACACTTTCTCTCTGTAAGCCTGGGGGGAAGAAAGGAAATGGGTCAGACATAAAACCTATGATCTGCTATGATTACCAGCTTGACTATAACTTATGTAAAATAGATAAATAGTTGTTCTAGTGTCATAAAAGGGTAAGTGTCTGTACATATCTAAAGGTGAACAATAACTGATATGAACTGATAATAAAGACTGGTTATTCTTATAAAATGACAATGATGATGATAATAATTGGATCAGGTAATTGACTATTTTGCACTTCTAGAGATTCATACAGAAACAAGTAATTAGGAAGGATTTTTCCTAATGCTACCCATTGATTGGCTCCCTAAACTGACATGAGTAACCTATGCTAGCTATGGTATTCGGGGATATCGGTTTCGAACCCACCAACAAAAAAGACACAACCCTACTCGTCGATGTTACATTGTCTTATCTTCCCCAATATAACCCATGCATGCTCATGATCCACCGGAACGAGCCCGTACCCACCTCTAGAATTTGAACCTCTTAAAATCATCTATTAGTAAAGCATGCCTTAGTCTCTACCTAATGCAAGACTCACTTGATAATAGGTGGATACTAGTTGATATGAGTTCCAAACCAAAAAACAAATAGCAAATTGACACAAGTCACCCTTAGGTTTAGTCCCTGAAGTTAACTTGGATTTTAATAGTCCTCTTATATATTTTAACAGTAGAATGGACATCTTAGCTTATTAATCAGGCATGTTTAACTTAGTAGGTTTAAGTTTATTAATAAGCTTAATATAACCATAAACAAATTGCAGGTTGACACAAGACACCCTAGGCTTGCCTCCCTGGTAATTTTAAGAGTCCCTCATATATTTTACCAGTAGAATGGACATCTTAGCATACTAATCAAACAGGTTTAACTTAGCAGGTTTAAGTTCATTAATAAACTTAATATAACCCTATGTTACATTCCTTTGTTGTAAATAACATTTCTTTTTAAATGGAATTCTTTACACAACCCTTCCCCAAGTCAGACAGATCCTTGCTCACATGTATTGTAGATACAAATTACAGGTAACTTAATATTCAATTAATTATATTTTGTTTCGATTCTCATGTTTACTTATTATATAATTAAGTGTCCCTTACCCAAATTCACATGTTTTCCATTTGCATGTTAATTTCCAATTAAGTACCATTAATTCTAATTAACATGTTTTCCGACATAGATTACTTAATGTCAAATTAAGTATAATTCATTCTGATTAACACATTTTCCAAATACAGGTTACTTAATATCATATTAAGTACAATTACATTTTTTTCCAAATTAACGTGCATTTTCAATTAACGTCAAATAAGCATGTTTTCCAGAATTAATGTCAAATGAACATAAATGACAATTTAACATATTTTCCCTAATTCATGTCAAACGAACATAAATGACAAATTAACATGTTTCCTGAATTAATGACAGATGAACAGAAATGACAAATTTGCATGTTTTCCCCAAATAAATGTCAAATGAATATATTTACCATTCTAATGAACATAAATGGAAAATGAACATGTTTTTCCTAATTACTGTCAAATGAACATAAATGACAAATTAACATGTTTTCTAAATTAATGTCAAATGAACATAAGTGACAAATTAACATGAACATATTTTCTTAATTAATGCCAATTAACATGTTTCTCAAATTAACATGAACATGTTCCCCAAATTAATGTCAATGAGAAATTAACATGTTTCTCACATTAATGCTATATTAACATATTTACTAAATCAATGTCAAATAACATGTTTACCAAATCAATGCCATATTAACAAATCAATGTGAAATAGCATGTTTTCCTAATCCATGCCATATTAACATATTTACAAATTAATGTCAAATAACATGTTTACCTATGAGATGTCTACTTAATATATAATTAAGTTCAACCTATTCTGAATCACATGTTTGCATACTTTTTTCTTTGTAATAATTCCAATTACAGTCCCTGATTCACAAATTCCAATATATCCAATTCCCCTTTTTAACATTATTCTAGATTATTCCAATTCTACACTTAGAAGGGAATAAATAAACCTAGTAAGACTGTAAATAAACAATGACGGAAAGGGATAAGGAAGTAGAATGTACATATATACAAATAATTACTGCAAAAGGAGTAGATAATTGATAATAGTTAACAACATGTAAAAGATTAAACTTATAAACACTTGTATTTTCAGATCCAATATATTTTACTGCCAAAATCCTTTTTATATAGGTTGCTAATCACTACAACAACTATTGTATATATTTTAACATTAACTTAGAAGAAATCTGAAAAACATAGTAATACTCACATAAAATTGATGTAAATCCAGAAAAGTCCTTTGAAACTAAAGTAGAAGAAGAAATATCCATTCAATCTTTATTTCAACAGCACCTTAACCTCTATCCTAATTTTATTTCAGAACAAGATAGAGTGGAGGAAGAAGATGAAGAAATATTTTTTATAGGAAAATAGTGAGGGTTGCTAGTCTTTTTATAGTAGAGCTAGGCGTCTAGGTTCATTGGATTTATTATCTAGCTTCATTGTATTTTACACATCAACAATACATCAGAAGAATTATCTAGAAACATTCAAAGCTGGGTCGACTCTACTTAGACCGCGGTCGAGCCATGTATCGACCCATTTATCGACCCCTGGGTCGACCCATGTGGTGACCCAATGGGCTGGGTGGCCATTTACCGTTGCTTTATTTTATATTTGTTAATTTTTAATTAAACTTTGTTTGATCGTAACTTTTTCATACTTAGTCCGATTTATGCAAATCAAAAGTCTATCCAAATCAGAATTTCATAATGGATGCTAGATGAAATCCATTTTGCTCAATTCTCAATATTTTTCTAGCTAATATTTATTTTATCATTTTAATTCCTCGATTAATTAATCCATTATGTTAAAAAATTGGATTGTTACAATTGTAACAACCCGGAATTTGGGGCCAATTTAAAATTTTCATTTTAGAGATTTTAGAGGTGTTTAAATAGTTGAAATGAATTATTTTAAATAAAAATGACTAGAAACTTATTTTGACTGAATTTAATGCGAATATATTTAATTTAATTATAAAAGGAATTAGAAAAAGGACGGTAGTTTGAAAAGTCAAACCTGAACTTTGACTGACCACACAGGATGCAGAATAAACCGGATTTTGGTGAAACCAAAAATATTTAAATCTGTTAATGAATATCTTTCTAAAGAATCTGAAAAATCAAAGTTTCATAGCGGGAATCAAAAGTTATGGCCAAATGAATTTTAAGAAAGGTCTCTATAGAGAATATATCACCCTTGAAAATCGACATTTTGCATACGACCTCGGAATTCGACGAAACCTGTAGTAACCGCATTTTTAGCTGTTGAATAATAAATTTATTTAATTATTAAATATCGTTATAGCGATATCGAGAACCATAATTAAATAATATTGAATATTTAATTAATATTTATAATGAATAATATATTATAATGTCGAAATAGTCGGAAATAGTGAAATTCACAATAGAGTGTGAATTGAATAGTATACGAGATGTGGTTGAGTTTCGATTCGAAATATAATAACGAATATATTGAATCGACGATAGTTGAACGTATAGTTTATAATATATTTATAAACGAGCTTGAAATGGCGCTGCAGTTCGTGAATTGGCAATTCGAACTTCAACTAAATGTACATGATTCGTTTTAAATCGGATTTCTGTGAAACAAGAAACATGTGGAGTTGGTGGAGTATATCTTTCTAGTGGAAGAGAAAAATCGGGATTTCGTCGGATAGATTTTGATTTATGTCCAAATCAAATTTCAGAAAAGTCGCCGTGGAATTCCTTTATAATTTGCGACGCTTTATATACGTTATAAAAGGATTTTCGATATAAATTGAATATCGAGATAATCTGGAATCTGAAATATCAAGCCGTATATTCTGATATGATATTCTAGAGCTGTACGATATCATATGTGAAGATATACGATAATATAAATTTATTTATATTTAATTTAATTATATTTAAATATATTTATATATTTAAATGGGTCATCTAGAGCTTTAAAAATAGCCGGTTTTGCAAACGAAGTCGGAATTCGACGAAACTAATTTTATTGGATCCACAATGTTAAATTATTGCTAGATGTCCAGTTTCGTGATTTTTAGAGTCACTGTGTGGTCGTACGGATTTTTAGAGTGGAAAATAGTCAGTATTACAATGGTTAAAAATAAACTGTGTGAGCATACGAAGTCGGAATTCGACGAAACCAGTTTCGTTGGGACCGTAATGTCGAGATGTAGTTGCATGCCAATTTGCATGATTTTTGGATATTATATGTGGTTGCACGGATTTTTGAATAGAGATGAAATTTAACGCTTGAATTAAATATTCAATATAAAAATATAAAAATAACCCTATAAATAGTGAACTACCTCCCTCTTAACCCTAGACAATTTCATTCCCAAAGTCAAAGCTATTTCCGCCGCGTTTTACTTTTTCCTCACAGCAAAATTCTCAAACAAAGAAAATCAAAATAAAACCAAAGAAAAATCCATAAATTATTTCATGAATATATATATGTTCATAATAATGAACTCTTCTAGCTCGTAGCAATTTTGTGGGGTTCGACGCTAACGTTGGCATGGTGGTTTTGGCAACAGTAAGATTAGGGTTCCATCGAATTGGCGGTGGAAGCAGCGATGCAGGTTTTTGATATTGGATCTGGGATTAGGGTTGAAAACCGAACCCTGTGTGCTCATTTGGTAGGATTCGACGCAAAATGATGTCGATACTGGCACTGTAGTTGTTTCAACGGAATCAGGGGGAGTAGTTCGAGCGTGATGTGGTAGGGAGGAGGGTGACGAGCTCAAGAAGGGAAGTTTAAAGGTGGGAGTTTTGGTGATTTCGGTGGTTGGTATTTGGAGAACGAGTGGTGAGGAACACTCGGTGATTGACAACGAAGGAGGAGCAGCTTCGTGGTATTTTGGAGAAGGAAGTATACGCGGATCATTTTGGTGAGTGGGCCGACAATTATAAAGGGGTCAAGGCCCATTAGAAATTTTAATTACAAGTTTTATTTAAATTTAATGTTTATAAACTTGTTATCGTTATAATTTGAGCATACGTTATCAGAATTTCATGAAACAAGATCCGACAGGACCATATGGACGAGAGCTTCACAATGAAGCTGACTGGGAGTGGATTGGGGTTCGCTACAATTTATTGTAAAATAAATTGTCCGTTGAAATCAAAACAAACAGTTTATCGTTCTTTAACGATGAACTGCAAATGTGAGTAAAACTCACCAACTCTGAACAGTTTATAATTTCATGTTGTATTTTTAGAACTGTTAATCATCTGTTGATTTCTGTGTGTTGGGTGATTGATTGAACTGCTAGTCAGTTAGTAGAAATATAATATATATATGTATATATATATATAAACTGTTAAATATCTATATGTCGATTCTGTTTGTCAGAATATTTAACAGTGAAGTGGAATCGATGTTATTCTATTGTCTAACATCTGTGATGCAGGGAGACAGGTTGGAGGAATCCGACTGGATTCCTCAACAGTTATTTTATGGTTTTTCATATATCTTGTTATATGATGTGATATATAATCTGTTGTCGATTATATGTGATTGGACGTTATTGAACATCGTGATTTGATATGATTGAATACCATAACATGTCGGGATGTTGATAAGGAGATTTTCAAAGTGATATTGAAAACAGATATATTTATAAATTGAAATATTTATAAATAAGAAATATGTATAAATGGGAATATTTATAAATAGGAGGTATTTAAAAAAAAGGAAATAAATACAAATCATTTTCTTTTTGGAATGGAAAGGCCTGTGTGGCGAGTTTGGGGATTTTCCCGATGCTCCCGTTACAAAGGAGGTTATGGCGAATTTTCCCGAAAATTTAAGGAGTTAGAATATTTCAAGAAAAAATAGAGAAAGGAAATATTTGTAAACCATTTACAAATAGAATTGAAAAGGAAACATTATAAAATAAAAAAAGGGAAATCATTTTAAAATGTAGAACCGTTATTTAAAAGTAAATCTTTTCAAATAAATAAAACGTTGTTAAAAAGGAAATCTTTATAAAGTGAATAAAGCAAATCGAATATGGTAATCGAAGGGAGAAATCGAATATGTTACTCGAAAGGAGAAATAGAATATGGTATTCGAAGTTAGTTAATCGAATATGGTATTCGAAGTTAGTTAATCGAATTAGTTATTCGAATAGAGTTAAATGGAGTTAAATCGATTAGAGTTAAATCAAATGAGTTGATCGAATATAGTTTATTCGAATAAAGAAAAGGAGTTAATCGAATATTAGTTATTCGAATAGAGTTAAACGGAGTTAAATAGAGTTAATCGAATATAGTTTATTCGAATAGAGTTAGAGGAGTTATCGAATATAGTTTATTCGACAGGAGTTAAGTGAATTAGTTAAGTTAAACTAAGTGAATTGGTTAAGTTAACCAAAGTGAATTAGTCGAGTTAATCAAAGTAATTAGTTCAGTTAATCAAGATAAGTAAATCAAGTTAGGTTAATCGAGTTGAATTAGTCAGTCGAGTTAATAAATTGAGTTAGTTAAACCAAGTAAAACCAGTTAAGTTAAATAAGTTGAGTATGTCGAGTTAGGTTAGTCAAGTTAGTTGAGCCTATTTAATCGAATCGAATTGGTCGAACCAAGTAAGTCGAGTCAAGTTAAGTTAGTCGAGTTAAGTTCGTCAAGTTAAATAAATCGATGTTAGTTTCATCGAAAGGAGTTATCGATGTTAGTTTCATCGAAAGGAGTTATCGATGTTAGTTTCATCGAAGGGAGTTATCGATTATAGTTTAATCGAAGTGAGATTTTCAAATATGAGATATTTGAAAAGGATGAGTTATCGAATATTAGTTATTCGAAGAGAGATTATCGAATATCGTTTATTCGAGAAGGAGTTAATCGAATATAGGTTATTCGAAGAAGAGTTAATCAAATAGAGATTTCTCGAAGAGAGTTAATCGGCGAATTCGATTATATCGAATTCGGGAAAGTAATTATACTTTCCAGTGTTTAAATAGAGATTTATTTATTTATAAATAAATAAGTGTTAGGTAAATTATTCACTAATAAGAATAGAAGTTATAATTAAAGTTAGATAATTCGAAAGTAGGGGTTATAACGTTATCGTTATAACCAATGTTTTAAATATAGAAGTGGATTAGTAAAATTGAATCCGAGAAAGACGTAAAGAAGTTGTTAAAGATTTAAAAGATAAACTTTGACCATTTCGAAGTTATAACGTTGTTCAGTTAAGGTCTGAGAGGTAATTATACCCCAACTTGAGTGACTTCCTTCTTAACTAAGAAATGGTAAGGTTTGATCGTAAAGGAGTTTTGGAAATGTTTTCCAAACGAGAATCAGAAATGTTTTCTGATAAAAGAAAATAAGAATTTAGAATATAGGGAAACAGGAGATAAGTAAATAAATGAACTAAAGAGATTAATGTTAAATGATGTTTGTTCGATATAATTTCCATCTGGAAATAATATCATTGTTTGCACACTTGTTTTTCTTTGATAGTTAACTCACAAACTATCGAAGTTTTGACCATTTTAACGTTGTTCATATGGAGAGACCGGTTGGATTTTTATCCAAAGAACCACTCTGTATTGGCATAAGCGTCGCGAATCATATATGCCAAAGATAATTGAAGACGGAGTAAAATGCAAGGGCTATCCTGTTTACAGAATAGTGCCTTCGGTTTGTCCAGTCCCAGGACAACTTGTATGGACGAAGGTCTGACAGAGTATATCCAATGGATCGCGTAAGTTGATCTGTTCAAACGTATTCACGTTTGGTGGCGGAGGAATTCGTTTCTCTTAGCTGTATACCCGTGTTATTTTTGGATAAGTCAATTTGTGATTTGGCGGGTATGACGATGTGACATTTCTAAGTGAATGAAGATGGATGTCTGACATAGTATTTCCAGAAAGGTCACGTACATTGATTTCTTCAACCGTACCAAGAGTGGAAGCGGAGAAGGAAACTTCTTTTAGCTGACACGTAATGTATTGTTGTAGACGCCAATTAGTGATTTTCGATGGATCTGACAATGTGGCATTCGAAGTGAATCTGATGTAATGATAAAGCGTAGCTTCTAGCCTCATCAACCGGTAAATGACAGAAATCGGGCAGGCAGCATGGCTAAGTCGGTCGCACCGAAGTAGGGTGTATAATCACCTATCTAGAGAATATTCATTTGTTTCTTAAATCTATCAATGTTGTCCCATATATATATATACGGGAACGGTTGCTGATCCCAACCGTTGGTGATGTACATTCGATACACTCAAGCGAAATGAGTGGTCGGTCATGTATGGCTGAGTTACAAGATGTTCTTGTTGAACTCCAGTGTATTGTTCCTAGAGTACACTGATCGGAAGGTGGTTCCATACCTTGTCATAGTTGGAAATCCATTATCCAATACGTGCTTGCGATTTTGATTGTATACTATATATGTAGAACGTGAGATGAAAGCGTTTCTGCTAGTTGATATCTATTTGTACATAGACATTATTATAATATCAAGAGGTTTTTGATATAAAGATATTTGGATTCTCATAAGGGAAAAACCCGTTCCGTTCTGCGGCGTGGTCTTATGAGATATCATTTACTTGTTCATGTACCTGTTTAAACTGTTTTACTCACACCAGTCCCATGACTGACCCGGAGTTTATTTTGTTGTTTTCCCTAAACTCTTGGGTGCCTAAATTTGTACGGGTAGTCAAGTAGTCAGGATTTTACAGATACACTTGGAGAGCTTGGAGCAGGAGGCTTCAGGATTCTATAGCTATTATTATTTCCGCTGTTGTTGTAAGTGATGTACTCTGATAAGTGCTATTGTATACATAACTGTTATATTTCAAAGTTATGTTATCTATTATATGTTATTCGTTCCGCTGTGAGGTTCGTGTTACTCTGATGTTGTGTTCTTCTTCTTCTATTCTAAGTTTCTATCTTATCTATTCTCACCTTCTAATTTCTTTCACTAATTACCGGGATTTTTCGATGGTTTGGTTATCGACGTCGTGCTTACGTCGATAACCAAAGTCGCTCAAAATCCGGGTTACTACAAAACCACTTTTGTTGGATCCGAGATGTAAAATTATTGCTAGGTTTCAAATTTCATGATTTTTAAAGCTAGTATGTGAGCGTGGCAAAAGAAACTGTGTTTTGTCAATTTCGGTCAAAATTAATTGACTGGAAAATAACCATTTTTTAAACAGTCTCAGAATTCCACGAAATAAATTTTTTTAGGATCGTATCGTCATAAGAAAGCCAAAAATAATTTTTTCGGATTTTTCTGAATTCGTATGTGACCCCGGAAAAATTAGAAAGTCCGTTCGAATTTAATATTAAAGAATTAATTTGAAAATAAAGAAAACATACTGTAAACTTCAGAATTGGACTTCGGCAATAGCACCATCGCGTTCAGAAGACGTCAAAACATATTGTTCGACAGTCATTGGAGTCCGTTTGGAGATCGGATGGAAAAACCCTAATTTTGGATTTTTAAAAAAAATATAAAGAAAATACCCTAGTATACCGTACAAATACGGTGCTACAGTCCTTTTTCTTCTTTGTATTATCAGCCGCCGAACCCATTATACATCAAATCTTTGAGCTCCGATTTCTCCCAATCCATGGCGAATTAACATATGCCCCTTTGGACTTTTTTGAAGATCTTTGAATGCTCTTCGATCTCAGACAAACCCCACCCCTCCTCGTGCCCCGAATCTCGAGAATCGCGCCTCCAAAGACATGGCCTTTGAACCGCCTCCGCCCCCACCTATCGCCGCCGCACCCTCCACCGTGCTAGGCGCACGTGCGCCTCTCCGAGGCCGACCACCTCCAACAACCCTCACCTGAAACCGTCAACTGCACCTCACGAAAATCGGATTCAAAGTTTTGAACTTTCTGAAGTTCAAGGTAAATTTCGATTTTAGTTTTGCCACGCTTTTAAATGTCGCAGTGACAGTTGTTAAAAGTGTTTTCTAATTTATACATATGAACTTCAAATTGAAATCTTTTAGATCTGAAATCGCCGTGACTTCGAACACGAGATCTGATCGAGTTTGACCTTCATCTCAGTCCCGAGCAAAGTGAGAATTTATTTTTAATTAAATTTAATTAATTTAATTATTATCCTAGCGTTATGTGAAGTTTAAATGGTAAATATCATGCTTGTGATACCGATATATTTTGTTTTGTCATATTTGATGATGGTTGGTATGTGTTTGTGATGGATAGTTTAGATCCGTATGATTATCACCTCTTATGTAATCACTTGTGTTGATTTGGATTGATCTAATTTATCAATTCAAAATAATAGAAGTATGATTGTCACATTCTTATGTTATCGCTTTTGTATGTTTTTGAATTAATCAAACTTATCGATTCATAATGAAAGAGACATGGTTTGCCATTGTTATGTTAGTGCTTTCGTTTATTTGAATTGATCTAGATTATCAATTCAACATAGAAAATAAAGGTTTGTCTTTTTAATTGAATTGATCTAGATTATCAATTCAACATTGTAAATGAAATTTACATTATTTTTAATATGGATAAAAGTAGAAATTTACATCGTATGAAATTACATTTTTTTTATGTAATAAAGAAGTAAGGAATGGGCATGTAAATTAAAACTACATTTTTATAATGTAAATAAAGTAGGATTTGCATTGAAATAAAAAGTAGGAATTTGCATCGTAAATGAAAAATTACTTTTTTTTTGTAACTTGGAAATGAGAAATTACATAGTAAATAAAAATATACGTTTCATATGTAAATAAAGAATGAGAATTAGCATGTATAGAAAATTTACATTTTTATTTGTGGATAAAAAGGATAATTGGCGTCGCAAATAAAAATTACATTTTTCTTTGTAATTAAATGTGAATTTACACGATATGTTAAAAATTACATTTTTCTTTGTAATTAAATGTGAATTTACACGGTATGTTAAAAATTACATTTTTTTTCTTTGTAATTAAAAGTGAATTTACACCGTATGTTAAAAATTACATTTTTCTATGTAATTAAAATGTGAATTTACACGTATGTTAAAAATTTACATTTTTATATGTAAATTATATAGGGATTTACACGATATGTTAAAAATTACATTTTTTCTTTGTAATTAAAAGTGAATTTACATAGTACGTTAAAAATTACATTTTTCTATGTAATTAAAATGTGAATTTACACGTATGTTAAAATTTTACATTTTTATATGTAAATTATATAGGGATTTACACGGTATGATACAAAATTACATTTTTCTATGTAATTAAGATGTGAATTTACATCGTATGTTAAAATTTACATTTTTATATGTAAATTATATAGGGAATTACACCGTAGGATTAAAATTACATTTTTCTATGTAATTAAGATGTGAATTTACATAGTATGTTAAAATTTACATTTTCATATGTAAATTATATAGGGAATTACACCATAGGATTAAAATTACATTTTTCTATGTAATTAGAATGAAAGTCTGCATTGAAATCAAAAAATTACATTTTTATAATGCAACGTATGATGAGAGTTTGCTTTGTAATTAAAAAAAAAAATCATATTTTTACAATGTAAATAAGAAGTAAAGTTTGCATTGTAAATAAATTTACATTTTTAGATGTAATTTAGAACATGATTCTCAATGCAAATATAAGTTACATTTTTAATATTATGTTTTTAAGATGAGAAAATACATTGAGGTTAAATTTTACATTTTATATGTAATTTAATGGTAGGATTTTGCAATGTATCAAAATTAACATATTTTTAACATGTAAACAGAAAATAGAAATTAAATTTACATATAAATGATAAAGACGGAATTTACATTTTTAATGTAAGTAAAGAATGAATTTAGGATGTTGTGATATGATCTTCATTTTCAAATGAATTAAAATTTAATAAGGATCAGTTGTTGTTAGAGTGTTGTTTAAATCAAACGACGTTATTTCGATTAAACGATGATTATATATAGATAAATATAATTAAAATTTAAACGAATGGAGCGCGGTAGTTCGCGTTTTGAAATCGTACCTTTAAACGACTATACATGAAGATCCGACCGTCGGATTTTCTTGAAACTGAAACCGTTAGCACAGTCTTGGAAAAATCTTTCCAACGATATATATTACGTTAAGATCCAACAGTTAGATTTTGAGAAATGTAAAAATCAAAATTGATTGAATGCAGCGCCATAGTCGCCCGTTGACTTAAGGCGTCGTTATATAAAAATTTAATTATTCTAAGTAATTAAAATAGGAAGTAATCAATATAAAGTGATACGAAGGATTTTAAATATATATATATATACGAGGATTATTTGGAAAGTCCAAGTTCTCTCATTCCAAATAATCAAACGGCGTTAATGGAAGTATGAAGATGGCGTATGAAGACCGTAAATCTTCCCTCGAATGGACAACGATCGAGGCCCTGATTTGACTTGCTCCCGATTCAAGGGTCATGGTCATTGCCCAAACGTACGTGTTAATTTCACGGGTTTGGTTTTCGCTCAGACCCAGAGCATAAGCTAATAAATGGATTGTGTGTCTGACATCGTACTCTATTAAATATCATGTTATTGATCTTCTTTCGAATGTATGGATGTTTGGTGGGGGAGAATTTATTCTCTTGCTTAACACCCGTTCATATATTTCGGCAAAGGATTGGAGTGCGATATGGAGTGATGATGTGGCATGTTAAGATGCATAGGATCAAGGCTTTGTTGAAAAGCAGGCCTGGTGGGACGATCAAAGCATAGCCTGTTTTAGGCATAGCTTTGTGTATAGCGTGACTTCGCGAGCCTCACACACCGACGGAGTCTAAAATGGGAGAAGGGAACGCAGGGAGAGCAGCACGTTTCTTTCTAACTAGAAGTGGTGATTGGGCTTTAACACGGCCCAACATTTCACTTATGTGGATGTTGGAATGAGGCGCCTCGGATGATAGGTCCTATAGGATCGGGAAACGTGTGTTCAGGAATTGCCAATCCACGAACCTGTATGTGTGGACCGGCCCTGCAGGATCCAAGGATTCACTACGGGGGATCCTGAGACATTAGCTAGAGTGTCTCGAATCGGTAAGGAGATCCTCCCTAGCCTTGACTCATGATGGAAACCCAAACTTCCAATACGAACCCACGGATTTGATTGTATTACTAGTATGGAAGCACAGTATTATGGTATATATGTGTCCTAGGATTGATACATTTATTTTGAAATGTTTTCCATATATACTAATAATAATATTAAACTCGTATATGCCATATTTAGCATGTTTAATCACCATAAGGTAAAACCCTATCCTCTGGTTTGTGTTGCATTGTGTGATGGGACCTGGGTCTTATGGTGATTCCATTTTTCTCAAAAGCATAACGTTGTTGTACGATTTACTTATTATTTGTTCTGACACTTTTATGCACGGCAATCCATTAGAGTAAACCCGTTCCGTGTTAGCGGCGTGGTCTTTGGATTTGCCTTATTAATAGTGATTAATTAGTTAAGAATTCTCACACCAGTCCCACGACTGACCCGTTATTTGATTACACCTTTTTGCAAACTCGGGTGCCCTCCTTTCTACACGGGCAGCCAAGTAAACAGGTTCATTCTTTGCTTGGAGTCTTTTCTTTGGAGCTGCTTATTATCTTTCTTGGATTTTCTTTCGTGGAGAGGTGATGACTTGGAGCTTGAAGACATCTATCATTTGTTGCTATTGCATCTTTCTCTTTTTAATTCTAGACATTAAACTTGTTTCGTTTCACGTTGTTTAAGTTGGAGTTGGAACTTATTTCTTTTTTTGCAAACTTGATGTAATAATTTAGAATTCTGTGACTGTGGATTTTCTGTGGTTGATGACATTATATTTCCGCTTCAATGATGTTGTTACTCTATGAGTTTCCTATGCTATGTTGTATCTGTGATATGTATTATTGTATTTATGTTGTATTCCAAATGATTATTCCTTACTTTCATCCCGTGGAAGTTTGGGGTCATCACAACAATAACTTTTCTTCCTGTTTGAGATAGGCAACAAGTTGTGTCCCCTTGGTTTGATATCCTTCCGAACCTGAAATACGATAAGTTGGGGATCACATAAAATGTTCAATGTTACTACCCCCAATCCTTTGTGAGTTTTAGCCTGAAAATCAGGGCCTCGTATTCAAAACCATTGTTGGTAGCACAAAAATCCAACCTTAGGGCGTAATAAATCGATTGTCCTTGTCCTTCAGGTGTCAATAGTACAATTCTGTTGATAGAACTTCAATCATTGCGGGCTCCTTCAATGTACAGTTTCCTGCATCCCTCCTATTTCTAGCATCAGGAAGATTTGGGCTATTCTCTGGAATATCATCCTCAGGGGTTACAAACTCGGCTATGAAATTTACCAATGCTTGTCCTCTGATTGACTTTCGATGAAGGAAAGTGAGGTCAAACTGACTTAACTTGATGTTCCACTTGAGCAATCTTCCAGGTGCCTCGGGACACTGGAGGACATGGTGTAGCGTTGGTCAGTGTATATTTTGATGGGATGAGCCTGGAAGTAATAAAGGATCTTTCTCGATGTAATCAACAAGTCGTAGGCCAACTTTTCGATTTTTGGATAGTTACACTCTTCTACTGTCAATTTCTTGCTTACATAATACACTAGTCTCTATACCCGGTCCTCTTCGTAGACTAAGACTGAACTAATATCATGAAGAGATACAGCTAGGTATACAAACAAGTCCTTATGATCCACTAGCTTGGATAGCATCAATGGTCTCTCCAAATGAATGATCAGGTTCCGAAATGCTTCTACATAATCAGGTATCCAAATGAAGTTGCGCTCCCCTCGCTTTATTAGTTCAAAGAAAGAAATGCACTTGCTAGTAGTTCTAGAGATAAATTGGACCAGGGCTGCAACCTTCCTGGCCAGGCTCTACACGTCTTTAATATTTCGCAGTTCCTGGATGCTTTTGGTTGCTTTAATTTATTCGAAATTAATCTCTATTCTTCGAGAACTGACAATGAAGCCCAAGAATTTTCCTGACGCCATGCCAAAAAAGCATTTCAAAGGACTAAGCTTCATCCATTATATACGGAGTATATCGAACATCCCAACCAATTCTTCAACATGATCTATTGATTGCTTAGATTTTACCAGCATATCATCTACATATTGAATCGACAAGTTAATCGATCCTAGGAAGTGGAAAGCTATCTTTTGGACAAGCCTCATTTAGGTCGGAAAAATCAATGCACGTTCGCCACATCCCATTTGCCTTCTTCAAAAGTACATGATTTGGCATTGCATCTCGAATGAATCCATTATCTTTCAACTTTTCAACTTCTTCCTTCAAGGCAGCTGACCTCTCCGGGTCGAGCATATGCCTTTTCTGCTTTACCGAAACATGCTTCAAGTCTATGTTCAGCGAATGGGTCATAATGGATGGAGATATCCCACACATATTAGCATGGGACCACGCAAACACATCCAGATTTGTGCAAAAAAATCAATAAAATCCCTCGTCTGGAGGGTATCTAGGTGAGATCTGATTTTCAAGAACCTGGTTGGGTCATCGATATCGGTCGAAATCTCCACCGTAGTTTCGTTTGGAGTCTCCTTCCTACATCCATGCTCCTCGTCCTCTCTTGGATCAATATCCTCGAGATGGCTACTAGACGACCCTATCTGGGATGTCTTCTGTAATTGCTGTGCTTCTGCCATATTTGCAACAGAGGGTTTATCTTCCGACTCCACATTTTCCTTTTCACGAACTTCCTTCCATTTAACCAAGTAACACGCTCGTCCTGCTACCTGGTCCCCTCGTACTATGCCTACTCCATCTTTAGTCGGAAATTTGGGAAGTGGGCACATGCTCTAAAAATTTTAAGGAAGGGCCGAACCAATGGCATTGTTAAGGGAATTTATATCCATCACAAGAAAGGGAAGGATTCAGACTCTCCTACGGCCCCTTCGCCCAATTCCACGGGTAACTCAATCAATCCCACTGTCTTGTTTATCGACCCATTAAAGCCACGTATTCTTTTAGTCCATGGCTTCAAATTTCTCACATCTAACTTCATTTGGTCATAAGCTCATTTAAATGGAATATTCATGGAACTCTCGTTGTCAATAAGTTCCTTCTGTACCATTACCAGGCCGATATTTGCCGTAATTACCAAGGGATCGATAACTAGGGTCTCTACCCCTTCTGATTCTCTATCTCAGAAGACGATATTGTATGCCATCGTCTTTATGTACTTTACAGGGCTTATTACTTTGGGGTTGCTGCATTTCCATACATCCAGATGTTTCACAACATTGACATACAACTCCATGGTTGGGGTGTTGTGGCCTACCAGATGTGGCCCTCCAACTATGTTATTGATAACAATTCCTTTATTCTTTTGCAAAGTGGTGGCTTTGGGACCTACTTGTCTTTGCTTAGAGGCCAACGTCCCCAGACCCCTCTCTTGTGGGACAGCTTTATATTCATCAAGCTTTCCTTCTCGTATCAGCTTTTCAATGATGTCTCTGAGATGACGCATTCATTAGATGTATGGCCGTAAATCTCATGAAATAAAAAAATCCTAGTCTCACGCTTTTTCTGTGGACTCACTAGGAGGTGGTTTCTTGTACTGCATAGTATTGCACGTATCAAAATAGATATTCCCAAGTGTGTCGCTTAGCCTCATATAAGTTTCGAATGTCTGGAACCAAGGTCTCTTTTTAGAATCTTCCTTCTGGCCTTGCTTTGTGTTGCCATTCTTTTGTTGATTTTATTTCGTTTCCCGTGATTTTCAACAATTACTTCCATCTTTCCAAAGTTATCTCCAGACAGTTTCACTGCTACATTGCTCTGAATGTTTTTGTTTGGCACGTTATCCGGCTGCTCATCTGAATTTAGTTGTACATCTTCTTATCGCAGTCGGATATTAGCTTTTTCATAGAATAACTCAATATTCATGGAAGGCTTTCTGACTAGATATCTCCCTATATTCCTCTTTTTGTCAACTCCATCCACTATGGCCATCAGGACCATTTCATGATCAGGATTACTTACCTCGGTCACGGCCATGTTAAGCAAGTTAAGATAATCTCTTAGCAACTCCCTATTAGCCTGCTTAATTGCAGAAAGAGACATGACATGCTTCGACTTTGTGGCATGAAGTAAAAATTGGTTCAAGCACTTCTCACTTAATTCTTTGAAATTTGGAGCAGAGTACATGGGAAGTTGTATGAACCACATAAGCACTACCCCAATGAGGAATATCGGGAAAGCTTTGCACTTAATCGCGTCTGGGGTTCCAGAGGCCTACATGTCCCACGAGTACCTCATCAAGGGTTGTTGAGAGTTTTTTATACCCGAATAGTGGCCTATTTGGGGAATATTAAACCTCCTGGGGAACTCAGCTTATAGGATGTCATTTGTAAATGGCGTATGGCTATGGTGAATTTCCCAATCTTCACTCTTGTAGTCCCTGTTATTGTTCATAATTTGTTGTACAATGGCGGTTATGTCTGGAGTGCTGAAGATGTATTGATTTGAATTCTCAACTTATCGAGCTCCCTTTATCCCAATTTCAGGCAAGATGGCCCAACCCATCATCCGGGCGGAACTTACTTGACCCTGGTTGTCCCCGTCAATCACCGGACCCTCGGGAGGAAGTATAGGGACATGGGTTACCCGAGAGGTATCGCTATTTATAGTAGGAGGGAGACTTCGACTGGGCTAGAGATCAGGCTCAGTGCTCCTCAGTCGACATGCCTCGGGTCAGCATCATCCAACCGGGCCTAATCAGCGATTTCAAGTTGAGAAGGGAGCCTCCTCAAGTGCAAATCCCGCACGTTCTCTGGCCTTTCTAATGGTCAATGTTGCCATCGTTGGTCTCCACTTCTCTCGGAAGATGATGAGTCTTCAGCATCTTGATCTAGCAATGATGAAGTTGCTTGCTGATTTCTAAACTTGACCCACTGTCTTATCATCTGATTCATGTCCTGCCTAATCACAACGTTCTCCTGAGTGTGTCCATTCAATGCTTTCATCGTTTCTCAAAGCTAATCTATCCCAGCCATGAAATCATCATGGGTTACAAACACTAAAGAGGGGGCTTGGTCAGTTAGAGTAACGAGCGCATGAGGAGGGAGGGTAGCCTGATCTTCTAGTCGGGTCGACGTCAAACCTGGAGCGGTAGAGACGACTTGAGTCGAACCGATAACTAGAGCAAAGGCAGCTCCCACAAGAGACACAAAAGTATGCTGCTGTGGTTGTTTTCTAGAAGCGCGTGCAGAACATTTGGAAACCATGATTAATGAAGATGATTGAAACTTGGATTTCGTCTTGGACTTAGCAATCCAAAAGTTGAACAAAAATGCTTAAAAGGCTGGGAATAGAGTTTCTCAGTGAAAGCACCAAAGTGTTGACACTAAAAATTGGCACAACACCCAAAAGAGTGAATGAAGAGAATTAAATGGAGAAATAGAAATGAAAAAGGAGAATGAATGCAATCACACACAAATTAATTGTGGTTCGACATTAACGAGCCTACGCCCACTTTATAATCACTCGTTTTTAAATTAATTTCGATTACAAACAATGATGTTAATGGCTAGTCTCGAATATCACAATATAATAGGGATTAACAATCAAAAGAATTGCAAAAAGTCCTTTCTTTGAAGTTTTGGAGGGCTTTTTATAGATGCTATGGTCCTTGGGTTGACTAGGACACATGTTGCCAATCTCGAGTTTGCAGAAAAGGCTGGAGAAGTATTCTTCTTGTATGGAGAGGCCCAATCCGACTAAGCATGGATAGGTGGCGTAGACCCATTATTATAGGAACATTAGAAGCGGTCATAATGGAGCAAGAGCGAATCTTCAAGAAGATATTTTAAGTGCAGGAATGAGCTCAGCTCAATCTGATCAAATCAAGATTCAGCTCGATCTGAGAAGTCCTGAAAATCTATATTTGGATTTATGCATGGTCTTCTACCGGGGTCAAATTATGTTTTCGTCGACCCAAATATCCCGAGTTTCAATAGGAATTTGGAAATTTATCTTCTGCGGTAGCATCTCGGGTCGGTGCGCTGTTGGTTAACTCAAACATTCTTCGATGATGGCACGCCCCTATGCCTGAGCCTGCAATATTTCGAATCGACCCAAGCCTTAAACCGAGACGGATGTTTATCGAGCAGATTTTTGGTAATAGTCCATGAAAAATCATGTAAGTAAAGAACACATTTACATCATAATTTAAAAGTTGTTGAAAAGGTATGGTTATAAGGATAAGGATGGGGATTTGAGCATCTATTCATGTCCAACACTCTTCATTTAAGGAAATTTTGATGCAAAAAATCAAAAGAAATTCAATTTTCCTAATTGTCTTCATATAACAAAACTACAAATCTAAAGTTTTTCCTATACAAGTACAAATAATACATAGATTGTGCAAAAGTGACATATGTTGTGCATTTAGATGCTTTTCTACATTCTTTGATGGGATGATATCTTTTTGGTTCACCAAACTTCCACCTAAATCTATATGTAGATTCAAAGATCTATTTAGGAAATTCATGAAATAGTTTTAACAACATACTACCTGATATAAGGACATTATATCCCTCTTTGAGTCATTCCAAGGTCCATAAGAGTTGTTGAAGGTTTTCTTGAATTGTTCAACACCACGGTCATAAAAGAAGGCAAACCGGATAGGAAATGAGTCTTACGCTGTCGAGCCATCAATAAAGAAACCTATTTCAAATCATGGTCAAAAAAGGATATCATGGACTTAGAGATGTTTTAGAAAAAAAGCTAATTGTTTGCAATACTAAAAGTGGTGGAAGCCGTTGGAGGAAGATCTGGTGTTGAAAATCCAAAGGAAGCTATTCAAAATAATTTCATTTTGAAACTAGACTGAATGGTTGTTAGTAGTGGGAGTAAGGATGAAAATGAGAAGAGATTAAGTTAAAATAAAGGAAAGGGTGAAAGAGATAAGAAATCTTTAAAGGTTTAGGGTTGAAGGAGTATATATCATTGAAGCTTATGAAATATCTTCTTGGTTATCAAAGAAACTGAAAGCTATCCACAACGACCTACCAAGAAGCGACAGGAAAACATAAACATTCTTAAAAGTTTTTACATTTTCATGAAATACAAGAACATAATAAAAATGAATGCCAAAACTTGAAGAATACAATTAAAGAATTAGTCAGGAAGAATAGTCTATAGAAATATATGCAAAATCCATAGGAGGCGATTGAACCACCTAAAATGCACGGACAAATGGTGTAACACCCCACCTCCGCTAGGGTCACTCACAAAGGGAATGCACTAGTTTTGGAGGGGCATTATCGAGGCAAACAAACACAGAAATATTACAAGACAGAACATAGATAAAACAGCGGAAGGATCAAAAGAAAATTTTCATTACTTTCAAAAAGAGTCAAAACCTTTTACATTCAAAATACCAAATAGCCAAAGTCATTATTTTCCATTACAACAAATTCTATTTTGCATAAATAAAGAAGCATAAACTTAAGACAACAAAAGTAGCTTAATTCCCCAAAGGTAGCAAAAATGCAGCCATAGCATAGCTCAAGATCAAACCGTACATGAGCTGAACCGAAAGCAAGAAAAATCCAAGCTAAGTGCTAGAGTTCCCTCCCTGAGAACCTGGGGGAAACGAAAGAAAAAGAGGCAAAAGAAAATGGGTCAGTCATAAAGACTGGAAAGTCCTAGTGACTTTCAGCATAAAAACAGGTAAAGGTAACATGACATGTATAAACTGAAAGTAAACATAAGGATGCTGTCAAGATGGGCAAGATAGACTAAGATAACACAATAAATCTAGTATAGCATCGCATTTTCAAGGTTCGCTGCACCAATTGTACTAGTATCCCAAACCCATGTCTTATATTAACCATGAAATGATCCCTTGGCCCAATATCATGAAATGACCTATTACTAGGTCCAATAGAACGATCCACTAATCGATTGGCTCCCTACAAGTTGTAAATCGTCGTGTGTCTGTGTCATACGGCACTATCACGAATGTAGTCACCTGTGTTAAGTCCACCATAAGGTGTATCAAGCCCTAGGGTGCCAACTACTGACACGAATCAAGCATGCACAGGTAAACCTACTGATGCCAATGCCTGCTTTTTCAACTCCGGACTACGTGCACGACCATAGTCCGCCTGAACCTACACTGGCGCACCAACTTAGTCGTCGTTCTGGTCGCTTACAATCAGCCCAGTAATCGTGCCCCACCCTGCCTAGTTCCAGGGTACCATGATACATCTAGTGGGTTACTGTTGAAATGGACCGCGTAACTAAGGTTTTCGCCAATAGGTTAAGTGTTGTCATTTAAATTCGTGACTTAACCCTTATCAGACTAGCATGTCAAGTTGGTTAAGTGTTGTCTCTCATGTTCATGACTTAACCCTATCATGTAGCATTAATTCATTAATGCACCCCAACCTCTCATATCAGACCTGCTGTTGTGGTCACTGGATATGCCGAGCAGTTCCGGGCAGATTTACACCACAACTCAGTCTGACCTCGGGTTTCAAGCGCAATATGACCAACTACCCATATTGGATCCTATTATTTGCAGTAACTAGATTTGCCGAGCGGTTCTGGGCAGAATTACACTGCAAACTCAGCCCAACCTCGAGTTGTCCATTTTCAAGTTCATTCTAGTGTCATGTCCATGTTCAAATTTCATATTATGTTCGTGTCAAGTTTCAAGGCAAGCTTCATGTCCATATCCAGATTCAAGTTATAACAATGTTCATGCTTCAATTAATGCCTATTATCAATTTCATGATTCATGTTCATAACCAACTCAGGTTTTGCCTAATCTACCCAAATCGTATTCTCATAGTATGTAAACGTGAATCGATATATATTACAAGTAAATCCAAATCCCGAAATAAAGGGAATAACATCAAAACTATGATAGGCAAAAAGAATGAGCATAAAGTGATAAAAGGGATTACAAGTCTAGCATGATATAACTTGAGATAATTGGTTACAACATCACTGGCATATGGAATAATAGCCTCAAAACATTAGGATTTAAAATCTAGTATGATAAGGTGATAGTCATGATAAAAGTTGACATAAGGTGATAGTCCCAAACTTGTGAATAGTAATTGATTCAACATCACAGGCACGATAATATTGTGGATATGAAAGAATTCGATTTACAACATGAATAGGCCCAAATTAATCTCATAGCAATATTCCCAAAAGTCAAGATCCAAGATGAACAAGAATAAATATGAATCAATTATCATACATAGATCCAATTCCAATTTATAACATGAATAGGCCCAAATTAATGTCATAGCAATATTCCCAAAAATCAAGATCGAAGATGAACAGGAATAGATACGAATCAATTATCATACATAGATCCAATTCCAATTTATAACATGTCCATATTAAGTTTATAGTTTTTATCTAAAAGTAACTTGGACTTACTGTTCATGGTCTAAGAAATTGAGATGCAGAAGTTGAATCTATAAACTAGTCGTCGAATAGTTGAATCGTTGAATCTTGATTTGATTGTAGAAGCAAATCCAAAATATGCCATTACTAGCCGTAGTCTTCAAGAAACAGTCTTCGTGTTTTATTTTAATTTATCTTAATTTAATTTAGAGCAAGGAGAATAAGCCATGTCCATCAAGAATTTGTCCAGCATAAGGTTAGAGAAGAATGGTGTAAGGAGAATGAGGCTAGGAGGCTGTTTATATAGGATTATGCGGACGAATCTAGACAGAAAACGAGACCAGGAAAATCAGAACGAACCCAGGCTCAAAACTGGGCTTCAACACTAGGTCGACCATAGGGTCGACCCCTAGGTCGACCATAGGGTCGACCCCTAGGTCGACCATAGGGTCGACCTGGTCCCTGGGAGGTCGACCATAGTGTCGACCCCCAGGTCGACCTAGTCCTGGGAGGGAAAATTCCCGCCCAGTCTGCACTGGAGTTTGAATTCGAATTTCGAGCTGTTTTTTATTCTGAAAATTCCTGAAACTTCAGAGGGTCATATCTCCCTCATACAGACTCCGATTCTCGAAAACTTGGACTCGTTTCCAAGTAGAATTTCGAGACGAACGCAATGGCGCAGCCCGTTTCCCCTGATTCTTATTTTAAAATTTAATTCTGCCTTGATTTATGGTTTTAACATGTTATTAAAATTAGGATTGTTACATTCTCCCCTCCTTAAAGGATTTCGTCCCCAAAATCTTCAAGTTAAGAAGAATGCATCCTATCATCCAATCAACCATCATCCATAAGCAACCATTGTCCTTAAAAGATTTCTAATGCTATATGAACATATGCAGAAAGTGTGTGTATATGTTCCTTATCTAATGCAAATGATCAAGCCTGATTGATCTTCTTAATGCAAAATATGTTTAGTACCATGAATCCAACATGTATGCAAATAGTCCTAGTCACATAAATATTATATATATGCACAAACATTCATCCATATGCAACGTTCACATGATAACACATTCAATTTCATCCATAAACAAGTATAAACACTCATGCATATGCAATATGAAAATGTGTCTGAGCCGATCTAGTGCCTAATGTGTGTTATGCAACCATGAGCAACCACTTGCGACCATTTGCAACCATTTGCAAACATCAACCATAACATGTTTTAATCACATGTTTACATCCAAAAGGGTTCTACCTAAGGTTCTCAAGATTGGATTAAGAAGATAAGCAAGACAAAACAAAGCATCAAGGAGAAGAAGTTAAAGATGTACCCCCAGAAGGTCCTGCTTGTAGGGCTTGCCCTAGCTTCCTAGGGCAGTTCTTACTAATATGTACAGTATCACCACACTGAAAGCATGCTCCCATCTTCATCTACTTCTTTCTACAATCTTGGACTATAAGCCCCTCAATACCACAGAAGTGACATTTTCTTTTCTCACGTGTCTTGTTATCATTATTGTTGTTGTTGTTGTTCTTGCCTCCTTTCTCGGAGTCGACCTTCTTGTTTTGAGACTCATTAGCCTTGACCTCCTTCTTGCCATTCTTGTTTTCTTCATTTAAGAGTGCCATGTCCACTAACTTTTCGTAAGTAGCTCCCATAGGTATGTGGGTCATAGCCAAGCTGTGAAGTGGCTCATTCAATCCCTTGACGAAACGGAGAGCCTTCTTATGAGGAGTATTCACTAAGTCCAGTCCAAATCGGGCCAGCTGGTTGAATTGATTGATGTACTCCTTGACCGTCATACTTCCTTGCTTAAGAGATCAGAACTTTTCCAGCTGTAGACTTTGTTCAGCTTGTGAGAGGAATTTCATCTCAAACCTTATCCTGAAATCCATCCATGTTTCAACCGGCCTCTCAGCGTTAGTGACTTCCCACCAATAGGAAGCTTCGTCTTTGAGCAACCATACTGCCAACTGTACCTTCAGCCTATCGTCCACCTCGAAGATAATGAACAGATCCTCCATTTCTTTGAGCCAGTTCCTCGCTTCTATGAACGATTCAGTTCCCTTGAAATCCTTTCCACCCATGGCCCTAAAATCTTCACAGATCTTTGAGAAAGCAATTGCACGAGGAGGGGGCGGAGGAGGAGGAAATGCTGCAGCTGGAGGAGGAATATCTGCTGGGCCTGCATTGTTGGCCCTAGCCTCTAAGTACCTCCTGAACCAGCCAGGTATTGGCATGCCCTCTGGAAAGTTAAGATTCCCAGACATGCTGAAATGAAAACGAAGAGATTCAAAACGAGGAAATAAAGGATAGTGCTAATGGCTTTTGGGTAATAGCCTTTAAATATAACAAAACTTTTCTCGAAAAATGCTTCTTTGTAAACAGTTTTGAAAATAGTTTTTAGAAGGTTTTAAAAACACTTTTGCCCAGTCTGGTAACCTTCTGCTCTGATACCAAGTGTAACACCCAACCTCCGCTAGGGTCACTCACAAAGGGAATGCACTAGTTTTGGAGGGCGTTATCGAGGCAAACAAACACAGAAATATTACAAGACAGAACATAGATAAAACAACGGAAGGATCAAAAGATAAATTTCATTACTTTCAAAAAAGAGTCAAAACCTTTTACATTCAAAGTACCAAATAGCCAAAGCCATTATTTTCCATTACAACAAATTCTGTTTTGCATAAATATAGAAGCATAAACTTAAAACAACAAAAGTAGCTTAATTCCCCAAAGGTAGCAAAAATGCAGGCATAGCATAGCTCAAGATCAAACTGTACATGAGCTGAACCGAAAGCAAGCGAAATCCAAGCTAAGTGTTAGAGTTCCCTCCCTGAGAACCTGGGGGGAACGAAAGAAAAAGAGGCAAAAGAAAATGGGTCAGTCATAAAGACTGGTAAGTCCTAGTGACTTTCAGCATAAAAACAAGTAAAGGTAACATGACATGTATAAACTAAAAGTAAACATAAGGATGCTGTCAAGATGGGAAAGAAAGACTAAGATAACATAATAAATCAAGTATAGCATCGCATGTTCAAGGTCCCCTGCACCAATTGTACTAGTATCCCAAACCCATGTCTTATATTAACCATGAAATGATCCCTTGGCCCAATATCATCAAATGACCCATTACTAGGCCCAACAAAACGATCCACTAATCGATTGGCTCCCTACAAGTTCTAACTCGTCGTGTGTCTGTGTCATACGGTCGTATCACGAATGTAGTCACCTATGCTAGGTCCACCATAGGGTGTATCAAGCCCTAGAGTGCCAACCACCGACACGAATCAAGCATGAACAGGTAAACCTACTGATGCCCAATGCCTGCTTTTTCAACTCCGGACTACGTGCACGACCATAGTATGCCTGAACCTCCACTGGCGCACCAACTCAGCAGTCGTTCTGGTCGCTTACAATCAGCCGAGCAATTGTGCCCCACCCTGCCTAGTTCCAGGGTATAATGATACATCTAGTGGGTTACTGCTGAAATGGACCGCGCAACTAGGGTTTTCGTCCAATAGGTTAAGTGTTGTAATTTAAATTTGTGACTTAACCCTTATCAGTCTAGCATGTCAACTTGGTTAAGTGTTGTCTTTCATGTTCATGACTTAACCCTATCATGTGGCATTAATTCATTAATGCACCCCAACCTCTCACATCAGACCTGTTGTTGTGGTCACTAGATATGCCGGGCGGTTCCGGGCAGATTTACACCACAACTCAGTCTGACCTCGGGTTTCAAGCGCGATATGACCAACTACCCACATTGGATCCTATTGTTTGCAGTAACAGGATTTGTCGTTCGGTTCCGGGCATAATTACACTGCAAACTCAACCCAACCTCGAGTTGGCAATTTTCAAGTTCATTTTAGTGTCATGTCCATGTTCAAATTTCATATCAAGTTCGTTTCAAGTTTCAAGGCAAGCTTCATGTCCATATCCAGATTCAAGTTATAACAATGTTCATGTTTCAATTTATGCCTATTATCAAGTTCATGATTCATGTTCATAACCAATTCAGGTTTTTCCTAATCTACCCAAATCGTATTCCCATCGTATGTAAACGTGAATCGATCTATATTACAAGTAAATCCAAATCCCGAAATAAAGGGAATAACATCAAAACTATGATAGGCAAAAAGGACGAGCATAAAGTGATAAAAGGGATTACAAGTCTAGCATGATATAACTTGAGATAATTGGTTATAGCATCACTAGCATATGGAATAATAGCCTCAAAACATTAGGATTCAAATCTCATATGATAAGGTGATAGTCAAGATAAAAGTTGACATAAGGTGATAGTCCCAAACTCATGAATAATAATTGATTCAACATCACAGGCATGATAATATTATGGACATGAAAGGTTTCGATTTACAACATGAATAGGCCCAAATTAATCTCATAGTAGTATTCCTAAAAGTCAAGATCCAAGATGAACAAGAATAGATATGAATCAGTTATCATACATAGATCTAATTCCAATTTGTAACATGAATAGGCCCAAATTAATCTCATAGCTATATTCCCAAAAGTCAAGATCCAAGATGAAAAGGAATAGATATGAATCAAATATCATACATAAATCCAATTCCAATTTATAACATGTCCATATTAAGTTTATAGTTTTTATCTAAAAGTAACTTGGACTTACTGATCGTGGTCTAAGAAATTGAGATGTAGAAGTTGAATCTATAAACTAGTCGTTGAATTGTTGAATCTTGATTTGATTGTAGAAGCAAATCCCCAAAATGCAATTCCTAGCCGTAGTCTTCAAGAAATAGTCTTCGTGTTTTATTTTAATTTATCTTAATTTAATTTAGAGGAAGAAGAAGAAGCCATGTCCATCAAGAATCTGTGCAGCATAAGGTTAGAGAAGAATGGTGTAAAGAGAATGAGGCTAGGAGGCTGTTTACATAGGATTAGGTGGACGAATCTAGACAGAAAACGAGACCAGGTACACCATAATGAACCCAGGCTCAAAGTTGGGCTTCAGCACCTGGTCGACCCCTAGGTCGACCATAGGGTCGACCTGGTCCATGGGAGGTCGACCATAGTGTCCACCCCCAGGTCGACCTGGTCCTGCGCGGGAAAATTCCCGCCCAGTTTGTGCCGGAGTTTGAATTCGAATTTTGAATTCAAATTTCGAGCTGTTTTTTATTCTGAAAATTCCTGAAACTTCGGAGGGTCATGTCTCCCTTATACGAACTCCGATTCTCGAAAACTCGGACTCGTTTCCATGCAGAACTTCAAGACAAACGCAATGGCGTAACCTGTTTCCCCTGATTCTTATTTTAAAATATATTTCTTCCTTGATTTATGGTTTTAACATGTTATTAAAATTTGGGTTGTTACAAATGGTACCAAAATTCGTCCTGGACCTCCAATCCTAGAGTGTAATGGTAGGAAACTAATGATCAATACGATTTTTGAAGGTTTCACCTAGCTCAAAAGAGCTAGGATGATATGGAAGGACATATGAGTGCACTTAAGCACGCGCCAAGGGTCGAAAGCTTCCTGACTGTCGAAGATGGAACCCAACAAAGCTAGAAAATAAAGTCAGTGACGATATTGTATTCAGTGGAAGAGACATCAAAGCAATCATTGTGTCCACTCTCGATTCTATGATTGTTGCAGCTGGGATAGAACCAGCCATAGTTAAAGAATTTTGGCTAATGGTGGCATTTCAGGGGACATCATGTTTTGCATGACCTTCTATTAGATGAAATGTGCGATGAAAGACTTGTCAACTTTCCAAATGAGGAGAACCGTAACAGTTAATTGAAGCATTAAATATTCATTTGAATTGGATGAGACATATGCTTAGAATGCTTTTCTAGGGCAACCTACTTTACTTGACTTCAAAGTTTTAATGATGTCATGGTGTCTAACAATGTAATTTCGCATAGAATATGGGGTTGGTGTTGTGAAAGACTGTCAAAGTACTGATAGAGAATGCAATATCGTTGAGCTACAAGATGTTAGAAGGACAAAGGTATGTGGAATCCCTCCGCATTCAAGACCTACACATAGCAAATATAGAAGAACCACTGATATGGGAAACATATTCACGTTGATAAGACTATGGACCCTAGAAATATGGGTTTAGATGAGAATCGATCAATACAATCTGAAATTACAGTGTCTAACCCTTTAGATATGAAAGACCCAGGTTATTTATTGCAAACTGGATTACAGCTCAGTGCAAAGATGTAAATATAATTAGTTTCTCTCTTTCAAGCTAATATGGATATATTTACAGGGAGTCACCTTGGTATGTGCAAGATATCCCTAAAGATGATGAGTCACACACTAAACATTGACCCCCATTCACTCTGATTAAGCAAAAGAAAGTCAATAAACATCCGAAGCGATCTGATGTATTAAAAAAAAGTTCACAAGATAATCTAGAATGAATTTTAGAGAGGTGCATCTTATCCTAATTGGATATATAATCCCATGCTAGTGAGGAACACGAATGGAAAGTGGCAAGTTTATGTGGGTTACTTATATCTACCGCACTAATGTTTGCTTTCCACTCCATAGAATTGATCAGCTTGTTTATGGCATTGCGGGACATGAGTTGCTATCATATATTGATGCATATGTAAGATATAATTAAACTACCAAGCATGAACTAAATCAAGAATATAAAAGTTCGATCACTGGTCTTGGATGTACTACTATCTAGTAATGTCATTTAGATTTAAGAATGTACGATCCACTAAAGAATGATTGACGAATATGATTTTCAAGAACCACATTGGGAAGATGATGCAGTTTATGTTGGAGGTAAGTGTAACAATCGCCTGATACCACCTACAGTAAAAGTGGAAAAGTGCAATGCAATATGTCAGACTGATATGGGATTATGGTAAGTGAAGAAAAAAAAAATGACCTACATCTCACGCTGCATGGATAAAACATATTAAGAACATATACAATAAAGTAGTAGCAAGACATAACAAAGTGGACAAAAGTAAAATAGCGGAATAAAATTTTTAGAAATAGTAATACTCCAACCTATCCTAGCCCATCTTTGATACAACTTTCAGGCCTCTAATACCTACTATCTAGTCTACTCATCATCTTGTCAATAAGCACCTATATTAATAAGAGGGAACATAAAAAACCTTAGGTCATACAACAATATGGTGCGAGAGTTAAATGGCTATCAGTGGTTCTATTAGAACATATGTTATTAGGCAGGCTTAAGTCTCATACCTGGCTTATCCCTGCACCTAAAGAGTTTTCTCATAATAACCAAGTAAAATATTCCATTCAAGTAAAAAAAAATAGAGGATACTAATCAGGATAGAAGAACCAAAACAACCCACATCACCAACTCTATTCTGCAAACCTTCTCTAGGTGATGGACTACTCAAAGAAAGAATATAAGAGCCTCAATAACAACCATAACATCCATTAAACAAATTTTTACCATTATATTCTAAAGCCTGAAATAAATTGGTAATCCTTATGACCATCCAAATTTATACCAAGGACTGATGGAAAACCCTAGCTCTAGTAGGATTATTGTATTTGTGGAACCCAATTGTTCAATGCGGTTGCGTTCAGATTCCAAATATCCAGCAACTAGACTCCATATACAAGGTACATGGACATCACTACTAGTCCTAATAAGCATCCCCGTGATAGCCCTATTTCGAGTCAACTACTAGAACACTTTGAGCTATCAAGGATTCCTCGGCACTCCCAATTACAATAGAAACTCACAACTCCGTCTTAGGTTCAACTCCCACTCAAACCAATCCACTGCCCTATCCTCTCGTTCCATCCAATATATCTTTCACACTCCTTCGATACCACTCCCATCCGAGTCTCCAATTGAAGAGTTAAAACTTCACCTTGTAGAAGAAATCCATAATCCACAACTTCTAGTACACATTGAAGACCTCATCATCCATCCAATGAATCACACAATCTTCTCTAGCCTCTATACGAATCAACCACTTGCTTTGAATAATACTCATTAACAATAATGGCATCCTCCTTACATTCATCTTCTTCTCCACCACCCATCCACTTTATCCCTACCAAATACTGCTCATCACAACCCACAACCGTCACCTTCTCCAATGCCAACACCCCCACAGCGAACTCCACCCAAGCGATGTGCCTCACCTTTCTGAGCAACCACCACCTCCAACTAATCACTCTGCTCCTATCACCATTCATCGCAGTGACAACCCTCATCGTTCTAGTCTTATGCTCAGATAGAGGCGTCACCACCCAGGCTACCTTCGATCATCCCAAATCCTCCACCCATCAAAAGACACCGCTTGCTCCCTACGTTCAAATCCATTCATGCCATGATTACTCACCTGAAGACAGAAAGGCGATGTCTGCGTTGTACAGAAAAGGGCCACGTGGAAAGAGATTGTAGAAACAACACGATATGATATAATTGCTCTTTCTTGCTTGCGTTGTCCAAATAAACGCACTGCATTTTTCCAAAGTAGAAAAGTTGACTCGTCGCACCCTCCAAAGTATGAGCAGACTTGTCTCAAATGCCAAAAGGCATGACTTGCACAATAAGAACTGGCAGAGAAAGTGGTCCCAACCATCATTTCATAATTCAATTCGACATCATATCTCAAACCATCATACTAATGCTGCTTTTAATCCCTCTTCCCCCACTAAATCTCACTCTCCCATATTACCAAAAACAAATTGTACTTCTTCAAATCCTCCCTATAAACCTAAATTTTCTCTATTTCATGAAATGGAAAACACTTATCTTTACCTCACCGCCACTATCATTGATGGACTCTGGACCATTGAATCTCTTTCCAACACCCTACCACAAACCCTAGAGTACGAAGAATGGCTAATCTTTCTAACTTCCGACAACACTTTCTGATCAACTTCCCTAACTCCACCATCAAAAACCATGCACTCCACGAAAAAATCCTGACCAAGAAGGGAGGAATTTTCCTTCTTCAACCCACCACTACCCTCAATGAAACTTCAGCATCCGCACCTGAGCCAAAAACTTGGGAAAAGATAAGGGGTTTTCCAGAGTTCCTAAGAAACAACTCAGAGGTGATACACAAAGCTTTGAAACCCATGGGCTATTTCATCCACGAAGACAACTGCGATTGATCATTCATTGACCATCGCTTCCTTTATGTAATAATGCAATTCTATGAATGTATCACAACTCCTTGTGAGTATGTAGTTCACCTCAATAACCGTGATGTGTAACTCTGCATAGACCGATGGACACATGCTCATCCAAGAAGATGGCCTGAAACGCTACCACTTGGTATGGATTATGATCAGGAAGGCTTAATCTTTCAAACTCTCGCTCAACAAATGGTTCAGGAAGAAGACAATAAATATGATGCCATGGCTGATGAGGCTGCTTTACAAATCGTATTAAACCAGAATGAACATATAGTCCCATATGATGCCTCCTTTGCCTTGCTAAATCAGGACAACGAAGATATTGTAGTGCCACGATGAGACCCTTTAGCTGATATGGATCTTTCCATTCCCCTCCATTAGCAAATGCCCACCCAACCAGAAATGGAATAGCAGGAGCAACAATACTCTACTTCACCACATCTTATGTCGGCAACGATTTGCAGAAGTGCCAAAATCAATATGGCCTAGTCTCTTCCTCCAGGCATATCGGGTAGCTATTTTGAAACTTTTGTTATTTCTTCTGCTAATAAGGCATTAAATAAAAAGTTGGCACATTACATCGGTGTGAGTTAGCATGGTATACATTATTCTGCCATGCAAACCCTAGAACAGCAGCGTATTAACCACTCCCCATGAAGATTGTCTCATGGAATGTTAGAGGGTTGGGGGACTCCTCAAAAAGCCATGCTGTCAACCAAATCCTTTCCCTATATCATATTGATATTTTATTCCTACAAAAAAACTAAACTTTCTAATCCATCCATGTCATCTATTCGACGAATTTATGGGTCTTATCTCTCTGGGTGGGCCCATGTGGAGATTTAATTACTGCGTGGAATGAAAACACATGGTCACTCTGTCAAATTCTTATGCACACATCTGCCCTCCACATGTCCCTTTGCCATTTTCAATCTAATGCCATCTTTTTCTTCACTAATATCTATGCCCTGACCGATTCACAAGAGTGAGTCAAAATTTGGCATTTTTGCCAAGAAATATCTTTACATATCAATAGCCCAGGCTCATTGGGGGCGACTCTAACACAACTACGTTTGCTATTGAATGAAGTTTGCGAAATTTTTCACAAGACTCTATTGCATTCATTTCCTTCATCCAATCTTGCTCACTTATTTAACCACCCATTAGCAATCGCCTTTTTACATGGTTGAGCAGAAGAGAAGAGCCTTCATTAGCTAAACTTTACCATTTCTAATTCAATCTATCTTGGGAAGACCTCTATCCTCTCTCCCTTGTTAATAGCTTAGCTACGATTATCTTTGATCATTGCCCTCTTCTTTTAGATATTGGAACTGGGAATAACTTTAGACGCTCGTTCAGATTTGAAAAACTCTAGCTTCTGAAACTTTGATTTGATAATTTCATAAAACACATTTGGACCCCACCATCGGGTGTGCAATCTGCTACGACCATCGTAGTTTGCAAACTTCGTTCTTTATGCAAAATTATTCATTCATGGTCCAAACACATCTTAGGTTCTCTCAAAACTCGCATTTCTTTAACCCAGGATGCAATCCTAAACCTTAACATCCTTGAAGAATCCGACCCTCTTGACGATTTTGAAAGCCAAAATCTTAAAGAGTTGGAGTTTGAACTAGATAAACTCATTAAACAAGAAGAAATTGGGTGGAAACAGTGCTCAAAAGCAAAATGGATTGAGGAAGGTGATAAAAATACTGCTTTCTTCCATCAAGTGGAAAATGGTCATCGCCGATCCGCTTTTATATCTGAAATCATCCACAATAACTCAGCCTTCACTGACCCGTATGACTTCAGATGCCTATTCACAAACTTCTATCATGATTTACTTGGCAAAGCATCCCCTCCCCTTCCTGAGATCAACTGGAAACTTCTTTACCTTAATCCCAACCTATAATTATCAATCAGCCTTTCTCTGAGGAAGAAATATGGAAAGCCTTAAAGGACGTGGCAAATGATAAAGCCCCTGGGCCTAGTGGGTTTGGCCTACTTTTCTTCAAACACTTTTGGCCCACTGTTAATCCAAATATCCTAGACATGTGTTTAGAATTTCAAGCAAACCCATCTACATTGCCAAGCTGAACTATGCAAACATTACGCTCCTCCCTAAAACCAATGGAGCTAACATTCTACCCTCTTTTCACCCCCGTCAGCCTCCTCAACACACCATTTAAAATTAGCACCAAAGTCCTTGCCAACATAAACAGTCAACATTCATACTTAGCCGAAACATACTGGATTATGTGGCCGCCAATCAGGAAGTTATCTCTTTCTGTCATTTTACCTTTACACCGAGTGTTCTACTCAAACTTGATTTTTCTAAAGCTTTTGATTCTGTAACTGGATTTTCATTCTAGCCTTGATGGCACATCATGGATTCCCTTTGAAATGGTGCCAATGGATTAAAATGTATTCTAGGCACTAGCTTCTCCTCTATCAACATCAATGGAGAAGCGGGCCGTAAAATCAAATCCAGGTGTGGCTTAAGGCAAGGTGTTCCTCTCTCACCTTTAATCTTTGTCCTCATCGCAGATGTGTTTAATCAAATGGTAAGATTATCTATCTCTAATAACCTCTTCTCTGGCATTTCTCTCCCCAACTCGAATCTTTTCATTTCTAACCTTCAATTTGTTGATGACACCATCTTGTTTGCCTCTCCCAACCCCTCCAATATCCAGTGCCTCAAGGTCCTCCTCTATACATTTGAACTAGTCTCTAGTCTCTCCATAAGCTTCAACAAAAGCTCTATCATCAGGCTGGGAAATTCTGATAATCTAGGCTCTCATATTGCTTCTTGTCTGAACTGCAAACTAGACTCATTCCCAACAAAATACTTGTGTATTACTCTTCGTCCGACCAAACTCCTTAGATCCGATTGGCTTCCCTTTATCACCAAGACTGAATCCAGACTTGCGCTTTGGAAAGCAAATTCCTTTTCCATCGCAGGTCATCTCGTTCTTGTCAAAGCTGTCCTATCGTCCATCCCCTTCTATTGGATGTCTTTCCATAAAATCCCATCCTGGGTCATCGCTAAAATTGATTCTATTCGAAGTACCTTCTTGTGGAATGGTGGTACATCTAAACGGTTGGTAAATTGGCAAACAATTTGCCTTCATCAAGACCACGGTGGCCTTGGAGTCACCAATCTCGCCTCCTTCAACCATGCGTTGCTCGGTAAATGGCTATGGCGACTTCTTTCGCCAGGTGTCTTCATATGGAGAGATTGGATCATGCTTCGTCTTTACAACTCTAACCCTAATTTTGTCCTTCACTTCCACTTGCTTTCCAGGCCTTCGCCCTTCTGGGCTGGTGTCCTCTTCATTGTCCGTCGTGTTAAATCTCTCTTTCATATGAAGAATGGTAATGGCGAAAATTACCTGCTTTGGTTGGACATTTAGCACGATCAATTCCCTTTCATTCAGTATTACCCAAATCTATCCTCGTTCAATCTCTCAAACAATCTATCTGTTGGTAGCACTATGGGCCTTTGCCCTCCCACCTTCTTTGGGCTCGATGTACTTGAAGAAATCACCTCAATTAGATCCGTTATGCAATCTACTCACTTATCCCACAATCCCGATCTTTATTTATGGGCCTTAGGCCCATCCAAAATCTTCTCTGTCTCAGCCTGCTATAAAATCCTTACTCATTCAAGACGTTTCTTCTCCTTCCCTAGAATCTAGAAATGTCATCTTCCTCCCCGTGTAATCTTCCATCGGTGGTGTTTGATACATGCTCGCATCAACACCAAAAATAGGCTTTGTCGCATAAACATCAACGTTGATCCCAGATGCGAGTTATAAAATCAATAGGAAGAACCATTGATACATCTGTTTTTCGAATGTGACTTCTCTTATACGGTTTGGGCTGCAATCGGCACATTTTCGCTCGGTTACATACCCATGTTTCACTCCTTTTTCGAATACTGGCAGCACAACTTTCTTTTCCTAGTGCATCTGGATGGAAAGAAATGCACACATCTTCAATAAACCCAAGAAGCTCCTCACGGGAGTATGTCATCATATACTTTACATTTTTGATCTATGGATAGGCACCAGAAGGCATGCACGCTTTAGGCTTTCGCTTCTAAGGCCGTTATCCCCAGGCTCTCATGGCAACAGCTCTTTATTCCCTTTCTGATGGTCTGCTCTTTATTATTTAGTTCGTGGTCATATGTGATATATTATATGGATTGTAATCCCTAGTATGTTGTGCATTGTTTGTTGTAAGTTGTATGCTTCTTTATATTTTGGGAAACTGTAAGGACACGTAAATCCTAGACTTTTATGCCCTGGTTGGACTTGTCAACCAGATTATATATATATGACAAACTAGCAGTGTAGCCCCATTCTAAAAACCCGTCTTCCTCCTAATAAAAACCACTTGCTTCATTTCAAATAGATTTGAAATGGTTTTGAAGGATTGTACTAGAAAAACATAGAATTAGTACTACAGCCGATATGCATCACTTCAACCTTCAAAACACCCTGCTTCTAATTTTGAAGCACTAGGCTTCAGGCTTCGACACTACGCCATAGATGGCCTAGACATTATGCCATAGATGGTCTACTGCAATAAAAATACATGGTGTTGCTAGCTACAATGTTGCCATAGCTATGCTGATTTTTGTCTATTGCAACGCACGCTTCAATGTGTTAGCATAGATATCAACCATGTATTGCAGTAGCTTGGGTGAATAAAATTATCAATCCATGTCATCACGATCCAACGGTCTAGATTAGCAATCCGCAAGAAATAATGTTTAAGGCGGGAAACAAAAACAATTCGGCAAAACACTTAACAAAATATTCACTCAACCTCTCAAACACTCACTCTAAAAAAAAAACTTCGCTACTCAACCTCTCAAACACTCACTCTCAGGTTCAATAAGGGCTAAAAGTTCAAGTTTACAAGTTTAATTGGGGTTTGATTAGGGCAAGTTCGAGTTCAAGTTCAATCAGGGCTTTAGTGTTTCAATTAGCTCTTCAATTGGGGTTCGTCTGGGTTTCAGATTTCAGTTAGGGCCTCGATTTAATCTGCTGCTTAAGGTATCACTCAATGTATATTTCATTTTTTTTATTGTTATGTTGCCTAATTTATTGATTTACTTGTGAAATCAGGTGTAATCATATTCCTGGTTTTATTATTGTATTTGTCTTTGTCCTTATAGTCATGGCTAAATGATATTTGTTTATGTTATTTGTTTGTCAATTAGTGATGAATGACGACGAAAAACTATGTGAAGAGCTTCCTAAGTTTAGTGAAGGATGCATCAAACTTTTTATTCGAAATACTTTTTCTGGATTCACAGTAGGTGATGAAATTACATTCCCTTGCGAAAAGTGTCATAATCGCAAGTGACATCGTCAAGAGGTAGTCTACGACCATATGATTTGGAATGTTCCATCTGAATTGTACGTGAAATGGATTTGTGAGATTTCCTGTGTAGATCCTGAAAGGAGCGATAAGGATATGGATTGTGAAGTAGTAATAAATTTTAAAGATAGTGTCGATGAGATGTTGCAATGTACTTATGGAAATATGCAGAACAATGAATGTGGATCATCTGATGGTTCAAATGGAATAGATACCGATGCTAGAAAATTTCATCAACATGTTGAAGATGGGAAGAAACCATTATATCCCGGGTGTACTAAATTTTCAAGATTAAGTTTCATTGTCAGGCTTAATTCTTTAGAATGCTTACATAGAATCACCGAGTTTGCATTCGGCGATTTATTAAAGTTGATAAAGGAAGCTTTTCCACAATCTCACATTCGTTTATCTTTCAATGCTACCAATAACATCATTTAAGATTTTGGTCTCGATTACCAAAGAACACATGCATGTACAAATGGATGCATGCTATATTGGGTAGAAAATAAAAAGGAAAATAACAGCAAAACCTGTGGTTTTTCAAGATGGGTGGTTCTGAAAAAGAAAGTGGCTATTGACAATGATCCGGAGAAGTGGATTCACAAAGTACCAGCAAAAATGATGTGTTATTTTCCACTAAAACCAAGGCTGCAAAGGATGTTCATGTCCAAGGGGCACGCAGAACTTATGTTATGGCATATAGTGGGATGAAAAAATGATGGCAGACTTCGATATCCAGCTGATGGCGAGGTTTGGAAGACGATGGATGCCAATTATCCTCATTTTTCATCTGAAAACAGAAATATAAGGTTAGGAGTAACATCTGATGGATTCAGTCCTTTTCGTACAATGACTACACAACAAAGCATGTGGCAAATCGTATTGGTAAACTATAACCTTCCACCTTGGCTACGCATGAAGATAGAAAATTTGATACTTTCAACCTTATCCTTGGTCCAGAGTCTCCTAACAATTACATTGATATATATATATATACAGCCTCTTATTGCAGAATCGAAAGAATTATGGGATCTTGGCATACAACTTATGGTGCTTTCACTGGTGATAATTTCACATTATGTGCAAGCATGTTATGGACGATCAGAAAATTTTCGAGCTATGCAATTTATCCAGCTAGAGCACAAAGGGTTATTTAGCTTGTCCCGTATGCCATTTCGAGACTTCTTCAACTTACTTGAAACATAGTAAAAAAAATGTGCTACATGAATCATAGGAAATTTTTAGACCCGGGAAACAAGTGGAGGTTTGATAAGAAAAGGTTCAATGGTGAAATTGAAATGGGAACACTTCCCAAAATTTTATCTGGAACAAACATTAAAGAATTGTTGGTTGGTTATGAAAATGTTTTTTAGGAAGAAAGAGGTCAAGAAGCATAAAAATGAACCTCCTTGAAAAAACTCAATATTTTTTAATTTACCATATTGGAGTAAAAATGTATGTCGACATAACCATGATTTTATGCACATAGAGAAAAACATTTGTGATAACATACTTGGTACTTTAATAAATATTAATGGGAAGTCAAAAGACCATTTAAATGCTCGGTATGATTTACAAGACATAGGCATCAGGTGGGAACTACCTTGAGATGAGGGCTACCATATTTGAAATGACCAAAAAGGAGAAAGAAATATTTTGCTCGGCGCAGTAGAATGCTAAACTGCCTTATGGTTGTGCAGCTAATATCAGCCGGTATGTAAACAAGAAAGAAAGGAAAATTGCAGGGCATAAGAGCCCCGATGCTCATTTTCTTCTCCAATACTTGATGCAGTTTGTTGTGAAGAAATCTGTAGAATCTGATGTTGCAATACCTATGATAATATTGGGTGTATTTCTAAGAAGTCTTTGGAGTAAAACTATCAATTTGGCTGATCTCAAATGTTACTACCAAAATTAACTTTGAAACTAGCTAACGGCGAAGGGGTATCCAATGAACACAAGCACGAAGTGATAATCTGAAAGCTACACAAACCAACACCTTCTTAGGGAAAAGGAGCCCAAACTCTATGGAATGCCGACATAGTCTATCCGGCGGGGCATACCCGACAGGAGGTTCTATAGCGAAAGGACAACTAAGTCAAAAGCTAAGAAAGAAAGAGGAAAGAGTTCCACTAACGGAAACTTGGAATGGCGAAAGGGTTGTCGGTATTAACCCGCTTACTACTGACACACCAGGATGTGAAGAAATCAAGGATATCAAGCTTAAGACGCACAAAGATTATCCAAAACTAACCTCTGAAAGATCTGCTGCATAAACAATGAAAGGTCACACTGACAGACAATAGGAAGCTAACCCGGAGTTACCTTCTGAAAGATTAGGCTATACCCAGAAACTTTACTGAAAGGCAAACCGGAACCCTAGAAAGGATACAGGCTATCCACACTAGTCTACTTAGTATAGGCACCAACAGTGGTTCCGATCCGACAGCTATCTACGTATATCTTGAGGACAAGCTCCTCTAAGTATTCATAAGAGAACTGGAAGCCTACATCCGGGAGCTTATAACCAAGAGTACACAACCAGAGGCTCAAATACCTTCCGGAAAGCTACTACATCAACAAGCTCATATCACTCTCAAAGAAGCCCTAGCTTGCCGGGACCTTCCCTCCAGAAGTTATAACCCGCACCTCAAAGCGGCCGAGACCCAAAAGCAATCGAAGCCAAGGAGAAAGGCGACCGACAGAAGTACCTGCAGGCCCAATGGCCCAATAATAGAAGGGGCCTCGAATCCTCTATAAATAAGACCCTAGGAGTCACATTTGAGGGGGGCTCTCATATTTTGATTCTAATACTCTTTCTCTCTATAATAAACACTAATACTTAGATCAATTGGAGGATTTCTTCTATTCTGTTCATGTACTCTATATGGAAGATTAATAGAGAGTGGGTCTACACTTATAGTATTTTACTATGAATTTTTCATGCTATTTATTAATTGTTGTTGCTACAATTTACTATTTATTTCCTACATATGTATGGATCCTTGCCCAAACCTTTTCGCAGATCGGATGAAACACCCCTTCCTATATGCTTAAACCCTTCCTACGAGCTTAGATCCTTCAGCGAAGTTGGTGCAACATTCCTTTCCACCATCTGTTAAGTCCTATATCAAGGGTAGTTTAGTGATCCTTTTCTCCAAGGCCTTGATACCTAGGAACCGTGATCTAACCCAAACACGTGAAGGCTAAACATCCAATTCATTTTCCTTAGAACCATTCACATTGACCTATCTCCAGTGTTGATGAAAAATATCATTGACATTTTGGTGCTAGAAGGAGGGCTTGAACCTCCAACCTTGTAGTTAACAGCCACATATCTACCTGTGTTGTTCCGTCCCGGATTGGATTAAGGCTTTGGAGAAGCAAAGTTATAGGTAAGAGGTCCCGACAAGAGTCTTCTAGATCTCGAATGGATAAGTCGGGAATCACTGACCCAAGAGTGATAGAAGAACAAAGGCTGAGAATCGAAGCCTTGCGGATAATAAAGCGGAAAAAAGGTACAATATGCTTCCGACACTTGGGATAATCACCTTCCCCACATTGGACAAACCTTAGTACCCCCTTTAAGTGGTTTTACATCGGAGGATACTAACATTTTCTCTCATCTAAGAAGAACTCTCCACAAGCAAGTCAGAGGAATGGCATTTGAACAAGAAATAATGAATGATATTGTCCGCTTCATCAACAAATGGTCTAAAAGGTGGCACCCCAACCTTAATATATTTTGGGAATAAGGAACAAAGGTATAGGTACAACAATAAGGCAGGGTCACAAAAGGATTAAACCCCAGTTGCAAGAAGAGGGGAGTACGCCAGGATTACCCAAGGGATACTACCTCACTACTTCGATGGAAAACGTTTACTTTCTAACCAAACACGAACTCAACTATTGGCCACTCACGAATAAAAAGCCCATATACGAAAGAAAACAGGAGGATCCTATTGCCATTACTACATGATGAATGGACATGAAACTAATCACTGCAGAATCCTTGAGCAAACCATCGTCAAATTCATCAACCAAGGCCAATTACGAGAATTTATGAAAAGATCAAATTAAGTTCAGTAAAAATCCTTAGCAAAACGATAATTAAACATGTCCAAGGGTACGAAAAACCCTCCTTTTGAAGCTTAAAGAAACCCAAAAGGGGTCAAACCACAAATGGATTAAATCCCTTGTTATCACCAAATTGGTCAGGACGAGGCATCTCCCGGAGGGGGATGATGTGTTAGTCTTTCTCCATGCACAAATCAGAGGGGACTAGGTTAAATCATCAAAAGCGTAAGCCTCTGTTTCACACTAGAAAGGGTCATGGCGGTGAATCTGAAATTAGCATGCCCTTGCTCGTAAAAAAGTACGCCCTGCCTCTACTAAAACTAAGCACATCTACCTCTGCTCGCTGAAGAGCATGTCTTACCTCTGCTTATGTTCCGGGTTACCCATAGAAGGGAACGCCAAACCTTATCATCGCCTACGACGGTCAGGACAGGGCACCCTCGGAGGGGGTGGCATGTAAGCCTCTATCAGTACCTACGATGGTTAGTATAAAGCATCAAAAGAGTTAACCTTAGTTTTGTGCCTACGATGGCCCCGTGTAAGTTTTTAAGACCTTATCATCACCTATGATGGTCAGGATAAGGTTCCCCCTGGAGGGAGGTTGGGTAAGCCCTTGGGCCCTGCTTGTGATAAGCTAGCCAAGCGCACCGGATCCACAGGCTCGGAGAGTGGCCGACAAAGCACGTACATCCTCTGCTTTGACATCAAAAGCCCAGAGAGTGACTCAAGAAGCACATGCAACCTCTGTTTGAAAATTAATCCAAAGGGGATACCAAAACAAAAATACTAGAAGGGAACTTCTGGTCTTCAATCTTTAATTACCTGAAAAAGGGTTGGTTCAGGTCTTCTATACTAATACCCAAATCTGGGTTGATTCCATTCTATACAAATACCGAAAGGGAACTTCTGGCCTTCGATCTTTAATTACCTAAACAAGTGTTGGTTCAGGTCTTCTATACTAATACCCGGATCTGGGTTGATTCCATTCTTCACAAATGCCGGAAGGGGATTCCTGGTTTTCAATCCCTAATTTTCTGAACAAGGGTTAGCTCAGGTCTTCTACATAGATGCCCAAATCAGGGATGATTTGGAGAAAGCTACGATCAGACATGGGGATCTGATCTCGCCACAAATACCCAGGCCAGGATGAGCTCAGACTCTTAAATCCAAATAAGAAGGAGTCATCCAACCATCTCGGTAATTTGAATATGGTTCAAAATTACACTTCCTCTATTACTAAGGATAAGCTCATGATCCTTTCATTTGCTCAAGGAAGTGTCTTTAACTTATATGTGCATCATTTTATTTCTTTTATATACCCGATGCTTGAACATCACATGAAATAACATCACACTAAAACGTAAGTTCGGGAAGGAACTAGGGAGACGATCCTAAGTATTTCTAATGGAATCCCATAACTAGAACTACTCCATTTCATAGGAAAATCTTACAAAAGAAATTTTCCCAAAAATACTTGTTGCATAAGGAAGGTTTTCACTAGCACTTGGCGTGAATGGGTCTCCCGTCGCTACAACGCCCTGAGTTAAGATGACAATGTTTCCAACAAAAGCAATACATCAAACAGATCACAAAATACATGAGCATACCTACCATAAGTCATGACATAAACCATTACACAAACACAATCATCATTTTGAAAGGATTCATATTACAAAAATATAGGAAAAGTTTTTCATTACGAGTCGGGGTTTTGAAAATCGAATTCCAAGGAAGTGCAATTCTCCTTAGCTTTCTTTAGTTCATTATCCAACATGTCGATTTGTTGGTATAATCTGCCAACCTCCACGTCTGAACTCTCAGAAGATTTTTTCGCTAGCCTACGTTGCAAATTATAGATAATTTCATCTTTCTCCTTCAGTTGTTTTTCCAAATGGGACAAATGTTCCTTGAGGTTTGTGACACCTTTCTTTTGAAGATAATACATCTTTTTGTAGCCCAAAAGGGGAGCACTCTCAAAAATGCCTTTGCAGCCAACAATGTTCAAAGTTCCCTCTCTAAACTATGAAGGAGGGGTCTGGAATTGGTCCTCATAGTCATGGATAAAGTGAGATGTCGTAATATGTAAAACAAAAACATCGGATACACACTAATTACATCATGCCTTCCAAAGAAAGACAACCACATGACCTTTATTAATTCATACACACATACGCATAACGTTCACACTGACATATTAATACAACATCATAAACCGCCAAATATCACAGAGTCAACACCCTTCACAAAAAATACTTCATACAATAATACTTGACGCTCCCTTCTAGATTGATTTTTGCAGGATGAATTCCTTGGAAATTCTCCATGCTTTTCAAATGTAGAATTTAAAGCATTATAGTAGCTTACATCTTTGGAGAAACGGAATACTGCTGCGACATGAAAAGACTAAACACTAATAAGATTCAAGAAGAGGGAAAATATTCCAAAAGTGAAAGCCATATCTGTGTAACATCAACATCAGAACGGTTAGAAGCCCCTTTATTCTAGGAATTCGGGGAACCGCCTCCTTCGAGAGATAACCCCCACGTTGCTGGGAAGAGGGTCCCATCATCCTTTCTAGATCTTCCTTGCCGGCCAATGTCCTCCTCGGTTTCCTCTTCCGCCATGGTTCCTTCCTCTACCTCTTCCTCATAATCCTCGAAAAAATCGTCAATAAGCAAAAGAAATGCAGGGTTTATCTTGTGCATAGGGGGAATCGTACCTTCTCGCCTCACCTGCGCAATTGTAACACCCCACTCCCGCTATGGTCACTCACTAAGGGAATGCCATAGCATCGGTGGAGTATTTTAGTGAATATAGAACAGAAAAATTACAACAAGACAGATATAAATAGTACTTGAAATTTAAAACATCATCTCATAATAGCGGAAGTAAAACATGTCTGGTTACATCATAAAACCACAATAAAAGTCAAGTACAATATCCATCAAAATAAAGAAGTACATAATCCCACTCTCATACAATAGCCATGACAAAAGAAAAGATAACTGGGGAACTGGAGCTTTACATCAATCCAAGCTCCTAAAGACTGGAACAGCAATCCGATCAAGCTCTACTACTGCTAGGATCCACCGTAGGACCTGAGGGTTGGGAAAAAGATAAAAACAACGGGGTCAGACATAAGTCTGAGCGAGTCCTATAACTTTAACAATACAATCGTTAAAGTAACCAGAGAAGACATAAACTGATATACGGTAACTAATGGGGATGAATGGCTACACTAAGCAGTCAACTAAACTAAGATAAAAGATAAAGACGCATCTACCCTTCCAAAGGTAAATTACTAAACTGCACCACACCAGTCATTCCTAACTTAAAGGTTGATCCCACCCATGGACTTATAAAATTAACTTAATAGTTCTCGCGTACCCCTAGGTGACTAAGTAGACGCCACGGGGCCCTACAATCCACTAGGTGTACACACTACTCCCCATTCGATCAGCTCCCTAACGTAGATACCCGTGCTGGCCCCACCGTGGGGTGTACCATTCCCCAACGTGGCAACCTGATAAAACTAACGGTGCACGGCTTATATCTACACGATGCAACAACGTCTTATTTACCAGCCCGGGTCCATACACGCATATGAAACCCGTTGGTCATGCGTTGCCACCGCTAACCCATTTTGGCCTCTTATAGTCAAGCCCAGTATGCGTGTCCCGTCCTCGACATGGGTCGAGCCCACTAAGATACGTATGGGTTACTGGTTGAAATGGGCCCCCAGCACAAGCCATCCCCCTAAGCTTGGCCCACACACTAGTGTTTCCCACTTAACCCTTTAATCATGTTTAATTACATGTTTCATCTTGGTTAAGTATTTTATCATATTTTCTATCGGCAACCACTAGCAATTTCCACATACCACCCAAGGTACCCACTTAACCCCCATGCCCCACTACATGCTTATCTGGTTAAGTGTTTCTTAATTGATTAACACTGTAACCGTGTAAAGGACCCCTCACATTGGACCGTCATTTGTAGATTCCTGGTTAAGCCAGTAGGTTCCGGGCAGTCTTACACTACAAACGGGTCCAACCTCGTGTCATTTACCCTTGTTACGTATTTAATTTATGATTAAGACCCCTCACATTGGACCGTCATTTGTAGATGCCTGGTTAAGCCGGTAAACTCCGGGCAGTCTTACACTACAAACGGGTCCAACCTCGTGTCATTTACCCATGTTACGTATTTAATTTATGATTAAGACCCCTCACATTGGACCGTCATTTGTAGATGCCTGGTTAAGCCGGTAAACTCCGGGCAGTCTTACACTACAAACGGGTCCAACCTCGTGTCTTAATCGATTAATTACTCCTAATTAATCACCCCCATAATTTGTGTTAATTATCATGTTTATTTTAGGAATATGGGTGCACCTAACTTAATAGGCAAATTCCCAACTCCAAAGTGTGGGTACACCTAACTTAATAGGCAAATTCCCAACACATAGTATGGGTACACCTAACTTAATAGGCAAATTCCCATACTATGTTCATTTATTTTATGTTATGCATAATTATATTAATTTCACACAATCTTATTAACATATGCATTTAATTAACCCCATCGTTCCCACGTAATTTCGTTCTCATGACATAACACATATAAAAGGTGTCAACTTGCATATGTATGAACATGTTTCAAAGGTGTCATCTTGCATATTAACAAACACATAACTTGCATATGAACTTGCATAACATGTCACATAACTTGCATATAATCTTGTATAACATGTCACATAACTTGCATATTAACTTGTATAACATGTCACATAACTTGCATATTAACTTGCATAACATGTTACATAAACTTACATATTAACAAATACATGACTTGCATATGAACTTGCATAATATGTCACATAACTTGCATATGAACTTGCATAACATGTTACATAACTTGCATATGAACTCATAAACTTGCATATGAAGAAACATACAACTTGCATAATTATCATACATGTAACTTGCATATTATCATACATGTAACTTGCATATTAACATATGATCACAAAGCACAAAACTTGCATAACCCACATACATTAGCAAACTAACATCATGTCATATGACTTAAAACCCATTAATCCACAAACAAAACCATATGATCTCATCATATCTCATCTACTTAGTTTAGCAATTGATCATTAGAGTGATAGAAACTCACAACTAGCCAATTTGCACTCCAAATGAAGAAGATTAAGATGCTTAGAATGGATTAGAGGTTGATTAGAGAGTGATTAGCTTGCAACCCTCTTCATAAATTAGTGGAGGCTCCTTCTAAGATTTAATTTGGCGGCATGTAGCCCTCAATTCTATTTTTAGTATAGATTAGGGTAGGTTTAGGGTGTATTTATAGATTAGGTGAGTGTTTTAGGCCCTTAGATTAACCCTAAATTAGATTAGGACCCTCAGATTTCGGAACCTTCCAGAAACCAGCCCTAAGACCAAGCCCAAACCCCAAACTGGTGCACCCAACCACAGAACTCTCTAGAAACTGTGCAGGTTTCCTGTCCCGACATGGGCGCACTTCCCAAGTGCGCCAGTGTATTTTTGTGCTGGCGCACTTCACAAGTGCGCCAGTGCATTTCTGGCCTGTTTCGGGTTTTTCTGCCTAACTTCGTTCGTCCATATCTCTTTCATACGGTACCCGTTTTACGCAAACTCGGACTCTATTTCGCGTATTTTTCCGAGACGAACGCAATGACGCAGCCCGTTTCCCCTTATTCTCACATCTGAGATTAATTATACTTTAATTACTAACCATTAGTGTTAATTGAAATTCGGGGTGTTACATTCTCCCCTACTTAAAGGATTTCGTCCTCGAAATCTCTAAGTCAAGAAGAACGTATCCTACCAACCAAACAACCATCTACTAAACCATCAACCACAAGCAACCATTATCCTTAGAAACTTCTAATGATATATGAACATATGCAGAAAGTGTGTGTATATGTCCGTATACTAATGCAAAATCAGGCGGTCTACTGATTCAGTCGACCTCCTTAATGCAAACAATGATAGTGCCATGCATCCAATATGTATGCGAAACCCTATTGACACATACAATTTCTATATGCGTGCACAACCATACACAAAAATGCATCATCCACATGATAACACAGCCATGATACATCCATCAATCTAACTACCACATCCATTTATGCGATATGCAACATGAAGTGACTGAGCCGATCTAGTGCCTAATATGTGTGTATATGCATCCACGAGCAACCACTAGCAAACAATTGCATCCACATGCATCCATCAACCATAACATGTTTCAAACACATGTTTCAACCATAGGTTTTACCCTATCTAAAGGTCATAGGTACTAGCGAGAGGATATACTAAAGATAAGATAAGTACTAGACAAGCGATAAAGGAGAAGTTAAAAGACATACTCTAAAAAAGAAATGGGTACAAAGAACGCATCTTCGCTTCCGTCTCCCAAGTAGCATTGCTTTCGTTATCTCCCCATTGCACTTTAATTAGCTGAACTTCTCTGTTCCTCAACTTCCTAGTTTCTGACCCAAGGATGCGAGTAGGAGCTCGTCGAATCGTCGCATCACGCTCTACCTCTACATCTCTAAGCAAGCTCGGCTCTACCACCTCTGCGGTCTCATGTAAGCACTTCCTCAAATGTGATACATGGAATACATCATGAACACCACTAAGTCTGTCGGGCAACTCCACCCTATATGCCATCCGTCCAATCCTTTCCTTAATAGGAAACGGCCCAACAAACCTCGGTGCTAACTTCCCAACGGACCCAAAGCGAACAACATTTCTCAATGGAGATACTTTGACAAAAACCATGTCCCCAACCTCAAACTCAAGATCCGTCCTTCTCCGATCCGCATAAGATTTCTGTCTATCTTGCGCTGCCTTCATCCTTCTTCGAATCAAATCAATCTTCTCTGAAGTCTCTCTAACCATATCTGGCCCAAGCAAGATCTTATCCGTAGATTCCCACCAACATGTAGGAGATCGACAAGGCCTTCCATAAAGAGCTTCGAAAGGTGCCATGCCAATACTAGACTGAAAGCTGTTATTGTATGCGAACTCCACCAAAGGAAGATGTTCTTCCCATGTACCTCCAAAATCCAAGATACAAAGCCTCAAGAGGTCTTCTAAGATACGGTTCACCCTCTCGGTCTGACCGTCCGTCTGAGGATGATATGCGGTGCTCAAACACAACTGAGTCCCTACCGCCTCTTGCAAACTTCTCCAAAACTCACTAGTGAAGATAGGATCTCGATCACTCACAATGCTGGATGGTACGCCATGCAATCTAACAATCTCTCTAACATAGACTGAAGCAAGCCATGGAGCGGTCCTCTTACTCTTCACGGGTATAAAATGGGCACTCTTGGTAAGTCTGTCTACCACAACCCAAATTCCCGTATTGCCCTTCCTCGATCTCGGTAACCCATCGATGAAATCCATCGAGACACTATCCCACTTCCATTGTGGAACTTCCAATGGGTGTAGCAACCCACCGGGTTTCCTTTGCTCCGCTTTAACTTGTTGGCACACTAAGCATCTAGCCACATACTCGACCACATCTTTCTTCATACCGGCCCAGAAGAAAACTCTCTTCATGTCTTGGTACATTTTGTCTCCACCGGGATGAATAGTCATCCTTGAACGATGTGCATCATCCAAAATAGCCTTCTTCAAACCCTCATCTTGCGGTACACAAAATCTACCGTCTCTATGCAACCATCCCCTATCATCTATGGTGTATCTACCCAAATGGCTGGACGACTCCCCCCTTATAAGCTTCTCTACCAACTAAACCAACTGTGGGTCGTCTCGCTGAGCCTCGCCAATCCGTCCCAAAAGAGTAGGTCTAACCTCCAAGGATGCTAACAAACCAGGTACAAAGTCAACAGAAGGTCTGAAGTCGAACAAAGAAAGAAACTCCAAGCTTCGCCGTTCCACGAACAATGGACTCAAAGATAGCCTTTTTCTACTCAAGGCGTCCGCCACCACGTTACCCTTGCCAGGGGTATACGCTATCTCGAAATCATAGGATGCTAAGAACTCCATCCACCTTTGTTGTCTTAAGTTTAAATCCTTCTGAGAGAATAAGTACTTCAATGATTTATGGTCAGTGAACAACTCGAATCTCTCACCAAGAAGATAATGGCGCCAAGACTTTAGTGCGAAAACAATCGCGGCCAACTCTAGATCATGGGTAGGGTAATTCTTCTCATGCACTCTCAATTGCCTCCCTCCATAGGCTATTACCCTTCCCTCCTGCATCAAGACTGCGCCTAATCCTGTCCCACAAGCATCGGTATAAACAACAAACGGCTTACTCCCATCTGGAAGCACTAAAATTGGAGCGGTGGTCAAAGCTCTCATTAACCGTCGGAAAGCATCATCACAATCTACGTCCCATGAGAAAACCAGATTCTTCTTCGTCAAGCGGGTTAATGGGGCTGATATCTTCGCGAAGTCTTTGATGAACTTCCTATAATATCCTGCCAACCCCAAGAAACTTCTTACTTCGGTAGCATTTCTAGGAACTTTCCAATCCTGGATAGATACTATCTTTGCGGGATCCACAGCTATCCCTTCCTTAGAGACCACATGCCCTAAGAATCGCACTTCTCTTCTCCAAAAATGACATTTAGAGAATTTAGCTTTAAGACTATGTGCTCGAAGAGTCTCCAACACTTCTCTGAGATGTAAGGCATGCTCTTCTTCACTCTTGGAAAAGACCAAGATGTCATCCACAAAGACCACTACAAACTTATTCAGATACTCTCTGAACACTCTACTCATCAGATCAACAAAGTATGCAGGGGCGTTTGTCAACCCAAATGGCATCACAAGCCACTCATAAAAACCATCCGGAGTCCGGAAAGCAGTCTTCTCTATACTGTCCTCCGCCACTCTCAACTGATGAAACCCTGTAGCTAAGTCCATCTGCGAAAACACTGAGGCGCCAACCAACTGATCAAAGAGATCATCTATCCTCGGTAATGGGTGTCTATTCTTCTTCATGAGCTTATTAAGTTCTCTATAATCCACACAAAGTCTGAGGGACCCATCCGCCTTCGTGGCAAACACTACTGGAGCTCCCCACTCCGATATACTTCGCCTTATGAACCCCTTCTCAAGCAACTCCCCTACTTGCTTATGAAGTTCTCTTCTCTCACGAGGAGCCATGTGGCGCACTGGCAAAGACACTGGTTTGGCATTATCCACCAAATAAATTCGGAAATCTATCTCCCGCTTCGGAGGCAAACCCTTCACCTCTTCAAACACATCCGGATATTCCCGGACCACTCTGACAGAACGCAAACTTTCGACCGAAGCATCGAGCGATTCAAGATAACTTAGCAAAACAGATTCTATGGGATTACAAGAGATCTCGAGAGTATTACCCAAGCGGGTCATAAGCCTGACAACTCTCCTTTCACAATCAAGAACGGCACCATTACTGGATAACCAGTCCATGCCCAAAATCAACCCATAGCCCGTGAAGCCCAATACAAAAGCATCACATCCAAACTCAACGCTAAGTATAGAAATCTTCAAACCCAAACATATCATAGACAGATATATGGAGCCCCCAATTGGGTTTGAAACAACCAAGGGATCATCAACTAGACTGGTGTCTAAGTGCAGTGACTCAACTAACGATGATGAGATAAAAGAATGCGATGCGCCAGAGTCAAACAAAGTACGAACTGGATGATCAAACAGAAAAACCAGACCTTCAACGGAAATAGTTCTACCTCTCTGCTGAATCGGTGGAACTGAGAGAGCCTGAACTTGCCCCCCTGCCTGAGCTGGTGCCATAAGAGCTTGCACCTGACCTCCTGAGGTAGACCCCGTCTTCTGCCCCTTCTTTGGGCAGTCCTTCACAAGATGTCCTGCTTCACCACAATGAAAGCAACCGGTCTTCTTCTTTTTGCGACAATCCTTGCTGAGGTGGCCTGGGGTCCCACAATTGAAGCACTTCTTCTTCTTCTTCCCCTTGTCACCATTGCCTTTTCCACCCTTGCCTTGTTGTTGTTGTTGCGGTTTCTTCTGATCCCCCTTCATCTCTGGTGCCTTAGAACTCTTATCATCCTCATGTATAAGTGCCATGTAGACAAGCTTCTCAAAGGTGGCCCCCATAGGAATGTGAGTCATAGCTATTCCTTGCAATGGTTCGTTCAAGCCTCTAACGAACCTCAAAGCCTTCTTCTCCAGTGTATTCACCAACTCTATGCCAAACCTTGCTAATTGATTGAATTTGTTGACATATTCTTTCACCGTGAGATTCCCTTGCTTCAAATTCAAGAACTTCTCCATAAACAGATTCTCTTCCGCCCTTGAGAGAAACTTAGCCCCAAACCTTTGCTTGAAATCTGCCCAAGAGTCAACAGGGCGTTCTCCATTAGTGACCTCCCACCAGAATGAGGCCTCTCCCTTCATTAACCAAGCCGCCAACTTGACTTTCTTTCCCTCTTCCACTTCAAAGATATCTAGCAACTCTTCCACTTCCTTAAGCCAATCTCTAGCCTCTACGAAAGTCTCTGAACCTAGAAAAGGTTTTCCTCCTATAGCCTTGAACTCCTTGCAAATCTTAGCAAAATTATCCACTCTAGGCTGAGGAGGAGGAGCGGTTGCCTCTGGTGTAGTAGCATTGGCTGGACCCGCAGCCGCGGCCCTAGCCTCTTGCAACCTCCTATACCATAGTGGTATAACTAAGCCCTCCGGGATGTTAAGATCTTCAGCCATGCTGAAACGAAAGAGGAAAGATTCAAAAAGGAGATTCCGAAAGATAAAGATATGGCTATTGGGGATTATGCTTTTCTTTTTCAAAAACTTTTCTCTTAAAAGACATGTTTTTGAAAATACTTTTTCCAAAAATAATACCTTTACTATCTTCTAAAAAAAAGTATTTTTCTCAAAAATTTATCTGTTCCGGTAACCTTCAGCTCTGATACCACGTGTAACACCCCACTCCCGCTATGGTCACTCACTAAGGGAATGCCATAGCATCGGTGGAGTATTTTAGTGAATATAGAACAGAAAAATTACAACAAGACAGATATAAATAGTACTTGAAATTTAAAACATCATCTCATAACAGCGGAAGTAAAACATGTCTGGTTACATCATAAAACCACAATAAAAGTCAAGTACAATATCCATCAAAATAAAGAAGTACATAATCCCACTCTTATACAATAGCCATGACAAAAGAAAAGATAACTGGGGAACTGGAGCTTTACATCAATCCAAGCTCCTAAAGACTGGAACAGCAATCCGATCAAGCTCTACTACTGCTAGGATCCACCGTAGGACCTGAGGGTTGGGAAAAAGATAAAAACAACGGGGTCAGACATAAGTCTGAGCGAGTCCTATAACTTTAACAATACAATCGTTAAAGTAACCAGAGAAGACATAAACTGATATACGGTAACTAATGGGGATGAATGGCTACACTAAGCAGTCAACTAAACTAAGATAAAAGATAAAGACGCATCTACCCTTCCAAAGGTAAATTACTAAACTGCACCACACCAGTCATTCCTAACTTAAAGGTTGATCCCACCCATGGACTTATAAAATTAACTTAATAGTTCTCGCGTACCCCTAGGTGACTAAGTAGACGCCACGGGGCCCTACAATCCACTAGGTGTACACACTACTCCCCATTCGATCGGCTCACTAACGTAGATACCCGTGCTGGCCCCACCGTGGGGTGTACCATTCCCCAACGTGGCAACCTGATAAAACTAACGGTGCACGGCTTATATCTACACGATGCAACAACGTCTTATTTACCAGCCCGGGTCCACACACGCATATGAAACCCGTTGGTCATGCGTTGCCACCGCTAACCCATTTTGGCCTCTTATAGTCAAGCCCGGTATGCGTGTCCCGTCCTCGACATAGGTCGAGCCCACTAAGATACGTATGGGTTACTGGTTGAAATGGGCCCCCAGCACAAGCCATCCCCCTAAGCTTGGCCCACACACTAGTGTTTCCCACTTAACCCTTTAATCATGTTTAATTACATGTTTCATCTTGGTTAAGTATTTTATCATATTTTCTATCGGCAACCACTAGCAATTTCCACATACCACCCAAGGTACCCACTTAACCCCCATGCCCCACTACATGCTTATCTGGTTAAGTGTTTCTTAATTGATTAACACTGTAACCGTGTAAAGGACCCCTCACATTGGACCGTCATTTGTAGATGCCTAGTTAAGCCGGTAGGTTCCGGGCAGTCTTACACTACAAACGGGTCCAACCTCGTGTCATTTACCCTTGTTACGTATTTAATTTATGATTAAGACCCCTCACATTGGATCGTCATTTGTAGATGCCTGGTTAAGCCGGTAAACTCCGGGCATTCTTACACTACAAACGGGTCCAACCTCGTGTCATTTACCCTTGTTACGTATTTAATTTATGATTAAGACCCCTCACATTGGACCGTCATTTGTAGATGCATGGTTAAGCCGGTAAACTCCGGGCAGTCTTACACTACAAACGGGTCCAACCTCGTGTCTTAATCGATTAATTACTCCTAATTAATCACCCCCATAATTTGTGTTAATTATCATGTTTATTTTAGGAATATGGGTGCACCTAACTTAATAGGCAAATTCCCAACTCCAAAGTGTGGGTACACCTAACTTAATAGGCAAATTCCCAACACATAGTATGGGTACACCTAACTTAATAGGCAAATTCCCATACTATGTTCATTTATTTTATGTTATGCATAATTATATTAATTTCACACAATCTTATTAACATATGCATTTAATTAACCCCATCGTTCCCACGTAATTTCGTTCTCATGACATAACACATATAAAAGGTGTCAACTTGCATATGTATGAACATGTTTCAAAGGTGTCATCTTGCATATTAACAAACACATAACTTGCATATGAACTTGCATAACATGTCACATAACTTGCATATAATCTTGTATAACATGTCACATAACTTGCATATTAACTTGTATAACATGTCACATAACTTGCATATTAACTTGCATAACATGTTACATAAACTTACATATTAACAAATACATGACTTGCATATGAACTTGCATAATATGTCACATAACTTGCATATGAACTTGCATAACATGTTACATAACTTGCATATGAACTCATAAACTTGCATATGAAGAAACATACAACTTGCATAATTATCATACATGTAACTTGCATATTATCATACATGTAACTTGCATATTAACATATGATCACAAAGCACAAAACTTGCATAACCCAAATACATTAGCAAACTAACATCATGTCATATGACTTAAAATCCATTAATCCACAAACAAAACCATATGATCTCATCATATCTCATCTACTTAGTTTAGCAATTGATCATTAGAGTGATAGAAACTCACAACTAGCCAATTTGCACTCCAAATGAAGAAGATTAAGATGCTTAGAATGGATTAGAGGTTGATTAGAGAGTGATTAGCTTGCAACCCTCTTCATAAATTAGTGGAGGCTCCTTCTAAGATTTAATTTGGCGGCATGTAGCCCTCAATTCTATTTTTAGTATAGATTAGGGTAGGTTTAGGGTGTATTTATAGATTAGGTGAGTGTTTTAGGCCCTTAGATTAACCCTAAATTAGATTAGGACCCTCAGATTTCGGAACCTTCCAGAAACCAGCCCTAAGACCAAGCCCAAACCCCAAACTGGTGCACCCAACCACAGAACTCTCTAGAAACTGTGCAGGTTTCCTGTCCCGACATGGGCGCACTTCCCAAGTGTGCCAATGTATTTTTGTGCTGGCGCACTTCACAAGTGCGCCAGTGCATTTCTGGCCTGTTTCGGGTTTTTCTGCCTAACTTCGTTCGTCCATATCTCTTTCATACGGTACCCGTTTTACGCAAACTCGGACTCTATTTCGCGTATTTTTCCGAGACGAACGCAATGACGCAGCCCGTTTCCCCTGATTCTCACATCTGAGATTAATTATACTTTAATTACTAACCATTAGTGTTAATTGAAATTCGGGGTGTTACAGCAATCTTCTCTAAAATCTATCTTTGATAGAGGGTTCAATTAAAGAAAAATAAAATTCCGGTATCCACTTGTAATTATCATAAAAAGCAAGGATGAGGGCATCTTCATAGTACTCCATAACTATGTTATTAAGATGAACATTCAAGAAATTGGAATTCTATCACTAGCCTCATAATTATTCTTTTTGCTCTAGAGAGCTGAGTGTTCATCCTGTCCATCTCGGCAGCATAATCAATCTCTAACCGTGATTTCTCCGCCTTAAGGTCTTCAATCTGTTTGCCAACACATCCTTAGCCTTTCGTTCCTCCTCTAGTGAGGCCTCCAACTCCCTACGTTTGTTGTCACATTCCGTCTTCTCCCATAACAGAATGTTAACCCTATCCGTCAACACTCTGTTCTCCTCCTTAAGGGCGTCGACCTTAGTTGCTAAAGCGGAAGCTATTCCCCGGTTGCATACTAAGTTTTCATCACCTAAGGAAAATAAATAGGTTTAACCTCTCATACAAACCACGTAAATACTAAAAGCATCAGAAAAGATAAGTCAATACCAAAAGTTGATCCCTAATTTGTTGCCGATGGAAATACTCTGAGTCCAAGTGTGTAGAAGTCGGGTTATTGTTAGCAGCTTCAGGGGATGAAAGAGCAAGACCCACAAGCATACCGAAATCCGAGACTGACGGAGAAGGTAAAGGAGAGATAGTGGTCTGAGAAGAGGGTGTCATCGAAAGACCATACCTTTCCCCTCTTAACTTACCGAAAGTATCAAAAGGACAGAACTGCTTATAGACTTACCTTTTGGAGAAACATCAGGAAAGGCATCAATATCAACCACCTGATCAGCATCTATAGTAGAAGGATCAAAAGTCTGCCTTGTTTTCAGGGTGGCAACGATGTCTTCTGAAAAGCTAGCTGACTTGTCATGCTTGGGATTCTTTGACGGTGATTCAATGTCGGTATGGGCGAGCCTCTTTACAGCTTGGGCATTGGACCGGATGTAGGCAGCAAGGAAAGGTGCATCCTGAGAAGTTGAAGATCCTAGACAAAGAAGGAACAAATTAGAAGAATAATAATAAAAAGGAAATGAGAGAAAGAATGACAGATGTTGTCTAATCAATAGTAACAATGAAAGGAGAAAAAGATCACTCGGATGGATGGGAGAGCCTGCATTGAACGAACTAGAATTCAGCAATAGTTCTTTAGGACCAGAAAGTTGGATGGGAGGTTGCCCCAATATCTTTTGCCCAGGGGGAGTCAAGCCATACTGACGAAGCCTGTCGGCGGTTAAGAGGAATGACTAACACATGTGCTCCACCGGTGCTATGAAGATAGTCTTGACAACTTATGCTTCCTCCGGCATTAAAATCATATCTTTAGAGAGGGGTTCTGTGATAAGAGGAAGATACAGATAAACGAAAACCACAAATATAAAACATTTACTTTTTAAAACAAAAATCCTACCATCATCAACAAAATTTCCTCACCGGGATGGCATTTAACGAGAAAAAATTGATCTTCCCACGGCTTAGTTTTGAATATACCATCAGAAATCGGTCTCCTTACGGGATTATATCTCCATACCAGTGATTCTGAACTTTTAGAAAATCGGACCATATAACGAAGGAATTTAGGGCTTAAAGAATCTTGACCTAATGCAAGCTCCGGGGCTTCCAAGTATAAGAGAGTCATATATGTATTGGGTGAGATTTGGATGGGAGAAATTTCAAATCTTTTAAGAGCTTGTGTAGAAAAGGCGGGAAAGGAACAAAGCCCCCATGCTTGATATAAATTGCGAAATACGCAAAATACTCTTTTGGAGGGTTCTTGAGAAAATTTGGAGAAGAAGCTACAATGGCATTAATACCCGATATGCCAAAACTATCCAGTATGGCCATCATAGAACGTTAGGAAGTAATTAAGGACGGATTTGGAACAAATGCTTTCTTATGACGTGAGACCTTGGAATCTTGGGTCTTCTCCTTCGTAGGACTTTTGCTAGACATGATTCTGACAAGTGATGTCATTCCATCACAGTACCATTAGTATACATATTTCTTACACAAATGCATGAATAACATTTATGAATAGGTAGAGTATTATTATATCGTGCTCACAAGAAGCTCAATTTTTCATAAGATAAACCGAGCCCAAATATTGAATGCAAAAAGGGTTATGCATAATGTACTTTCATTTTTGATCATCTAGGCTTTTAATAACACAGAAAAAGGATACTCTAATTATATTAGAATCATTTCGTATCAGTGGCAAAGAACCTTAATTAGTGGGAAAATTGTTTCCTTCTTGTGTATCTTGCATCGCGTATCGTATTTCCTACACAAAGTAACATGTGAAAAAGATGGCTGCTAAAGTCGGACATTAAGCATGGTGAAAAAGAGATTGTTGCCTAAACCTATCTTATGATTAGAATAATCCTAATCGTCTCCCCATCAATATTGGTACATAATTAAGATTACGAATTATATAAGAAGTAAAAATACTCACAAAGGATCAAGCTTGGGTTTTTCAAAAAGAAAATTTTGAGTAGCTTCTTAGAAAAACAGTAATCTTGTTCGAGAATTCGACTTGTAGGTGGAAGGCGGAAATGAGAGAGAAGAAGAATTTATGTTCAAACTTCAAGACCAATCTGAACCGTACAGGAAAAGATCAATCAATCCTTCAGAACAAGGGAGATCAAAAGACTCCGGGGTGACACTTCGGAAAACACAAAAATTTTGACTTGAGAAGTTAAAAACACCCCTTCGCCAAGGAGGCAATTATTACTACCAAAATTAACTCCGAAACCAGCTAATAGCGAATGGGTATCCAATGAACACAAGCACGAAGGGATTATCCGAAAGCCACACAAACCGACACCTTCTTAGGGAAAAGGAGCCCAAGTCTACGGAATGCCGACACAGTCTATCTGGTGGGGCATACCTAGCGGGGGTTCTATAGCGAAACGACATATAAGCCAGAAGCTAAGAAAGAAAGAGGCAAGAGTTCCACTAATGGAAACTTGGAATGGCAGAAGGGTTGTCGGTATTAACCCGCTTACTACTGACACATCAGGATATGAAGAAATCAAGGATATCAAGCCTAAGATGCACAAAGATTATCCAGAACCAGCCTCCGAAACATTTACTGCATAAACATCGAAAGGTCACACTGATAGATAACAGGAAGCTCATCCGGATTTACCTTCCGAAAGATTCGGCTATACTCGGAAACTCCACCGGAAGGCAAACCGGAACCCTAGAAAGGATACAGGCTATCCATACTAATCTACTTAGTAGAGAAACCAATAGTGGTTCCGATCCGACATTTATCTACGTATATCCTAAGGAAAAGATCCTCTAAGTATTCATAAGAGAACCGGAAGTCTATATCGGGAGCTTATAACCGAGAGCACATGACTAAAGGCTCTAATACCTTCCGAAAAGCTACTACAGTAACAAGCTCATATCACTCCCAAAGAAGCCCCAACTGGCCGGGACCTTCCCTCTGAAAGTTATAACTCGCACCTCAAAGCCACTAAGACCCAAAAGCAACTGAAGCCAAGGAGAAAGGCGACCGACAGAAGTACCTACGGGCCCAATGGCCCAACAACAAAAGGGGCCCCAAATCCTCTATAAATAAGACCCCAAGAGTCACATTTAAGGGGGCTCTCATATTCTAATTCTTATACTCTTTCTCTCTAGAATTAACCCTAATACTTAGGTCAGTTAGAAGATTTCTTATATTCTGTTCGTGTACTCTAAATTGAAGATTAATAAAGAGTGGATCTACACTTATAGTATTTTCCTGTGAGTTTATCATGCTATTTCTTAGTTGTTGTTGCTACAATTAACTGTTTATTTTCTACATATGCATGGATCCTTGTCGAAACCTTTCCGCAAAGCGGATGAAACACTACTTACAATATGCTTAAACCCTTCCTACGAGCTTAGATCTTTCAGCGAACTTGGTGCAGTATTCCTTTCCATCATCCGTTAAGTCTTTTATCAAGGGTTGTTTAGTGATCCTTCTCTCTAAGGCCTTGATACCTAGGAACGGTGATCTAACCCAAACACACAAAGGCTAAACAACCTATTCACTTTCCTTAGAACCATTCCCATTGACCTATCTTCAGTGTTGATGAAAAATATCGTTAACATCAAGAGGCTGTGAAAGGAAATTGTATAAATTCTTTGTCAATTTGAGATGATATTCCCAAGTGCTTACTTTAATACAATGGTGCACTTCCTAGTTCATTTATGCAAGGAACTTGAATATGGTGGACCTGCATATGTTCGTTATATGTTTCCTATTGCGTTATCTTTCTAAACTGAAATCATATGTTCGCAACAAAAGTAAACCTGAGGCATCCATTGCTGAAGGTTATCATGCAGAAGAATGTTCGATATTATGTTCAAGGTTCTTAGGTGGCGATGGAGTAGGAAAATTGAAATTTGAAACCTGTCCACAGAATTTGGAATATCCTATTGGCACAAGAAGAAACAAACATGGAAAAGCTATTCATTTTATAAAAAAATAGAAGAAATTTCACCTTTACGTTCTATTCAATTATGGTAACGAGGAAATAGAGAGTTTACTTGAGCAAGTTTTAAGTTTTATTTTTAATTTAGTAAGTACTGAAGAATTAGAAAATCAGTTTCTATCTTTTAATAACCAGGTCTTTATTCTAGGAAATATTGAGCTTTAATTGATGGTCATGCATTATCAAAAAATATAAAAGAGAGAGAAAGAACACAGTGAAAATTTTTGGAAGTGGTTAAAGGAAGAGGATGGGGAAAAAGAGGACATATCAAAAGAAGTACAACTGCTTGCAATGGGCCCTCTTCGAACAACTAAGAGGTTTACTAGATATGTTATCAATGGATACAGATTTTATACAAGGTTCAGAGATGCCAAATGTACAACACAAAACAGTGGTGTATTTTTGACAGCCTTGACTACTAGCTTTGCAAGTTCGAAAGATCAAAATCCATTGGTTGGTGAAGTTAATTACTATGGATAATTGAAGATACATTAGAACCAGATTACTGGGGAGAATTTAGTGTGGTTTTATTTAAATGTTGTTGGTATCAATAGGAAAAAGATTTATATGGGCTGACTTGTGTCCATGTTAATTAATTGTGCAAGAAATCAAATCCTTATGTTATGGCTTCACAAGTACAACTGGTGTTTTATATAGAATATCCAATTGATAAGATATGCCACACTGTTATCAAGAAATTATCGAGAAACTAGTGTGAAAACGAAAGAGTATATGAAAATGAAGATTTGAATAATATCCAGCCTGCTTATGGAATGGGAAATCAAAGTTTTGATGTTTGTTATTGTAGATATGATGTTCCAATAAGACGAATCCGCCTTCCACCTAGCAAAGTGAAAGACAATGCTTCTTAATTTTTGTGTATCACTGTCATATTTGTTTAAGTAACCATTCTACACAATTTAAGTAAGAAAATGTTGTTTCTGCCTTGATTACATTTTAGTGAAGTGACTGTTTTATTTTACAAGTAACTGATGTATAATATTCGTGGCTTCTTCTTGTAACTGATGTCATTATAACATTAATTCCTCCATTTGTGTAGGCCAAACAAAATTCCAGTTGAGGATTTCAAAGTACTCTTGATGTTTTGGGGAGATGACAAAATTCAGCGTAATTTTATGTTTAATCACGTTTAAATCAGGCAAATAAGGTAGATAAACATCTTTACTTCATGTTTTTGTAGTCCAAGGCCTTTAAAAATTCTGCAAATCGGGGATCGTATATAGGCACACACTGCTGGTATGTATTTTTGCTTATTTTTATGGTTTGTTAGTAATGAACTACAAAATTCTTACAATTTCCGCTTGCTAAAGCATCAGTCTAATTCTTACATTATTTTGTTAAGTGTTTTGCCTCTTGTTATGGCATAGTGTGATGATCATGGCTTCACATATGTTTTAGGAAATGTGAAATGTAATTTATCATATACAAGACTGATGCTTCAATAATGAACCACGAAATTTTAAGAATTTTATTTTCTCTTCAATCAGTAATGATCGTGTCAGTTTGTAATTGAAACAATGGTTAAGTTTGTACTTGAATGAGTCATGGCATATCTCTTCAATCAGGCAGTTATGCAACTAAGGTATGCAGGCCATAGATTAAGCTGAAATGTCTTTGTACTGAAATGCAACTCAGTTATACTATAGCCATAGTTTCTGCTGAAATGCAAGTGAGGCATGCATGCCTCTCGTTTTGTGTTGCAATGTAAACGAGGCATTGCACTAGCTTGTAACTGAGGCATGCATGAATTTGGTTATCCTGAAATGCATTAGTTTTACTAAAGACTTTGCTGAAATGCATGATTTTTGAGACTACTTTATTTTGCAAGTGGAGGAAGTGATGAAGTTGTTCAAGAACTTGTTCCTGAAGGCACTAGAGGTACTGGAGGCAGCTGAGGCACTGGATGCTCACGCTATATTTTGAAACTGTTTTAGTTTGATGTAAACATGAATTTAGTACTGGCTGTGTTTGTAAGTACTCTGTAAAACTGAATTTATTAGCTATGTTTTTTTATTTCGTAGTTGACTAAGTAGTACTTGTGTTACTGTTAATTTGAAATGAGAAGTTCTTTATTAGTTTCAATGTGATGTTAATTGCTGTTATGTTGCAGTACGTTATATAATTTTTCCATAGCTATGATGTAATGTTGCAATATATAATGTTAGATGTTGTCGTAGCTATGATATAGTGTTGCCATTGGATGGTAAAAGTGTTGCCATAGATTAATGCATGTGGGCCCCACAAAAAGATTCTGTGAAGCCGACTACAAATTTTAGTGGCACGAAAGTATTCCATGAACCTAGGATGCAGATTTTAGTAAGCCACACATTTTTGTAAATTTAGTACTTGTGGCAACACCTATACTGATGTTGCCTTAGGGTCGCAAAGATGTTGCCTTTGACTCTAAGGCAACGCGGCAAAACGCAACACCAAGAAAGTGTTGCCTTAGATAATTTTTGGCCTATAGCAACATTTTTTGGCACTTCATGCATTACTTTTCTGGTGTTGCAGTATGTAATCTATGGCGTAGTGCAAAATGCTCTATTTCGAGGTTCGAAACACCAGTTTGCTTTGGGTCTTAAAACGTTATGCTTAGAAACAGTCTGGTTCCATCCTAAAGTAGTCTTCTTTGGGTAGAAAGAATCATGTTATTTACAACTAGCTCGGAACAAAACCATCGAATCATAATTTTACTTATCTTCAAACATTAATCTGCCTCCCTTCGATATACTACTTCGAAGCACTACTACGAAATATTGTCTTAATTCAAACAACAGTTTCGAGCTTCTTTCTTCACATTGATCCATAGATACTTCCCTTGGCATCATCCAAAATACATTGCTTTGAATCAAAGCATCTAATTTCGCTTCAAATCATGGAAATGCTTCATCATGATGTGCTTCGTTTATTGCTCTACTTTGAGTTCATCTTTGTTGCTTCGAAGTCGTCTTGTTATTCTTCAAATCTGTTTAATCTTGCTTCGAATCCATCTGATCTTGCTTAAAATCACTGAATCAATTCAAGGAACTCTTTCTTGCTCCAAGTCAACTGCTTCGAAGATACAAATCCTCTGAACTTGTTTCAAACCTAATTAAGAATTCCTGTTTGCTTTGATTCAAATCTTTTCCACCACCTTTGAAGAACACCATTGTATGCATACTTGAAGCAAGTGAATATGAGCCTACATGTTAGCTTCAAACCCAATCCGATATATTCGAAACACTCCTGAGTTTCGAATCCACTTCAAATTTTCTTCGATCATCTCAAATTTTCTCCAGTCATCTCTGATATACTCGGACCATCCATGAAGACCTAAATTATGCTCAAAAATAATGAACAATATCAACCATATCAAGAAGTTCGACCATTCAAATAATCATTTCAGCCATTTAAAAAATTATTACAATCAGTTTCGATTATGCATAATCACACAAACATAAATCGAACAAAGATACACATAGATCTACTCAATGGATCTAACATATTATACAATTTGATTATCCTAGGATTCCTAGATGTGAAATTATTAGATTTGCTCAAGTTTAAGCTTAATATATTATTTGGATGATGAAAATCTACACAAAAATCACATGATCCAATGCAAACATGAGAGAGATCATAGTCACTCATACAATCCGCCAAATTAGTGAAATTGAATGGAGATTAAATCCATGTAGCAAACAATCAGTTGAATAATAACCTAAAATAGAGAGATCTAATCAGTCGATCTAGAGCTATATTCCAATTTACTATAAGAGGTGATTTAACTAAAAATATAACATATATTTTTGGATTCGAGGAGAAATTAGAGTAGAATTAAATCTAGAGCTGGTAGGAATACTAGAAATGATTCCCTTCAGCTCTTGTTTATAGCTAAATATGATTAGACTATTGGGATTACCAATTTCAACTTGCTATTACTACTCTAATTGTGGGTAGCAGCTTTTAAAACTTAAAACTGCAGTTTCTCTTAAAACTGCAGTTTCTCTTAAAACTTCCATCCATTTTCTTAATTTGATTACTCTATGAAATAGGAAACTACCATTCTGAAGCAATGAGATAGGTTATGGCATCTAGCTCGACTTCTACCAAAAGTTATGGTCGAAATAAGACTTTATAAGAAAAAACGATCATAAATGAATTCGATAAAAATCATGGACATGCAAAACATCCTAAAGAGCTATATCCTAAAATATCAAAATGATACAACCGCATGTGAATTAAGTAGAATTGTTTATGATTCTCTGATATGTAAAATATTATTCGTTAAAATATGATAGTGAAATCTTGTGCATTTGAAATTTAATTGGACAACTTGATCGAAATGTTTGAAATTTAATGGAAACATGGAATGAAATCAACCCCACTTAGATGCTTATTTGGAGTTGCACCATTGAACTTCCTCGGATTTATTATGAATGCAAGGGGCATCGAAGATGATCAAGTATAGTTTTCCATGCTAAGAAATGTCGAAGCTCTAAAGCATGAGAAGGGATTATAGGATTTGAATGAGAAAATCATAGCCTCATGTTGCTTCATTTTGAAGACCACTGACAGATGCACACCTTTCTTCGATGCATTAAAGAAAAAGAAAACAAATTTTGAATGGAACCCAAAGTGGAAAACACATATGATGAATCATTAATTAATACATATTGAGACCCTAGCAATGCTTTCCAAATTGGTGTCGCTTGATGCATTGAATGTTATGCTCGTGCATGAGGAGGCTCGAACCCAAAGACCAGTGTAATGTAAATGGAAGTTGTTCGCGGACACAAAGGGAAGTAACTAAAGCTGAAAAACTCTCTTATTGCTTGCTAGTAACCTCAAAGAAGCTACAATGATATTTCTAAGAGAATCCAATAGAAATGTCGACCGACTCAACCTCTAAAGTAACTGTTGTTTTGTCTTGAGACTTTGAGATGATTGTTAAGGTGCAAGAGTCGAGCCAGAATCATGTGAACTATCAACACAATATAGCAACTAAAGGGTAGATGTACTGATTTTATTGCAGATTTCATAGTCATAGATAAAAAGGAAGAAAAAATAATAGTCGTGGTAATATAATGAAGTTATTTATTGATGTCTCATCGAATAATTGATACTTGGGAGTTGGATTCATTCTCGAGATTTCCGAATGATGATCTATTGGCTATGCTTTAAGGTTAGAATTTCCTGTCGCCAAAGATGAAGCAGAATATGGCACATTGATTGCAGGATTGAAAATATCGAAAGAACTATAAATTAAAGCTTTACTTATATTTAGAAACTCTTTTCCAGTCGTCTACCAAGTTCGATGTAACACCCCATAATTTTAAAATATTAAATTAACGAATTATAGAATACTTAATTTTTAGAAGAAGAATTAAGGGAAACGAGCTACGCCATTTCGTTCGTCTCAGAATTCTGCTTGGGATAGAGTCCCGGTTTGCGTAAATCGGATATCACATGGAGAAGTTATATGCCTTAGAAGTTGGTATACGCATAAGGAAGAACATATATACATATATATATAATTCCAGAACCTTCAAAATAGTTCAAAAATCAAAATCCAACCAAAGCAGGCTGAGCGGGAAAATTCCCGCTCGTGGGTGTCGACCCCCCCCCCCCCAGGGAAGATCTGGGCAGAATTTGTTTTATGTACCTAGACTTGATTCTGGGTCTGATTCATTGGTCCTAGGCTATAAATATGGTCCCCTATTCTCCTATTTTCCTCATTGTAGATCATGGGAGCCATATGTTGTCGGGTTGCAAATTGAAATAGAATCAAGTCCTACAACAACGGTTTAGCTAATCAAATTCAGAATTCAGATCTGTTCTCTCTAAGTTCTAACGCTGTGAGTTTCTAGATTACTTTTAGGTATAGCTAAATAAAAGTATGCTTTGATAGAAAATGAACTGGATATGTTGTAAAGTATGATTCCGTGTTGATATGAAACTTTATCCTATGACATGACAAGATCTAATTTCCTAGATCTAATACAATTTTGGTGATTTAATTATAATGTTTATATGGATCTTGACTACGTTGTGGTAAATGTAAATCTATTAATCTTTATAGTTGCAACATTGGTTAGATCTAATTTTGTATGTAAATCACATTTCATGTTGCGATAAACTTAGATATGTTGTAAGTTGGACATATTTAGATCTAAACATGTTGTTATCATGTTTTATGCTAGATCCATTATATGATCATACCTTATGCTATAATAGATCTATCTCTCGAGATCCATTTCAAATGTGATTTTTCTAGTATGTTATTTTTGTTTCATTTGGATAGATCAAATTATTTATGTGAACCATGAACATATGCCACCTTGAATTGATTAGGATTGGGTCCACACTTTTATCTTAATTGTAACCTCTATTATGTGGATTTGGGTAGATCTATTTATAAACCCGTAGTTCTAAATCTTTGTTTATGATAGATCTAATTTAATCTATTAGATCTAAAGCATGTGAACATTTATGTAGATCTAAAGCAATATTTATGTTAGATCCTGTTATGTTGATGATTACATGTCCATGATAATATGTATGTTCACCTTGATAAGATGTTAATTACATGTCCATTCACTTAGTTATCATGATAGTATGTTTATGCCAATATATGTTGAAACTATCACCCCGTCATATTCTCTTTTTCATTTTTACGGCTTGACTACTTATTAGCCTAGATGCTGCCAAAATACGTGCAAATATGTTAGTGAAGGAAACGGGGGAAAAGGGATTTATAATTGGCATGTAATCTTTAAATGAATTGATATGCAATTCAAATTATCAGTAAAATATGTATTGACACCTATAAAAGGAAAGGATTAATTAATAAATTAATTTATCAAAAATGGAATGTTTAGTAATTACAATTAGGAATTGTAATTGTACTTATGACACGAGGTTAGGTTACATTAGTGGTGGAAGTCTGCCCGGACCCGACCGGCATATCCAGCAGCCACTAATGTTGAACCTAATGTGGGAGGTCTAAGTACGTAATACGAATCGGGCTAAGACACGAGATTAGGCCCAACTGTGGAATAAGACTACCCTGACCCGACCGGTATATCCAGCATCCACATGTTGTAGGCATAATGTGGGAGGTCTAGCCTACTATAACCATAAATGGACATGGTAATGAATTGGACTACTTAACCTAAGTTAATCCATAGGGATTGTATGAACTTAAATTTAAGTTGGGAGTTAAGTAAACTTGGCTGAATAAAAGGGGAGGGTTAAGTAAATCTTGGGTAGGTGGGTAATATTAGTATATATAGGCCTACAAACTTAACTTGATAAGGTTATGTAATTAAAAACACCATTTAGGTAAACATAACCAGCTGAAAACCAAGTAGTGGTGATGCAAGACAAAAGGGAGAGCTTGCATCATTTGGTGTGGGACCCATTTCAGTCAGTAACCCTTAAATAGGTATCAAACGGGTATTCTGAACTAGGTCGGAGTGGGGCATGCTTACTGAGCTGATTGTAAGAAATCCAAACGTGGAGGCGGTGTTGACGGTGTATTCCAATGGGGTCATATGCGTGCATGACTCCGCCTGCTGGGGAAAATAAGATGATGTGACATTAGTAGATATGGTTTTGCACATCCGAAAAATAAAGGGTTGCCACTTTAGGGAGTGATACACCCTACCGTGGGGCCAGCACAGGGTATCTACGGAATACGGAGCCGATCGATTGGGGGTAGTAAATAGGGTACATTTAGTCCTGTCTGTTTCTGTGGGGTATCTACGTTTCTGTCTGGGCTAAAACCCATTATTTCTGTTTAGGTACCAGTTCTGTTTGGGTTAAAACCCGTTACTAGAGTACGCCTACAACTATCATTATGTTTCTGTTGGGATCATCCTGTTTTTGTTAAGCAGTTTGGGAGTATGTAATTCTATTACATATCTATTATACTAGTATTGGTGCAGAGCAGGGAAAGTATTAAGAAGCACTATCTATTCTATCCTGTTTACCTTATCATACCTGCCATTTATATAGTGATCTCTGTTATCCACTTTGTATGCCTATCATGGTACTTTTATTTATTTACTGGCTAAAAGTAACTAGACTCGGCATACTTTATGTCTAACCCTTTTTGTTTCCCCTTCTTTCTTCCGTCCCTCCCCCCCCCCCGGTTCTTAGGGATGAAACACACAGGCTTGATCATGATTCTCCTTATTTTGCTAGAGCAGCTGATATGTATGGATCAAGCTCCTATCCTTGTTGCTATGGCCATATTTTGTTCCTGGGGAATTTTCTTTCTTTTATGTACTATGATATTTCTGAAGTACAAGACACTGATTTTTATGTTGTAATCGGTTTTTATATTTCAGACAACTGATGCTTTGGACTACGGTTTTTTGATGATTAATAAAGTTGTTTATTTCCACTTCAAAAAAATTTATATCTGTCATGTAATATTCTGTGTCTGTTTACCTAAACGCTTCACGAAATTTAATGCATTCCCTTTATGAGTGACATTAACGGACGTGGGGTGTCACACTTGATATCAGAGATGAAGGTTACCCGATTAGATAAGAGTTTTTGAAAAATGTTTTCAAAATGAGTTTTGATAGAAAGTATTTTCAAAAAGAAAAGTCTGTTTTGAAAAACATTCCCCAAAAAGCCATATGTAGCAGCCTTCGGTCCTTTATCTAAATTTCTTCCTTTTCCCTTTTTTCAGCACGTCTGGGGAACAAAACAATCCTAATATCCCAGAGGGCGTCACAATACCCGGATGGTTCCGTAGGTATTTGGAGGCCACGGTGCCTGCAAAAGGCCAAAGAGACGTTCCTCCCCCAGCTGCGCCAATCATTCCTCCTCCTCCCCCTCCAAGAGAAGATAATTTCGCTAAGATCTGCAAAAACTTCCGTGCTATGGGAGGGAAACCACTCCATGGGAATGAGACAATCGTTAAAGCTCGAAATTGGCTCAAGGAAACCGAGGACTTGTTCGTGATCTTTGAAGTAGAGGATAGAAGGAAGGTCCAGTTAGCCGCCCGGCTATTGAAGGACGAAGCCTCTTTTTGGTGGGAAATTACCCAAGCTGGACGACCAGTAGAAACTTGGTGAGATTTTAGGCAATGGTTCGAAATGAAATTTCTTTCCCAAGCTTGGAGAAGCATACAGATGGAGAGGTTCTTAGCACTCAAACAAGGAAACTTGACCGTGAAAGAATATGTAAACAAATTTAACCAGCTACTAAGGTTCGGGTCAGAATTGGTGGATAGGCTGCACAAAAAGGCTTTACGGTTTGCTAAAGGACTGAATGAACCCCTTCATGGGTTATCCATGTCCCATATCCCAATGGGAGCCACTTTTGAAAAACTTGTTGATATGGCCCTAATGCATGAGGAAGACAAGGGAGAAAAGAAGGAAGTAAAGGCTGAGGAAGCAATGCAAAATGAGAAGGTGTGGCCCAAGAAGGGACAACAACATAAGAAAGGCGAAATGAATGACAAGGTTAAAGATAAGGGGAAGTGCCATAGTTGTGGGAGAGAGGGTCACCTAGCCAAGGACTGCAGGAAAAGGAAGAATGCTTGCTTCGGTTATGGAGAGGTCGGGCATCTTATTAAGGATTGCCCGAAGAAGCAGGTACAAGGTCAAAGGGTGGGAACTTCTGGAGGGCAGATGCATGCTCTAGCGATCAATGCTCCTAAAAGAGTTAGAAAAATTTCCCTAGAAAGTTTAGTTTATCTTTCAAATCATCTAGTTAGAACACATTTTAATTATGGCGCTTCACACTCATTTATACCTAGTTCTATTATTGAATCTCTACACTTAGTTATTAGTATGGTAGTGGATCCCGTAGTTGTCTCAAACCCCATTGGTGGTTCGGCTCATTTATCTATGATTTGTAGGGGTTTGAGAATATCTGTGTTAGGCATCAAATTTGAATGTGACACATATGTCCTCGGGTTTATGGGTTGTGTGTTGATTCTAGGGATGGGTTGTCTTACCACATATGGTGCCATCCTGGGTGGTGAGAGGAGGGTCATTAAGTATCTAACTTGTCATGGGAGGACCCTCGGAATTTCTTGTGACCCACAAGGGTCTGTCACTTTTAGTCTCCTAGAGTCTCTTGAGGTGTCTATCAATGATCTGCGATCGGCATCAGTAGTCCTTTAGTATCCTGATGTCTTAGGTGAGGTTCGGGGTTTACCCCCGAGGCGCGGGATTGATTTTCGTATATACCTGGTGGACAATGCAAAGTCAGTTGCATTACCTGTGCTCCATATAGCTCCTAAAAGAAAATATTGAACTTGATAAGCAAGTGGCGGGGCTACTTGAGAAGAGGTTTGATAGGTGAATCATATCAGGATGGGAAACCTATTGAAGACAATCCTTGAGGAATCCTATCATTCCAAGATGACTATTCATCCAAGTGGTGATAAAATGTATAAAGTTCAAGGTAGTGGGACCAAACTTGTGAAAGGAAGTGAAAATAAAGAAAGAAGCAATGATTGGATAATTTCTGACTTGCATACTTGGATCAGAGGTTAAGAAGCTATGCAAACTAGAAGTCAAGTTGGTGAAGGTCCAATGGGGAAATAACCAAGAAGATGCAGTTTGGGAGACCGAAGACAAGATTTTTACTCTTCGTACCCTTTCCTTTTGAAGGGAATGTTCTTAATTTCTCTTTCAAAAACTTTTATTCGCATTTGCTTCTATCATCTGAGTATATCCTATTGATCGAATCTTCGACCTTTAGGTAGGAAATCCCATGATTGTAAATATGTGTTTTAGACATGTTATGTTTGATGGATGCAAGTGGATGCAATTGTTTGCTAGTGATTGCCTGTGGATGCATATACACACACATTAGGCACTAGATCGGCTCAATCACTCTCTCATACTGCATATGGATGCGTGTGCATTTTCTTTTCTTTTATGGATGAAAATGGATGAGTTAGCATATGGATGTTGCACTTGGATAAATGGACGTGCACACATATAGAACTTAAATGTTATAATAAGATTATTTGCATACATATTGGATTCATGGCATAATCATACATCGCATTATGGAGATCAACTGAATCAGCAGACCGCCTGATTTTCACATTAGTATCGGGACATATACACACACCGCTGCATATACTCATATAAGCATTAGAAATCTTTTAAGGATAATGGATGCTTGTGGATGATGGATGATGGATGGTAGGATACATTCTTCTTAAACATGAAGATTTCAGGGACGAAATCCTTTAAGGAGGGGAGAATGTAACACCCCGTAATTTTAGAATATTAAAATTAACGAATTAAAGAACACTTAATTTTTAGAAGAATAATTAAGGGAAACGGGCTGCACCATTTCGTTCATCTCGGAATTCTACTTGGGATAAAGTCCGGGTTTGCATAAATCGGATATTGTATGGAGAAGTTATAAGCCTTACAAGTTTTTATACGCATAAGGAAGAACATATATATATATATATATATATATAATAATCCCAGAACCTACAAACAGTTCAAAAATCAAAATCCAACCAAAGCGGGCTGAGCAGGAAAATTCCCGCTCATGTCGACTCCCCCAAGGGTTGTCAACATGGGTGTCGACCCCCCCCCCCCCGGCAGATCTAGGCAAAATTCATTTTACGTACTTGGACTTGATTCTGGGTCTGATCCATTGGTTCTAAGATATAAATATGGTCCCCTATTCTCCTATTTTCTTCATTGGAGATCATGGGAGCCATATGCTGTCGGGTTGCAAACTGAAACAGAATCAAGTCCTACAACAACGGTTTAGCTAATAGAATTCAGAATTCAGATCTATTCTCTCTCAGTTCTAACGCTGTGAGTTTCTAGATTACTTTTAGGTTTAGATAAACAAAAGTATGCTTTGATGGACAGCGAACTGGATATGTTGAAAAGTATGATTCTGTGTTGATATGAAACTTTAACCTATGTCATGACAAGATCTAATTTCCTAGAACTAATATAATTGTGGTGATTAGATTATAATGTTTATATGGATCTTGACTTATGACTATGTTGTGGTAAATGTAAATCTATTAATCTTGATAGTTGCATCATTGGTTAGATCTAATTTTGTATGTAAATCACCTTTCATGTTGCAATCAACTTAGATATGTTATAAGTTGGACATATTTAGATCTAAACATGCTGTTGCCATGTTTTATGCTAGATCCATTTTATGATCATACCTTATGTTAAGATAGATCTATCTCTCGAGATCCAATTCAAAAGTGAATTTTCTAGTATGTTATTTTTGTTTCATTTGGATAGATCAAATTATTTATGTGAACCACGAACATATGCCACCTTGAATTGATTAGGATTGGGTCCACACTTTTATCTTAATTGTAACCTCTATGATGTGGATTTGGGTAGATCTATTTATAAACCCGTAGATCTAAACCTTTATTTATGATAGATCTAATTTAATCTATTAGATCTAAAGCATGTGAACATTTGTGTAGATCTAAAGCAATGTTTATGTTAGATCCTATTATGATGATGATTACATGTCCATGATAATATGTATGTTCACCTTGATATGATGTTAATTCCATGTCCATTCACTTTGTTATCATCATAGTATGTTTATGCCAATATATGTTGAAACTATCACCCCGTCATATTCTCTTTTTCATTATTATGGCTAGACTACTTATTAGCCTAGATGCCGTCAAAATACGTGCAAATATGTTAGTGAAGGAAATGGGGGAAAAGGGATTTATAATTGACATGTAATCTTTATATGAATTGATATGTAATTTTAATTATCAGTAAAATAGGTATTGACACCTATAAATGGAAAGGATTAATTAATTAATAAATTTATCAAAAATGGAATGTTTAGTAATTACAATTAGGAATTGTAATTGCACTTATGACATGAGGTTAGGTTACATTGGTGGTGGAAGTCTGCCTGGACCCGACCGGCATATCCAACAGCCATTAATGTTGAACCTAATGTGGTAGGTCTAAGTACGTAAATACGAATCTGGCTAAGACACGAGGTTAGGCCCAACTGTGGAATAAGACTACCCGGACCCGACCGGCATATCCAGCATCCACATGTTGCAGGTGTGACGACCCCATTTCCCGTACAGACGGTGGCAAGGGTAATCTTTGGAATATAACACATAAACAGATAACAGCAGAACAGAAATAAATAAATACACCAGATAATGCACAATAGAATATACTGGATAAACGTAATCATCAGAGTTACACAGTATACAGGATCATACTTAGTACAAATACAGTTCAACTATACATATATGTCTACAGCGGAAAAACAAACATAATGTACAATAGGAGCTGAACAGCATAAAAAGAGATAAATGATAGAATCCATCTTCAGCTCCAGCTATCCAGAAAAACCTACTAAATCGGAACACAAGGCTGCCCGTGTAGAGAAAAAGGGCACCCGAGTTTGAAGTGAAACAAACTACGAGTCAGTCATGAGACTGGTATGAGAAATCTACTCAACACATTTATAATATGGCTAATCACAGGACCACGCCACTTTCGTGGAACGGGTTTACTCCATTGGATTGCCAGTGCTTTAAAACAAATCATTCTTTTAAACATCGCAATGCTTTTTATAAAAATGAAGCCATTATAAGACTCAGTTCCCATCACACAATGCAACGCAAACTGGAGGATAGAGTTTTTACCTTATAACGGCCGAAATATGCTTGATACGAATAAAACAAAGGCATTTTATATTATTGCTAGTGTTTATATGTTTTGAAAACAATTTCAAATCATAACTATCAATCATAGACGACATTAATGCCCCCATACTACTATGTCGCCATATATAGGTATACAATCAAAATCGCACAGTCGCGTATTTGGAAATTGGATTTCCGTCATGAACCGAGGCAAGGGATCGTCCTCACCGAATTCGAGACGCTCTAGCCCGCCCCTCAGGCAAGCGCGCAGGCAAGCCTTGGATCGTCAGGGCCGGTCCACCGATGTGGATTATTATGCCTGAAAACTGCGTTTCCCCGTCCTATGGGGCGTAAACGAGCCAACGAAGATTTGGCTTCACATAGTCACCGGTATATCAGAGGCGCCTCGCAACAGCAACAACCACATAAGTAAAATGTCAGGCCGTGTAAAAACACCGACACAACTCCTAGCTAGAAAGAAACGCATGCCCTCCCTGAGGTCCTTCTCCCGTTTCTGGTCCATACCGGGGTGTGAGGCTCGCGAATTCACGTTATACACAAAGCTACGCCACATAGGCGGGGCTTTGATCATCAACACAAGACTTTGCTTTTCAACAGAATCCTTGATCATTTGCCACTTAGGCATGCCACACTAGCAATTCATGCCCTGCGACTGATGTCCATCGATATACAACCTCTGAGCTCATGCGTTTCAGAGAAGGGCGTTAAGAAAAAGAATAAATTCTCCGCCACCAAACAGATGTATATTTAATAGAGATCAATCAACATAGAATAAAATCCAATGTCAGACACACAGTCAATTTGCAAGTGCGTTCTAGGTCTGAACGAAACCGGAGGCACTAAATACCTCGCATATTCATCGATTCCCACGTACGTCTGGACGATCACCACTCATTATCCATATTTCGGGATGCCTCCCAATCAGGACCTCGGTTACCATCCAAACGAGTTGAAGATTGGTCTTCAACCCCAGTCTTCATCTTTGACTTCTTATCGTCGATTCAGTTATTCAGAATGGGATAAACCCGGTCTTTCTGAGCAACTTGCGTATATAATAAACAAGTGCAACACTAACATACATACGCATCATTTCAATTCATTAGTCACTAACCGTCAATCAGTAAGAGAACGATTTCCCAAATATTAACCCCGAAGGCCGAAACCAACATCAGATCAACACCCAGGAAACCATTCGACTTAGCCAACCTTCAGTTAGTTTCTAAATTTCACATCCATATCGTTTATAATATTTTATAATGATTTATCGCTATTTTTATTTATTTTAAAATAGTCAATTTATTCAAAACGACGCTTCGGGCCATAACGCGGCCGTGGCGCTGTTTTTCTTTAGATTTGATTTACACATATCTGAAGATCTAACCGTTGGATCTTCACAAAATTTACATCATTAGAAAGATCTTTTCAAAATGAATCCAACGGTTCTAGTTTTGAGAAAATCCGACGGTCGGATCTCCCGGTATAATCGTTTGAAGTTTCGATTTCAAAATACGAACTGCAGCGTCGTTATTCGATTAAATATAATTATATATATATAATCGATTCTGGCACTGTTTTTCTTCAGATTTGATTTACACATATCTGAAAATCTAACCGTTGGATCTTCACAAAATTTACATCATTAGAAAGATCTTTTCAAAATGAATCCAACGGTTCCAGTTTCGGGAAATTCCGACGGTCGGATCTCCCGGTATAATCGTTTGAAGTTTCGATTTCAAAATACGAACTGCAGCGTCGTTATTCGATTAAATATAATTATATATATATATATAATCGATTATGGCGCGGTTTTTTTTTTAGATTTGAATTAAACATTCCAGACAATCCAACCGTTGGATTTTTACAAAGTTGGTGTCGTTGGAAAGATTTTTCCAAAGCGAACCCAACGGTTGCTATTTCAGGAAAATCCGATGGTCGGATCTCCCGTACTAATCGTTCGAAATCACGGTTTCAAAATACGAACTGCAGCATTGTTATTCGATATATTTCAATTCTATTTATATATATATCGATTTTTCGATTTCAAATAACTCAAACACATGAATATTATTCAAAATTTCGGCAGCATAACGTTAGGGTAGTTAAAACCGGGACCGTCCCTAGTACGACTCCTTGCTCTACCTTAAAACCTCGCGGTTTTGGACAATGGGAATCATGCATCTAGTTCGCACGCAGGCGGCATGTATATTTATTTCATTTCCACAAACTAAACCTATGTGGTTTCAACCAAATATTTCTCAACCACAAATGGGTATTTTTCAACCACAATCAATCAATATGGACCACAAACAATTCCAATCAACCATTCGCTATCAATCAGTTTTCACACCAATCACAACCAACAAATATCGTCCATGGTTTGTGGACGAGGGACGTATATATATATATATATATATATATATATATATATATATATATATATATATATATATATATATATATATATATATATATAGCGATTCACTTCTATTTCAACACATATATAATTTTTACAATGCATATACAACTTATACATCGAACGTACAACTTATACAACACTTATACAAGAGGTGTACAACGCTTATATAACTCATACATCGACTATATAATTTATACATCATCGTTTTCCATATCGTTTATAAATTAGAAATCTCACTTTTCACATTTCGTACATATATACAATTCACAGTCACAACACAATCAAATAAATTGTCCATGGTCTGTGGACGTATGTGAACAGTTCAGATATGCAGTTATAATATAAATAACTGTACAAGAAAATTTATAGTGAGAGAATCCTCACTTTTCACATTTCGTATATATATACAATTCACGGTCACAACACAATCAAATAAATCGTCCATGGTCTATGGACGAGTGTGAACAGTTCAGATATGCAGTTATAATATAAATAACTTTACAAGAAAATTTATAGTGAGAGAATTCTCACCTTTCACATTTCGTATATATATACAATTCACAGTCACAACACAATCAAATAAATCGTCCATGGTCTGTGGACGAGTGTGAACAGTTCAGATATGCAGTTATAATATAAATAACTGTACAAGAAAATTTATAGTGAGAGAATTCTCACTTTTCACATTTCGTATATATATACAATTCACAGTCACAACACAATCAAATAAATCGTCCATGGTCTGTGGACGAGTGTGAACTGTTCAGATATGCAGTTATAATATAAATAACTGTACAAGAAAATTTATAGTGAGATAATTCTCACTTTTCACATTTCGTATATATACACAATTCACAGTCACAACACAATCAAATAAATCGTCAATGGTCTATGGACGAGTGTGAACAGTTCAGATATGCAGTTTTAATATAAATAACTGTACAAGAAAATTTATAGTGAGAGAATTCTCACTTTGGGATCCACTCCGTCGGTTTTATCTGAATTTCTGTTCTGTTTGAGTTTGAATTTGCCACAAATTCTAATCTGCTCTGTTTTGAACGCGGTCAATTTTGTTGTGAAGCTCTCATCTCCACGATCGCAACGGATCCAAATTTGTAATTTTTCGACCTCATATGCAAAAGTTATCGTGTTACGAACATTGAATACTTTAAACTAGTAATTAATTAAGTTAATTAAATAATTAACCTCCACTAATTCTTCTTCCCCAACGTTGACTTCTGCTCCTTCCGCCTCTCTCCTCCTTGCACTGGCCAGAAGCCTCCTGCCGTCGATCGCCACTGACCACCTGATAGCCCTAGACGTCGCTGGTCAACCCCAGGAGCAGCGCCCCATTCGAACTCGCCAACCGCCTCGAAATCCCAAACAAAACTCACGTCTTTGAGCCCTTAATTCTCTCGAATCACTCAGCCATAACGGATCTCCACCGTTGAACTCCGAGAGCTCGTCGAGCTCTTCAGTTTGGCTGTGGGAGGTTTGGTGGATTGTCAATCGGATTTGGAGAAAAGGCAGGGTGAAGAACGGAGCATCGTGGTCGTCGTTTTCTTGCTGTGGCGGCTGGTAACAAGAGAGGCAGCTAGGGTTTTGTGTTGCCCTTTTATAGAAAATTTTATTATTTTATTAAATTCATTTCCAAATTTAATTGTTTATCCATTCTTACTCCAAATCAAACCGAACGACTGTCGCCCCTAGCGATTTACCCCCATTCCGAACACAATGGGATATGTTTCATAGGCCCATTCGAATGTTTCAGTCAGTTTTCCTTCAAATTAAAATATAAAACATTCAATATTTAATTTGAACGTACATTTCAATTTGCCATGGCCACAAACTGATTCGAAAAATTCCAGAAAAATAAATCTGGCTATGTTTTGACAATATGGTCCCAACAAAACTAGTTTCGTCAAATTCTGAGACCGTTTGAAAAATGGCCCATTTCTGGTCGATCCAATTTAACTGTAATTGACAAAAGCACATTTTCCTTTGCCACACTCACATACTAGCTTCAAAAATTATGAAATTTGAAACATAGCAATAACTTTACATCCCGGATCCAACAAAAGTGGTTTCGTCGAATTCCGAGGTCGTATGCAAAATGGCCAATTTCACGGGCTATATAAATTCCATTGCGACCTTCTTGAAAATTCATTTGGCCATAACTTTTGCTTTTCGCTATGAAACTTCAATTTTTCAGATTCGTTAGAAAGGTACTCACTAACAGATTTAAATATTTTTGGTTTCACTCAAATCCGTTTTGTTTTGCACCCGGTACAGTCAGTCGAAGTTTGAATTCAAATTTTGAAACTGCAGCGCCATTTCAGGCCTTATTTATAATTAGAATTAATTATATTCATTTTCAAACGTCGATTCAAACACACTTTTCATTGCTATTATTTAAAATATTTATTTTAAATATTTAAAATCCATTATTTTAGCCAATTTAAAAAATTTAAATTGGTTCAGATTTTCTGGGTCGTTACAATCTCCCCCACTTAAAACTTTTCGTCCCAGAAAAGGAACAAAGTCGAAAGTGGTTTGATTAATCAACTCTATGTTCCATCTGGCTTCCATTCTCCAACTTTTCAGTTTATGAGAATTTTCAAATTCTTCAAAAATTTGGCTAACACCCGGAATTTTCGAAATTTTTTGCCATAACCTCCTTTGTACGGGGAGAGGTTTGGAAATTTATTGGGTCGTATTAGGTACCCAATAAATCCTAATAAGCATACACATATTTATAGTGATATAATTTGGTGTTTACAGGGGAGCGTGTATAGATAATAACTCCAGAGAATAAATTCTCGTCACCCTGTCAAAGCCTGAGGGAGTGTGTATTTTAAATGCTCCAGAGGATAAATCCTCGTCACCTCGTCCCGTGTGGGAAATAAATAGTCCGTGTGTCGTATCTAATAACTAGAGAGACGTGATTATTGTCAACTCCAGACCCGTGTGGGGTTTTTATTAATCTGGTAATTTTATCGTTACAATTTAAATAGTCCATATCAGTCATCAGTTCAACTTGTAAAATATAGTCATCGCCATACAAGCCTCTCGCTCGTATGATAAATCTTCCACCTCATCACACAAGCTCCAAATGCTTATGTGGTATATGATGAAGTATGCCTATCTTCAGAAGTATGCCATGTAATGTAGTTCAAAATTAATTGTTACTATCATATGGCGATATTTATTATTTCACACAGAATAACCAGCACTCCGCATCCAATGGCATTCATAGGAGTTGATATAATAATATTTCGCATCCAACTCATTAAGGTTTACCTATTTGTCGGGCATGCAAATAAAATCTTTACTCAATAGCTAATCCATTTACCTGTTCAAACATATATAATGCACATGTATATATTTTTCTATCTATTTTCTAATCAGTTCAATGCGTGATATAATCGAATAAATCCTACCATTCATTCTCTTATTAATTAAGTTAACTATTGTTTTAATAATTTAATTAATCCAATTTACTATCACACAACACAAACAACAATCAAATTGTTTTTAATTTTTCAACCTTTCAAATATATATCCTCTATATATTCAAAAATTATATTTCTAAAACTCGACTATATATATTATCACAAATACGTTATTTAAAAACATATTACCCTCGACTCGTTCTGAGGCACTTCTGACCCCATCTCTAACGAGTTGTTCTGATTCTGTTGTACTCATACTAGTATATTGCTGATCCTACCTGTACTGAGTTACTCGTCCTAGAACAATACTGGTTCTATCTCTAACGAGTTCATTAATATGTTATATTCCAGAGCTAAGCTTAACCAAAGCTCTGATACCACATTGTGACTACCCCATTTCATGTACAGACGGTGGCAAGGGTAATCTTTGGAATATAACACATAAACAAATAACAGCAGAACAGAAATAAATAAATACACAAGATAATGCACAATAGAATATACTGGATAAACGTAATCATCAGAGTTACACAGTATGCAGGATCATACTTAGTACAAATACATTTCAACTATACATATATGTCTACAGTGGAAAAACAAACATAATGTACAATAGGAGCTGAACAACATAAAAAGAGATAAATCATAGAATCCATCTTCAGCTCCAGCTATCCAGAAAAACCTGCTAAACCTGAACACAAGGCTGCCCGTGTAGAAAAAAGGGGCCCCCGAGTTTGAAAGTGAAACAAACTACGAGTCAGTCATGGGATGGTATGAGAAATCTACTCAACACATTTATAATATGGCTAATCACAGGACCACACCACTTTCGTGGAACGGGTTTACTCCATTGGATTGCCAGTGCTTTAAAACAAATCATTCTTTTAAACATCGCAATGCTTTTTATAAAAATGAAGCCATTATAAGACTCAGTTCCCATCACACAATGCAACGCAAACCGGAGGATAGAGTTTTTACCTTATAACGGCCAAAATATGCTTGATACGAATAAAACAAAGGCATTTGATATTATTGCTAGTGTTTATATGTTTTGAAAACAATTTCAAATCATAACTATCAATCATAGACAGCATTAATGCCCCCATACCACTATGTTGCCATATATAGGTATACAATCAAAATCGCACAGTCACGTATTTGGAAATTGGATTTCCGTCATGAACCGAGGCAAGGGATCGTCCTCACCGAATTCGAGACGCTCTAGCCCACCGCTCAGGAAGCGCATAGGCAAGCCTTGGATCGTCAGGGCCGGTCCACCGATGTGGATTATTACGCCTGAAAACTGTGTTTCCCCGCCCTGTGGGGCGTAAACGAGCCAACGAATGGCTCCTTCGACTTCACATAGCCACCGGTATATCTTAGGCGCCTCGCAACAGCAACAACCACATAAGTAAAATGTCAGGCTGTGTAAAAACACCGACACAACTCCTAGCTAGAAAGAAACGCATGCCCTCCTTGAGGTCCTTCTCCCGTTTCTGGTCCATACCGGGGTGTGAGGCTCGCGAATTCACGTTATACACAAAGCTACGCCACACAGGCGGGGCTTTGATCATCACCACAAGACTTTGCTTTTCAACAGAAGCCTTGATCATTTTCCACTTAGGCATGCCACACTAGCAATTCATGCCATGCGACTGATGTCCATCGATATACAACCTCTGAGCTCGTGCGTTTCAGAGAAGGGCGTTAAGCAAAAGAATAAATTCTCCGCCGCCAAACAGATGTATATTTAATAGAGATCAATCAACATAGAATAAAATCCAATGTCAGACACACAGTCCATTTGCAAGTCCGTTCTGGGTCTGAACGAAACCGGAGGCACTAAATACCTTGCATATTCATCGATTCACACGTACGCCTGGATGATCACCACTCATTATCCATATTTCGGGACGCCTCCCAATCAGGACCTCAGTTACCATCCAAACGAGGTGAAGATCGGTCTTCAACCCCAGTCTTCATCTTTGACTTCTTATCGTCGATTCAGTTATTCAGAATGGGATAAACCCGGTCTTTCTGAGCAACTCGCGTATATAATAAACAAGTGCAACACTAACATACATACGCATCATTTCAATTCATTAGTCATTAACCGTCAATCAGTAAGAGAACGATTTCCCAAATATTAACCCCGAAGGATGAAACCAACATCAGATCAACACCCATGAAACCATTCGACTTAGCCAACCTTCAGTTAGCTTCTAAATTTCACTTCCATATCATTTATAATATTTTATAATGATTTATCGCTATTTTTATTTATTTTAAAATAGCCAATTTATTCAAAACGACGCTTCGGGCCATAACGCGGTCGTGGCGCTGTTTTTCTTCAGATTTGATTTACACATATCTGAAAATCTAACCATTGGATCTTCACAAATTTACATCTTTAGAAAGATCTTTTCAAAACGAATCCAACTGTTCTAGTTTCGGGAAAATCCGACGGTCGGATCTCCCGGTATAATCGTTTGAAGTTTCGATTTCAAAATACGAACTACAGCGTTGTTATTCGATTAAATATAATTATATTTATATATATATATATAAATATAATCGATTCTGCCGCTGTTTTTCTTCAGATTTGATTTACACATATCTGAAAATCTAATCGTTAGATCTTCACAAAATTTACATCATTAGAAAGATCTTTTCAAAACGAATCCAACGGTTCCAGTTTCGGGAAATTCCGACGGTTGGATCTCCCGGTATAATCGTTTGAAGTTTCGATTTCAAAATACGAACTGCATCGTCGTTATTCGATTAAATATAATTATATATATATATAAATAAACGATTCTGGCGCTGTTTTTCTTCAGATTTGTATTAAACATTCCAGACAATCCAACCGTTGGATTTTTACAAAGTTGGTGCTGTTGGAAAGATTTTTCCAAAGCGAACCCAACGGTTGCGATTTCAGGAAAATCCAATGGTCGGATCTCGCGTACTAATCATTTGAAATCACGGTTTCAAAATACGAACTGCAGCATCGTTATTCGATATATTTCAATTCTATTTATATATATATATATATATATATATATCGATTTTTCGATTTCAAATAATTCAAACACATGAATATTATTCAAAATTTCGGCAGTATAACGGCAAGGTAGTTAAAACCGGGACCATCCCTAGTACGACTCCTCGCTCTACCTTAAAACCTCGCGGTTTTTGACAATGGGGAATCATGCATCTAGTTCGCACGCAGGCGGCATGTATATTTATTTCATTTCCACAAACTAATCCTATGTGGTTTCAACCAAATATTTCTCAACCACAAATGGGTATTTTTCAACCACAATCAATCAATATCAACCACAAACAATTCCAATCAACCATTCGCTATCAATCAATTTTCACACCAATTATAACCAATAAATATCATCCATGGTTTGTGGACGAGGGGCGTATGTGTGTATATATATATATATATATATATATATATATAGCGATTCACTTCTATTTCAACACATATATAATTTTTACAACGCATGTACAACTTATACATCGAACGTACAACTTATACAATGCTTATACAAGAGGTGTACAACGCTTATATAACTCATACATCGACTATATAATTTATACATCGTCGTTTTCCATATCGTTTATAAATTAGAAATCTCACTTTTCACATTTCATACATATATACAATTCACAGTCACAACACAATCAAATAAATCGTCCATGGTCTGCGGACGTATGTGAACAGTTCAGATATGCAGTTATAATATAAATAACTGTACAAGAAAATTTATAGTGAGAGAATCCTCACTTTTCACATTTCGTATATATATACAATTCACAGTCACAACACAATCAAATAAATCGTCCATGGTCTGTGGACGAGTGTGAACAAATCAGATATGCAGTTATAATATAAATAACTGTACAAGAAAATTTATAGTGAGAGAATTCTCATTTTTCACATTTCGTATATATATACAATTCACAGTCACAACACAATCAAATAAATCGTCCATGGTCTGTGGACGAGTGTGAACAGTTCAGATATGCAGTTATAATATAAATAACTGTACAAGAAAATTTATAGTGAGAGAATTCTCACTTTTCACATTTCGTATATATACAATTCACAGTCACAACACAATCAAATAAATCATCCATCCATGGTCTGTGGACGAGTGTGGCCAGTTCAGATATGCAGTTATAATATAAATAACTGTACAAGAAAATTTATAGTGAGAGAATTCTCACTTTTCACATTTCGTATATATATACAATTCATAGTCACAACACAATCAAATAAATCGTCCATGGTCTGTGGACGAGCGTGAACAGTTCAGATATGCAGTTATAATATAAATAACTGTACAAGAAAATTTATAGTGAGAGAATTCTCACTTTGGGATCCACTCCGTCGGTTTTATCTAAATGTATGTTCTGTTTGAATTTGAATTTGCCACAAATTCTAATCTGCTCTGTTTTGAACGCGGTCAGTTTTGTTGTGAAGCTCTCATCTCCACGATAGCAACGGATCCAAATTTGTAATTTTTCAACCTCATATGCAAAAGTTATCGTGTTACGAACATTGAATACTTTAAACTAGTAATTAATTAAGTTAATTAAATAATTAACCTCCACTAATTCTTCTTCCCCAACGTCGACTTTAGCTCCTTCTGCCTCTCTCCTCCTTGCACTGACCATAAGCCTCCTGCTGTCGATCACCACTGACCACCTAACAGCCCTAGACGTCGTCGGTCAACCCCAGGAGCAGCGCCCCATTCGAACTCGCCAACCGCCTCGAAATCCCAACCAAAACTCGTGACTTTGAGCCCTTAATTCTCTCGATTCACTCAGCCATAACGGATCTCCACCGTTGAACTCCGAGAGCTCGTCGAGCTCTTCAGTTTGGTTGTGGGAGGTTTGGTGGATTGTCAATCGGATTTGGAGAAAAGGGAGGGTGAAGAACGGAGCATCGTGGTCGTCGTTTTCTTGCTGTGGCAGCTGGTAACAAGACAGGCAGCTAGGGTTTTGTGTTGCCCTTTTATAGAAAATTTTATTATTTTATTAAATTCATTTCCAAATTTAATTGTTTTTCAATTCTAAATCCAAATCGAACCGAACGACTGTCGCCCCTAGCGTTTTACCCCCGTTCCGAACACAATGGGATATGTTTCGTAGGCCCATTCAAATGTTTCAGTCAGTTTTCCTTCAAATTAAAATATAAAACATTCAATATTTAATTTGAACGTACATTTCAATTTGCCAGGGCCACAAAATGATTCGAAAAATTTCAGAAAAATAAATCTGGCTATGTTTTGACGATACGGTCCCAACAAAACTAGTTTCGTCGAATTCTGAGACCGTCTGAAAAATGGCCCATTTCTGGTCGATCCAATTTAACTATAATTGACCAAAACACATTTTCCTTTGTCACGCTCACATACTAGCTTCAAAAATTATGAAATTTGAAACCTAGCAATAAATTCACATCCCGGATCCAACAAAAGTGGTTTCGTCGAATTTCGAGGTCGTATGCAAAATGGTCATTTTCACGGGCTATATAAATTCCATAGCGACCTTTCTAAAAATTCATTTGGCCATAACTTTTGCTTTCCGCTATGAAACTTCGATTTTTCAGATTCGCTAGAAAGGTATTCACTAACAGATTTAAATATTTTTGGTTTCACTCAAATCCGTTTTGTTTTGCACCCGGTACAGTCAGTCGAAGTTTGAATTCAAATTTTGAAACTTCGGCGCCATTTCAGGCCTTGTTTATAATTAGAATTAATTATATTCGTTTTCAAACATCGATTCAAACTCACTTTTCATTGCTATTATTTAAAATATTTACTTTAAATATTTAAAATCCATTATTTTAGCCAATTTAAAATTTTTAAATTGGTTCAGATTTTCTGGGTTGTTACAGCAGGCCTGATGTGGGAGGTCTAGCCCACTATAACCCTAAATGGACATGGTAATGAATTGGACAATTTAACCTAAGTTAATCCATAAGGATTGTATGAACTTAAATTTAAGTTGGGGGTTAAGTAAACTTGGTTGAATAAAAGGGGAGGGTTAAGTAAATCTTGGGTGGGTGGGTAATATTAGTATATATAGGCCCATAAACTTAACTGTTAATTAAACATGCTTGAATCAGTGGGAGGGTTAAGTAAATCTTGGGTAGGTGGGTAATATTAGTATACATCGGCCCATAAACATACCCTGATAAGTTTATGTAATTAAAGACACCTTTTAGGTAAACATATCCAGTTGAAAACCTAGTAGTGGGGATGCAAGACAATGGGGAGAGCTTGCATCACCTAGTGTGGGAACCATTTCAGTCAGTAACCCTTAAATAGGTATCAAACGGGTACTCCAAACTAGGTCGGAGTAGGGCACGCTTACTGAGCTGATTGTAAGAGATCCAAATGTGGAGGCGGTGTTGACGATGCGTTCCAACGGGGTCATATGCGTGCACGACTCCGCATGTTAGGGAAAATAAGACGTTGTGACATTAGTAGATATGGTTGTGCACATCCGAAAAATAAAGGTTACCACTTTAGGGAGTGATACACCCTATTGTGGGGCCAGCACAAGGTATGTATGGAATACGGACCCGATCGATTGGGTGTAGTAAATAGGGTACATCTAGTCCTGTCTATTTCTGCGGAGTACTTGTGTTTCTGTCTGGGCTAACACCCGTTATTTCTGTTTAGGTACCAGTTCTGTTTGGATTAAAACCCGTTACTAGAGTACACCTAAAACTATCATTATGTTTCTGTTGGGATCATCCTGTTTTTGTTAAGCAATTTGGGAGTACGTAATCCTATTACATATCTGTTATACTAGTATTGGTGCAGACCAAGGAAAGTATTAGGAAGCGCTATCTATTCTATCCTATTGTCATGTTTACCTTCTCATACCTGCCATTTATATAGTGATCTCTCTTATCCACTTTGTATGCCTATCATGTTACTTTTATTTATTTACTGGCTAAAAGTAACTAGACTCGCCAGACTTTTATTTATTTACTGGATAAAGGTTCTCAGGGAGGAAACACACAGGCATGATCATGATTCTTCTTATTTTGCTGGAGCTGCTGATATGTATGGATCAAGCTCCTATCCTTGTTGCTATGGCTATATTTTGTTCTTGGGGAATTTTCTTTCTTTTATATACTCTGATATTTCTGAAGTACAAGATAGTGGTTCTTAAGTTGTAATGGATTTTTATATTTCAAACAAATGATGCTTTGGACCACAGTATTTTGATGATTAATGAAGTTGTTTATTTCCGCTGCAAAAATTTTTATATCTGTCTTCTAATATTCTGTGTCTGTTTACCTAAACGCTTCACGAAACTTAGTGCCTTTGTGAGTGACACTAACGGACGTGGGGTGTCACATTCGAGGAGAGTACCAAGTGAGGAATGTAAAATTTTCCTGATACCTATCAAAGATTTGTGCGCTACTTAACAGTCTAGAGCACCACACCATCACTCATATCGCCAACGAGAAAAATATGAACGTTGATTCTTTGGCTAAGAAGGAAAATCTCAAAGAAGCGCAATTGCTTAGACTTGTTTTAATTGAAGTTCCAAGGACTCATGTGTCGATGGCATGTAAGTAGATAGGATTCAAGGGACTGCCATAGAGTTGGAATCATGGATGATGTCGATTAAGTTCTACTTGGTTAACGAAATTCTTTCCAAAGATGGTAACGCATGAAAGAAGCCCCTCCGGAAGACGTCAAAGTTTGCTATGTAGGATGTCAGACTCTATAGGAAAGGTTTCTTTATGCCGCTCCTGCGATGTATGACCCAAGATGAGACCAAACGTATTTTCACAAAAGTGCTTGCAGGTAGTTGCAGTGATCATTACGAAAAGAAGGTGTTACTATTAGTACCGCGGATGGCAGTTTTGATGTTAACAACCTCAGGTACTGAATATTTTGTCTTTACATGTACTAATTATTACTATATATATTGTACGGTGAAGGATATATTGCAGAATATTATATAGCAGATTGATAATCAAGACTGTACAGTATCAAGTTTGAAGATTTAGTTTATTCATTCAAGAATTTGAAGACTCGTGAGTTTCAAGATTTCAATATATTATAGAGTCTTAGAAATTATGTTAAAACTCAAGTTGCACTTATCTAATCTCCATCATTCTTACAAAAATATTTTCAATATATTATTATTTTAAAATTCCATTTTATAATGATTTCAAAAAGTATTTTCAAATATCTTTACAAAATGCTTTCAAAATAACTCTTTCAAAGATAAGGAATTTTACAGTTTTTAATAACTTTACTTTGAAATATTTTTATACTCATTATTAGATTTTAATATGTATACTTGTGCTTATTATATTTTAATATGTATACTTTGGCTTATATACTTTGATTTTGATAATTATACTTTTCAAAATAATTAACTTTAGCTTTTATATTGTATTTTGGTTTTTATTAGTAAATTAATTTCAAATGTTTATTTTTGTATTCAAGTCGGTCTGACTTATAAATGGGTCGAGTCAACCATTTTATTAAACAGGTCATTTTTTCTCAACTCTAACCTGATCCGTTTATAAATGGGTTGACTCCACCCGTTTAACCGTTTAAGTAAATGGGTCGTGTCGGGTTAACCCGTTTGACCCATTGGCGAATATTGTCAATTAATATAAATAGAAAAAGAACCAAATCACAAACAAGCAGCACTATTTTACAATAACCAACTAGAAAAAAGTTACAAAATCACCAACAAGCAGCATATTTATAAAGTATGAAATCACCTAATCCAAAAGTCATTCTTCATATATAAAATATATCAGCATACAACATAAAAAAATACTAACAGTATGGAAGAGATACAGTTGTTATAAATAAAATATTACTAAAAACATACAAGAATAAATTAGTAAAATATAACAGTTTACACAAGAATATATGAGCATGTTGATTGCAATCAGGTTTGGCGAGTCAAAACTGGATTAGCGGGTCAACCCTAAACCCACTCTTTTATAAAGGGGTCAAATTCAGATTAACCCGAAAATGACCCGTCAACTAAATGGGTTAGTTTAACATGCTAATTTCCGTGTGAGTTTCGAGTCGTGTAGGAAATTGGCAGCCTTAATTTTGATTATACTTTGATTTCAATATTATACTTACATTTCAGATTATACTTTGGATTTTTATTTTAAGACTTAAAAATTATAATTGAATACTATAATAGTTTTGATGCTTTTATTTTAATTTAATATATGTGATCATATATAGTTTTAATATATAAATATTATATTTTTACTTAAATTCTTTTAAAATATTTTTAATAATTTAAGTTCTATTAAGTTTAAAATATAAATTTACTATGTTAAAGTAGTTGTACAAGCTTTCAAATTATAACATATAAGTTTATATTTACAAAATCGTTTAAAAAAACTAGTCATCAAATTCAACAAGAATATATAGACATGGAGTCGCCATGTATGTCGACATATAACCGTAAAACTCAAATCAAATTTGAAAAGAAGTGTGTATTTGCGATAACTTCTCTCCAACTGTCATATCCCTTTACTTCTTTAAATACCCTTCTTCCAGGAACAAAAAAAAGTTTTTTTATCGTCATGTTTGCTCACTCCCTTTTCTTCTCTCTTGAAAATTACAAATTCTATAACCATATTCTACCAATTTTCAAACCATGTCAACTCATTTCTTCTACAATTTGATTATATAGCAAACTCTCTTCATTACTATTGTTACCACCAAAATTAACTCCAAGACTAGCTGGCAATGAAGTGATGTCAGAAGAATATGGGCACAGAAAGTTCTTCCAAAAACAAAAAGCCAAGAAATAGATTAAACCGAAAGCCAGAGAGAATGGTTGGAAAGCAGCACGAACCGGCACCTTCCCGAAGGGAAGAAGCTCTAAACCTGCAAAATACCAAAAAAGCGCATCCGATAAGATCCTTCTAACAGGGACTATTCAATATGGAATTCTGTAGCGAAAGGCCACCTAAGACAGGAACTAAGAAAGAAGAAGGCATGAGCTCTCCACCAGAAAACTCGGAAGGGATTATTAGTATTAACCTGCTAATACCGATACATCTAAAGGTGAGGGCATCAAAGGTGCCAAATCAGGAGAACGCGAGGATCATATGGAACTAGCTTCCGGAGCACCTGTTGTACAGATGCCGAATTGCTACATTCACAAACAGTAGAAACATCACTGAAAGCCACCTTCTGAAAAACCAGACTATAGAAAAAGATCCACCGAAAGGCTAACCGGAGCTCAGGCGGAGATACGGGTTACCCGTACTAACCTACCTAGTAAAGAAACCTACAGCAGTTTCGAACCAGCAGTTATCTGCATAAATTACGAGCACAGGCTCCTCTAAGTATTCACGATAAAGCCGGAAGCCTACATCTGAAAGCTTACATCCGAGAGCCTACACTCAGGAGTTGCTACCAAGGATTCAAATGCCATCCAAAGTCCACCACATCGACAAACCCATATTTACCCCCAAAGAAGCCCTAATTGAACGGGGCCCCCACTTCGAAGACTATAATTAGCACTTTGAAGACGGCCAGAAGACAAGTGTCCGAGACCAAGGAAAAAACGGCCGGCAAAGGCCCTTATAAAGGCCCTATAGGCCCAATAGCTCAACAGCAGAAAGGCCCTCAAATTCTCTATAAATAGGACCCTAAGAGTTAGACAGTGAAGCGGATTTTACTTTTCCATTTTTTCTTGTACTCCTGCTTTTTCATAAGTCTAATACAGAGAGGAATTTTAGAACTTCTTCCATTCTGTTCATGTACTCCAAATCAAAGATTAATAAGAAGGGAATCAATGTGTAGAATATGGCTCTGTGAGTTCAACGTATCATTTCTAATTATCACTATTGCAACTTATTGTTTGTTTTCCAGATAGACATAGATCCTCGTCCAAACCTCCCCGCAGATCGGAGAAAAATACTCTTTTCTTGAGTTTAGACCCCTCCTAATAGTTTTTAGCAATCCTGCTCCTCCAGACCTTGGTACTTAGGAATGGCGATCCAATTTGATCCCAAAAGCCGAATAACCTATTTTTCCCTTTAGATCCGCTTCTATTGACCCATCTCCGGTGTTAGCGAAAAATATCGTTAACATTTTGGCGATAGAAGGAGGGCCCCTGAACCTCTGATCCTTTGGTTAACCTCACCACGTATCTACCTGTGTTGTTCCATGTTGAATCAGACTAAGGCCTTGAGAAGACAAAATTATTGGTAGGTGATTCTAGCAGAAGACTTCAAAATCTCAAATGGGTGAGTCGGAAATCATGGACCCAGCAGTAATAGAAGAACTAAGGTTAAGAGTAGAAGCCTTATGCATAATAAAGGAAAAAAGGGGAACGGAACAATACGCTCCCGATATTGAAAATTATAGCTATTACCACATGGAGCCAACCCTGTCGCCTCCTCCAAATGACTCTACTTCCACGGGTATTAACGTTTTCTTTCACCTAAGGAAAACCCTCCTCAGGCAAGTTAGTGGAACGACGCTCGAACGAAAAATAATAGGAGACTTCGATCGCTTCACTAACAAATGGACCGAAGGGATAACATCTCAACCTCTATATGTTTTGGGAGGAAATAACGAAGGTGTAGGTTCAGCAGCAAGGCTGAGTCGCAAAAGAATTAAACCCCAACAGTAAGAAGAGGGGCGTACGCCAGGGTTACCCAAGGAATACTACCTTACCACTTCGATGGAAAACACTAACTTCCTAACCAAACACGAACTCAACTTCTGGCCACTCACGAGGAAAAGGACCGAGCACGAAAGGAAAATTGGAGGGCCCTACTGCCATTACCGCATGATGAATGGACACAAGACTAATCACTGCAGAGTCCTCGGGGAAGCCATCATTAGATTCTTCAGCCAAGGCCAGTTACGAGAATTTATGAAGAAATTGAAGTTAATTCGGTAAAAATCCTTAATAAAAAGATTAGTAAACATGTTCAAGGGTACAAAAAACCCTCCTCTTGGAATTTAAAAGAAAACCCAAAAGAGGTTAGACCATAAACAGGTCAAATCCCTCATCATCGCCAAATTGGTCAAGACGAGGCATCCCCCGGAGGGGGAAGACGTGTTAGCCTTTCTCCATGCCCAAATGAGAGGGGAAAGGTTAACGCATCAAAAGCGTAAGCCTCTGTTTCACACCAGAAATGGTCGTGGCGGTGCATCTAACCTTAGCACGCCCTGCCTCTGCTCGCAGAAGAGTACGCCCTGCCTCTGCTAGAACTAAGCACGTCCTACCTCTACTAGCAGAAGAGCACGTCGTACCTCTGCTTATGTTCCGCGTTACCCGTAGAAGGGAGCGCAAACCCCTATAATCGCCTATGATGGTCAGGATAGGGCATCCCTCGGAGTGGGATGGCATATAAGCCTCTATCAGTACCTACGATGGTCGGTATAGAGCATCGAAAGAGTAAACCTTAGTTTTGTGCCTACGATGGCCCCGTCTAAGTTTCTAAGACCTTATCATCGCATACGATGGTCAAGATAAGGTGCCTCTTGGCGGAAGATTGGGTAAGTTCTTTGGCCCTGCTTGTGGATAAGCTAGCTAAGCGCATCGGACGCACAAGCCCAGACAGTGGCCAACAAAGCACGTACATCCTCTGCTTTGACATCAAAAGCCTAAAGAGTGGCTCAGGAAGCACGTACAACCTCTTCTTTACAAATCAAATACAAAAGGAATGCCAAAACAATAAATATCGTAGGGTGTTCTGGTCTTCTACATATTAATATCTGAATCTGGGTCAATTCGACTCTTCGTAATTACCAGAAGGGGTTCTAGGTCTTTTATCTAAATTAATACCCGAATCTAGGTCAATTCGGCTCTTCAAAAATACCAGAGGACGTTCTTGGTTTTCAATCTAAATTAATACCTGAATCTGGGCCAATTCGGCTCTCCACAAATGCCGGAAGGGGTTCCCGTCTTTTATCCAAATTAATAGCTGAATCTGGGTTTGATTGGTTTCTCAACAAAGTTCTAAAGCGAGCCCCCGGTCTTACATCTCAATACCTAAACCCGGGATGATCCTGAAGTAAATCACAGCTGGATGTGGGGTTCCGGTTTCATCGTGATTACCCCAAACTTAAGTAAAGTCTGAATCCTGAATCCAAACAAGAAGGAATTGCTCATCCCTCTTGGTAATTCTAGTAAGGCTCAAAATTACGCTTCCGTTACTACCAAGGATGAGCTTATGATCCTCCCAAGGAAGTGTCTTTAACCTATACACTTATTAGTTTGTTTTTCAACATATTAGTCGCTTTCATAACCCTAAAAACGACATCATATCATAACATCGGTTCGGGGAAGAGCTGGGGAAAAGATGCCAAACATTTCTAATAGATCCTATAACTGGAACTAACCCCTTTTTTAAGGCGATCTTTCATTAGGAATTTTCCCAAGGTTAATCATTACAGAAAGAATTTTTTTTACTAACACTTAGCACAAGTAGGTTTCCACTCATTACAACACGCTAGGTTATAGGAACATTATTTCTGACAAAAACGATACATCATATAAATCGCACAACACATTGACATCCCCACCGGAAGTCATGATATAAACCATTACACAGACACAGTCATCGTTTTGATAAAAGTTCACGTCGCAAACATATAAGAAATATCTCTCATTCCTAATTAGGGTTTTGCAAAGAGAATTCCAAAGAAGCGCAATCCTCTTTAGCTTTCTTTATTTAATCCTCTAACCTATCGATTTGTTGGTATATCTATCTACCACCTCATCTGAGCTCTCAGAAAATTTTGTTGCTAACTTATGTTGCGAATTGCAAATAATTTCATCTTTTTCCTTCAGTTTCTTTTCCAAATAGAACACTTATTCCTTGAGATTTGTGACTACTATCATTTTGAGAAATACATCTTTTTGTATCCCGATAGGGGGGCATTACCAAAAATATATTTGTAACTAACGACGTTCGAATTTTCCTCTCTAAATTGTGAAGAGAGAGTTTGCAACGAGACCTCCTAGCCACAGACAGGATGAAATATCGTAATACATAAAATGAAAATATCAAGTATACGCTAATTACATCATACATCCCAGGGAAAAACAATCACATGACCATTATCAATTCATACACACCATAGATACCACATCCACACTAGCGTATTATAACAACACCATAAGCCATCAAATATCGCGAAACCGACACAATTCATGGACATATCAAAAGAAAATGTGTACTTAATACAATAACATTCAAAACCCCTTGTTAAAATTGTTTTCGTTGGACCAAACTCCATGAGAATTCCCCCTATATTTCTAAATGCAGAGTCTAAAAGAATAACTGTAACTCACATCTTCGGAGAAGCAGAGAACTGTTGTAATATGTGAAGACTATTTATTAACGAAATTCAAGGAGAAGAAAAGCATTTCGAAAGCGAAAGCCATACCTATATGACATCAACATCGGACCGATTGGGAGTCCCTTTCTTCTCGGAACCTAAAGTACTGCCGTCTTTAGAAGGAAACTCCTTTGATATGAGAGAGGATGTTCCATCTCCCTTTCCGGACCCATATGGCTGACCCATGTGACCTTCCTTCTCCCTTTCTGCTGTGTTTTCCTCCTCCACTTCTTCCTCATAATCTTCATAAAATTCATTGATAAACAAAAACGACGCGGGATTTATCTTGTTCATTGAGGGAACCTTATGCTCCCGTCTTGCTTGGTCGATCTTCCCTAAATCTCTGTCTCGGATGGAGGGGTCAATTGAAGAGAAGTTAAATTATGAAAGCCGTTCATAATTGTCCAAGAAAGAAAGGATGATGACATCTTTATAATACCCCATAGCAATGTTGTTAAGATGGACGTTCAAAAATTTGGAAATTCTATCACCAGCCTCGTAAATGATTCTTTTTGCGATGGATAGTTGACTGTTCATCTTGTCCACCTCGGCAGCATAATCAACATTCAGCTCTGATTTCTCTACCTTAAGGTCTTCGACATGCTTCGTCAACTCCTCTTTAGCCTTCCTCTCCCCCTCTAATGAGGCTGCCAACTGACTGCATTCGTTATCTCCCTCCGTCTTCTCCTGCAACAAAACATTAACCCTATCCAACAACACTCTATTCTCCTCCCTTACAGTGTTGACCTCGGCCACCGAGGTGGAAGCTAATCCCCGGGAGACATAACAAGTTTTCATCATCTATAGAAGATAAATAGGCTAAATCTCTTGTAAAAAAAAGCATATATATGCATAATACCAAAAGGCGATCCCTGATTTGTTGTCCGTGGAAATCTTCCCAGTCCAAAGAGGCGAAAGCTGAGGTAATATTAGAAACTTCAGGAAATAAAAGAGCTAGTTTAACAAGCCTATCAAAATCTGAGACTGACGAGGGAGGTACGAGAGAGGAAACAGGCTGAGGAATGAAGGAGCCGGAAGACCAAGCCTTCTCCCACCTATCTCACCAAAAGCATCAAAGGGAACAGGGTTGCTCGTGGATTTACCTTTCGGAGAGACTTCGGAGGAAGCGTCAACATCAACCACATGTTCATCAGCTATAGTAGAAGGATCAAAAGTCTGCTTTGCTTTTGAAGTAGCAGCAGTGTCTCCTGAGAAGCCAACTGGCTTGTCACACTTAGACTTCTTCGATAGAGGATCAATGGCGGATTGAGCAAGCCTCTTCATGGCTTGGAAACTTGACCGGCTATAAGCGGCAAGGGCAGTTATGTCCTGAGGGGTTGAAGATCCTAAACAAAGAGAAGGATAAATTAGAGAACGCAACAACTAGAAAACAAGAGAAAGAATGACGAATGTTGCTGAGACAAATGAATGAACCTCATCCAAATAACCCAGATGGATAGGAGAGCCTGCGTTAAACGAGTCGGAACCCAACAATAGTCCTTTAGGACCAGAAAATTGGATGGGAGGTTGCCCTAATATCTTTCGTCCAGGAGAGAGAAAACCATATTCGTGAAGTCTATCGGCGATCAAGAGAAATGACCGGCACATATATTTCACCGGTGCATCAAAGATGGCGTCGACCACTAGAGCTTCTTCCGGATTTAAAATCACATCTTTGGAGGGCGTTCTGCGATAAGAGGAAGGTTCAAGTAAACAAAAACCACAATTATAATACATTTACTCTCCAAAAGCAAGAGGCTTATCGTCATCAATTAAGTGTCTTGATATACCGGAGGGGCATTTGACAAGAAAGTATTGGTCCTGCCATGGCCTAGTTTTGTTAATACTATCGGTTATCGACCTCTTTACGGGGCTAGCCCTCCATATCGGCGATTCTGAAGTCTTAGAGAACGGGACCATGTGACGGATGAGTTTAGGGCTTAAAGAACCCTGACCCAAAGCAAGCACTAGAGCCTCCAAGCACAAAAGGGTTGTGTACGTATTAGGTAAAAGCTTAATAGGAGCAACTTTCAAGTCAACCAAAATCCTTTGTAGAAAAGGGGGAAAAGGAAGAAAGCCTCCATTCCATTGAATGGACGAATATGAAAAGAAACCTTCTGGAGGATTCTTTAGAAAATTTGGAGAAGCAGCTATCATAGCATCCATATCCGCTATGCCAAAGTTACCAAATATGGCGTCCATAGAGCATCAAGAAACGATTAAGGACGACTTGATCTTCTCCTTAGCAGGGCTTTTGTGAGACATGATTCTATCAGGTAACATCATTCCATAACCACGCAATTAATACGTGTATCTCTTACGCAAATACACATATATCAATCAAACATAAATGAGTACCATTGCATCTTGATTAATGCCCAAGTCAATTGGACAAAAATCCAGATACGAGGTTTTAGGAGGTTTACATCTATTGCAATCTAGTTAGCTTACAGCTAATCTTTTATACAAGGGGTACGCATATCCTGACATCATTATTTTTCGAGAGAAATTAAACATTATCGCCCCAAAACCTAAACAAGCCAACACCAACGGTGTAGGAAAGTTGACCCTAATTATGATGGAACTCTTCCATTATGTGTCGACTGCGTGGAATTTCAATTAACGGTCAATAATGTCGGACGTTGGGCATGGGGAAGAAGAGATTGGTATCTAAAACTATTTTATGATCAGCATAATCCTAACCATCTTTCCTGTCAATTTTGATGCGTAATTAAGATTGCGAATCATATAAGAAGTAAGAATACTCACAAATAATCGGGCTTGGATCTTCAAAAAGGAAAATTTGAGCAGCTTCTTAGAGGAGCAGTAATCTTGTTTAAGGATTTGATTTGCAGGTAAAAGACAGAAACGAGGGAGAAGAAGAATTTATGTTCAAATTTCAAGATCATCCGGGGTTGTACAAGCAAAGATCAGTCAACGCTTTAGATCGAGGGAGATCAAAAGACCCTGAAGTGACAATTCGGAAAAGACAAAAAAAAAGTTGACTTGAAAAGTCGAAAAACACCCCGTCACTAGGGGGCAAATGTTACCACCAAAATTAACTCTAAGACTAGCTGGCAATGAAGGGTTGTCGGAAGAATATGGGCACAGAAAAGTCTCCCGAAAACAGAAAGCCAAGCAATAGATTGAACCGAGAGCTAGAGAGAATGGTTGGAAAGCAACACGAATCGGCACCTTCCCGAAGGGAAGAAGCTCTAAGCCTGCAAAATACCAACAAAGCGCATCCGACAAGATCCTTCCGATAGGGACTATTCGACAAGAAATTCTATAGCGAAAAGCCACCTAAGACAGGAACTAATAAAGAAGAAGCATGAGCTCCCTACTAGAAAACACGAAAGGGGTTATTAGTATTAACCTGTCTAATACTGATACATTTGAATACGAGGGAATCAAAGGTGCCAAACCAGGAGAATGCGAGGACCATCCGAAACCAGCTTCCCGAGCACCTACCATACTGATGCAGAAAGGCTACATTCACAAACAACAGAAACATCACCGAAACCCACCTTCCGGAAAACCAGGCTATTACAAAAGATCCACCGAAAGGCTAACCGGAGCTCAAGCAGAGATACAGGTTACCCATACTAACTTGCCTAGTACAGAAACCTACAATAGCTTCGTACTGGCAGTTATCTAGGTACATTATGAGGGAAGACTCCTCTAAGTATTTGCGATAAAGCTGGAAGCTTACGTCCGAGAGCCTACACTCAAGAGCTGCTACCAAGGATTCAAATACCATCCGAAGGCCACCACATCGACAAGCCCATATTTATCCGAAAGAAGCCCTAATTGACTGGGACCCCCACTTCAAAGACTATAATTAGCACTCCGAAGACGGCTGAAAGACAGGTGTCCAAGGCCGAGGAAAAAGCGACGGCAAAGGCCCTTGCAGGCCCAATTGCCCAATAGTGGAAGGGCCCCAAAATTCTCTATAAATAGGTCCTTAAGAGCTAGATAGTGAGGGGTAATTTTAGTTTTCCATTTTTTTCTTGTACACCTGCTTTGTCAAAAGTCTAATACAGAGAGGAGTTTGAGAACTTCTTCCATTCTGTTCATGTACTCCAAATCAAATATTAGTAAGAAGGGAATCTACAGGTAGGATATGGCTCTGTGAGTTCAATATATCATTTCTAACTATCACTATTGCAACTTATTGTTTGTTTTCCAGATAGACATAGATCCTCATCCAAAGCTCCCCATAGATCGGAGAATATATCTCTTTTCTTGAGTTTAGACCCCTTTTGGTAGTTTTTAGCAATCTTGCTCCTCCAGACCTAGGTACCTAGGAATGGCGATCTAGTTTGACTCGCAAAAGCCGAATAACCTATTTTTTCCTTTAGATCCGCTCCTGTTGAGCCATCTCCGGTGTTAACGAAAAATATCGTTAACAACTATCAAGATCAAAGTATAAACCAGAATTATAGGAGAAATTGTAAGCAAGATCGAAAGATTCAAGTTTTCATCATTCTTACAAACTACTCAAAATCTATAAGGGTGTGACATGGTAGCCCTAAATCCGGTTAGGTCTGATTTTTCTTGGGAAAAGTAATTAGGAGTGACTTGTTTGCCCAAAAATCAAATTGGGTGTGGATCTGTAGCCCAAGTCAGGTTGGCTTGCCCAAAGGTCTGAGTTCTGGAGGGTGAGTGTAATTATTGATATTTCTTGAAGACTGTATGCAATGTAGAACTGAATGTACAGTAAATCCGAACCAGCGTGAAAATCCTATTGTGTTCTTTCCTTTATTGCACTTAATTTAGGGAGTAGCTATTTGAATGTAAAATTTTGACATAAATTATGGGACATAAAATCTCAACCATTTGTTCAATTTTCCCTTATGTGAAGGGTGAAAATCAGGGGGCAATTCAACGGTTAAGAATTTTTGTCCCACAGTTTGTGCCTAATTTTTGTGCCTAATAGATTTTCCCTTTACTTTATTTCTTTTTATTCATTTATTTGAAGTAGTTATCATTATATATATATATATAATATATATATATATATAACAATATTGAAAAAGAGTTCTAAATGATTCATGAAGTTAAGAAAACTCAATCCATCCCTCTTTAGTGTTAATCTAGCCTTACGTTCCTTAATCGACATCACTTTCATTTAGTATCAGAGCATTGTTTTCCAAAAGTTTCATAATCTTATTTTTGAAAAATAAAATGTCAATTTTGATAAAATCATAGACAGTATTTTCATATGGATATGTCACTGAATCATCATGATATTATTATTTAAATTTACATTTATTTATTATAAAAATTCACTTGATCTTTCATTTAAGTTACAAATTGCAGGAATAAGCGTTTTATATGACCAAACAGATACTTGATGATTAAATAAAAAAGAAAAAAAATGGATTTTTGATAATGTTTTTTAAGAAGACATTATGGAAGATCAATAGAAGAAAGTGACAATACATATAAAGATGCTGGAAGATAAATCGCTAAATGAAGAGAAGGTAATATTAGAACGGTGGACATCAGCAATATTGGTAAGCCTAAAACTTTATCTAAGTTTTACATTATTTTTTAATGATTTATTTAAGAATAAAGAAATTCTTATTCTATATCTCAATTAATCAAAATTAATTAAGCGAAGTATAATTTCTTCCTCTAAAAATAATGACTAGTTTTTCAAATTGAAAAGACACTTTGATTTATGAAAAGTTTTATGATTTTATGTATAAAATTTTCAACATTATTCATATATTAAATAACTATAATAAATATCATCGTTAAAGGTTAATAAATGGATTTCAAAGAAAACTATCGAGTTTTTAATTTAAAGAAGCTTTACAAACATAACTACATAATTTGAAAACACGGTAGAAAATATAAAACGCTACAACACGTTTTACATCTCTAAAATTATAAAGTAATAATTTATTAAATAACAGATGGATAAAATTATATATCTAAATAATTATAAGTCAAATTGGAAATGTATTTATTTTGTTATTTTTGAATAAATAAACACTTAGTTAGTTACAATGACTGTATTCTCAAAATTTAATCCAAAAATTGAATTCTAATGATCTTAAAATTAAGTAATTTCTCAATAACAAAAATTCATTGCATATTATAAACTATATAAAAATTATGAAAGCATTCCATATAATTTAATATTTTTATATTTTAATATAAGATCAACTACTCTTTTTGATTGTCGAGCAGCCATATTAAACATGGTAATTTCTTAAAAAAATCCAAAATTATAAATTAAATATATTTTCTTGGAATTTTGTAAATTGATAGTATATAAGCTAATATACTTCTACAAAATATTTCATCCCAAAAATTCAAAGTTCTACTATTTTATTATTTTCACACAAATTATAACTTAATGGTTATAATAGTCATTTTTCTCACATGGATCATTACAATTTGGTATATTTTATGTTCTTTTACACAAATTTTTTAACATAATAAAATTGTTTTCTAGAAAATAATTAGTATATATAATTATATTTAAAGTTCTACTAATTTCAAATTAATCAAATAATTTCTTTTATTTTTTTGAATACAAACAGACCAATTAATTTTTAAGTTTTGATTAACTTAATTATAAAACTCATGTTTCTTCATGAGTTGTCATATATATTCACCACTAACTATTGAAAAATGATCTCTTTCTGATAACAACCCATTAATCATTTACCATAACTATACTAATAGAAAAGAAATACCTTTTTCATAATTTCAACTCTTCAAATGACAGTTATATTTCTTTCACTCTTATCACTTCCTGCCTTGTGATGAAAAATTAACTTCTTGGTTTCATTAAATTACTTAAATGAATTTAAAATTTATGAATAAGTCTCTATTTATAGGTCCCTTCTATCAACAAGAATGTACCACATCATAAGACAATTGTCAACCAAATAAACAGTAACACATGAAAAATGACATGTATCATTCATTACACTTGTGTTTTAGAAAAATCACTACATCCATGCATGATGCCAAGCATCTGCACAAATGTATTTCATTAAAAATCACTTTTAATTTAAATAATAATAAAATAAAAACTTTACATTATGATCAGGGTAATATTACCTTACACATAACTGTATTATAAATGAATTTTAGAACTCTACTTGAATATTTTGATTTGACATTATGTTTTCCATTCATTATTCATAAAACGCTTAAAAGTATTGGGTTTGAAAACTAACCTTATGGATCCAACATAGTAAGGATAGTAGTACAAGTATAATCTATTCTTTCAAGCACATATGCACAATAAGGAAATGAATATTTTCAAGATAGGAAATGATGATCGAATATATGTTCAACTCTTCTACTGTCATCTGAGGTTCCTTTTATTATTAAAATTTCCATGCTTTTATGATGATATTTCAATTATATATTTATCACTTATACTTTGCACAAAAGGTTAAATAAAAAAATCTCGCGAACATTTAAAACAAGTTAAACATACATCAAATTATATTTACTTTGTCTTTTAAATATAATATTAATAATGCACATATACTACACCTATTGTATATTGTGATAAGGCTACAATTAGATTTCATTAATATAATTTTGATATAGTATCATTTATTGAACTATTTTCATGCTTTTCTCATTATATTTTTTATCTCCCATATGCATTATCTTGTTTTGATTTTTATACATTAGTATTTCGAATTTAATCCTTTACAAAATGACATTACATTTAAGGGAGCATTTTTAATTGATTTAAAGTTTTTATGTATGTATATATATATATATAATAGTAACTTGGATTAAAAGCTAATATTATATTTAAGGTTTTGATCTAATTTTGGATAAATATTATAGTAAATAAATTATTATTTTATTCTTATACTTATTTACTTTCCTAAATATTTAATGTAAAATTGATCTTTGAATATCCTAACAAACATAGTATTTTACTTATTTATCTTTACTTATAAATTTCAATTTTATTCAAAATAATAATTATATAGTTAAAATTTATGATTTCTATCATATTGCCCAACTGATAGGTTTTTATTTCATAATTTATAAGTACAAATTTAGTTGGGTTATACTAAAGTTTTCATTATTTTTCTTAGTATTTAATATATACATGGTATTTCTTATATTTAAGATTAATGATACGTAAGATTTCCTTTCTACATAACAAATATACCTAAAGCATTTTTTAGCATTTAATTCAGTAAAATTGATTTGATATGTGTGACATTGGTTGAATGATTGAATTGTTATATTCATATGTCATCTTCTTCGCATACCATTTAGTTTTTCATCATCACATGTCATTCCTTATATATATATATATATATATATATATATATATATATATATATATATATATATATATCATTTGTATCATTTCCATAGTCATCTTACTTTTTATTAATATATTTTATGTTATTTAGGGAGAATAAGTACTAGAATTAATATTAAATTTGTACTTGAGTTAGTGTTAGACTTATTGTCAATCAACATTTGAGTCAGTCCTTAAGTCAATTGGTATATAGTAAGTATTTGAGATGAGTCAATATTCAAGTCGAGTCAATGGTTTTTTTTTTTTTTGAAAATGGGTTCTTTATTCAACGAATACGTATCGATACATTACACACCTATGTACAACAAATCACCCCTCAAACTACTCATCCTATAACATCTACATTCCACCAAACAAACCCAAAACAATAGAAATATAGTTCAGTAGCTCCTGGTATGCGTGGACCAAAATGTAGCATCTACATTGCCACATATAACCAACAACTAGTTTTTTAACATGATCTTCATGAGAATGGCCACCAAAACTGTTATTCAAGTTACTCATCAAATTTGGAATATATGCCCAACACTAAAACCATGCACCATAATTCACAAACGTTAAAACTAGAGTCATCCAATATGCAAACATCAAGCAGTGTTGAAACTCCGGAGAATGATGCATGTATGTAATGAAAACACTATTTTGAAATTCATCCTTGATCATGTCAGTCACTTTCATACCCTCCCACAGACCCGGCCCTGAGCCTAGGTGACCTAGGCGGTCGCTTAGGGCCTCGGACCGAGTAGGAGGAGGAGGGAGGAGGAAGGGGGACTCGAAATTTAGATTACTATGAACACTAATGCGATTTAGTTACCTTTCTAAATGGAAAAATAGTCATAGTCTAGTGGTAACAACGCCAACTTCCTGTAATGCAACCGCGGTTCGAAATCTGACATGTCTATAGCCCGATTATGTTATCTTTTTTCTACCAATTTTCCATTCATTACCCTTTTCTCTAGGGCCTGCAAAAAAAATTGGCCTAGGGCCCTGTCACACTCAAGGTCGGACTGCCCTCCTACCAACTGCATATATAATATCATTTAGGTTTTCTTCAAGCCAACTTTTCAAATAACATTTCATTACTCCGAAACCAAAGCCCATGGTGTTATTATAACCTGTATGCACCAATCATCCAAACTCCACATCCGCTAGGTCAAGTTGGTATTACCAAATTTTCAAAGCATGAAACCACTTTAGGAGGACACCCAAATTAAAAACAAAAAATTTATATGTACGTAGGACAAAAATATATAAAACCCAACAAACCCACATAGAATTCAGAAGGAATTGAGGAGTGTGAATGCATGAACATTCATACCCCTTCATATGTCCAATGTTTTAGGTAGTGTTCATTGAGCTCCATGTTCTTCTATTAGGAGGAGCTACAAGTTGTTTTGGAGGGTTTGTACCTTGTTTCTAAACAAAGTAGGATTACCAGTTATAAAAGAAGAGAAATCCACAGCTGTTGATGCCATTGGGACTTCTTCGATATGTGCGGTGATATTATCTATGAATTGTCGATCATGCGCACCAAAATAGGAATCTACTTCATCTTAAGAACTTGAGCTATTAGTAACATCCTCCATGATCACCCTAACTTGGTCGAAACTGCCAGCATCTCTTTTCTATGTCGAATTTATGTTTTCAGCATTTGAAAGCGATGTATTTAATAGTGTGTCATTCATTTTCAAACAACCATAAGGATTAGCCATTGGGATATCAGTAAATCGTTTAGCATTTTTAAGAGATTGAGTTAGATCCTTCCTTTTATTTCTGATAGTAGTCCATTGTCTTTGGAAGTTTTAACGATGACCGCACCTATGCCTACCTCCTTCGTTTCCGATATGTTTGTATGAGAATTTATGCTTACATGATCATCACATGAAGCAGTTTGACACTACTTGTGCATCCCATGCATCCTCAAAACGTGAATAAGCCGTCCATTGTGAAGAACCTCTACTCCTTGCATATTATCCCTTGTTTTATCCTACATTAGCTATTTTAACTGCCATGTCTTTTTGAATCAAAATCCACAGTTCTTAGTACTATGGCCAATGAATCGACCGTTTTCACATGGAGTAGGGGTGTACTCATAAGAACTAAACATCAACAACATTTGCGTCATAATTAACTCCTTCCATAGTATTTGGGTAGGCGAAGTCAGAATCTACTTCTAGCAAAACTCTAGCATTGTGCAATCGATATTCTTTATTAGTACTGTCTATTTTAATAGGATTTTTGATTGTACTTGCAACCTTTCGTATAGCTTCTCATTTCCAAAAATCAAGGTTTAAATCCTATAATTTGACCCAAAATTAGGATGGAAGAGAAGAAATCTCTTGCTAAGTTTAACCTAGGTTTCCATTTTTCATTATATTAATTCTAGAACTAAAAGTAAAAGTTCTACTTTTGATAATTCTTGCACAATCTTCTTCGAAAATGAAACGAACAATAATGAAACCACTAGTTTTATAGAAGATTTCATAATAACATAACCGTTTTCTTACATTTTCCACATGATTATACAACTGATTATACATCGATCTGCTTCCAATCATATATGCCATAATTGTGTTTCTCCATTTTGCCTAGGCAATCATCTTGTTTGATTCTAGAATTCAAAACTTGCTTTTCCCATTCTCAATTTCCGATAGGAAAAACTCTAAATCCATATAGTTGGGTACATATTTGTTGTCATTTATCCCTTTAATTATATCTGCCCAATTCCAACTCCACATAGTAGTTGAAGACGGCGGTGGTTTAGGGGTGGATCTTCTACGGTAACTATCCCCTCCGAAGTAGCCTTGTCCGCCATTAAAGCATGATATGTTTAATATTTTAAATATTAAATATGTCAATAGTAAGGTAAAAAAGTCAATATTTAGGACAATTAATATACTAATTTTACTGCACAATGGTGGGAAAGTAGACCATTAAAAATAATAATAAGAAAAAAGATAAATCTCTACATCATAAGAAATAAAACTAATAAAAAATAAAACGAATATTGCTGAACATCGTAATGCATAAATCATTCAAGAACACTTAAATATTACATTGATGTTTTAATATGACATTATCTCCTAAGCTTAGGCATCAACTCGTCATTGTCTATATTGCAAAAAATATTGCTAAACACTACAAAAAAATATTGCATTTTCAGAAACATCCTCCAACCCATTCATAATTGTATATATCGTAAGAATGATAATGTCTATAGGATCAATCCAGCAATAAATATGTGGTCGGCTACACCCAATCCAACTAAGTTGGTTACAGTAAGTAGTGATCATGTTCACATAATCACTCCCAGGCTATCTACTTAGTATTACCACTTTAAGACACATTACAAAAAGTAAGGAAGACAATAATTTGAATTTTCTTCTCCTCCCAGACTATCTGCTTGATGCAAACACTCTAAATATTGACCCTTTCATTTATATGAACCATTTTCTTGTTTCATAAATTAACATTTAACATTTACCAAGTTTGTTGTAAAACAGCATAAACCTAATTTAAAATTTGTATGCATTATACAAAACAACCATACCATTACCATCTTAAAACCAAATTCATGCATACACACTGCATGAAATGTTGTTAGTAGGACATCAGTAATAATGTAGTTTTGATTATAATTTTGCCTTTTATTTTACTTGTATAGTAGTTTATGATAGCATAATAAGCATAATACAACTAAATGGGTTCAAGGGTTCCAATTTTGTTTGATCCATGTAAACTCAGATTTGGATCCCATCAATATTGTGTCATTATTCTCTGAATGTTTTTCCACTATGAACACCAAGAAAATAACTACAAATTTCTGAAACTCCAAAAAATAACAAGAATCATGAATTCAACAATTTTCCCAGCAAATAATATAATGTAAAATGTAAAATCCCAAATTTTCCTAGCACACAATTTGTTTATATTAGATTATTTGTAAGAATAAGCTGCATCACTTCTCTTATTATACAACATGTTACTGTTCAATATTTTCGTGCATGTTAACAGAAATCTAGCAGCATGACTCGCAATAATTAATTATTATTTTAGGTCCATTTTGAATCAATTTATGCAAGAGCATTTATCAGTGAAATTTGAATAAGTTAAGTTTCCATAAGTGCAGAAATGAATACATGCTCTAGTGAATTCTATTTAGTAAAAACAAGTAATAGCAAAAGCCATTTCCAAAATGATATAGTAAAAAAAATATGGTAAATTCCATTGGTAACCTATTAGTGCAAAGAAGTGCAGAAATGAATACATGCTGTAGTGATGTGATTCCAGCAAATGAATGGCACTAGAATGTATCTAGTGTTGTTGTAAATTTCTATGGAGTTAGTGCTTGCATTGTAATCAATTGAGAATTTTAGCAGCAATAACAATTTCCAGGTCGATCCAAATACTATGATATATTGTTGCTTCGACTAGTCTATGATAGGCAACCTTGCACCTAAAACTGCCATGGATACATAAATAGAAATTACTACAAAAAAAACAGTTGTTTATTGTCCAACAAATGCTTGTTTTCTAAGTAATTATTTATCAAACATCTAACCAGTATATCTCAAAATGCCTACCCATGAAAACTTCTCCTAGGTGCGGAATACCAAAGTAAATATTTTCTTAGTTTATAAACTAGTGCATATTTCACTACTCGAACTTCCATGCAACAAAATATTCACTCTTTTTTTAATTGACATCAAGCTTGCTAACCAAATCCAAAACTAAAAACATATAAGAAAAATGTGAAAAAAATCAATCGGCGTATTGGTATAAAGTTCCCAAGAATATAAAAATATAACAACTGTGTACACTGCATCTGTTACAAAACATCTACAAGTCCATGACTAATACTTGAGTTACTTTAATCAAAAGTTAAAACTAGTAAAAATCCATCGTTGTCTAATGAAATCTTATATAGTCCAAGTGACATAAGATGCTTATAAAGAACTCACACATACATAGATGTCTAGCGTTCATAGAGGATAAATGATTAGCTAAACCGATGTTCAGTGTTCATAGAAAAATTAACTACAAATATACAGTCTGGAGTACATGCCAATCAAATGAACAACTACTGCCATAACCCTAACGTAGTCCATAGAAAAAGCCTATGCACCAAAGAGTAAACTATAGAAAATTGGTGAAATAACTTAGACCAATAATAGTGGAGCAAGAAAAAATTTCTAAATACTAGTTGCAAAATGAATGAAAGAAAAGATGATTATAAGTTCGGAATAAATTAAACATACAACCAAATTAAAATAAAATTTAAACTATAATCTAATTTCAATAACAAAAAGTGTAAAACTCAGCCTAAATCATTTTCTGCTGCTCCTAAACAATAATTGACAAATAAAGGCTAAAAATACGTTACCAATTACTTCAACTAAATAATAAAAATGGTCTTGCCCAACTTAATAATGACAAAACTAAAACTCATTCCTGCTGTTCAAAATATTTTACCATTGCTTTCAAATCATGTAGACGAGCTAAGGCCATCATATAAAGAACATTAAGAAAAACAAACAAACGAAATAATGTTATTGCATTTCTTTTCTAAGAGATTAAAAAACATACTAAGACAAAGCCAGATATTGCAGTGAGGGTTACACGAAAAATCAAGGGCAATCAAAATAAAGGCCGATCTGAGAATTATACTCAAATTAAATTTAGATATGTACCATCTTGTACTACATAAATTTCAAATAGCCATTTTTCATTGATCACAACTTAAAAACAGGTCACCAAGTATTAATCACAAATTTACATCAAAGATGATAGGTTAATAAAATATAGGTCTTTAAAGCTACAACAAATGGCATTCCATAAATGAAATAAGTTTACAATGCGACTATTTACCGCATAATTCGAAAATAAAAGCATACGATCACTAAGATACAACAAATCAAAATTTTTAACCTTAGAATAGTGTTTCCACAACTATGAAATCTGCCACACCCGAAGCTTCAGAGGCCCAACTTCCACGATTTAAGAAGGATTTTATCACCTCTACAACAACTCTAAATCTCCTTGATTTAATTAGTTAATTACCTTTCGTCTCTTTATGTGAAGATGGAATTATTGGCTTTTGGGGTCAAAATATGTGAATTTGTGAACGAGGGAAGAGTAAAATATAAACATGAATTTGCTTTATGATTAAGGAGGAATTATGCCGTTGATTTTAGGAAGAAACAAAGTAGATTAATAATAAGAAAAATGAAATTTAGGGGATTTGAGGAGGAAACAGAAAGTGAAGGAATAGGAAAAACGCGTTGATTTGGACAGTGGAGGAATTAGCATTTGTTTTGTGAAGCAGAGGAAGAAACGGAGCAGAGAGAAGAATATGCTAAACTTAGATTTTTCAGCCAATTATAATTGGCTTCAGAGAGATTGATTTTGTGTGCCCTACAGTTGAGAAACCACCCTAATGGTCAGTTTGATAAGTCAGATGATAGTTTTGTAGAATAGTAATTTTGTTTTGAGTGGGAGAATAGTAGTTCTTATTAATGACAAAAGAGGGAAAAAAATTAAAATATGCTTAAATTAAGGAGGAGTTATGGAATTATGGGAGAACTAACAAGAAGCTATGGAGATAGTTTAAATGTTTTCATTATCAATATAGGGGATTGCTAGTATCATGGATGGTAGTTTTGATGATAACTACCCCAAGTAATGAATATTTAACATGTTCTAATTATTTTTTCTCGAAAATTGGTACGCTATATTGAAAATACCAATCATATACTTCATTTGTATGCCTCAGTAAAACCTTGCAACCCTATTGTTGGGTACACTGCAAGAGAAAAGAGCACATTTAAACACCATATGTTAACTGTACAACATTATTATATATTGACACGCTTTTCAGTCAAAGCTGTTACACATCAAGTATTTGGTTAGCAACACGCTCAAGCATATAGAATGTCGTCAAGAAGCACAAAGGGATTTGGTCAAAGTCGCGTTGCAAGCAAAGAAGGCTCGAGACTCCTATCAGGTGACTTCTTTTGGGCCCAAGAACGTCTATTATAAGGCCTTGCACCATAACTCTTATGTGAACCGCCAGTTGAGACGAAGGCGAGCTGTGCTCCGAGCCGAAGGCGAGCCGTGCTTCGAGCCGAAGGCAAGCCGTCAGCTGGTCCGAGAACAGAGCCGGTGGGGGTCTGGGGCCCCACAGTCCCGACGGCGATCGACCTTAGAGCCTTGCCTCCCAGCACTTCTGGATCCCGTCATTTCTCCCCTTTTCGTATCCCTTAGAGGGATACGAAATTTCGTATCCCTTACGGGGATACAAAATTTTGTATCCCCTGGGAGATACAAAAATTCGTATCCCTCAGAGGATATCTCTGTGTGAGGGATACGAAATTCGTATCCCTTGGAGGGGTACAAACTTTGTACCCCTCACCAGGGGGTGCGAAATTCCTGGGGTACGAAATTCCTGCTATTTGGCAATTCTGGGATCCAAAATTATGGGTTGTGGTCCCCATTTCCTACCTATTCCCACCTAGCCTTCTTCGTATAAAATACCTTTACCCTCGGCCTTCATTTGGATCCTTCTACCTTGGAATTTTTGGACTTCAAGAGCTCCAGACACTCGTTAATGGTTGCCAACACCTCCTCCATGTCCATTGGACATTGTTAGACCAAAAAATGGTCCTAACACCCAAATCGTCGTATTTTGAGCATAGGATATGAAGAAATAACTGAAAAATAGAGAAAAGAGCAAGACAACAGGATTTTTATAGTGGTTCGGCGTTAACGAGCCTACGTCCACTTTATATTTTCTCATTTCGCTCAGAGGTTACAATTACAATGAATATTGGCTCTCAATCACTTGAATTCAATGAATAATTCTCTCCGAATCCATTGAATTTATTTAGGAAGATGGTGGTTATTCATGGAGAAGTGTTGGCCATGGCAGCCATGGAAGTTGAGATGCAAAAAGTCCCCTGAAAATGCCATCTGAAGGTGTATTTATAGCTGTAGGAAAGCTCCTGGGAGGACTGGGTCGTGGTAGGACACGTGGCATGCGATCCGGAAAAGTAGGAGATCGAATAGCCTTAAGAATAGGTCAAAACAGTGCATGTATCTGCAGGTTCGGCGATCGGTTCGTGGGTCTGGAATCGGTTCGTGATATGGGCTCGGTTCGTGATATGGGCTTCACGATCTGAGGCTTGGTTGTGAGCTGGAGTGGACGGATCGTGGCTTGAGGACGCTCCGCGAACAGAGGGGGCGATCCGATCCGGTATCCACGATCCACGGTACGCGATCCGACCAGGAATGACACGAGTTGATGCTAATCTGGACCCGTTCACGGAAACGGGCATAACTTTCAAACCGTAAGTCCGATTGAGCCGAACCAAAGCTCAAACTGAAGCTTATTCAGAGGGCTACAAGCATATGATGTGAATAGATCCAAATGAGGTCGTTTGATAAGGGTTTCGGACCAGTTTATACTGGTGTTGTGATTTTTAACAAACTGCCTTGTGTCTTCTGACGATGCCTCCAATGTCGGAGAGTGATGTTATCCAGAGATTCCATATGAGGCAGCATTTACCCAGAGGTGTGTCAACACGATCTTTGCTTTGGGTAGCCTGGTCACAAAGCAGGCTAACATTTTGCCCCCCAAAGTACATCTTATCGAAGATGAGATGTGCTTTGAATATGTTGAGGTAAATCTCTCTGGAACGTCATTTATCCTTGAGAAGGCTTTATCCAATTGTTGCATTGCTTCCATTGGAGCTAGTCAGGCCAAGTTCAAAAAGTCATGCTAAACCGTTGGCTCCCAAGCGTGATTCCGAATAATGGAGTGTTTCAAGAATCTTCGGGCTCTAAGCTACCATCTGGACCATTGGGATGGAGCACGCCAAAATCGTCATACGAGTTTGTCATTTGTACTCAAGTTCGAACTATCTTGATATCTTGATATTGATTCAGGATCTTAAAATCGCATTGAATCGTAACAGTAAGGAATTCAAAAGCCATGATCACTCTGGATCGTAGTCGAGAGACTCCACAATTTTTACAGATCATTTCTTAATCCAATATTCACATATGAAGCAGGCAGTAAGGGATGTTGTTAAAATTATATGGACCAGTGCCTATAGGATCGTCACCATCGCAAGGTAGTAGATAGGTTTGCCACTCCTTCCATTCGATGTAGTTTGAGTCTTTAAGTTCACATTTGATCCACAAGCTAGCTCGCTTGGTCGGCAAAGATGAGTAAGGTTGTACTCCGGAGGCATGACGTACATGTTTTGAATCCCATTTCATGCCTGGATTGTCTTTAAAGTTAGTCTATGAACCGACGCTTGCGCTCTCAGTGCCATCGGAGGACAAGCGAGGTCAGTATTTATGCCCCCAGTATCGATGGGGGTTGAGTTGAGTCAACAAGGCATTTAGTCTTGAAGATTTTATACTTCCTGTCGTTGCATCTGGTAAGAGTTGCAGGTTCAGCAATCTTAGTCCACCCAGATCATTCTGTACTGTTTCTCAATTTAGCAAAAATCGGAATTGTATATGCGAATGGTTGAACCACATTTGCTTTGATATCATCTCTTCTCTTTAGTCAGATAGTGAGGATTGCCTCATCGGGCATCAGCGACTTCGGTTACTCTCATCAGATCAGTTGTGGAGTTAAGTAAGGTTGTTGAATGCGAGTGAATAAATGTCGTTATGAAGTTAGTTGGGCCCCTCCGTTTATGCTTCGGCATAGTCCGAAATGGTTATCACAGTCTTATTGAGTCTCTTTCTCATGCTCGGTTCAATTGCGCTTGACAAATAAGATCATGGGCTCAATAAGTGGTATAGGTTCTCTTTGTAACTGCACATTTTTGTCATTCTTTTCCGGGGCTTTTCCTTTGTCCTCACCGTTTCAGGAATTGAAAGGTGCTCTATTTTTTTTAGTCGGAAAAGCATCTTGGTTATTCGTCTCGACGTTAACACTTTTTTTTGTCATAAAGGTCTATCCACCTCAGGGTTGAATTCGTCAGAGCCTCTGAGGAAGTCTCGTTGTGGTAAAGCATTGAAATATGTGGGAATAAGAGGATATTCTAATGTCCCATGTGAAGAGGCTATGATTGTCGTTACCCACATCATCTTGAGAAGAAAAGCTTCTTGAGAGGTGCCGAATCAAACTAGCGAGTAGGTTGCCATCAAAGAATTGATGCATATTATCAAGATCCTGGCTGGTGCCCCCAGCATCGAATCTGAGATTACAAAGGGGGTCTTTGCTGATTTCTTGTTTCCATGTCGATATTGCCCCCGGGTCATGGTTTGAGTCATTCGACCTGACCGGGTTCCTGTTTTTCGAGTTGTTGCGTTCTTTCTTGGAGCTGAGTATGAAATGTCGCTTGAGTATTCATTCGAGTTGGAACTAATGCTGGTCGTGCATGACCTGAGCTTGTTGCGATCCTTGTATTTTCATCTGGGTTATTGCAGGTAGTTGTTCCATTGCCCGTGTTTCCATCCATGATGTTATGAATCGAAGCTGCATGCTGCATGCCTGCTGATTGGTTTGTGTTCAACCCAAGCTGATGGTTGATATCTGACTATGCCTAGTTCGTCATTACTTGAACTTCAATTTTATCATTTCCAGCGAATTGATGATTGTTGCTCGGCCTTCCAGTTTAGTGCTGGCGCCCTCACCCTCGGGGGTTTGTTCTGAGTAGCGGACTTCAAATCCATATCTTTCATACTCCCTCTTCGCATCATGAGTTAGAGTTGGGTGAAAATCGATTTGTTGGTACGAAATCCACGCTAATCTTTTGTCCTTTATCCAGGCTCTGAGGATCGGCATCAAACGACGAAAGGTTAGACTGTGATCGTCCCGAGTGTTCCGGCTTGCCCCCTGCGTCAAGGGAAAGGTCGGAGATACGATGGTGTGTCACATCTAACGGTTGCATGAGATGTATCTAGTCTCATCAGAGCTTTCGAGTCTGGAAGTAGGTTAGGACCAAAAAACGTTCTCTTTGCATTTGTTTCCTAGTCCTCAAGGAGCCTGTCAAGATCACAACATAAGTCAAATACAGGCATATAAGCTATGTCTTCTGTAAATATTTTCAATAGTCATGCCCCCAATCATAGGGTAAATGTGAAAGACATGCGGTCGGATCACTTCCCTTTTGAATTCAGACATGTAAACATGAGGAGAGGAAGTTTCTTTCAGTCTGACCCCCGAAACTCCGGCGGGGTAAGAGTTCTTGTGGCGCTAAGTCTTTAGCGCCTTTACACTCTCCCGTCCAAGCTCTGAGGACAGAAATCAAGCGGTGAAGAGTCAGATTGTAGTCGCCTCGAGTGCTCCCGTTTGCTCTTTGCATCAAGGGAAATGTCGGGGACGAAATGGTTGCATCATGTTCAATTATTACATGGGATATATCCAGCCTTATCTGAGCTTCCTGTTCTGGAAGTAAGTTGGGATGAGCAGATAGACGTTCTCTTTTCATCTGCTTTCTGGTCTTCAAGGGGCCTACATCATCCTTCTGGATGCGACCCTTTGTTCGTTTTCCATTAGCATGTTGCCATTGTTGCGAATGAGGCCCTCGCGTTCTTGACTAGTTATCTTTTGTAAACCTGCGTTTAGTAATAAAATTTTTGTTTCTTTCGCATTGTCTTGTACCTGCGAATGGGCAAATAAGTCATGAAGCGCTATAAGTAGTCAATGCAATTATAAATGAAAATGCACTAAAGTAATATGTGTGTATAGGTATGCTTCCAATCAATCATTAACTTAGTGCCTGTCCAGGGCTTTGTTGAGGATTGATTAGGATCTTATTTGTTTTGCCCCCATGTCTGGGCATGGAGGATTCGGGCTCAAAGCTCAGTTAATCCCCCGACACTTTGGCGGGGTAAGAGCCCTCGTGGCGCTAAGTCTCTGGCGCCTTTATACTCTCTCTGGAGTTTAAACTCAGCGGTTCCCCGATCCTTCAGCGGGGTAGGAGTTCTAGTTCGTTTCATGGTATGCTCAACGATCCTTCAGCGGAGTAGAAATTATGGGGGGTGCTGAGTCTCCAGCACATTTCTCAGCGCTCAATCAGAGGGCTTTTATACTCATTCTCAACTCTGGAGAATTAGAGTTCGAGCTCAGCAGTTCCGTCGCTCCCCGATCCTTCAGCGGGGTAGGAGCTTTTTCTCAGCGCTCAATCGGAGACGCTTTTATACTCATTCTCAACTCTGGAGAATTAGAGTTCGAGCTCAGCAGTTCCGTCGCTCCCCGATCCTTCAGCGGGGTAGGAGCTCTTTCTCAGCGCTCAATCGGAGACGCTTTTATACTCTCCTGGCAGTCGCCGAGGTTAGAGTTTTGCTTAGGCGGCTCCGATCATGGTACACCGCCACGCCTTGTAGACGTCATCTTCGCGTCCTTTATACTCTCTCTCGGCTCTGGAGAGTTAGAGTCACGGATCAAGCGGTCTGCAATCTTGCATGCCCATCGAACTCGTCCTAGGTTTATATTTTAATCCAAGCTCTGAGGATTAAAACCAGTTGGACGAACAGTTGGAGCATTTGCCAAGGCTTTGAGTTCCTCCGAACAGTCTACGGGAGGGATGGTTGGCACCTGACTTCGGGTACCTGCATTATTCATATCGCATGAGTTAGTCATGTCAATAACTCGGAAAGCATGCGAAAGTAAATTGCATGATTGAAAAGTGAGCATATCTGTAACACCCCGAATTTCGGTTAATGCTAAAATTCACTAATTACAGAATAACTAATCTCAGATGTGGGAATTAAGGGTAATGGGCTGCGTTATTGCGTTCGTCTCGGAAAAATACGCAAAATAGAGTCCGAGTTTTCGAGAATCGGAGTCCGTATGAAAGAGTTATAGACGAACGAAGTTAGGCAGAAGAACCCGGAACAGGCCAGAAATGCACTGGCGCACTTGTGAAGTGCGCCAGAACAAGAATGCACTGGCGCACTTGTGAAGTGCGCCAGTACAAAAATAGGCTGGCGCACTTGGGAAGTGCGCCCGTGCCAAGCCAAGAAACCTGCACAGTTTCTAGAGAGTTCTGTGGTTGGGTGCACCAGTTTGGGGTTTGGGCTTGGTCTTAGGGCTGATTTCTGGAGAGTTCCGAGATCTAAGGGTCCTAAACTAATCTAGGGTTAATCTAAGGGTCTAAAATGCAACCTAATCCTATAAATAAGACCACAACCCTACCCTAATTCATTCATAATTAAACCTAGTAACTAAACTATGGCAAAATGAAACTTGATCATGGCCTCCACAAATCAATGAAGAGGAAAGCAAGCTAATCAACCTCTCTAATCAACTTCTAATCCATTCTAAGCATCTTAACCTTCTTCATTTGGAGTGCAAATTGCTAGTGGTGAGTTTCTATCACTTTGATGATCAATTGTTAAGATAAGTAGATTAGGTGTAAGGAGACTTATGGTCTTGAATGCGGATTTGTGAGTTTGAATCATTTGTAATGATATGCTAATCTATGTATAATATTAATCCTATGTTGAATATGTAAGTTAGGTTGAATATGAGAGTTTATGCAAGTTGGATATGTGGGTTTATGCATAATAAGTAATTGATTTTATGCAAGTTAAGTATGTGGTTTTATGCAAGTTGAGTATGTGATTCTATGCATGCTAAGTATATGATATTATGCGAGTTGAGTATGTAATTCTATGCATGCTAAGTATATGATATTATGCGAGTTGAGTATGTGATTCTATGCATGCTAAGTATATGATATTATGCAAGTTTAGTATGTGATTCTATGCATGCTAAGTATATGATATTATGCGAGTTGAGTATGTGATTCTATGCATGCTAAGTATATGATATTATGCAAGTTTAGTATGTGATTCTATGCATGCTAAGTATGTGATAATATGCATGATTAATAAGTTGTTTTATGCATATTTAACAAGTGGGTTTATGCATGTTTAACAAGTTCATATGCAAGTTACATGTATGTTAAAATGCAAGATATGCTATGCAAGTTACATGTTTGTTAATATGCAAGTTACATGTATGTTAAAATGCAAGATATGCTATGCAAGTTACATGTTTGTTAATATGCAAGTTACATGTATGTTAAAATGCAAGATATGCTATGCAAGTTACATGTTTGTTAATATGCAAGTTACATGTATGTTAATATGCAAGATATGTTATGCAAGTTACATGTTTGTTAATATGCAAGTTTAACATGTTATGCAAGTTGTGAGAATGCTTATATGCAAGTTCAACATGTTATGCAAGTTATGTGTGCTTATGCAAGTTATGTGAATGCTAATATGCAAGTTCAACATGTTATGCAAGATATGTGTATGATAATATGCAAGTTCATATGCAATATGTTATGCAAGTCATGTGCGATAATATGCAAGTTTGGGTTAAATATAGTTGGGTTAATATATGCTCATGTATGCAAGTTGACATTCTCTTAACCCATGACAAAGTTATATGCTAAGATTTGGTTAAACCCATGATGTTGTGATGGATCTTCCCTTTTATTATGTCGTGAAATGAAAACGATTTGCGTGGGGAACGATGGGGTTAATAAAGATGTTAATAAAAGTATGATTGGGTATGATTAAGCATACCATAAAAACAAATTAACATAAGAGGGAATTTACCTATTGAGTTAGGTCTACCCCATGGGAATTTACCTATTGAGTTAGGTCTACCCATGTTATGAAAAACTTAATATTAATTAGGGATAATTAATATAAATTATGGGGGTGATTAATTAGGTGTAATTAATCGACTAAGACACGAGGTTGGACTCAGTTGTAGCGTAAAACTGCCCGGACCCAACCGGCTTAACCAGTTGCTACAAATGTTAGCCCAATGTGAGAGGTCTTAGGCACAAACTAAATACGTGATTAATGTAAAGATACGAGGTTAGACTCGGTTATGACATAAGGCTGCCCGGACCCAACCGGCTTAACCAGCGGTCATAAAAGATAGTCTAATGTGAGAGGTCTTTATGAGGATCACGGTCTTAATTAATTAAGAAACACTTAACCATATAAGCATGTAGTGGGGCTTGAGGGTTAAGTGGGTGCCTTGGGTGGCATGAGAAAACTAGTGGGTTGCCTTGGGTGGCAATAGAAAACACGATTAGAATACTTAACCAAAGTGGAACATGTAATTAAACATGATTAAGGGGTTAAGTAAGTGCCTCGGGTGGCATGTGGGAATTAAGTAAAGGACTTGGGTGTCATGTGGAAATCTAGTGGGTGCCTTGAAAGGTAATTAAAATATGATTAATGACTTAACCAAAGTATTTATAACATGTAAGTAGACATGGTTAAAGGGGTTAAGTGGGATACACTAGATAAAAAAAAAATTAACAAGCTTAGGTGGTAGCTTGTGGGGGCCCATCTCAACCAATATCCCAAACGTATCTTTGTGGGCTCGACCCAAGTCGAGTGACGGGACACGCATATTGGGCTTGACTATAAGAGGCCAAAAACGGGTTAGCGGTGGCAACGTAGGACCAACGGGTTTCATATGCGTGTGTGGACCCGGGCTGGTTAGTAAATCGTTGTTGCATCGTGTAGATATAAAGCCGTGCACCGTTGATATTATCAGGTTGCCACTTTGGGGAAATGATACACCCCATTGTGGGACCAGCACGGGTATCTACGTTAGGGAGCCGATCGCTTGGGAGTAGTGGGTACACCTAGTAATGATAGGGGCAGACGGCACCTATGTAGGGGTACTAGAAACTACTGGGTAAAAATTACTAAGTACATTTAGTGGGATCAACCTTTAAGTAGGAATTAATCTTAGGTAGGTGAAACTGGTGTGGTGCAGTGTAGGAATTACTCTTAGGTGGATAAGTCTGGGGCGGTGTAATCTAGTAATTATCCTTGGGTGGATAAATGCGTCTTTACGGTGATCTTAGTTTATCCTAAGTTTACCAAGCTGCTTAGTGTAGCCATTCATCCCCAGTCGTTACCGTATATCAACTTATGTCTTCTCTGGTTATCTTAATGATTGTATTGTTAGGGTTATAGGACTCACTCAGACTTATGTCTGACCCCGTTGTTTTTATATTTTTCCCCCAACCCCAGGTTATTAGAGTGGGCCTGGTGCTAGTGGGCTTTGATCTGATTGCTGTATCTATCCTATGGAGCTTGGACCTCTGAAGTGAAGCCGAGCTTATCTTTCCTTTTATGGCTATTAGTTATGTAGTGGGATTATGTACTTCTATTTTATCAAGATGGATATTATGTACTTGACTCTGGTTTATGGTTTTGTGATGTAACCAAACATGTATTACTTTCCGTTGCAATGAAATGATGATTTAAATTTTCAAGTATTACTTATATCTGTCTTGCTGTAATTTTACTGTTCTATATTCACTTAAAATACTTCACCGAAACTAAGGCATTCCCCTGGTATGAGTGACCTTAGCGGACGTGGGGTGTTACACGTGGTATCAGAGCTTAAGGTTACCAGAACAGATAAAATTTTTAGAAAAACTATTTTTCTAAGAAAATTTTTGAAGGAGTATTTTCAAAAACATGTCTTTTAAGAGAAAAGTTTTTGAGAGAAAAGCATAATCCCCGATAGCCATATCTATATCTTTCGAATTCCCCGTTTTGAATCTCTTCCTCTCTCTCATTTTGAGTTTCCCCTCCGCGTATAGATGATCTTTCTAAGATAGATAAGGATGGAAAACCGCTTCAAGGGAATTAGACGTAAATCAGATTAGAAGTTGGTTCAAGAAGGAGGAGGACTTGTAAGTACTTATTGGATGGAAGATGGGAGGAAGGCTCTAATAGTTGTTTGGTTAATGAAGGACGAAACCTCATTGATGGGAGGTTACGAGTGGAGAATGGGAAGGAGAAGGCTAGTAGTTATCCTTTTGGGGAGGAATAGGACACCTTATTAGGATCGTCCAAAGAAGCAAGGGCAAGGTATGGAATCTTCTGGAGGATAGTTGTATTTCCTCACGACTAGGGTGCCGGATGGGGATAAGACCGTCTAGGTTGGAATTTGGATTTCTTTATTATCCGATTCGAACTTTATTTGATTTGGACGCATTAAGTTCGTTTATCTCATCATTGTTAGTGAGTCACTGCACTTAGACACCAGTTTGGTAGATGATCCCTTAGTTGTTTCAAACCCAATTGGGGCTCCATGATGTGTTTGGGTTTGAAAGTTGCTATACTTAGCGTTGAGTTTAGATGTGATGCTTTTTGGGCTTCACGGGCTATGGGTTAGTTTTGGGCATAGACTGGTTATCCAGTAGGGGTGCCGTTCTTGATTCTGAAGGGAGAGTTGTTAGGCTTATGACCCGCTTGGGTAACACTCTCGAGATCTCTTGTAATCCCATAGAATCTGTTATGCTAAGTTATCTAGAATCGCTTGACACGTCGGTCGAGAGTTTGCGATCTGTTAGAAGTGGTCCGGGAACACTCGGATGTGTTTGAGAAGGTGAAGGGCTTACCTCCGGAGCGGGAGATTGACTTCCGAATATATCTGGTAAACAATGCCAAACCAGTGACTTGGCCAGTGTGCCACAAGGCTCCTCGTGAGAGGAGGGAACTCCATAAGTAAGTAGGCGATTGCTTGAGAAGGGGTTCATAAGAAGAAGTATATCGGAGTGGGGCGCTCCAGTAGTTTTTGCCATGAAGGCGGATGGGTCCCTCAGACTTTGTGTAGGCTAAAGAGAACTAAATAAACTCACAAAGAAGAATAGACACCCATTGCCAAAGATTGATGATCTCTTTGATCAGTTGGTTGGCGCCTCAGTATTTTCGCAGTTGGACTAAGCCACATGGTTTCGTCAGTTGAGAGTGGCTGACGATAGTATAGAGAAGATTGCCTTGAGGACTCCGGATGGTTTTATGAGTGGCTGGTGATGCTATTTGGTTTGACGAACGCCCCGCATACTTTGTTGATTGGAAGAGAAGGGTGTTCAGGGAGTACCTAAATAAGTTTGTGATGGCCTTTGTAAATGACATCTTGGTCTTTTCAAGGAGCGTAATAAGTTTTCGTATGTGCTCAATAGGGTGAGCAAAGCCAGTTATAGGATAAACGGTGGTTTTGGAGCGAGACTGGCGAGGACATCCAAAGTTGGTCAAAGGCTTAATTGTTTAGCCATTATTATTATTATTATTAGTATCATCTCACGTAGGTTGCCTGAACTCGAAGGAGATGTCCCTTGGGTGTTTGTCTGATATTGGTTTCGGCCTTTGGGGCTTGCATTTGGGGGATGTCGAATTCGACTAGGGTGGTCTGCGTGAGAGATGGACAGTTGTGACGATTTTGGATAGGATTCTTAGCATCTTATGAGTTGAGATAGCGAATACCCCTAACAAGGGAAGCATGGTAGCAGACGCCTTAAGAAGAAAAAGGTTGTCCTTGAGTTCATTGATCGATTAAACGACGGAGCTTAGGGTTTATTTCTATGTTTGACTTTAGACCTTCCGTTGACTTTGTACCCGGTTTGCTAGCCTCCTTGGAGGTTAGGCCTACTCTTTTGGGACGGGGTGGCGAGGCACAGCAAGACGACCCACAGTTGGTTGAGCTACGAGAGAAGCTCATAAGGGGGAGGAGTCGTCCAGCCATTTGAGTAGGTACACCCTAGATAGTAAGGGGTGGTTGCGTAGAGACGGTAGACTTTGTGTACCGCAAGACGAGGGTTTGAGGAAGGCTATACTTGATGATACACATCGGTCGAAGATGACCATTCATCCCGGTAGGGACAAGATGTACCAAGACATGAAGCGAATTTTCTTTTGGCCAATATGAAGAAAGACGCGGCCAAGTATGTCGCTAGATGCTTGGTGTGCTAACAAGTGAAAGCGGAACAGAAGAAACCCGGAGGGTTGCTTCACCCGTTGGAAGTTCCGTAATGGGAAGTGGGATAGTGTCTCGTTGGATTACCAAAATCAAGGAAGGGTAATACGGGGATTGGGCTTATGGTAGATAGACTTACTAAGTGTGCCCATTTCATGCCCGTAAAGAGCAAGAGGACTATTACATGTCTAGCTTCAGTTTACCTTCGAGAGATTATTAGATTGCATAGTGTACCTTCCAGTATAGTGAGCGATCGAGATTCTATCTTCACTAGTGAGTTTTGGAGAAGTTTGCAAGAGGCGGTAGGGACTCAGTTGTGTTTGAGTACCGCATATCATCCTCAGACGGATGGCCATACCGAGAGGGTGAATCGTATTTTAGAAGACCTTTTGAGGTTATGTATTTTGGATTTTGGAGGTACATGGGAAGAGCATCTTCCATTGGTGGAGTTCGCATATAATAGCAGCTTTCAGTCCAGTATTGGTATGGCTCCTTTCGAAGCTCTTTATGGAAGGCCTTGTTGATCACCTACATGTTGGTGGGAATCTACGGATAAGATCTTGCTTGGGCCAGATATGGTTAGAGAGACTTCAGAGAAGATTGATTTGATTCAAAGAAGGATGAAAGCGGCGGAATCTTATGCGGACAAGAGGAGAACAGAGCTTGAGTTTGATATTAGGACATGCTTTTTATCAAGGTGTCTCCGTTACGGAATGTGGTTCACTTTGGATCTGTTAGGAAGTGAGTACCAAGGTTTGTAGGGCCATTTCCCATTAAGGAAAGAATTGGACGGATGGCATATAGAGTGGAGTTGCCTGACAGACTTAGTGGTGTACCGGATGTATTTCATGTGTCCCATTTGAGGAAGTGCTTACATGAGACCGTTGAGGTGGTAGAGCCGAGTTTGCTTAAAGAAGTAGAGTTAGAGCACGATGAGACGATTCGACGAGCTCCTACTCGCATCATTGGGCCAGAGACTAGGAAGTTGAGGAACAGAAAAGTTCAGCTAGTTAGAATGCTACTTGGGAGACGGAAGCGAAGATGCGTTCTTTGTATCCATTTCTTTTGGAGAGTATGTCTTTTAACTTCTCCTTTATCGCTTGCCTAGTACTTATCTTATCTTTAGTAGGTCCTCTCGTTAGTCCTGTTCGACCTTTAGATAGGGAACATATACACACACTTTTCGCATATGCTCATACATCATTAGAAATTGTTTAAGGACAATGGATGCCCGTGTTTGATGGATTGAGTAGATGGTTGTTTGGATGGTAGGATATGCATTCTCCTTAGCTTAGAGATTTCGGGGACGAAATCCTTTAAGGAGGGGAGAATGTAACACCCCGAATTTCGGTTAATGCTAAAATTCACTAATTACAGAATAACTAATCTCAGATGTGGGAATTAAGGGTAACGGGCTGCGTTATTGCGTTCGTCTCGGAAAAATACGCAAAATAGAGTCCGAGTTTTCGAGAATCGGAGTCCGTATGAAAGAGTTATAGACGAACGAAGTTAGGCAGAAGAACCCGGAACAGGCCAGAAATGCACTGGCGCACTTGTGAAGTGCGCCAGAACAAGAATGCACTGGCGCACTTGTGAAGTGCGCCAGTACAAAATTAGGCTGGCGCACTTGGGAAGTGCGCCCGTGCCGAGCCAAGAAACCTGCACAGTTTCTAGAGAGTTCTGTGGTTGGGTGCACCAGTTTGGGGTTTGGGCTTGGTCTTAGGGCTGATTTCTGGAGAGTTCCGAGATCTAAGGGTCCTAAACTAATCTAGGGTTAATCTAAGGGTCTAAAATGCAACCTAATCCTATAAATAAGACCACAACCCTACCCTAATTCATTCATAATTAAACCTAGTAACTAAACTATGGCAAAATGAAACTTGATCATGGCCTCCACAAATCAATGAAGAGGAAAGCAAGCTAATCAACCTCTCTAATCAACTTCTAATCCATTCTAAGCATCTTAACCTTCTTCATTTGGAGTGCAAATTGCTAGTGGTGAGTTTCTATCACTTTGATGATCAATTGTTAAGATAAGTAGATTAGGTGTAAGGAGACTTATGGTCTTGAATGCGGATTTGTGAGTTTGAATCATTTGTAATGATATGCTAATCTATGTATAATATTAATCCTATGTTGAATATGTAAGTTAGGTTGAATATGAGAGTTTATGCAAGTTGGATATGTGGGTTTATGCATAATAAGTAATTGATTTTATGCAAGTTAAGTATGTGGTTTTATGCAAGTTGAGTATGTGATTCTATGCATGCTAAGTATATGATATTATGCGAGTTGAGTATGTAATTCTATGCATGCTAAGTATATGATATTATGCGAGTTGAGTATGTGATTCTATGCATGCTAAGTATATGATATTATGCAAGTTTAGTATGTGATTCTATGCATGCTAAGTATATGATATTATGCGAGTTGAGTATGTGATTCTATGCATGCTAAGTATATGATATTATGCAAGTTTAGTATGTGATTCTATGCATGCTAAGTATGTGATAATATGCATGATTAATAAGTTGTTTTATGCATATTTAACAAGTGGGTTTATGCATGTTTAACAAGTTCATATGCAAGTTACATGTATGTTAAAATGCAAGATATGCTATGCAAGTTACATGTTTGTTAATATGCAAGTTACATGTATGTTAAAATGCAAGATATGCTATGCAAGTTACATGTTTGTTAATATGCAAGTTACATGTATGTTAAAATGCAAGATATGCTATGCAAGTTACATGTTTGTTAATATGCAAGTTACATGTATGTTAATATGCAAGATATGTTATGCAAGTTACATGTTTGTTAATATGCAAGTTTAACATGTTATGCAAGTTGTGAGAATGCTTATATGCAAGTTCAACATGTTATGCAAGTTATGTGTGCTTATGCAAGTTATGTGAATGCTAATATGCAAGTTCAACATGTTATGCAAGATATGTGTATGATAATATGCAAGTTCATATGCAATATGTTATGCAAGTCATGTGCGATAATATGCAAGTTTGGGTTAAATATAGTTGGGTTAATATATGCTCATGTATGCAAGTTGACATTCTCTTAACCCATGACAAAGTTATATGCTAAGATTTGGTTAAACCCATGATGTTGTGATGGATCTTCCCTTTTATTATGTCGTGAAATGAAAACGATTTGCGTGGGGAACGATGGGGTTAATAAAGATGTTAATAAAAGTATGATTGGGTATGATTAAGCATACCATAAAAACAAATTAACATAAGAGGGAATTTACCTATTGAGTTAGGTCTACCCCATGGGAATTTACCTATTGAGTTAGGTCTACCCATGTTATGAAAAACTTAATATTAATTAGGGATAATTAATATAAATTATGGGGGTGATTAATTAGGTGTAATTAATCGACTAAGACACGAGGTTGGACTCAGTTGTAGCGTAAAACTGCCCGGACCCAACCGGCTTAACCAGTTGCTACAAATGTTAGCCCAATGTGAGAGGTCTTAGGCACAAACTAAATACGTGATTAATGTAAAGACACGAGGTTAGACTCGGTTATGACATAAGGCTGCCCGGACCCAACCGGCTTAACCAGCGGTCATAAAAGATAGTCTAATGTGAGAGGTCTTTATGAGGATCACGGTCTTAATTAATTAAGAAACACTTAACCATATAAGCATGTAGTGGGGCTTGAGGGTTAAGTGGGTGCCTTGGGTGGCATGAGAAAACTAGTGGGTTGCCTTGGGTGGCAATAGAAAACACGATTAGAATACTTAACCAAAGTGGAACATGTAATTAAACATGATTAAGGGGTTAAGTAAGTGCCTCGGGTGGCATGTGGGAATTAAGTAAAGGACTTGGGTGTCATGTGGAAATCTAGTGGGTGCCTTGAAAGGTAATTAAAATATGATTAATGACTTAACCAAAGTATTTATAACATGTAAGTAGACATGGTTAAAGGGGTTAAGTGGGATACACTAGATAAAAAAAAAATTAACAAGCTTAGGTGGTAGCTTGTGGGGGCCCATCTCAACCAATATCCCAAACGTATCTTTGTGGGCTCGACCCAAGTCGAGTGACGGGACACGCATATTGGGCTTGACTATAAGAGGCCAAAAACGGGTTAGCGGTGGCAACGTAGGACCAACGGGTTTCATATGCGTGTGTGGACCCGGGCTGGTTAGTAAATCGTTGTTGCATCGTGTAGATATAAAGCCGTGCACCGTTGATATTATCAGGTTGCCACTTTGGGGAAATGATACACCCCATTGTGGGACCAGCACGGGTATCTACGTTAGGGAGCCGATCGCTTGGGAGTAGTGGGTACACCTAGTAATGATAGGGGCAGACGGCACCTATGTAGGGGTACTAGAAACTACTGGGTAAAAATTACTAAGTACATTTAGTGGGATCAACCTTTAAGTAGGAATTAATCTTAGGTAGGTGAAACTGGTGTGGTGCAGTGTAGGAATTACTCTTAGGTGGATAAGTCTGGGGCGGTGTAATCTAGTAATTATCCTTGGGTGGATAAATGCGTCTTTACGGTGATCTTAGTTTATCCTAAGTTTACCAAGCTGCTTAGTGTAGCCATTCATCCCCAGTCGTTACCGTATATCAACTTATGTCTTCTCTGGTTATCTTAATGATTGTATTGTTAGGGTTATAGGACTCACTCAGACTTATGTCTGACCCCGTTGTTTTTATATTTTTCCCCCAACCCCAGGTTATTAGAGTGGGCCTGGTGCTAGTGGGCTTTGATCTGATTGCTGTATCTATCCTATGGAGCTTGGACCTCTGAAGTGAAGCCGAGCTTATCTTTCCTTTTATGGCTATTAGTTATGTAGTGGGATTATGTACTTCTATTTTATCAAGATGGATATTATGTACTTGACTCTGGTTTATGGTTTTGTGATGTAACCAAACATGTATTACTTTCCGTTGCAATGAAATGATGATTTAAATTTTCAAGTATTACTTATATCTGTCTTGCTGTAATTTTACTGTTCTATATTCACTTAAAATACTTCACCGAAACTAAGGCATTCCCCTGGTATGAGTGACCTTAGCGGACGTGGGGTGTTACAATATCAAGGGTCAGTGCCGCCTCCTTTATTCAGATTCGTGCGATTCAGTGGCGTCGAGGACAGGATCGAGCCATATGGGCGGTCACACTGCGTTCTTCTGGAGTCGGACTACGACTTTGCGATTCAATGATTTATGTACGATTTTTTTTTTTTTTTCTGCCACGCGTGAGCCAAGGATTGGATGGTCGTTCTAGATCCACCTTGAGCTATATGATTTTCTTTAGATGGAGGGCGTGGTTTTGTAGACGAGCAGTTCAATCGAGCTCGTTATGGTTCTGTTCCATAATCCCATATGCGGGTGTCAGAAATCTGATCGGTATCAAATCCGGGGTACCTACACCATCCACATATTAGTTCATCTGAGTTAACTACATCAATAACTCATAAAGTATGCAAATATAAGAGTCATAGTTAAAGAACAGTCCTGTTAAAGGAATGAGCGTCATTATGAGCGAAAATGGCGTTGCATGTTCATTGCAGGTCCATTTTGCTTCGCCTTAGCTCTGCCAGTGGAGGGCTGCCAAAATCTTTTAGATGATGAAGGATATCTTTTCAAAATATTGTGGGGCGGCAGTCCCAAGAATGAATAGGCCTTGATCGGGGTCCTGAGATGGCAAAGGCGGTTAGGTGGGTACTATAAGTGAGTGATGAGGGCGCGTCTCCCTTTAAATCGTCTCTTGGCCCCCATGCTGAGGGTAAGGATAGAGTGCCGGGGAGTCATGTTTGTACTGCTAATAGTAGCACGCCATCACATTGGTGTTAGGATGGAAGTTGGCACGAGAACAACGGATTCATGCTTGTAGAAACTTTTGCACTTTCTGTGCTAGGAAATAGAATATAGCAGCTGGAGAGATAGTCATATCCTGTAAATTCGCCGGTATGCCTTCGATCCTATGTCAGGGACAAGGGTTTGTGCGCAAACAATCAATCATCGCTCGGGTGCAAGCGTTCTAAACCCTCAACTTGCTGACCTTCAGGCAAGACTAATGCAATTGGCCATGCAAACTTTTGGTGTATCAACTTTGAATTAGGTGATGTAACCTCGAGTAATCCATGCTAAAATCTCCAGTTGCCCCCAGCATCTGGGGCATGAGTTTGCTTGGGATATAATCGATGAGGGGAGTAGAAGTGTGAGTCTTCACTTTCTAACTTCAGAACGCCATTGCCCAGAAGTTTCATTCATGTACATCTCCCATCTAATGGGTGGCTGACTGGTGATTTGGTCGAATCATTTAGGGCGGTGAATTTGGCAATTGCATTCGTTGATGTTTGTTTTGGGACAACCTTCCAAGAGAAATAGGCAATGTCGAATTGCATGTCATACCTCGAGGCATAAAGAACGATTGCACGCCTTTCACTTCACCATGTTAGATGCATTTTGTGCTGTAGGAAGTTTATCATGGAGTTAACCATGACTCTCTTCTGGGTTTGGTCTCCAACGTTGGATCAACTTCCATTTTATCAATGGTTGTATTTCATAGTGTCTTGATGGGGATCGTCTCTATCTTTTCTGGATTATCGGAACTTTCTTATTCGACCAGATGATTCGACTTTAGATCTTTTGTGTATGAAATATGAGGTATGTTGTAACGTTCCAATCCATCTAATAACTCTTCTGCCCATTCTTGGTAAGCTGCAAGTTGTGGTTTCTCCGACTGGAATTCCTTTCGAGTCGTCCTTCGGGGGTTATCTGCAAAACTTCGGCGTTGTGTTGCCGATCATTTCTTGCACCGTCTGTATACAACTTCCAAGTGGCTGATTTCATCTTTCATTTCGAATGGCAACTCCATATAAAATCCCGCGATAGTGAACTTACTGCATATGTCTTATTTGCTTGACAGGAGAACACTTCAGGTTAAGATGGATTTGAGGTTGTCTGACAGACCGGTCCAAACGAACACATCCAGGCTCGCCTACAGAAAGCATATAAGTTCTCTCGTTCGGAAGAGGTCTAAAGGAGATCCGATGTGAAGACCTTAGTCAGGTCGGCGTCACCAGTCAGAACACGCGCAGTTGCATTATTAGATGTCACCCTTCTTCATCCCGAATCACCATCCTCTCTGGAGTCTATGTCTTCGGGCAGGTCGTTTGGCGATTCCTTTTGCGATGCTCCCATTATTCGCAACATTGACACCTCCCTCACACTCCATTTCATCTGGAGGGGAAGCGTCTTTGGGTTTCACGCAATCTCTGTTGCGTAGCATAGTCCATCCAGCTGAATAGTCGGCTTCTCCAATAACTTGGTCACCATAGACCATTCCCGCTCCATCTTCGGTTAGCATATTTAGCAATAGGCACTAGGGTGCAATGTAGGCTCTGAATTCTGTTGGAGTTGGTCTGTCTGAATCTTGATCAGATGAGCTTGAACATGATAGCATAGCTTGTGAGGCTTCAAGTAAGGTTCGTATATCCTATCACAACTGTTGTATGAAGTGGAGAGCTAATGGTTGATTCATATTTGCGTTGATCTCAAATTCTCATTTCTTGACCAATGTCATAAGGTGGCTGGTGAGCAGTCAAGTTGTTATCATCTCAGCAATGATCCATATATCCAATCACGGCCTGCGGAGGTTCAATTGGTTCCTAACTCTGGGGACTAAAGTACATCGATCTAACCCTTGGACACGTGGAAATCAATCTATCTCGATGCGGTTGACGGCAAATAGGTGAACCGTAGGACATATGTTTTTCACCATGCCATTCAAGCGAAGGGTAACTTTGTAGTGCTATGGTCCTTACTTGTCGTCGGGTATCCAATTATTGAGAATCATGGTCATTGGGATCTTTTGGGTCATCCTCAGAATAGTATCCGGGTTGCTCTATGTCAATGTCATCTGGGATTTCGCCATTGGAGCTGTGGAAGAGGAGGCTGTTATGAGACCATCATTATTTGGCATACTGCCATAGCCAGCGTGTCGAATCTTTTAAACAACTCCTCACATTCAATAACATCGGTAGATAGAGGTCATGGCTTCTGGAAAGAATCCTCAGAATACCTACCGAATCTTGGTTGATAAGCATTTGTGATAATTGTGGATCAAAATGTACTCCGAGCCGAAGGCGAGCCGTGCTCCGAGCCGAAGGCGAGGCCGTCAGCGGGTCCGGGCGCAGCGCCGGCGAGGGTCCGGGGCCCCGCAGTTCGATTTTGGAAGATAGAGCCTTTTCTGAAATGATCTGAAAATTACATTTTTCCAAAATATGTCACTTTTTTTTGGGTCGGATCGCAACCCTTGTTCGTCACCACTTTTCTGGGTCGCGGTTCGCTACTGTCGTCTGGTTCGTGGCTCGGATCGTCAATCAATCATCGTCTTCGGATCGGATCGCGGATCCTACACCAGGTCGGGTCGTGAAGATCATTCTGGGCCCGGGTCGTGGGGGTCGTTCCGCGATCCGCGAATCGGATCGTGATGGCTCCTGCGATCCGCGAACCGCGAATCGGATCGTGATGGCTCCGTTCGCGGAGGTCGTTCCGCGAACCGCGAATCGGATCGTGATGGCTCCTGCGATCCGCGAACCGCGAACCGACCACCTGCTCTAACCTGCTCCTGTGCATTTTCTTTATAATCCTCATTCAGTTCTCAGTGAAAGCACCAAAATGTTAGACCAAAAAATGGTCCTAACACCCAAATCGTCGTATTTTGAGCATAGGATATGAAGAAATAACTGAAAAATAGAGAAAAGAGCAAGACAACAGGATTTTTATAGTGGTTCGGCGTTAACGAGCCTACGTCCACTTTATATTTTCTCATTTCGCTCAGAGGTTACAATTACAATGAATATTGGCTCTCAATCACTTGAATTCAATGAATAATTCTCTCCGAATCCATTGAATTTATTTAGGAAGATGGTGGTTATTCATGGAGAAGTGTTGGCCATGGCAGCCATGGAAGTTGAGATGCAAAAAGTCCCCTGAAAATGCCATCTGAAGGTGTATTTATAGCTGTAGGAAAGCTCCTGGGAGGACTGGGTCGTGGTAGGACACGTGGCATGCGATCCGGAAAAGTAGGAGATCGAATAGCCTTAAGAATAGGTCAAAACAGTGCATGTATCTGCAGGTTCGGCGATCGGTTCGTGGGTCTGGAATCGGTTCGTGATATGGGCTCGGTTCATGATATGGGCTTCACGATCTGAGGCTTGGTTGTGAGCTGGAGTGGACGGATCGTGGCTTGAGGACGCTCCGCGAACAGAGGGGGCGATCCGATCCGGTATCCACGATCCACGGTACGCGATCCGACCAGGAATGACACGAGTTGATGCTAATCTGGACCCGTTCACGGAAACGGGCATAACTTTCAAACCGTAAGTCCGATTGAGCCGAACCAAAGCTCAAACTGAAGCTTATTCAGAGGGCTACAAGCATATGATGTGAATAGATCCAAATGAGGTCGTTTGATAAGGGTTTCGGACCAGTTTATACTGGTGTTGTGATTTTTAACAAACTGCCTTGTGTCTTCTGACGATGCCTCCAATGTCGGAGAGTGATGTTATCCAGAGATTCCATATGAGGCAGCATTTACCCAGAGGTGTGTCAACACGATCTTTGCTTTGGGTAGCCTGGTCACAAAGCAGGCTAACAGACATGGCATGGATAATTAAAAGGTTGTGTACATGTGTTCCATTGCTTTATGGACACTAGAAAACATTGTTACATCGCCCTTGGACCTCTTGGACATCAAAGCTAGTTTTGGACATAGATGACCAAGTCAACTCATCTCAAGGAAGGAGAAGTATAATTTAGTCAAAGTTTAGCGTACTTACAACTTTGTACACAAATATTGTTACATCAAGTGTAATTGGCAAAGATATGATAAATGACAATTATAAAGTGGATGTAGGCGTTAGTGTCGAACCACTATAAAAGCTGTGTATCCCACATTTACTTTATTTGTTTTAGATTTGCTGTGTTCACACCACACACACATTGGGTGTTGGCGTGCAGATAATTTTCCCCGTCAACATTATACAATGATTAATGAAAACAAAAGAAAAGAAAAGCCATATAAACAACTTACCCCACCTAATTCACAAACTCAAATGCGCTATAGCTCTTTCTTCTTCTCCTAATCCAGCATCAACAAGAATAATTCTCCATCTCTGTAAGAATACTAAACTTCTTGATGGTTAGACAGATATGCTTCCATTGTTCCTAACCATGTATCTGATTTCCTTTACAATTTGCTACAATTTTTAATTAGCATCACATATCCTTTTAGAAAATATGCATAAGTTTCATTCTTGCCATATAAAATACATTGTAGTGGTGATAGCCGCATAAGTAACATCTCTTAGTTGACCTGCAGTCCCAAAATAAGAATGAATGCATGCATTCCTCCTCAATCGTGGGAAATAAATTAGGATTCACACCCAGTTTCATCTTAATACAACACTAGATTAGCATTGAGTAGTCACAGTGGATAAAAAGGCAGTTGGATGTCTATTCTTGTTTGTCACAGAGCACACATGTATTGTTTGATACAATACCCAAAACATGTAATCTTGATCTGGCATTCAATTAATACAGAATAGCTAGATAGGTAGCAAAAGACATACACATGTTGCTCTTAGTATGCCATATCACTTGTAGTAAGTTTTAAATACACCATGATCACGAATTTTATTTCATGCTTTGGTGAATGTGAAATCACCTCTATCAATCTGTTCATAATAATCATGTACCTTATATGTACATGTAGTAACATGTTGGACAATGTCAGTCACTTCATGAGTTACTAAGTGTAAAGTGGGTTTAAAACCGCCATTTTAAATCACCAAAAAAAACCCAGTTCTGCCTCACATTACCTATAGCTTGCATGTGGTTAAACCTAAGAAGATCAACCAAGCATCTACATTGATCCACGGCTCAAACAAAGGGGGGTATTTCGACCATTTACTATGACTATGTTAACTAACTACTTACTAGGAGTTTCAACTTTAAAATACATTTCCAAGTAGTAGAAGCATTATTGTCAATAGACATACTTTAAAATTGCTTGTTATCATAGTATATATGTCCCATCCATCTATACTATAGGTCATCTATAGTTGGAAAATCCTAAAGCAACTTGATAGAGGCAACCTTTTTAAACTCTAAAAAACACTTTAGACCAATACCGCCTTCAAATTTTGGTTTACAAAGGGATTTCCAAGAAACCTTATGTTTACTTCTAACCCAAAAAAGTCTGCACAAAGTGAATTTAGCTTATTCAGTGCAAACTCTAGCATTTGATACACAAATAAGCAGTATAAAATCATAAAGGTGATCATTAAGAGAATGAATTCACCCTGCCAGCAAAATTAAGATATTTTAGTTGTTATCCCTGTAGTTTACATTGGACTATATGGAGCAAAAATCGTCAATCACGATAGTGCATGCAGTTAGATGATGATGGAAAACCTAGGTATTTAATCGAGAGGGTACCTAATTGAAAGCCAAACATAGGTTGCATTTGGTGGATGTTGGTTACAGATTTGCTAAAGAACAATTTAGTTTTCAGTCTGTTCATTGGTAACTCAAGAAATAACTTAACTTGTGGAACACTGATTGTAGAGAATTTGCATAGGTCAAAGTAGATTTACCAAACACCCTTAGATCATCTGCATAAAGAAGATGTGTGATGATTGGTGTTATCTTAGATATAGGACCAAAAAAATTCATAGTTGTAGATTCATTCATTAGAAATGTGAATTACTCCATGGCTATAGAAAGTAAGTATTGTGATAGTGGAACGCCTTGTCGAATACCCCTATTTGAAGTGATAAAACCTTTAGAAATTCCTTGAAGCGTAGCAGAAAAAGTTAGTGTGGAGATACATTCATACACCATGCTGATAAAATGAAGAGGAAAACCTATTAGTTTCATTATATAGCAAATAAACTCATGGTTAATGGAATCGTATTCTTTCTTCAAATCAATCTTAGCATAGAATATAAGCATCCCTGGATTATTATAATCCCTTAAAGGCTCATGTGCTAGGGGAATATTTTGACCAATACACCTCCCTGAAATAAAGGCATATTGATTCTTAGATACAAGAAATTTTAGGAAAAGTTTAGAAATGTTACATATCACTTTACTCAACACCATGTAATACATACTGCAGCGAGAAATGGGTCTGTATTGAGTAATGCTAGAAGGTCTTTCCAATTTCGGTACCAGCGTAATAAATGTATGGTTTATACCCTTGGTAATTTAGCAGATAAAAATACGTCTTGAATAACATCAAATAAGTCATATTTTATATCTTCTCACTGAATTTTCACAAATTTAGAGTTGATGTCATCAGGGCCTGGACTCGAGTCATTGTGCACTGAGTACATCGTTGTTTTAACTACTTCCAAGGTTATATCTCTTATTAGTAATTCCTAGCCTCAAAGATGGATGGTACAAACTGGTTAAAATGAGGGAATTCAAAAGTTACAAGACATTAAATATATCAGTGAAGTACCGGATATCTTCAATCTCTATGTCTTCAGGTTGGTATAAGAAATTTGGCTTTTTTTAATTCCAAAACTTATTTTTCTGTTGAGTTTGCTATTGATGCTTTGCCAAAAAAATCATCATATAATTCGAGATTGTGTGGGTCATAGTCAACTTTTTCTCCAATTCCTCCATCTTCTCTACATTTTGTAATATTTCAACTGCCTTTAGTCCGAATTTATTCCACCCTTTTAGAAGTTGTTAACAAGCTGAGAGTTTTACTTGAAAAGTATAGCATGGAAATCTCGTTGATTCTACAAGTAACCCTTGCTGTATACAATCAAAATATCCTTGCTGTAATTGCCAATCACCATTATAGAAAAACGTAAAACCCATTGAAATCAAATTAGTTATTAAGTGCAACAACAGTGAGTTGTGATCGGTTGAGAGTTGTGAAAGCACAAGAGCCATTGTGTGTGTGTACGTGTATTGTATAGTGCAAAATATATTGCACGATATTATGTAGAAAATTGATAATCAAGACTGTACAGTATTAAGATTGAAGATTCAGATTTTTGATTCAAGAATGCGATGACCCATGAGTTTCAAGATTTCAAGAGTTTAAGATTTCAATATATTATAGAGTCATAGAAATTGTGTTAAAATTTAGATTATACTTATCTTTTCTACATCCATTATTACAAATTTTCAAAATATTCCTATTTTTAAGTTCTTTTTATAAATAATTTCAAAAAGTATTTTTGAATCTCTTTACAAAATGTTTTTCAAATGTTCTTGTTTCCAAAATAGTTTTTAGAATTTTTTTTTTAAAATATATAGTTTTTAGTAACTTTACTTTGAAATATTTTTTAAATTAATAATAGATTTTAATATTTACACCTTTGCTTATATACTTTGATTTTAATACTTATACTTTTCAAAATAACTAACTTTAGCTTTTATATTATATTTTGGTTTCTATACTTTAAGTTCGTTAATTCTTTGATTTCAAATATCTACTTTGGTTTTTATATTTTGATTATAATTTGATTTCAATATTATACTTGAATTTTAAATCGTAATTTTGATTTTGATTTTAATACTTAAAAATTATGATTTAATACTGTTATAGTTTTGACCTTTTATCTTAAGTTTAGTATATTTCATTATATACAGTTTTAATATATAAATATTATATTTTTATTTAAATTCTTTTAAAATATTTTTAATAAGTTTTCTTAAGTTCACTTTGATTAAGATATACATTTGGTACATGAAAATAGCTTTAAAGTTTAATATTATAATTTATAAGTTTATATTTACAAAACTATTTCGAAATAAACTAATTTTCAAATTCAACTAGCATATGTCGACATGGGATCGCCATGCCGTCGACATACAACCGCAAAATTCAAAATAGAATGGAAGCATCTAGTTGCAATAAGTTCTCTCTAACTGTCATATCCCTTCACTTTTATAAACTCTCTTCTTTAGAAACAAAAATGATTTCTTATCATCATATTTATTCATTCTCTTTTCTCCTCTCTTGAAAATTACAAATTCTATAACCATATTCTACCAATTTCATAATTGAATCAAGTCGTTTTTTATCCAATTTGATTTTACATCAAATTCTCTTCATTTCTACCAAGATCAAAGTTCAAACAAAATTCACAGGAGCAATTGCAATAAATATCGAAAGGTCTAAATCTATATTCTTTGTAGAAGCTACTCAAAAATTTACAGGGGTATGGCTAGGAAGTCCTTAATCTAGATGGGTTTGACCATGTAGGTAAAAATCAATTGGGAGTGAATCGTTTGTCCAGAAATCAATTTCAATATGGATCTATAGCCCGCAAATCAGGTTGGCGTGCCCAAAGATTCGAGTTCTAGAGGGTGTCTCCTGGTGGCCTTGAAATTATGGTATATAATTGCTGATATTGATAAAAGATCGTACACAGTGCAGAACTAGATGCAGGGTAACTCTGAACTAGTATAAAAATCTCATTGTGTTTTTTCCCTTAATGCATTTACTTTATTTTCATTTTCATTTATTTATTTGATATTGTGATCATTCTTTATATACACATAACTATATTGTAAAATAGTTCTAAAGATTCACAATTTTATGAAAACACTACTCACCCCTCCCCCATCAGTGTTAATCTAGCCTTAAAATCCTTAATCTACATCACTTTTACTTACGATACGAATAATTCTAGCCAAATCAAAATAGAGATGAAGCGGATTACACTAGATGGTATGACAAATGCTAGAGGTTCTCGTAGATCCTAAGGGTACCCCTCATTTAATCTTACGCAGATGCTCAGCCCCTGATTATTTGCAGTGTGGGGCATCAATCTCATTTGTGTACTCCTAATGGTGAAAATAGGAGCAAAGTATGCTATAGTTGTCAATGATTATTTTATTAAATGATCCGAAGTGTAATTGCTGGTCATTGTTACTGCTAAAATAATAATTAACTATCTTGCTAAAATGTTGTATGAACGTTCAGAGTGTCTTAAAAGATAATAACTAACAACATGACTCAGCTCGATAGTGCCAAGTTATAAATTTTCTATAAGCAATTTCGAATCAAAAAGGGTTTTTCTATGGTTTCACATCTGCAGATAAACAGAAAAGTGGAAGCACTAAACAAAATCATTAAGTCCACTGTAAAGAAAAGACTCATGAAAGCTAAAGAAGCTGAGTTGATGGGATGCCACTTTACTTTAGCTTACATGCTTCGCTTTGGCATGCGGTTTAAAAGCAATGATTCCAATGGAGTTAGAAGTCCCCACTTATTGACGAATTCACTACAATCAAGGAGAAAATGAGCAGACGCTACTTGAATCACTCGATCAAATCGGTGAGAAGCAGGAAGAGGCAAAACCGATGATACCCGCACATGAAAAGAGAGTGATAAGACACTTCAATGACAAAGTATACAACTGAACCTTCGAAGTTAGAGATTCCTTTCACAAGCGAGTGGTGACTAATATCGGCTTATTCCGGCCAAACCGGGAAGAGCTCTGTGTGATTAGCAAGAAGCTCTAAATAAATTTTCTAAGCTCATGACTGTTGATGGGATCCCCATCTAATGTGCTTGGAAAAATGACTTGCTACAACTATATTGTGCTTAAAACTAGTGTCTTTTCATTTTCAGCAAAATGAACCACTCGATCGCACTGTAGCATTGTACATTGACATAATTATCGTTTCTTTGAAGCATGAATAAAATCAGCTTCTAAACAGCTAAAACTGTGTTCTATTTATAAGCTTAAATTTGCAATTTTTTTTCATTCCCAGAAAAACCACCGTGAAATTTTCCAATTCATCTAGGTTTCGCAGAACCAGTAAAATCGTGTTCTAGTGAGGTGAATACCAAACTTCTTCAGCATATCCAAAATTAGCAACATAAGCCTATATACTTCCTCAAAAGCTAGTGAAGGCATACACTCGAAATTATCAATGTAGCTCAAACTTATCTTATTTATCAAAGGCAATGTGCATGCAGAAATTCATCATTGTAGAATCAAGGTACTCCATCTTATCATCAAACATTTTCTACAAATCATATTTTTCATCTGTTGGTCTATTTTTCATCTTTCAAGCATGAAATCTGCTCCTAGAGTGAAGGAATCTTCTGAGTGTATTGGGTGATGGTCAGATTTTGCTCGGAAATGGTCTAGTACCACTCTTTTATAGAGTCGAACAAATCAATGATGGTCGTTTTCTAATTCAGATGTGCTAGATTAAACCGAGCCTTACAATGAAGTTCCATTGTTTTACCAGCATTTATCAATTGTATGACTTTCTCATCACTATTTTCCTTAGGGGTCCGTCTATTTCCACCCCACTAATTGCTCTTCACACCCCGGTTAATAATTTAAAATTTCAATACCCATTATGCCCTTTAATAATATTTTAGAAATTTATATACTTATTTACAATATATGCAGTATAATCAAACTTATTTTGGTAATATACTTATTTGCAGTATAATCATTTGCAATATATACCCAAAATTTCATCCAAATTACCAAAATGTAAATTGTTTTTAGTACATCAAATTCATCTTAGGTTCAAGAATAAGTAAGATTGTTTTGTATGAAACTAAGATGATTTATATATACTCTATGTTTATGTTTATGTGCATGTATAATTACCAAAATTTAAATCGTATTTTTTTTTTTTTGCTTGCGTTTTTTTTTTGTTTGAAATTTAGGGATTTGGAAACTGAAGATAGAGAGCATACAATGTATTGATGAAAAAAAGGAAGGGGTAATTTGGATATAAATGGGGTGAGAAGAGTAAAAAATGGGGTGAGCTTTTTTTATAAAATTACTGGGGTGTTAAGAGAAAATATTGGGGTGCCAATAGACAGACCCTTTCCTTAGAATTCATGGCATCATATCTTTCTTTTTTTTCAACTACGCAATCTCCTCATAGTTGTCCTTAAGCATCCTATTATATTCCTTCACAAATCTCGGAGTCATGGGTCAGAAATAATTAGCCTTACTGGCACTAGCAAGCTCTTCACACATTTTTTTTCTATCTACCAAGTTGTTTTATATCTCTTTAGAAAGCATCAAGATTCTATAAGCTAGCCTAATCGTTGAGAAGACTCGAATCTCGATCGAATTTCACCCTTTTATAAACTGTCCGGGTGGAATCTTAGAAAGACTAGCAAGACTTTTAGGAAGATTGTACGGTGGTCTAGTGCGAACTTGTGAAGATGTGGCGGTGATAATTTGTGTAGAAAGGGTTTGAGAGGTAGTAACAGTTACAGAAATTGAAATAGGGATCTCAATCCCATAACTGAATAGGGTTTTAGAAAACTAGTGCTACTTAAAGGGATCACAATCTACTCTTTGGCTTTTGGAAGGCCCGTCTTCGATTTTGAAGCCCTCTTTACTATCTTGATCTCATTTACCGCGATGGTAAAGGACCCTTTCTCTCCCTTTTTCCCCTTTTCTCTCATGTTCTGCGTCTCTTTCTTCTTTTGCATCTCCTAATATTTTCTATCATGCCTCCTTCGCCTTTGTTCCTCTATCTTTTGGTTCGGATGGAGATGTAAAGTCCTCTTCGCTCTGCAGTCTTCTCTTGAGGTATGCTCAAATTCTTCTTACTGGACATGACCCATTGAACCTGAAATTAAAGTAAATTTAGAAATGGAATTTAAGGAAAAGAATAATGTAAATATAATAGCAGATGACTTTAGTGATGTGCGTGACATTTCATTGACACCAATAAACCTGTTAAACTGTGTTTGAAAGATGCCTTCCAGAGTAACCTCTTCTTCAGGGTGAAAATCGATTCTTATAAGGGTAAAATCTCCATTAAGTATTTGACTAACACCGGCAAGAATGTCGATGTAACAACCCTGGTTTTGCGATTACCTACAATAACGATTAATGAATTTTAATGAGAATTAAAATTTATTAATCAAGAACTAAATATTGTTTAGAAAGATAATTTAAAACAATTATCTAAGTTGAATATGATGCTTCGCTTTTAATCAACTTTGGGATTTGAAGAAATTGGATATCCAATCATTTAAAATGATTAAATAAGGTGTTTGGGCAAATACATAAAATTTTGTGGTAACAGGTAGCAATTAAATGTAAATACTGAGAATAAAGTTTCAGAAAATTTTATAATGTGAAATTAAGATAAAATACTAGATTTTGTTGTGACATATTGCAATATATTTGGATATAATGAATTTTGGTGAAAATTAAGTTTTCCAAGCATAGTTGAGTTATAAATAAAATGTGAATATTGATGGAAAATCAATATTCTTGTGTTAAAATAGTTTTAATAAGATTATACAAGTTATTTATGTCAAAATTTGTGCTTTGTACAATTATAATTTTAAAAATGTAAGTTTGTACATAAAAATGTAAGATTTGCTTATGAAATGTAAATTTTGTGCCAATATAAACAAATTTTTGTCAAAAAGATTTAAAAATAACTTAAAACACGTTTGTATAAGTTTTATAAAATTATAAAATTGTAAGCATTAAGATAAACAACGTAATTTTAGTTAAAATTGTTCAAAATGTGATAAATTAGCATAAACAAAGCCTATATTAACTAAAATGGCCTAAACTAATCAACTAAGTTGTGATAGGCCATTAATTAAGCTTTAAATGCGTAATTATAAAGGGAAGGGTCTGGAAAAGAAGGAAATATTGTTCATTTCCATCTCCGTGTATTCTTCTCCTTCTCAGCAAAAGATATAGTAAAAGAAAATAAGAAAACTCTTCCCAAAACTCAAACCTTCATTCCAAACTTAGAATAATAAGCTAAGTCAAGTAGAAAACCCTAATTACAACCAGATAATCTTTTCAAACCTTACATTTTCCCATTTTTGTTTCAGTTTGTAAGATCTGCTGCTGTTTGTTGAGAAATCTTGTTGCATATTGTTGTAAATTATGTTTAGTAGCTGGGAGTCTAAATCAAGAAAGAAGCTCGACTCTTGTACAAATTTTCTATTGTAAATTGCTCTAAATCGTCAAATCAGTGAGTATAACTCATGCCTTCTAGTTTATATAGTTGTCTGTGATAATATTAAGTTGTTTCAGTAAGAAACTTTGTAAACATAAAAATTAAATTTTATGTTATAGTAGAAAATCGGCACTTTGTCTAATTTGTGATGTTATAACTTGTTCATTTCTTACTGAAATCGTGCCAAACCTTTTTTGCTCCTTGTGCATGTCAAATTTCAAGTCATTCCTACCTCTGTATCATATTGAATGTTGTATCCAACTTCAAATTGGAAGAGAAAACATGCTTGGGTTAAATCTTGTCAACCAAATCGACCTAAGGCTTCTCAGGGTTTTCCTATAGGTCGACCCAGAGGTAATCAGGGTCGACTTGGGGGTAGATCAATAGAGTTTGGGGGCTGACCTTTGTAGTGTTAATTGTACAGGGTATTTTTGCGTATGTATGTGATAGTTGCTTCTTGTTTTTAATGTTTTTCCCGAGTATTTTCTTGCTGATCAAGATGAGTTTTGGGATGAATTTGCGAAATATTTCTTAGGCTTAATCTTCTAATAGATAAGCCAAAACAATTTTCACACTGAATTGATGAAGTCTTATAAGATTTTTATTATTGATTTCATAAGCTAATTCATGAGATTTCTAACACCGTGCATGATTTATAAACCGATTTTGATAAAGAATTTTCTATATATATAAATTGGTTAAAGACAAACTATTTTCTATTATATTTTTTCGTCTCAAGGATATATTAGATATAATATTTTCTGATATATAAATTTTTAAGAAACATTCGAATGATCTCGTAATCGTTTGATAAGCTTGTTTTCTAAAACCAAGTATTTTCTATATATATATATATATATGTGTGTGTGTGTGTGTGTGTGTGTGTGTGTGTGTGTGTGTATACATATATAAGTACATGATTTTACACACCTTAAGAAAGGAGAACATGTCTCAAATTATATAATAAATCATGTGGTATGTCATACATAGACTAATTATATCGGTTAATTCCAGACTCATTGATTGAGGTTGTTGTTTTCCTGAGTGAAGTAGTCTGACTGATAATAAATCGAATAGTAAAAATGTGCGGTATGGAGCATGTTGTTTTCATTATTCGGATTACTATTTGGGTGGCTATGACACATTCGTTGTTTTAATTGCCAGTACTTTGACTATTTGGTCTTATATACGTATACATACATACATACATATATAGTTGTTGGGCTGATTATGGAGTGTTGGGTATCCTATAAGTAGTACTTGGCAAGCTATTGGGCCACTTATTAAACTATTAGGTCTTTTCAATATCTATAGCTATTGGTCTAATATTTGGACTATTGAGTACTTTTCTTGTAACACCCCGTGTATTCTATAGTAGTGAAATTCACAAATTAAAGTATAATTAATTTCAAATCAAAGAATTAAGGGAAACGGGATACGCATTGCGTTCGTCTCGGAATTCTGCTTGAAATAGAGTCTGAGTTTGCGTAAAACGGACTCCGTATGAAGAAGATATCGCCTCCGGAAGTTTCAGAATTCAGTTTCAAATTCAAACAGACAGAAACAGCTCAGAAATCAGATTCAAATTTCAAAAATCGGGCCAGGTTGGCCAGGGCGGGAATTTTCCCGCCCAAGGCACCCAGGTCGACTGGGTAGTCGACCTGGGGCTACCCAGGTCGACTGCGTAGTCGACCTGGGGCACCCAGGTCGACTACCAAGTCGACACAGGGGTCGACTGGGGAGTTGACCTGGCCCCTGAGCCAGGTTGAACCTAGCCCCCCTGGCTGGCCTGGTCTATGCTTGGCCGAATTTCTGAGCCTTGCCTTGTCACTAGGGCTAGGTGTCAGCTCCTGATTGGTATCTCCTTCAAACGAACGGCTAATATTAATTCTAGCTCCATCGACGGTTCTAATCATTTCACAAACTCTATAAAAAGGACCTAAGACTCCACCTAATTCATACAAATAAAAAAGAAAATGAGACCGTCATGCTGCTGAGAAAAGACTAGGAATAGCCGTCAGAATTGAGAGACGATTAGGAGACAATTCAAAAGTCTAAAGCAACGACAACTAAATCAAAACAACGCCTACAACAAAGGATAGCATCTCCAAATTCAGAATTCAGATTCCTGAATTGAAGATTCGTCATACGTTGTAAGTAGAGTGTTATTCCGATATGAATGAATAATTGTGTTTTGATTTGTGTAAAATGAGAAATGGAATTGTACTTAATTTGTGGCGATAATAATTCATACTTGTATGCTGCTATGATTCTAATCGATTTGGGATGTTGTGGTATAACGATGTTAGACCTATTGGATAAATTGCAAGTATATGATTCATGTTGAAAGTTAACGACTATATATTTGTGGTAGTTTATTTGAGATTCATGCAAGTATATGGTTCACTATTATGCCAACATGATGTATATTTTTTTATAATCACTTTTAGTGTAGTTGGATCCATTTGGGTATTATGACTCATATGAATTTATGTTGGAATTGGCATCATGATTCAAGTGTAAAACCATACTTTTGTATTAGAGACAAAAGTAAGCATCTTTGTAAACTTATGTTGACTCTATGAACATGACTAAACTATGTTTGGTGTTATGCCTAATTGAAAACATGTTTTAGGCCTATGTTGTTATCAAAATCATATGATAATATATGTGACACATAATTAAGTTAGACTTACATTCCAATTGCAAGTTTACATGAATAGATTAAAAACCATGATTCATGTTTAGGTATGTTTATGCCATGATTATATGAATAAAATGGTTCATGTTTAGGTATGTTTATGCCATGATTATATGATATTACAATGCAAGTTCACAAGTGCCTAATTCATGTTAATTAGATCGTTATGTTGCAAGTTCATGCATTCACAATCCCCTTTTGATGTTACTTAGAATATATAAACACCATGTTCTAAGCCTCCCCTTTTTCATGTGGCTAAGTTGGGTTTAAATGTTAAACCCAACATATGTAATACTGTAGCGAATGTATAAAACAGGGGTAATGACGTTTGGGTTAAAATATAAACATATGTGTTGGCATGTTTGACGCATGCCAACGACCTTGAAAAACAATTAAGTGGTATAAGTTAATTTTACCCAATAAAGATGGAATTTGAATAATTGGCCGAAAATATTTACATATAAAAAAAAAAGAGACAAAATATGTAAATTTAGAAAATACGATGTGTTTAACCCGAGGTTGGATTGAGTTGTGATGTAAACCTGCCCGGAACCGCCCGACTGTCCAGTAGTCACAACAATACCTATCCAATGTGGGTGGTTAAACACGGAGCCCAATAAGGACCCGAGGTTAGACTGAGTTGTGGCGTAAGACTGCCCGGACCCAACCGGCAACAGGCAGCCACAACAATACCTGTCTAATGTGAGAGGTCGAGGCTTTAATAAGACAATTAAGGCTGAATCAGGATTGATAGGATTAAGTAAATTGAATTAATACTTAATCAAAATGGAACATGCTAAACTATACAGACTGATTGGGGGTAAGGTTTACAAAACACTTAACCAACTTAGCATGTTGGCTAGAAATAGAAAACCTAGTAGCGGGGGACCCTTTTTAGCAGTAACCCTACAAGGTGTATCAGCATACCCTGAACTAGGCAGGGTGGGGCACGATTACTGGGCTGACTGTAAGAGGTCAAATCGACGACGGTGGTGTAGCAGTGTAGGTTCTAACGGGGTGCGGGCGTGCACACACTCCGGCGCAGAAAAATAAGGCACTGGGCACCAGTAGTATACCTGTTCATTCTAGAATTGTGTCGGGCCGCCACCATGGGACTTGATACACCCCATGGTGGGACCAGCATAGGTAACTACAACATCGGGGGGGCCGTAAGACACATGTAACTATGCGAGTAGGAGCCGATCATTAGAAATGGATCATTTCACCCTGATTATGGGGTGCCTGTTGGGAACTAGTTTATAGTGGTGCAGAGATTAATACGGGGTACAATAGTATATTCGACTCTCGACAACTTAACTTAGTTTATAATGCTTTCCCATTTCCAGTTTATACTTATCATGCCCAATTCTTTATTCATAGACTGAATAGTCCTAGACTTACTCAGGCTTTATGTCTGACTCTACTTTTATTTCATCTTCTTTTCTTTCGTTCCCCCTCCCCCCCCCCCCCGGTCCACAGGGAGGGAATACCGCAGCTTGACCAGTTTTCACATCCAGCCTGAAGAGAAAGAATGTATTGCTTGGATCTCTTTCGTGACTTATGCAGTTTAGTTTTGTTTATATGCTTCTTTAAATAATGAAAGCAAGACAATTATGAAAAATGTAATGTTTTTAGAAGTATTGTAAGACAATTATGACATGGTTTGTGTAACACGTATTTTGTTGAAATGAAAATTGTTGTTGTTTTCCGATGTTCAAAAATATGTGTATTTATATCTGTCTTGTGTATCTGTGACTTATACTTATAAACCTCCACCAAAATTAGGGCATTCCCTCTAAGAGTGACCCTAACGGAGGTGGGGTGTTTCACTTGGTATCAGAGCATAGGTTTACCAGATAAGATAAAAAGTTTTGAAAATTCATCTCTAAAAAGAAATTTTAAAGAAGCATTTTTAAAGATAAAATGTTATTTTATTTTATTTTAAAAAAAAAGGCATAGTCCCACAAAGCCATAGGTACTATCTTTTATCCTTCGTTTTGAATCTATCCTTTTTGTTTCAGCACGTCCGAAGAACTTAACTTGCCAGAGGGTGTACCAATACCTGGTTGGTTTAGACGATTCTTAGAAGCAAGGGCCAATCAGCCAGGTCCCACTGTTCCTCCTCCCCCAGCTGCAGGAAATCATCCAGCTGCAGCAGCACCTCTTCCTCCACCTCCTCCGCGTGGTAATACTTTTGCTAAGATATGTAAAGATTTCAAAGCTATGGGAGGGAAGGACTTTCATGGAACCGAGTCCTTCATGGCAGCCAGGAATTGGCTGAAGGAAACCGAGGACTTATTCGTCATCTTTGAGGTAGAAGATAGGCAGAAGGTACAACTGGCAGTATGGCTACTTAAAGGCGAGGCTTCCTACTGGTGGGAAGTCACCAATGTAGAAAGACCAGTGGAAACATGGGAGGACTTTAGGGCAAGGTTTGAGGCTAAATTTCTCTCAGAAGCTGAAAGGAGTCTTCAGTTGGAAAAATTCTTATTTCTTAAGCAAGGGAATATGACAGTCAAAGAGTATGTTAATCAGTTCGATCAGCTGGCTAGGTTCGGACTGGACCTAGTCAACACTCCGCACAAGAAGGCTCTCCGCTTTGTCAAAGGATTGAATGAGCCATTACACAGTTTGGCCATGACCCATATACCCATGGGAGCTACGTATGAAAGGTTGGTGCAGATGGCATTGCTGAACAAAGAGGATAAGGGCAAGAAGGAGACAAAGACAGAAAGCTCTCAAGGGAAGAAAGAGGGTTTACATCCTAAGAAGACAGACTTTAAGAAGGGAGGGAAAGACAACAAAGAGAAGAGGAAGTGTAATTTCTATGGCAAAGTGGGGCACTTAGTGAAAGATTTCCGGAAAAAGAAGGCCAAGATGAATGGTGGGTGCTTTTCTTGCGGTGAGACATGCCACATGGCTAAGGATTGCCCAAAGAAACGAGGGCAGGGGCAGAGGGCTGGATCCACCTCCGGGGCACAGGTTCATGTGCTAGAAGCGCCACCTCTGCAACAACGAGGTATAAATACTTCTATAGAAAGTGTAGTTTATCTTTATGACCACCCAGTTCACACTTTATTTGATTCTGGCGCATCACACTCCTTTATTTCATCTGCTTTGGTAGAATCTCTGCACCTAGAAACTAGTATGGTAGAGGACCCCTTAATTGTTTCAAATCCAATCGGGGGCCCAGCTCATTTGTCTATGATCTGTGTGGGATTGAAAATTTCTATTCTAAGCGTAGAATTTAGATGTAGTGCCTTTGTTTTGGGCTTCTCGGGATATGGTTTAATTTTGCGCATGGATTGGCTATCCAGTAATGGTGCCATCCTTGATTGTGAGAAAAGGGTGGTTAGGCTTCTGACCCAACTCGGTAACACTCTGGAAATTACTTGTAATCCCTCGTATGCGGTTATGCTTAGTTATCTTGAATCGTTAGATGCTTCTGTTGAGAGTTTGCGATCGGTTAGAGTGGTCTGGGAATATCCGGATGTATTCGAAGAGGTGAAGGGCTTACCTCCGAAGCGGGAGATAGACTTCCGCATATATCTTGTAGATAATGCAAAGCCCGTTGCGTTGCCCGTTAGACACATGGCTCCGCGGGAAAGGAAAGAGCTCAGTAAACAGATTAAAGAGCTTCTAGAGAAGGGGTTCATTAGGAGGAGCATTTCAGAATGGGGCGTTCCAACGGTGTTCGCCACAAAGGCGGATGGTTCACTCTGTCTATGTGTTGACTATAGGAAGCTCAACAAGCTAACAAAAAAGAATAGGCACCCTCACCCCAGAATTGACGATCTGTTTGATCAGCTTGTAGGAGCGTCTGTTTCTCCGAACTTGATTTAGCGACCGGATTTCATCAGCTAAGAGTGGCTGAAGATAGTATCGATAAGACAGCATTCAGAACCCCATATGGCTTCTTTGAATGGCTTGTCATGCCTTTCGGCCTGACAAACGCACCCGCTTACTTCGTGGACCTAATGAGTAGGGTGTTCAGAGATTTCCTCAATAAGTTCGTAGTGGTCTTCGTAGACGATATCTTGATCTTCTCAAAGAGTGAAGAAGAACATGCTCAGCACTTAAGGGCAATCATGGAAACTATGCGAGTCCATCAGCTAAAAGCCAAAATCTCCAAATGCCACTTTTGGAGAGAGGAAGTGAGGTTCCTTGGGCACATAGTATCCAAAGAAGGGTAAGATGTGGACCCTGCTAAGGTAGTAGCGGTACAGGATTGGAAGACACCAAGGAATGCAACAGAAGTCTGAAGCTTCCTCGGGCTAGCAGGCTTCTATCGGAAATTCATCAGAGACTTTGCAAAAATATCAGCTCCACTCACGAGGCTAACAAAGAAGAATCTAGTGTTCCATTGGGACTTGGATTGCGAGTTTTCTTTCCAACGACTAAAAAGGGCTCTTACAACAGCCCCAGTTCTGACATTGCCAGATGGAAGCAAGATGTTCACAGTTTATACAGATGCATGTGGGACAGGACTAGGCGTTGTATTAATGCAAGAAGGAAGGGTAGTAGCTTATGGCGGGAGACAGTTGAAAGTGCATGAAAAGAACTACCCGACCCACGATCTTGAGTTAGCAGCCATCGTCTTTGCACTCAAGTCTTGGCGACACTATCTCCTAGGTGAGAAGTTCGAACTTTACACTGACCATAAATCGTTGAAATATCTTTTCTCGCAGAAAGATCTTAACTTGAGGCAACAGAGATGGATGGAGTTTCTTGCCTCATACGATTTCGAGATCTCCTACACTCCGGGCAAAGGCAACGTAGTGGCAGACGCGTTGAGCCGAAAGAAACTGACCCTAAGCCCGGTGTTTATTAAAAGGCAAAGCCTAGAGTTTATAGCCAGTTTTAACTTTAGGCCCTCCTCCGATTTTGTACCGGCTTGCTAACATCTCTCGAAGTACGCCCGACTTTAGTGGACTCAATAGGGACAGCACAACGCGAAGACCCTCAGCTTGTGGAAACGATTGATAGGCTAATTAGGGGGTGAGACTTCAAGTCACCTCAACAGATACTCCATCGACGATATGGGTTGGCTAAGGCGAGACGGAAGACTATGCGTCCCACGGACAAGGGATTTAGTAAAGAAGGTTCTCGAGGAAGCACATCACTCCAAGATGACGATACACCCAGGCGGAGATAAAATGTACAAGGACATAAAGAGAACTCTCTTTTGGAGCGGCATGAAGAAAGACGTGGCAGAATTCGTTTCAAAGTGTATGGTTTTGCCAACAGGTTAAGGCATAATAGAAGAAACCTGGCGGTCTACTCCATCCTCTAGAGGTCCCACAGTGGAAGTGGGATAGCATCTCAATGGACTTCATTGATGGGCTGCCTAGGTCTAGAAGAGGCAACATTAGCATTTGGGTAATAATGGATAGGCTTACTAAAAGCGCCCACTTTTTACCTGTCAAGAGTAAAAGAACTGCCTCATCCCTAGCATCTCTTTATCTCAAGGAAATTGTTCAACTCCATGGAATACCATCCAACATTGTTAGTGACCGAGACCCTATCTTCACAAGTGAGTTTTGGCGGAGTCTGCAAGAAACGGTAGGCACACGGTTATGCTTGAGCACAGCCTATCATCCCCAAACCGACGGCCAGACAGAAAGAGTGAACAGAGTTTTGGAGGACCTTTTAAGACTGTGCGTCCTTGACTTCGGAGGGACGTGGGAAGACCATCTTCCTTTGGTGGAATTTGCCCAACATCTACCAAGCCACCATCGGAATGGCGCCATTCGAAGCTTTATATGGAAGACCGTGCCGATCGCCCACTTGTTGGTGGGAGTCTACTGATAAGCTCATACTTGGGCCAGATATGATCCGAGAGACTTCAGAGAAAGTAGACTTGATATGAAGAAGGATGAAGACAGCCCAAGACAGACAGAAATCCTACACCGACAAGAGGAGGACCGACCTTGAATTTGAGGTTGAGGACAGAGTTTTTCTTAAGGTATCTCCGCTAAGGAACGTTGTTCGTTTTGGATCCACAGGGAAGCTAGCACCAAGGTTCGTAGGACCATTCCCTATCATCAAGAAAATTGGGGAAATGGCCTATAGATTAGAGCTACCCGAAAAACTAGCCGGAGTTCACAACGTTTTCCATGTTTCGCACCTCTGAAAATGTCTACATGAATCTGCTGAAGTGGTAGAGCCAAATATCCTAGAAGAAGCTGAAGTGGAACGCGAAGAACCGTGAGGAAAGTTCCAACATGCATATTAGGAACGGAAGTGAAAAAGCTACGCAACCGCGAAGTCAAGCTTGTCAAAGTTCAGTGGAACGACGCCGAGGAAGACGCAACTTGGGAAACTGAAGCTAGAATACGCGCAGCCTACCCTTTTCTTTTCGAGGGTACATCTTTGATCTTTCTTTTTCCTTAAGTTGCGCTTTTATCTATCTTTTAAGGTATATCTCCTCGACCTTATCTTTTAGGTAGAAACCTTTGGATGAAAACATGTAATTGAAACATGTTATGGATGATGGTTGCAAGTGGTTGCAAGTGATTGTTAGTGGTTGCTCGTGGTTGCATATACACACACAATCTAGGTTTTAAATCGGCGCAGTCACTTCATATTGCATATGCATATATGTATTTATATTCGTATATGGTTGAAGTTTAATGTGTTGTCATATGGATGTTGCATTTATATATGAATGATTGTGCACTCATGTAGAATCATGAATAGGAAAATTTGCATACATAATGGATTCATGACACTTACATAATTTGCAATAAGGAGGTCAACTGAATCAGTAGGCCGCCTGATTTTGCATTAGATAAGTACATGTACACACACTTCGCATATGATCATGAAGCATTAGAAGTCTTTTAAGGACAATGGATGCGCGGGTTTGATGGATGAGTAGATGGACGTTTGGATGTTAGGATATACATTCTTCCTAAACTTGAAGATTTCAGGGACGAAATCCTTTTAAGTGGGGGAGAATGTAACACCCCGTGTATTCTATAGCAGTGAAATTCACAAATTAAAGTATAATTAATTTCAAATCAAAGAATTAAGGGAAACGGGATATGCCATTGCGTTCGTCTCGGAATTCTGCTTGAAATAGAGTCTGAGTTTGCGTAAAACGGACTCCGTATGAAGAAGATATGGCCTCCGGAAGTTTCAGAAATCAGTTTAAAATTCAAACAGACAGAAACAGCTCAGAAATCAGATTCAAATTTCAAAAATCAGGCCAGGTTGGCTAGGGCGGGAATTTTCCTGCCCAAGGCACCCAGGTTAACTGGGTAGTCAACCTGGGGCTACCCAGGTCGACTGGGTAGTCGACCTGGGGCACCCAGGTCGACTACCAAGTCGACACGGGGGTCGACTGGGGAGTCGACCTGGCCCCTGAGCCAGGTCGAACCCAGCCCCCCTGGCTGGCCTGGTCTGTGCTTGGCCAAATTTCTGAGCCTTGCCTTGTCACTAGGGCTAGGTGTCAGCTCCTGATTGGTCTCTCCTTCAAACGAACGGCTAATATTAATCCAAGCTCCATCGACGGTTCTAATCAATTAACAAACTCTATAAAAAGGACCTAAGACTCCACCTGATTCATACAAATAAAAAAGAGAATGAGACCGTCATGCTGCTGAGGAAAGACTAGGAATAGCCGTCAGAATTGAGAGACGATTAAGAGACAATTCAAAAGCCTAAAGCAACGACAACTAAATCAAAACAACGCCTACAACAAAGGATAGCATCTCCAAATTCAGAATTCAGATTCCTGAATTGAAGATTCGTCATACGTTGTAAGTAGAGTGGTATTCCGATATGAATGAATAATTGTGTTTTGATTTGTGTAAAATGAGAAATGGAATTGTACTTAATTTGTGGCGATAATAATTCATACTTGTATGTTGTTATGATTCTAATCGATTTGGGATGTTGTGGTATAACGATGTTAGACCTATTGGATAAATTGCAAGTATATGATTCATGTTGAAAGTTAACGACTATATGTTTGTGGTAGTTTATTTGAGATTCATGCAAGTATATGGTTCACTATTATGCCAACATGATTTATAATTTTTTTTATAATCACTTTTAGTGTAGTTGGATCCATTTGGGTATTATGGCTCATATGAATTTATGTTGGAATTGGCATCATGATTCAAGTGTAAAACCATACTTTTGTATTAGAGACAAAAGTAAGCATCTTCGTAAACTTATGTTGACTCTATGAACATGACTAAACTATGTTTGGTGTTATGCCTAATTGGAAACATGTTTTAGGCCCATGTTGTTATCAAAATCATATGATAATATATGTGACACATAATTAAGTTAGACTTACATTCCAATTGCAAGTTTACATGAATAGATTAAAAGCCATGATTCATGTTTAGGTATGTTTATGCCATGATTATATGAATAGAATGATTCATGTTTAGGTATGTTTATGCCATGATTATATGCTATTACAATGCAAGTTAACAAGTGCCTAATTCATGTTAATTAGATCGTTATGTTGCAAGTTCATGCGTTCACACTCCCCTTTTGATGTTACTTAGAATATATAAACACCATGTTCTAAGCCTCCCCTTTTTCATGTAGCCAAGTTGGGTTTAAATGTTAAACCCAACATATGTTATACTGTAGCGAATGTATAAAACGGGGGTAATGACGTTTGGGTTAAAATATAAACATATGTGTTGGCATGTTTGACGCATGCCAACGACCTTGAAAAACAATTAAGTGGTATAAGTTAATTTTACCCAATAAAGATGGAATTTGAATAATGGGCCGCAAATATTTACATATAAAAAGAAAAGAGACAAAATATGTAGATTTAGAAATACGATGTGTTTAACCCGAGGTTGGATTGAGTTGTGATGTAAACCTGCCCAGAACTGCCCGGCTGTCCAGTAGTCACAACAATACCTATCCAATGTGGGTGGTTAAACATTGAGCCCAATAAAGACCCGAGGTTAGACTGAGTTGTGGCGTAAGACTGCCCGGACCCAACCGGCAACAGGCAGCCACAACAATACCTGTCTAATGTGAGAGGTCGAGGCTTTAATAAGACAATTAAGGCTGAATCAGGATTGATAGGATTAAGTAAATTGAATTAATACTTAATCAAAATGGAACATGCTAAACTATACAGACTGATTGGGGGTTAGGTTTACAAAACACTTAACCAACTTAACATGTTGGCTAGAAATAGAAAACCTAGTAGCGGGGACCCTTTTTAGGAGTAACCCTACAAGGTGTATCAGGATACCCTGAACTAGGCAGGGTGGGGCACGATTACTGGGCTGACTGTAAGAGGTCAAATCGACGACGGTGGTGTAGCAGTGTAGGTTCTAACGGGGTGCGGGCGTGCACACACTCCGTCGTACAAAAATAAGACACTGGGCACCAGTAGTATACCTGTGCATTCTAGAATTGTGTCGGGCCTCCACCATGGGACTTGATACACCTCATGGTGGGACCAGCATAGGTAACTACAACATCGGGGGGGGGCGTAAGACACATGTAACTATGCGAGTAGGAGCCGATCATTAGAAATGGATCATTTCACCCTGATTATGGGGTGCCTGTTGGGAACTAGTTTATAGTGGTGCAGAGATTAATATGGGGTACGATAGTATATTCGACTCTCGACAACTTAACTTAGTTTATAATGCTTTCCCATTTCCAGTTTATACTTATCATGCCCAATTCTTTATTCATAGACTGAATAGTCCTAGACTTACTCAGGCTTTATGTCTGACTCTACTTTTCTTTCGTCCCCCCCCCCCCCCCCGGTCCACAGGAAGGGAATACCGCAGCTTGACCAGTTTTCACATCCAGCCTGAAGAGAAAGAATGTATTGCTTGGATCTCTTTCGTTTTGGACTATGGCTTTGGATTGCAACTATGGGGACTTATGCAATTTACTTTTGTTTTTATGCTTCTTTAAATAATGAAAGCAAGACAATTATGAAAAATGTAATGTTTTTAGAAGTATTGTAAGACAATTATGACATGGTTTATGTAACACGTATTTTGTTGAAATGAAAATGGCTGCTGTTTTCCGTTGTTCAAAAATATGTGTATTTATATCTGTCTTGTGCATCTGTGACTTATACTTATAAACCTCCACCAAAATTAGGGCATTCCCTCTGAGAGTGACCCTAACGGAGGTGGGGTGTTTCAATTCTCTATATTGCTGCTTTTCAAGATTTCTTTACATTGATTTCTTGAATCTGGATGATTTATGAATGTTCTCACCATGGTTGCTGATGTTGGTTTATTTATATAGCATGAGCGCTATCATGTTGTGTATTATGGTGATTTCATTCCTAGCGGTTTGAACTCTTAAATCGGTTCTAGATGTAGTTATAGTTATAATTCCCATTTGTTTCCATTTGTTGTTGTATGATCAAACATCATTAGCTTGGCCTTTGTGCTTAGCAATATATCATCGATGAAACCCTTTCTCTACTCAAGAAGAGTTATTCATTATGATGCTCTATTCCTCTATTATGATATACTAATACTATTTAGACAAGACTGTCCAGAGTATTTTTATAGTTGAATTAGAACAAGTCATTTCAGGTTAGCACCTGTGTAGATACCTATTCCATCCAGCTTCTGCTATTGGACTGCTTATTACATTTTGATCTCTAGGGAGAGTTTTGGAATAGTCACATAGTTGTTTTGTAGGGTACTTGTACAAATTTTTTTAAGGGAGTTGATGTTGTATATATTGTGGATTGTATATCCTTTTATTTATATTACTTTGATTGTGCTTGATGTATGTATATATGTGACTATTTATTATTTCGTTATCTATGTTGTTTATTATATTTGCGTTTTATTCTAGATTGATCCACTAGCCACTATAGTATTTTATTATTTAGGAATCAAGTATGTCGATCCTTGTGAAAAAAGTAACTTGATACTTGTTGAATAAAAGACTTACGGATGGTCACTCCTAACTAGCCCTACTTTCCATATTAGCAGATGGAATTACTCGTAAATGTTGTATTCTAATGTGGGTCTTAGGGTAGAGCATCATTGTAACACCCCACGTCCATTAATGTCACTCACAAAGGGAATGCATTAACTTCCATGGAGGTTTTAAGTGAATATAGAACAGTAAAATTACAACAAGACAGATATAAAATTGTACTTGGAAATTCAAAAACTTTATTTCATTGTAGCAGAAGTCAAAACATGTTTGATTACATCATAACACCATATTCAATGTCAAGTACAATATCTATCTTGATAAAACAAGTACATAATCCCATTACATGAATAGCCATTAAAAAGAAAGATAACAAGCTGGACTTTACTTCAGCAGTCCAAGCTTTCCAGAAGATAAGCGATCCAACTAGACTCCACTAGAACTTGGCCCAACCTACGGACCTGAAGGGAGAAAAAGGATGGAAAAGAGGGGGTCAGACATAAAGTCTGGTGAATATGATAATTCTACAATACTATTACCAAAATAACTGGACTAAGGCATAAGCTGGAAAACAAGAAAATGTCTATGAAGAGCAGATTAAGGACATAGACAATCGCTAAAGGCAACGTTATAGGCGCTCCTAAATACTAAAGGATAAACACTATACTGCACTACACCAGTCACCCTAAAGATTCATCCCACTTAGCTTCACTTAGAAACTTTCCCAATGGCTTTACGTACCCCTAGCTGACTACATAGGTGCCGCCTGCCCCTATCTCCACTAGGTGTACCCTACTTCCCATTTTTCGATCGGCTCCCTAACTCGTAGATACCCGTGCTGGCCCCACAGTGGGGTGTATCACTCCCCTAAAGTGACAACCTGATACAACGGACATGCACGGCTTATACCTACACGATGCAACAACGTCTTACCTACCAGCCCGGGTCCACACACGCATATGAAACCCGTTGGACTTGCGTTGCCACCGCTCCCTGTTTTGGCCTCTTATAGTCAAACCCAGTATGCGTGTCCCGTCCTCGACTTGGGTCGAGCCCACAAAGATACGTTTTGGGATACTGGTTGAAATGGGCCCCCACTATTTACCACAAGCATTCCACCTAAGCTTGTCCCCATTAGCCCATCCCACTTAACCCACTTAGTCATGTTCATTTACATGTGTGTTTGGTTAAGTCTAATCGTATTTCAAATGCCTCTAAAGGCAACCACCAGATTCCTCATGCCACCCAAGGCACCTACTTAACCCCCATGTCCCACCTTACATGATTATCTGGTTAAGTATTTCTTAGTTCATTAAGGCCATAACCTCATAAAGACCTCTCACATTAGACTGGCATTTATGGCAGCTGGATTTGCCGGGCGGGTCCGGGCAGTCTTACACCATAAAAGAGTCTAACCTCGTGTCTTTACAACTGTTATGCTTTAGTTTGGGCCTAGGACCTCTCACATTGGGCCGACATTTGTGACTACTGGATTTGCCGGGCGGGTCCGGGCAGGTTTACATCACAAACGGGTCCAACCTCGTGTCCTAAGCATTGATTATTAATAATAATCCACTTTCCCCCAATTTTAATAATTCCCTACTTGAATTATTAATTACTTCCAATTTTTAACAATGTCCATAATTGACTCAATTATGGACATTCATTCATGGTATGCAACATCTTACAAAATTGCACCCAATTTATTAATTCCTAATATTACCCCTACCCCACGTTTGAACGTTTATTCGCAAAATATATGTTAGACTCGAATAGCCTAACTCATAGCATAAAAGAGATTATCATAATAACAACATGTATATGTGACCAAATGAATCATAATAAGGGGTGAAACTTGCATATGTCCAACTTGCATAGATTATACATGTCATGGACCTAAAGGTGTCAACTTGTTCAAAATTCACCTAATATAATCTCAATCAATTTTCATAAACTTACATATGAACATGTGTGAATCAACATCATCTAATTTTTTTAACAACATGGTTTTATATGGGTACACCTAACTCAATAGGCAAATTCCCATAATCAAGTTTTATTTAATTATAGTTTCAAGTTTATGGGTACACCTAACCTAATAGGCAAATTCCCATAAACAAGATCCATTTAAATTAAAAAACATAACTTTAAGCATGATCCAACAACATCATGATTTTTCAACATAATATAGCATGATTTATAACATGACATAGTAAGATAGTATAACATAGCTTGACATGATTCTCAACATAGCACGACATAGCATAAGAGAATTTACAACATAGCATGACATAGCATATATAATTTACATCATACGACAACATAATAACATAATAAGAGATCCACAATATATAGAATTTACAATTACAAATCACATCACTTTCTTGTGATCCATTCATAACTGAGTCAAATTAGTTTGTAATAGTCTTGTGAGAATCATCATACTCACCAACAAAAGAAAAGAATTAGAGAAAGAGAGATCTTTTGATTTGATTTGTGTAGATTTAGTTGTAGATGATTAGGCTTCCTCTTCTTAGTTTGTGACGGCTATGCTGAACTCCATGGCAGCAGCATGACGGTAGCTTCTCTAATTTTACAAGTGATTTAGGTCTAGGGTCTACCCACTTATTTATAGATTTTAGAATTCATTTAGGCCATTAGATTTAACCTAGAAATAACCGCAGCCGTTCAGACAAGATGGGGTTTATCTTGTTGACTCAGCAATGAGTCAGAAGTGACTCAGCAAACACTCAGCATATTAATAAACTTCTATTCATGTCATAAATATATATATATTTTCTACAATGTACATATTAGATACATCCCCCTTTACTTATTATTGTTTTTATATTCATATTAGATACATCCCCTCTCTCACACACTTATTAATATTTTTATATTCATATTAAATACATCCCCTCTCTTACACACTTATTAATATTTTTATATTCATATTAGATACATCCCCTCTCTTACACACTTATTAATATTTTTATATTCATATTAGATACATCCCCTCTCTTACACACTTATTAATATTTTAGCAACTTTAGTGTTAATAGAAAATTCGGGGTGTTACATTCTCCCCTCCTTTTAGGATTTCGTCCCCGAAATCTTCAAGTCTGGAAGAATGTATATCCTACCATCCAAACGTCCATCTACTCATCCATCATACACAGGCATCCATTGTCCTTAAAAGACTTCTAATGCTTTATGATCATATGCAAGTGTGTGTACATGTCCTTACCTAATGCGAAATCAGGCGGTCTACTGATTCAGTTGACCTCCTTAATGCAAATTATGTAAGTGTCATGAATCCATTATGTATGCAAAAGATCCTAATTGCTTACATACTACTTCTATATGCATGCACACCCATTCAACCGAATGCAGCATCCATATGATGGTACAACCATTATACATCCATTATACTAAATACATCCATATATATGCAATATGCAATATGAAGTGACTGAGCCGATCTAGTGCCTAAAGTGTGTGTATATATGCATCCACGAGCAACCACTAGCAAACACTTGCATCCATTTTGCATCCATCATACATAACATGTCTCAAACACATGTTTCAACCATAGGATTATCCTAACTAAAGGTCAAAGATACTAATGAGAGGACATACTAAAGATAAGATAAGATAAGCTAAGCGATAAAGGAGAAATTAAAAGACATACCCTCAAAAAGAAAAGGGTACAACGAACGCATCTTCTCTTCTGTCTCCCAAGTTGCGTTGCTCTCATCATCTCCCCATTGCACTTTAACCAGTCTGACCTCTCGATTCCTCAACTTTTTGATCTCGGACCCAAGAATGCATGTAGGAGCTCGTCTAATTGTTGCATCACGCTCTATTTCCACCTCTTTAAGCAAGCTCGGCTCTACCACCTCCGCGGTCTTGTGCAAACACTTCCTCAAATGTGATACATGGAATACGTCGTGTACTCCACTAAGTTTCTCAGGCAACTCCACCCTATATGCCATCTTCCCAATCCTGTTTTTTTTTTACAGGAAACGGCCCTACAAACCTTGGTGCTAATTTCCCCACGGACCCAAAGCGAACAACATTCTGTAACGGAGATACTTTGATAAAAACCATGTCCCCAATGTCAAACTCAAGATCTGTCCTCCTCTTATCAGCATACGATTTTTTGCCTATCTTGTGCTGCTTTCATCCTCCTTCGAATCAACTCAATCTTCTCCGAGGTTTCCCTAACCATATCGGGCCCAAGTAGGATTTTATCGGTAGATTCCCACCAACATGTAGGCGAACGGCAAGGCCTTCCATAAAGAGCTTCGAAAGGTGCCATGCCAATACTAGACTGAAAGCTATTGTTATATGCGAATTCTACTAACGGAAGGTGCTCTTCCCATGTACCCCCAAAGTCTAGGATACAAAGCCTTAAAAGATCCTCTAGAATGCGATTCACCCTCTCGGTCTGGCCGTCTGTCCGAGGATGATATGCGGTGCTCAAACATAGCTGAGTCCCTACCACCTCTTGTAAACTCTTCCAAAATTCGCTAGTAAAGATGGGGTCACGGTCGCTTACTATACTAGAAGGAATACCGTGCAAACGAACTATCTCCTTAATGTATACAGAAGCCAACCACGGAGCAGTCCTCTTACTTTTCACGGGAATAAAATGGGCGCTTTTAGTAAGTCTATCTACTATAACCCAAATCCCCGTGTTACCCTTCCTTGATCTTGGTAATCCATCCACAAAATCCATCGAGACGCTTTCCCACTTCCATAGAGGAACCTCCAATGGGTGAAGCAACCCACCGGGCTTCTTTTGCTCCGCTTTTACTTGTTGGCACACCAAGCATCTAGCGACATACTCGGCCACATCCTTTTTCATACCAGCCCAAAAGAAAACTCGCTTCATGTCTTTGTACATCTTGTCCCCGCCGGGATGAATGGTCATCTTCGAACGATGTGCATCATCAAGAATGGCCTTCCTCAAGTCTTTATCTTGTGGTATACAAAGTCTATTATCTCTACGTAACCAACCCTTATCGTCTAGGGTATACCTACGAAGATGGCTTGACGACTCCCCCCCCCCCTTTGAGCTTTTCTACTATCTCAACCAACTGTGGGTCGTCTCGCTGTGCCTCACCAACCCGTCCTAGAAGTGTAGGTCTAACCTCCAAGGATGCTAACAGACCGGGTACTAAGTCAACGGAGGGTCTAAAGTCAAACATAGAGATGAATTCTAAGCTTTGTCGTTCAACAAACAACGGACTCAAGGACAACCTTTTCCTACTTAAGGCGTCTGCCACCACGTTACCCTTGCCCGGGGTATATGCTATTTCAAAATCGGCTAAGAATTCCATCCACCGTTGCTGCCTTAAATTCAAATCCTTCTGAGAGAATAAGTATTTTAATGATTTGTGGTCAGTGAACAGTTCGAATTTCTCACCAAGAAGATAGTGACGCCAAGACTTAAGCGCGAAAACAATTGCGGCTAGCTCTAAGTCATGCGTGGGGTAATTCTTTTCATGAACCCTCAACTGCCTTCCACCATAGGCTATTACTCTTCCCTCTTGCATGAGGACCGCGCCAAGTCCCGTCCCACAAGCATCAGTATAGATGGTAAACGGTTTATTCCCGTCTGGCAGCACTAAGACTGGGGCTGAAGTTAAGGCTCTCTTTAAACGTTGGAACGCATCATCGCAATCTTTGTCCCACGTAAAAACCAGGTTCTTCTTCGTTAACCGTGTTAATGGAGCTGATATTTTTGCGAAGTCTTTGATAAACTTCCTATAATAGCCAGCCAACCCCAAGAAACTTCTTACTTCGGTTGCATTTTTAGGGACCTTCCAATCTTGGATGGCCACCACCTTTGCGGGATCCACTGCTATCCCTTCTTTGGAAACCACGTGCCCTAAGAACCGTACTTCCTTCCTCCAGAAGTGACACTTAGAAAATTTTGCCTTAAGGTTATGCGCTCGAAGGGTTTCCAACACTTCCCTAAGATGTAGGGAGTGCTCTTCTTTATTCTTAGAAAAGACTAAGATGTCATCCACAAAGACTACCACGAATTTGTTAAGGTATTCCCTAAACACCCTACTCATCAAATCAACAAAATATGCAGGGGCGTTTGTCAAACCAAAGGGCATCACTAGCCATTCATAGAATCCGTCAGGAGTCCTAAAAGCAGTCTTATCTATACTATCCTCAGCCACTCTCAGTTGATGAAAGCCAGTGGCTAAGTCCAACTGCGAAAACACTGAGGCGCCAACTAACTGATCAAAGAGATCGTCAATCCTTGGCAGTGGGTGTCGGTTCTTTTTAGTAAGCTTGTTTAGTTCTCTATAGTCCATACAAAGTCTAAGAGACCCATCCGCCTTTGTGGCAAAAACTACTGGAGCACCCCACTCCGATATACTACGTCTTATGAACCCCTTCTCAAGCAACTCCTTTACTTGCTTATTGAGTTCCCTCCTTTCACGAGGAGCCATGTGGCGCACTGGCAAAGATACGGGTTTAGCATTATCCACAAGATAAATTCGAAAGTCTATCTCCCGCTTTGGAGGTAAGCCCTTCACCTCCTCAAACACATCCGGATATTCCCGGACCACTTCTACCGATCGCAGGTTCTCTACAGACGTGTCAAGCGATTCAAGATAACTTAGCATAACGGAATTTATGGGATTACAAAAGATGTCGAGAGCATTACCAAGGCGAGTCACAAGCCTAACTACTCTCCTTTCACAATCAAGAATGGCCCTATTTCTAGACAACCAATCCATTCCTAAAATTAGCCCATAGCCCGTGAAGCCCAATACATAAGCATCACATCTAAATTCAACGCTAAGTATAGAGATTTTCAAATCCAAACATATCATGGTCAAATGAGCCGAACACCCAATTGGATTTGAAACGACCAAGGGATCCTCTACTAAACTGGTGTTCAAGTGCAGTGATTCAACTAATGATGCAGAGATAAACGAATGAGATGCGCCAGAATCGAATAAGGTACGGACAGGATGATCAAACAGAAAAACTAAGCTTTCAACAGAAATTGTTCTACCTCGTTCTTGCAGCGGTGGGGCCGCAATAGCCTGAACTTGCCCCCTTGCCTGCCCTGGTGCCATAAGAGCCTACACCTGTCCTCCCGAGGTAGACCCTGCCCTCTGCCCCTTCTTTGGACAGTCCTTCACTAAATGTCCCGCATCTCCACAATGAAAACAACCATCTTCTTTTTCTTTCTACAATCTTTGCTGAGATGGCCAGGCGTCCCACAATTGAAGCATTTCTTCTTCCCTTTGCCATTATTGTTTTTACCACCCTTCTTATTTTGCTGTTGGGATTTCTTCTGATCCCCTTTCTTTTCAACTGCCTTATCCTCATGCATAAGGGCCATTTCTACTAGCTTTTCAAAGGTGGCTCCCATAGGGATGTGGGTCATAGCCAACCCTTGCAACGGTTCATTCAAGCCTCTAACGAACCTCAAAGCTTTCTTCTCTGGCGTGTTCACCAACTCCAAGCCAAACCTTGCTAACTGATTAAATTTATTGACATATTCCTTTACTGATGAGCTCCCTTGCTTTAGTGCCAGGAATTTTTCCATATTTAAGTTCTCCTCTGCCCTTGAAAGAAACTTTGCCTCAAACCTTCGTCTGAAATCCGCCCATGAATCAACTGGACGTTCCCCGTTAGTGACCTCCCACCAAAACGAGGCCTCTCCCTTCATTAACCAAGCAGCTAAACGGACTTTCCTCCCATCTTCCACTTCAAAGATATCCAACAATTCCTCAGTCTCCTTAAGCCAATCTCTGGCCTCCACAAACGTCTCAGTCCCTTGAAAAGTTTTTCCTCCCATAGCCTTGAATTCCTTGCACGTCTTTGCAAAAGTGTCAACACGAGGAGGAGGAGGAGGAGGAATGGGTGCAACTAGGGGTGGAGGAGTATCCGCTGGGCCTGCAGTGGTGGCCCTAGCCTCCAAGTATCTCCTAAACCACCCTGGAATCGTCACACCTTCTGGGAGATTAAGATCTTCAGCCATGCTGAAACGAAAAAGGAAAGATTCAAAATGGAGAATTCGAAAGATAAAGATAAGGATATGGCTATTTGGGATTATGTTTTTCATAAAAACTCTCTTTAAATAACATGTTTTTTTTTTTTTTTTTGAAAGCACTTCTTCCAAAAATACTTTAGAAAAAAAATATTTTTCTAAAAAAATTTTTTTATCTGTTCTGGTAACCTTATGCTCTGATACCACGTGTAACACCCCACGTCCATTAATGTCACTCACTAAGGGAATGCATTAACTTCCATGGAGGTTTTAAGTGAATATAGAACAGTAAAATTACAACAAGACAGATATAAAATTGTACTTGGAAATTCAAAAACTTTATTTCATTGTAGCAGAAGTCAAAACATGTTTGATTACATCATAACACCATATTCAATGTCAAGTACAATATCTATCTTGATAAAACAAGTACATAATCCCATTACATGAATAGCCATTAAAAAGAAAGATAACAAGCTGGACTTTACTTCAGCAGTCCAAGCTTTCCAGAAGATAAGCGATCCAACTAGACTCCACTAGAACTTGGCCCAACCTGCGGACCTGAAGGGAGAAAAAGGATGGAAAAGAGGGGGTCAGACATAAAGTCTGGTGAATATGATAATTCTACAATACTATTACCAAAATAACTGGACTAAGGCATAAGCTGGAAAACAAGAAAATGTCTATGAAGAGCAGATTAAGGACATAGACAATCGCTAAAGGCAACGTTATAGGCGCTCCTAAATACTAAAGGATAAACACTATACTGCACCACACCAGTCACCCTAAAGATTCATCCCACTTAGCTTCACTTAGAAACTTTCCCAATGGCTTTACGTACCCCTAGCTGACTACATAGGTGCCGCCTGCCCCTATCTCCACTAGGTGTACCCTACTTCCCATTATTCGATCGGCTCCCTAACTCGTAGATACCCGTGTTGGCCCCACAGTGGGGTGTATCACTCCCCTAAAGTGGCAACCTGATACAACGGACATGCACGGCTTATACCTACACGATGCAACAACGTCTTACCTACCAGCCCGGGTCCACACACGCATATGAAACCCGTTGGACTTGCGTTGCCACCGCTCCCTGTTTTGGCCTCTTATAGTCAAACCCAGTATGCGTGTCCCGTCCTCGACTTGGGTCGAGCCCACAAAGATACGTTTTGGGATACTGGTTGAAATGGGCCCCCACTATTTACCACAAGCATTCCACCTAAGCTTGTCCCCATTAGCCCATCCCACTTAACCCACTTAGTCATGTTCATTTACATGTGTGTTTGGTTAAGTCTAATCGTATTTCAAATGCCTCTAAAGGCAACCACCAGATTCCTCATGCCACCCAAGGCACCTACTTAACCCCCATGTCCCACCTTACATGATTATCTGGTTAAGTATTTCTTAGTTCATTAAGGCCATAACCTCATAAAGACCTCTCACATTAGACTGACATTTATGGCAGCTGGATTTGCCGGGCGGGTCCGGGCAGTCTTACACCATAAAAGAGTCTAACCTCGTGTCTTTACAACTGTTATGCTTTAGTTTGGGCCTAGGACCTCTCACATTGGGCCGACATTTGTGACTACTGGATTTGCCGGGCGGGTCCGGGCAGGTTTACATCACAAACGGGTCCAACCTCGTGTCCTAAGCATTGATTATTAATAATAATCCACTTTCCCCCAATTTTAATAATTCCCTACTTGAATTATTAATTACTTCCAATTTTTAACAATGTCCATAATTGACTCAATTATGGACATTCATTCATGGTATGCAACATCTTACAAAATTGCACCCAATTTATTAATTCCTAATATTACCCCTACCCCACGTTTGAACGTTTATTCGCAAAATATATGTTAGACTCGAATAGCCTAACTCATAGCATAAAAGAGATTATCATAATAACAACATGTATATGTGACCAAATGAATCATAATAAGGGGTGAAACTTGCATATGTCCAACTTGCATAGATTATACATGTCATGGACCTAAAGGTGTCAACTTGTTCAAAATTCACCTAATATAATCTCAATCAATTTTCATAAACTTACATATGAACATGTGTGAATCAACATCATCTAATTTTTTTAACAACATGGTTTTATATGGGTACACCTAACTCAATAGGCAAATTCCCATAATCAAGTTTTATTTAATTATAGTTTCAAGTTTATGGGTACACCTAACCTAATAGGCAAATTCCCATAAACAAGATCCATTTAAATTAAAAAACATAACTTTAAGCATGATCCAACAACATCATGATTTTTCAACATAATATAGCATGATTTATAACATGACATAGTAAGATAGTATAACATAGCTTGACATGATTCTCAACATAGCACGACATAGCATAAGAGAATTTACAACATAGCATGACATAGCATATATAATTTACATCATACGACAACATAATAACATAATAAGAGATCCACAATATATAGAATTTACAATTACAAATCACATCACTTTCTTGTGATCCATTCATAACTGAGTCAAATTAGTTTGTAATAGTCTTGTGAGAATCATCATACTCACCAACAAAAGAAAAGAATTAGAGAAAGAGAGATCTTTTGATTTGATTTGTGTAGATTTAGTTGTAGATGATTAGGCTTCCTCTTCTTAGTTTGTGACGGCTATGCTGAACTCCATGGCAGCAGCATGACGGTAGCTTCTCTAATTTTACAAGTGATTTAGGTCTAGGGTCTACCCACTTATTTATAGATTTTAGAATTCATTTAGGCCATTAGATTTAACCTAGAAATAACCGCAGCCGTTCAGACAAGATGGGGTTTATCTTGTTGACTCAGCAATGAGTCAGAAGTGACTCAGCAAACACTCAGCATATTAATAAACTTCTATTCATGTCATAAATATATATATTTTTTCTACAATGTACATATTAGATACATCCCCCTTTACTTATTATTGTTTTTATATTCATATTAGATACATCCCCTCTCTCACACACTTATTAATATTTTTATATTCATATTAGATACATCCCCTCTCTTACACACTTATTAATATTTTTATATTCATATTAGATACATCCCCTCTCTTACACACTTATTAATATTTTTATATTCATATTAGATACATCCCCTCTCTTACACACTTATTAATATTTTAGCAACTTTAGTGTTAATAGAAAATTCGGGGTGTTACAATCATTGAAACACCCCGCCTCCGTTAGGGTCACTCTTAAAGGGAATGCCCTAATTTTGGTGGAGGTTTATAAGTATAAGTCACAGATACACAAGACAGATGTAAATACACATATTTTTGAACAGTGGAAAACAACAGCAATTTTTATTTCAACAAAATACGTGTTACACAAACCATGTCATAATTGTCTTACAATACTTCCAAAAACCATTACATTTTCATAACTGTCTTGATTTCATAACTTAAAGAAGCATAAAAACAAAAGTAAAACTGCCTAAGTCCTCATAGCTGCAATCCAAAGCCATAGTCCAAAACGAAAGAGATCCAAGCAATACATTCTTTCTCTTCAAGCTGGATGTGAAAACTGGTCAAGCTGCGGTGTTCCCTCCCTGTGGACCTGGGGGTAGGGGAACGAAAGAAAAGTAGAGTCAGACATAAAGCCTGAGTAAGTCTAGGACTATTCAGTCTATGAATAAAGAATTGGGCATGATAAGTACAAACTGGAAATGGGAAATCACTATAAACTAAGTTAAGTTGTCTAGAGTCGAATATACTATCGTACCCCATATTAATCTCTGTACCCCTATAAACTAGTTCCCAACAGGTACCCCATAATCAGGGTGAAATGATCCATTTCTAATGATCGGCTCCTACTCGCATAGTTACATGTGTCTTACGGCCCCCGATGTTGTAGTTACCTACGCCGGTCCCACCATGGGGTGTATCAAGTCCCATGGTGGCGGCCCGACACAATTCTAGAATGCACAGGTATACTACTGGTGCCCAGTGCCTTATTTTTCTACGCTGGAGTGTGTGCACGCCCGCACTCCGTTAGAACCTACACTGTTGCACCACCGCCGTCGATTTGACCTCTTACAGTCAGCCCAGTAATCGTGCCCCGCCCTGCCTAGTTCAGGGTATCCTGATACACCTTGTAGGGTTACTGCTGAAAAGGGTCCCCCGCCACTAGGTTTTCTATTTCTAGCCAACATGCTAAGTTGGTTAAGTGTTTTGTAAACCTAACCCCCAATCAGTCTGTATAGTTTAGCATGTTCCATTTTGATTAAGTATTAATTCAATTTACTTAATCCTATCAATCCTGACTCAGCCTTAATTGTCTTATTAAAGCCTCGACCTCTCACATTAGACAGGTATTGTTGTGACTGCCTGTTGCCGGTTGGTTCCGGGCAGTCTTACGTCACAACTCAGTCTAACCTCGGTTCTTTATTGGGCTCAATGTTTAACCACCCACATTGGATAGGTATTGTTGTGACTACTGGACAGCCGGGCAGTTCCGGGCAGGTTTACATCACAACTCAATCCAACCTCGGGTTAAACACATCGTATTTTCTAAATTTACATATTTTGTCTCTTTTCTTTTTATATGTAAATATTTGCGGCCCATTATTCAAATTCATCTTTATTGTGTAAAATTAATTTATACACCTTAGATGTTCTCAAGGTCGTTGGCATGCATCAAACATGCCAACACATATGTTTTATATTTTTAACCCAACGTCATTACCCCCGTCATATACGTTTGCTATAATACAACATATGTTGGGTTTATCATTTAAACCCAACTTAGCCACATGAAAAAGGGGAGGCTTAGAACTTGGTGTTTATATATTCTAAGTAACATAAAAAGGGGAGTGTGAACGCATGAACTTGCAACATAACGATCTAATTAACATAAATTAGGCACTTGTGAACTTGCATTGTAATAGCATATAATCATGACATAAAACATACCTAAACATGAATCATGGTTTTTAATCTATTCATGTGAACTTGCAATGTAAATCTAACTTAATTATGTGTCGCATATATTGTCATATGATTTTGATAACAGCATAGGCCTAAAACATATTTTGTTTGGGCATAAAGTCAAACATAAACTAGCCATGTTCATAAAGTCAACACAAGTTCACAAGGGTGCTTACTTTTGTCACTAACACAAAAGTATGGTTTTACACTTGAATCATGATGCCAATTCCAACATAAATTCATATGAATCATAATACTCAAATGGATCCAATTACAGTAAAAATGATCATAAAAATATACAACATGTTGGCATAATAACGAGTCATATACTTGCATGAATCTCAACTTTGTTGTACAACATATAGTCGTTAACTTTCAACATGAATCACATACTTGCAAATATCCAATAGGTGTTGTAATAAACTACCACAAACATATAGTCGTTAACTTTCAACATGAGTCATATACTTGCAAATATCCAATAGGTCTAACATCGTTATACCACAACATCCCAAATCTATTCATAATTAGAATCATAGCAACATACAATTATGAATCATCATCATCACAAACTAAGTTCAATTCCATTTCGCATTTACACAAATCAAAACACAATTATTCATTCATATCGGAATAGCACTTTACTTACAACGTATGACGAATCTTCAATTCAGGTTTCTGAATTCTGAATTTGGAGATGCTATCCTTTGTTGTAGGCATTGTTTAGATTTAGTTGTCGTTGCTTTAGGCTTTTGAATCGTCTCCTAATCGTCTCTCACTTTTGACGGCTACTTCTAGTCTTTTCTCAGCAGCATGACGGTCTCATTTTAATTTTTATTTGTATGAATTAGGTGAAGTCTTAGGTCCTTTTTATAGAGTTTGTGAATTGATTAGAACCGTCGATGGAGCTTGGATTAATATTAGCCATTAGTTTGAAGGAGAGACCAATCAGGAGCTGACACCTAGCCCTGGTGACAAGGCAAGGCTCAGAAATTCGACCAAGCACAGACCAGGCCAGCCAGGGGGGGCTAGGTTCGACCTGGCTCAGGGGCCAGGTCGACTCCCCAATCGACCCCGTGTCGACTTGGTAGTCGACCTGGGTGCCCCAGGTCGACTACCAAGTTGACCTGGATAGCCCAGGTCGACTACCCAGTCGACCTGGGTGCCTTGGGCGGGAAAATTCCCACCCTAGCAAATCTGGCCCGATTTTTGAAATTCGAATTTGATTTCTGAGCTGTTTCTGTCTATTTGAATTTTAAACTGAATTCTGAAACTTCCGGAGGCCATATCTTCTTCATACGGAGTCAGTTTTACGCAAACTCGGACTCTATCTCAAGCAGAATTCCGAGACGAACGCGATGGCGTATCCCGTTTCCCTTAATTCTTTGATTTGAAATTAATTATACTTTAATTTGTGAATTTCACTGCTATAGAATACACGGGGTGTTACATTCTCCCCCACTTAAAAGGATTTCGTCCCCGAAATCTTCAAGTTCAGGAAGAATGTATATCCTAACATCCAAACGTCCATCTACTCATCCATTAAACACGAGCATCCATTGTCCTTAAAAGACTTCTAATGCTTCATGATCATATGCGAAGTGTGTGTACATGTAGTTATCTAATGCAAAATCAGGCGGCCTACTGATTCAGTTGACCTCCTTAATGCAAATTATGTAAGTGTCATGAATCCATTATGTATGCAAATTTTCCTATTCATGATTCTACATGAGTGCACAATCATTCATATATAAATGCAACATCCATATGACAACACATTAAACTTCAACCATATACGAATATAAATACATATATGCATATGCAATATGAAGTGACTGAGCCGATCTAAAACCTAAATTGTGTGTGTATATGCAACCACTAGCAAACACTTGCAACCACTTGCAACCATCATCCATAACATGTTTCAATTACATGTTTTCATCCAAAGGGTTTCTACCTAAAAGATCAGGTCGAGGAGATATACCTAAAAAGATAGATAAAAGCGCAACTTAAGGAAAAAGAAAGATCAAAGATGTAGCCTCGAAAAGAAAAGGGTAGGCTGCGCGTATTCTAGCTTCAGTTTCCCAAGTTGCGTCTTCCTCGGCGTCGCTCCACTGAACTTTGATGAGCTTAACTTCGCGGTTGCGTAGCTTTTTCACTTCCGTTCCTAATATGCGGGTTGGAACATTCCTCACGGTTGCTTCGCATTCCACTTCAGCTTCTTCTAGGATATTTGGCTCTACCACTTCAGCAGATTCATGTAGACATTTTCGGAGGTGCGAAACATGGAAAACGTTGTGAACTCCGGCCAGTTTTTCGGGTAGCTCTAATCTATAGGCCATTTTCCCAATTTTCGCGATGATAGGAAATGGCCCTACGAACCTTGGTTCTAGCTTTCTTGTGGTTCCAAAACGAACAACGTTCCTTAGCGGAGATACCTTAAGAAAAACTCTGTCTCCAACCTCAAATTCAAGGTCGGTCCTCCTCTTGTCAGCGTAGGATTTCTGTCTGTCTTGGGCTGTCTTCATCCTTCTTCGTATCAAGTCTACTTTCTCTGAAGTCTCTCGGGTCATATCTGGCCTAAGTATGAGCTTATTAGTAGACTCCCACCAACAAGTGGGCGATCGGCACGATCTTCCATATAAAGCCTCGAAGGGTGCCATTCCGATGGTGGCTTGGTAGCTGTTGTTGTAGGCAAATTCCACCAAAGGAAGATGGTCTTCCCACGTCCCTCCGTAGTCAAGAACGCACAGTCTTAAAAGGTCCTCCAAAACTCTGTTCACTCTTTCCGTCTGGTCGTCGGTTTGGGGGTGATAGGCTGTACTCAAGCATAACTGTGTGCCTACCGCTTCTTGCAGACTCCGCCAAAACTCACTTGTGAAGACAGGGTCTCGGTCACTAACAATGCTAGATGGTATTCCATTGAGTCGAACAATTTCCTTGAGGTAAAGAGATGTTAGGGATGAGGCAGTTCTTTTACTCTTGAAAGGTAAAAAGTGGGCGCTTTTAGTAAGCCTATCCACTATTACCCAAATTCTAATGTTGCCTCTTCTAGACCTAGGCAGCCCATCAATGAAGTCCATTGAGATGCTATCCCACTTCCACTGTGGGACCTCTAGAGGATGGAGCAGACCGTCAGGTTTCTTCTGTTCCGCCTTAACTTGTTGGCAAACCATACACTTAGAAACGAAATCTGCCACGTCCTTCTTCATGTCGTCCCAAAAGAAAGTTCTCTTTATGTCCTTGTGCATTTTATCTCTGCCTGGATGTATCGTCATCTTGGAGTGATGTGCTTCCTCGAGAACCGTCTTTACTAAATCCTTTGTATGTGGGATGCATAGTCTTCCGTCTCGCCTTAGCCAACCTTTATCATCGATGGAGTATCTATTGAGGTGACTGGAAGTCTCACCCCTAATTAGCCTATCAATCGTCTCCACAAGCTGAGGGTCTTTGCGTTGTGCTGTCCCTATTGAGTCCACTAAAGTCGGGCGTACTTCGAGAGATGCTAGCGAGCCCGGTACAAAATCGGAGGAGGGCCTAAAGTCAAAGCTGGCTATAAACTCTAGGCTTTGCCTTTCAACAAACAGCGGGCTTAGGGTCAGTTTCTTTCGGCTCAACGTGTCTTCCACAACGTTGCCTTTGCCCGGAGTGTAGGAGATCTCGAAATCGTACGAGGCAAGAAACTCCATCCATCTCTGTTGCCTCAAGTTAAGATCTTTCTGCGAGAAAAGATATTTCAACGATTAATGGTCAGTGTAAAGTTCGAACTTCTCACCCAGGAGATATTGACGCCAAGACTTAAGCGCAAAGACGATGGCAGCTAACTCAAGATCGTGGGTCGGGTAGTTCTTTTCGTGCACTTTCAACTGTCTCCCTCCATAAGCTACTACCCTTCCTTCTTGAATTAAGACAGCGCCTAGCCCTATCCCACATGCATCTGTATAAACTGTGAACATCTTACTTCCATCTGGCAACGTCAAAACTGGGGCTGTTGTAAGAGCCCTTTTTAGTCGTTGGAAAGCAAACTCGCAATCCAAGTCCCAATTGAACACTAGATTCTTCTTTGTCAGCCTTGTGAGCGGAGCTGATATTTTATCAAAGTCTCTGATGAATTTCCGATAGAAGCCTGCAAGCCCGAGAAAGCTTCGGACTTCTGTTGCATTCCTTGGTGTCTTCCAATCCTGTACCTCTACTACCTTAGCAGGGTCCACAGCTAACCCTTCTTTGGATACTATGTGCCCAAGGAACCTCACTTCCTATCTCCAAAAGTGGCATTTGGAGAATTTGGCTTTTAGCTGATGGACTCGCAGAGTTTTCATGATTGCCCCTAAGTGTTGAGCATGTTCTTCTTCACTCTTTGAGAAGATCAAGATATCGTCTACGAAGACCACTACAAACTTGTTGAGGAAATCTCTGAACACCCTACTCATTAGGTCCATGAAGTAAGCGGGTGCGTTTTTCAAGCCGAAGGGCATGACAAGCCATTCAAAGAAGCCGTCTGGGGTTCTGAATGTTGTCTTATCGATACTATCTTCAGCCACCCTTAGCTGATGAAATCCGGTCACTAAATCGAGTTGGGAGAAAATAGACGCTCCTACAAGCTGATCAAACAGATCGTCAATTCTGGGGAGAGGGTGCCTATTCTTTTTCGTTAGCTTGTTAAGCTCCCTATAATCAACACACAGACGGAGTGAACCATCCGCCTTTGTGGCGAACACCACTGGAGCGCCCCATTCTGAAATACTCCTCCTAATGAACCCCTTCTCTAGAAGCTTTTTAATCTGTTTACTGAGCTCTTTCCTTTCCCGTGGAGCCATGTGTCTAACGGGCAACGCAACGGGCTTTGCATTATCTACAAGATATATGCGGAAGTCTATCTCCCGCTTCGGAGGTAAGCCCTTCACCTCTTCGAAGACATCCGGATATTCCCGGACCACTCTAACCGATTGCAAACTTTCAACAGAAGCATCTAGCGATTCAAGATAACTAAGCATAACCGCATACGAGGGATTACGAGTAATTTCCAGAGTGTTACCGAGTTGGGTCAGAAGCCTAACAACCCTTTTCTCACAATCAAGGATGGCACCATTACTGGATAGCCAATCCATGCCCAAAATCAAACCATATCCCGAGAAGCCCAAAATAAAGGCACTACATCTAAATTCTACGCTTAGAATGGAAATTTTCAATCCCACACAGATCATAGACAAATGAGTCGGGCCCCCGATTGGATTTGAAACAATTAGGGGGTCCTCTACCATACTAGTTTCTAGGTGCAGAGATTCTACTAAAGCAGATGAAATAAAGGAGTGTGATGCGCCAGAATCAAATAAAGTGCGAACTGGGTGATCATAAAGATAAACTACACTTTCTACAGAAGTATTTAAACCTCGCTGTTGCAGAGGTGGCGCTTCTAGCACATGAACCTGTGCCCCTGAGGTGGATCCAGCCCTCTGCCCCTGCCCTCGCTTCTTTGGGCAATCCTTAGCCATATGGCCTGTCTCACCACAAGAAAAGCACCCACCATTCATCTTGGCCTTATTTTTCTGGCAATCTTTCACTAAGTGCCCCACTTTGCCACAGAAATTACACTTCCTCTTCTCTTTGTTGTCTTTCCCGCCCTTCTTAAAGTCTGTCTTCTTTGGCTGTAAACCCTCTTTCTTCCCTTGAGAGCTTTCTGCCTTTGTCTCCTTCTTGCCCTTATCCTCTTCGTTCAGCAATGCCATCTGCACCAACCTTTCATACGTAGCTCCAATGGGTATATGGGTCATGGCCAAACTGTGTAATGGCTCATTCAATCCCTTGACAAAGCGGAGAGCCTTCTTGTGCGGAGTGTTGACTAGGTCCAGTCCGAACCTAGCCAGCTGATCGAACTGATTAACATACTCTTTTACTGTCATATTCCCTTGCTTGAGAAATAAGAATTTTTCCAACTGAAGACTCCTTTCAGCTTCTGAGAGAAATTTAGCCTCAAACCTTGCCCTAAAGTCCTCCCATGTTTCCACTGGTCTTTCTGCATTGGTGACTTCCCACCAGTAGGAAGCCTCGCCTTTAAGTAGCCATACTGCCAGTTGTACCTTCTGCCTATCTTCTACCTCAAAGATGACGAATAAGTCCTCAGTTTCCTTCAGCCGATTCCTGGCTGCCACGAAGGACTCGGTTCCATGAAAGTCCTTCCCTCCCATAGCTTTGAAATCTTTACATATCTTAGCAAAAGTATTACCACGCGGAGGAGGTGGAGGAAGAGGTGCTGCTGCAGCTGGATGGTTTCCTGCAGCTGGGGGAGGAGGAACAGTGGGACCTGGCTGATTGGCCCTTGCTTCTAAGAATCGTCTAAACCAACCAGGTATTGGTACACCCTCTGACAAGTTAAGTTCTTCGGACATGCTGAAACAAAAAGGATAGATTCAAAACGAAGGATAAAAGATAGTACCTATGGCTTTGGGGGACTTTGCCTTTTTAAAATAAAATAACATTTTATCTTTAAATTTTCTTTTGAAAATAAATTTTCAAAACTTTTTATCTTATTTGGTAAACCTATGCTCTGATACCAAGTGAAACACCCCACCTCCGTTAGGGTCACTCTCAAAGGGAATGCCCTAATTTTGGTGAAGGTTTATAAGTATAAGTCACAGATACACAAGACAGATATAAATACACATATTTTTGAACAGTGGAAAACAACAGCAATTTTTATTTCAACAAAATAAGTGTTACACAAACCATGTCATAATTGTCTTACAATACTTCCAAAAACCATTACATTTTCATAACTGTCTTGATTTCATAACTTAAAGAAGCATAAAAACAAAAGTAAAACTGCATAAGTCCTCATAGTTGTAATCCAAAGCCATAGTCCAAAACGAAAGAGATCCAAGCAATACATTCTTTCTCTTCAAGCTGGATGTGAAAACTGGTCAAGCTGCGGTATTCCCTCCCTGTGGACCTTGGGGGGGAACGAAAGAAAAGAAGACGAAAGAAAAGTAGAGTCAGACATAAAGCCTGAGTAAGTGTAGGACTATTCAGTCTATGAATAAAGAATTGGGCATGATAAGAACAAAATGGAAATGGGAAAGCATTATAAACTAAGCTAAGTTGTCTAGAGTCGAATATACTATCGTACCCCATATTAATCTCTGTACCCCTATAAACTAGCTCCCAACAGGTACCCCATAATCAGGGTGAAATGATCCATTTCTAATGATCGGCTCCTACTCGCATAGTTACATGTGTCTTACGGCCCCCGATGTTGTAGTTACCTATGCTGGTCCCACCATGGGGTGTATCAAGTCCCATTGTGGCAGCCCGACACAATTCTAGAATGCACAGGTATACTACTGGTGCCCAGTGCCTTATTTTTCTGCGCCGGAGTGTGTGCACGCCCACACTCTGTTAGAACCTACACGGTTGCACCACCGCCGTCGATTTGACCTCTTACAGTCAGCCTAGTAATCGTGCCCCACCCTGCCTAGTTTAGGGTATCTTGATACACCTTGTAGGGTTACTGTTGAAAAGGGTACCCCGCCACTAGGTTTTCTATTTCTAGCCAACATGCTAAGTTGGTTAAGTGTTTTGTAAACCTAACCCCCAATCAGTCTGTATAGTTTAGCATGTTCCATTTTGATTAAGTATTAATTCAATTTATTTAATCCTATCAATCCTAACTCAGCCTTAATTGTCTTATTAAAGCCTCGACCTCTCACATTAGATAGGTATTGTTGTGACTGCCTGTTGCCGGTTGGTTCCGGGCAGTCTTACGTCACAACTCAGTCTAACCTCGGGTCTTTATTGGGCTCAATGTATAACCACCCACATTGGATAGGTATTGTTGTGACTACTGGACAGCCGGGCGGTTCCGGGCAGGTTTACATCACAACTCAATCCAACCTCGGGTTAAACACATCGTATTTTCTAAATTTACATATTTTGTCTCTTTTCTTTTTATATGTAAATATTTGTGGCCCATTATTCAAATTCACCTTTATTGGGTAAAATTAATTTATACCCCTTAGATGTTCTCAAGGTCGTTGGCATGCGTCAAACATGCCAACACATATGTTTTTTATTTTTAACCCAACGTCATTACCCCCGTCTTATACGTTTGCTATAATATAACATATGTTGGGTTTATCATTTAAACCCAACTTAGCCACATGAAAAAGGGGAGGCTTAGAACATGGTGTTTATATATTCTAAGTAACATAAAAAGGGGAGTGTGAACGCATGAACTTGCAACATAACGATCTAATTAACATAAATTAGGCACTTGTGAACTTGCATTGTAATTTCATATAATCATGACATAAAACATACCTAAACATGAATCATGGTTTTTAATCTATTCATGTGAACTTGCAATGTAAATCTAACTTAATTATGTGTCGCATATATTGTCATATGATTTTGATAACAGCATAGGCCTAAAACATATTTTGTTTGGGCATAAAGTCAAACATAAACTAGCCATGTTCATAAAGTCAACACAAGTTCACAAGGGTGCTTACTTTTGTCACTAACACAAAATATGGTTTTACACTTGAATCATGATGCCAATTCCAACATAAATTCATATGAATCATAATACTCAAATGGATCCAATTACAGTAAAAATGATCATAAAAATATACAACATGTTGGCATAATAACGAGTCATATACTTGCATGAATCTCAACTTTGTTGTACAACATATAGTCGTTAACTTTCAACATGAATCACATACTTGCAAATATCCAATAGGTGTTGTAATAAACTACCACAAACATATAGTCGTTAACTTTCAACATGAGTCATATACTTGCAAATATCCAATAGGTCTAGCATCATTATACCACAACATCCCAATTCTATTCATAATTAGAATCATAGCAACATACAATTATGAATCACCATCATCACAAACCAAGTACAATTCCATTTCTCATTTACACAAATCAAAACACAATTATTCATTCATATCGGAATTGCACTCTAATTACAACGTATGACGAATCTTCAATTCAGGTTTCTGAATTCTGAATTTGGAGATGTTATCCTTTGTTGTAGGCGTTGTTTTGATTTAGTTGTTGTTGCTTTAGGCTTTTGAATCGTCTCCTAATCGTCTCTCACTTTAGACGGCTACTTCTAGTCTTTCCTCAGCAGCATGACGGTCTCATTCAAATTTTTATTTGTATGAATTAGGTGGAGTCTTAGGTCCTTTTTATAGAGTTTGTGAATTGATTAGAACCGTCGATGGAGCTTGGATTAATATTAGCCGTTCGTTTGAAGGAGAGACCAATCAGGAGCTGACACCTAGCCCTAGTGACAAGGCAAGGCTCAGAAATTCGGCCAAGCACAGACCAGGCCAGCCAGGGGGGCTGGGTTCGACCTGGATCAGGGGCCAGGACGACTCCCCGGTCGACCCCCGTGTCGACTTGGTAGTCGACCTGGGTGCCCCAGGTCGACTACCCAGTCGACCTGGATAGCCCAGGTCGACTTCCCAGTCGACCTGGGTGCCTTGGGCGGGAAAATTCCCGCCCTAGCTAATCTGGCCCGATTTTTGAAATTCGAATTTGATTTCTAAGCTGTTTCTGTCTGTTTGAATTTTAAACTGAATTCTGAAACTTCCGGAGGCCATATCTTCTTCATACGGAGCCCGTTTTACGCAAACTCGGACTCTATCTCAAGCAGAATTCCGAGACAAACGCGATGGCATATCCCGTTTCCCTTAATTTTTTTATTTGAAATTAATTATACTTTAATTTGTGAATTTCACTGTTATAGAATACATGGGGTGTTACAATCATAGCTTGGTACTAGAGAAGAATTTAGAACAAAATGTGATAAACACAAAACAATATACATAATAAATACATCGAAGTATAATATGAATGAAGCATCATCCCTAATTGAAATTGCCTCTACTTGTGTCCTTCGGATGTAGATATATGAAGGAATACATCCACGAATGTAATTTTTGTTCCATAGTATTTTGTATGTTGAATTTAATTAATAATATCTCACCCCTGTGAATAATTCTTCTTTTCCTTTAATCTTTTAGCTAATGGTTGAGAAGGATAGTGCAGACATCTATGAAGCTGGGCAGACCAATGACCCATGCCTAAAGGGCGCCTATATGTTAATTAATCAAATTTTAGAGATCATTAAGAGCACTAGCCTCCATCTCCAGCATGTTCTTCCCCTCCACACAAATTCACATTTGCGCTTATGTGCAGTGACTTTACTCGTCTTGGAGGCAAGCCATTCAAAGGCTCCGAGTATGTATTAGATGTTTAGGTTTGGCTTCACACATGCAAGCGTATTTTTACTTCCGTGGTGATCTCCAACCACTACTATGTTCTTATTGCATTGAGCATGTTGCAAGAACATGCTCTGTATATATATGTGCTCCTTATGTTAGAGATCGATGAGTCCACCTTAGAGTGGAATCAGTTTAGAGAGAGGTTTGAGCTCAAATTCATTCTTGAATCTGAGAAGAAAATTCGAGCTAGGCGTTTCCTTGAGTTAAGACAAAGAAAGCCATCGATTGCTGAGTATGTTGCATCTTTCGAGGCCGTATCCAAATGTGGCCTTGAGTACACTTCTTATAAGAAGAACATCAAGTTCGTCTCCGGTGTTAAAAAGTACTTCAAGAAATCTCTCATATTGCAACTTTAGTTTTCTTTGGAAAAATTGGTTAATGCAGCGCTTCACCATGAAGTGGTCGAAAAGGAAACAGATAGCAATGACAAAGTTGAGACTGATAAGGATCTAAATAAAAAAAATTGCTTTTCACAAATCTAAGTCTCTTCCACAAAAGAAGCCACTTATTTCTAGCTCTCATTGTAATGCAACCCCTCCTACTCCTAAGGCATGTTTCAATTGTGGCTCACGTGATCATTTGATTAGAGAGTGTCCTAAGCCTATTGTTTGTCGCAATTGCAAACAAGAGGGACACTAGTCTTCCGAGCTCCCTAATTCTTATAAGGTCCTCTTTGGGGAAAGCTTAATGCAGCAAACGCTTCTAGTGGACCTTCACATCCTCGACATATATCTCCTTCTATCCTTGAGGGTTATTTGCTATCTTATGACTGATCAATTCGAGTTTTATTCGGTACGGGTGTGCCACATTCTTTAATATTGAAATAAATCATTAATTCTTTATTCATGGACGTTACTTGTTTGATGACTTTGCTTAAATTGCGAACCCTATCAGGGGATCCACAACCCTTAGCATGCCTTGTGAAGACGTTGAGATATTTATTTGCGTCTTTCATTTTTATGCAAATTTGCATGTGATTCATTTTCATGGCTTCGATTTCATTTTTTTGTATGGACTGGCCCATGCGGTACGAAGTTAGAATCCTATATTCAAATAGGAATTTATATCTTCGACACCCCGACTCACTACCTCAGTTATCACTTATACTTCGGGACATTGACCACGATTCCAAAGCATCCATATTTTCTCTTGAGTCCTGAGATGAGGATGATATATCTCCGATTCCAGTCACCTACGACTTCGTTGATATCTTCGGGTATTTATCGAGTTACCACATAAGCAGTCCATTGAGTTCTGCATCGACCTGATTTGAGGAGCACAGCCAGCTTGTCATCCTCATGCTAAGATGATTACTAAAGAGAATCAGGAACTCAAGAAGCAACTATTGGAACTTGAGTTGAAATTGTTTATCCAGACTAGCTCTTCGCCATGGAGTGTCGCAGTGGTATTCGTGAATAAGTCTGATGACAATTCAGGCTTTGCGTCGATTGTCGAAAAGTTAATGAGTTGACCATCAAGAATTGTTATCCATTGTCAAAGATCGAGGACATGTTCGATCGGTTGAATGGCGCAAAGGTCTTTTCTCAACTTGACCTTGCCAGAATCTTTTATTAGTTGCGAGTTATGGAGAACAACATTCCTCTCATGATATTCCGTAATCTTTATGGATCATATGAATGACTTGCCAGGCTATTTGGTTTGACGAACGTCCCTGCTTATTTGGTCGAGCTTATGAATGGAGTATTCCAGGAATATCTCAATAAGTTCGTTCTTGTATTCATCGATAATATCCTTGGGTATTCTAAGTTGGTAATGGATTATGCTTATTATTTGATAATTGTTTTGAGTACATTCCGTCAGCATTAAATCAAAGCAAAATTCTCTAAGTGTCATTTTTGGGAGAAGCAAGTCAAGTTTCTCGACCATTTAGTACCATCTGATGGAATTTTGATCAAACCTACTAAGATCGAAGCCATTCAGAATTCGAACAGACTCGAGAATGTCTCAAAATTTTGTAGTTCCCTAAGATTAGCGGGTTATTACCAGCGATTTATATAGGACTTTTCCCGCATCATGCTTTCTCTCACTAGCCTTATTGGAAAAGGAATTTGCTTTATTTTGTTCGACAAATGTGAAGCTTCTTTTCAAAGATTGAAGGAGCTTCTTACTCATGAACATGTTCTAGTTGTTCGTGAAGGGAACCAAGATTTTATCTCTTATACTGATGTTACTCATTGTGTCCTTGGTGTTGTGCTTATGCACTGTGATCAGGTAGTTTCTTACACATCTAGGTAACTGCATTTGAACGAGGTTCGGTCCGCAATATATGATTGAAGTTAATTGTCTTTGCATTGAAGATATGGAATCATTACCTTTTTGGAGAGCATTTCATCCTTTATACTGATCATAAGTATCTCAAGTGCTTATTCACTAAGAAAGAACTCAACATGTGACATCAGCGTTAGCTTGAATTCCTCGCATCATCTTATTTTGATATTCAGCATACCTCGGGAAAAGGGAACCGAGCTATTGAGCCTTGAGTCATAAGCAATTAGCGGTGGTCTCCTTGATGCTTGTAAAATGGAACATCTTATAGACTTTCATTTTTTTGACACTCGAGATTGTGCACCATCTCAGGTTCCCTATTTTTATTATTCAGTATGGATACATGACCCAGCTTATTGGATCATACTACGGAGGCACAACGGACCGATCCATATATTGTACCTCATATTCAGAATTGTCAGACCGAGTCCCGTGATGAGTAGTTATTGGACTTCAGTGTTGACTTGGATGGCTGTCTTAGCACGAAGAATCATTTAGTTGTGACTCCAATTTCTAGTCTTAAGCAGGACATTCTAGCTGAGTGTCACCGTACTAAGTATCTTGTGACGGCCCGCCCCGCACCAGCCGGCATTTCCTCCGAAAGTGCGCTGTACACATGCCCGACTAACACAGAATGGTCGCCAAAGAAAGGAAAGAAGAGAATGAACTAATCGAAACCTGTAGAATGTCTCATAGCGCATGAAATAAAATATAATAATAACATAATCTTGACATAAAACAGGAGAGACAGTGCATAAGCTGAAAACTAAACCAACATAGCAGCGGAAATCCAAATACAACTTATGATCCAGCATCATTATTACAACTTTAAACTGACCCTAAAGCAAAAGAAAGCTAAAGTAGAAGATGCACTACTAATGCCCAAGCAGTGATCTTCAACAACACAAGGAGAATATCTATATGTATCATACGTGGAAGACTCCTGCTCGTCTCCGGATCAGCTACTCGTGCATACCCAGCTAACCTGTCTCTAGTCTGCTCATGAGAGCACCCAGAGTAATAAGAAGAGACATAAAACTCTGGGTTAGACAAAAAAGTCTGGTATGAGCGATAAGCAGCTAAACAGAACAATAACAGGTATATTAAACCATACCTGAACCTGGAACTGCAACCAAAAAGTTAGCACTACATACCGTACAATACTCTGAGGTGCCACAAAGCAAATGGTGTAAAGATAATGGGGGTGGGGGTGTTCATGTCATAATGATGGTAAACAAATCAACCATAGCAATCATCCTCCCATCTCTCACTCAGTGCGTAAAGCATACGATGTCCACCACTGTGAATCACTAGACCCATCGAAGTAGTGACGGAGTTCGACTTGTACAACTACTGCTACTACCAAGCTTACCACATGGAGTCATGACCAAATCTTTAAAATGACCCCACTTCATTGGTCTATAGCTCTTTAGTCGTACCTAGACCACTATGGCCCTGAATCCGTTCACGTACTCCCTATACATAGTGATTTAAAGTTACAGACATCGACAACCCCTTAGCACATGTCCCGCAGCAAAGCCCAATCATGAAGCTCACTCATTGGTTCCCATCTGGATCCTGAGTCAAAGCTCCTCATTTGGACTTCCTTTGCATCTCGAGCTTTGGTTGAATTGGAATTGGCCTTCAGAAGAGCCGTCATGTAGAAATAGAAGTACACGTCCGGTTCGGTTCGGTCACCATCGCTCGTTTCGGTTCGGGTTCATCTCCTCCATGCGGTTCGGTTCAGCTTCTCACATGTAGCTCGGTCCGGTCAGGTGGTAAAGTGCCAAGGTCCCCCTTATAGTGTCAAGTTCCGATCCGATCCAACCTTCCTTGTTGTCTCTTCCGTTTGCACGCCTCAGAAGATACCTGCTCCGGTTCGGTTCGGTAGCCGATCCGATCCCACGCCCTAGCTCCGATCCGATCCCCTTTTTGTCTCTCCGATCTGATCCCCTGCCCAACTCCAACTCTAAGCAAATGGCCTTCCTTCTCGCCAAGCCCCTTATGATAAGTTCCAATCCGAATTGATTCCACTTTCCCGGTTCTCCTATCTGATCCGAGCTCAATAGTCCGATCCGGTCCGGTTCGAAACCCTGCATATTTCCTACGACTTTCCAGCGACTGTTTTACGCCATACGACGGCTATTTCGACCAATCTAACAGTTCTAATCAATCACAAAACATACCATACAGTTATAGCAACATAGAGAATCAACCATAAACATCAAAACAACAACCATAGCATGTAAATTGGATAAAACATAGCCAAAATCCCATATTTTCCCTTAAGCAAGTTTAGGCAAAACTAATTATATGATTAGCAAAACCTAATCAAATTAACCCAAGTTTCTAACAGAGGTCTAAAACATCATCTAAGAATTTATAAATATTTTTCCAGAATTTATTAGTGTATAAATTCGCTAATCAACACTAATTACCCTTAATTAACCATAATTAATGAGGAACTATGCAAATTACTCACCTTAGCCACAAATAAAACCTTTAGAACTGAAACTCTAATGTTTGGGCGTGAATACCAATGCAACACAGCAGCTCTACCTCGATTCTTGTGCTAATCCGACTTGATTTGATGTTGTTAAGCTTAATCTTTGATTAGAAAGTGATTTGGAGGTATTTTAGAGGTTGGATACCATTGTTAGGTTGAAGAGAGGGTTTGTGGCGGCTGTAAAATCAGTGAAAAACTGAAATCCTAACCCTAGCAGCCCACAAATACCTCTAATCCCGAAATCCCCCATTGGGCCTAGCTATTAATCATCCGGTTAAGCCCAATTAAGTTGTTTTTCACTATCTGAAACTTGTTTCAGCCATATCTCCCAAACGGTAAGTCTGTTTGGCTAATGTGACCACTCTACGGAATCGTAAACCATCATTTGGAGCCAGTGGAAGTGGTTTTAGGTCAAAACTCATTTCCAATCAAGAGTTATGGCCAATGAGTATCGGCTAGGGCAAAACAGTCATTCTAGAATCGGCAAAAATCATGAACATGGGAAATGGCCCCATTAGTCATCTCCCAAAGTTACATGACCATACGACTTCGTATGCAAAAGAAATAAATATTCTACGATCCTTCGATGCGTAAAATGTGGGTCATTACACTCTCCCCCCTTAAGAAATTTCGTCCCCGAAAATCCTTAATCCAAAACATACAAAGGATCCTGCATGCCTACCAGCCACAAACGACAATCAAACATGCAAAACAAACAAAACAAGCCTATCCTAGCATGCAGAAAGACTAAATCAAAATTGAAATCTTACCAGCAAAGAGTTCTGGATACGTCTCCCTAATGCCGTCCTCTGTCTCCTAAGTACAGTCATTCTCGTTCTCGCCCCACTGGACTTTGACTAGATTCACCGCTTTCCTTCGAAGTTGCTTCGTATCGTTCCCAACAATATGCATAGGCTTGCGATTCCCAACCGCCTCGGGTTCAACTTCGGTATCATCCAACTGATCAGGTGAAATAGTCACATCTGGGTCGTGCACGAACTTCCTTAACTGGGAAACATGAAATACGTTGTGAACTCCTGCCATCTTCTCTGGTAATTCAACTTTGTATTCCAAATTCCCAATTTGCTCAAGAACTGGGAATGGACCAACAAATCTTGGTGCTAACTTGCCTCTCCTGCCAAATCGTATCACGCTCTTCAATGGAGAAATCTTGACCAACACCAAGTCGCCAATGGAGAACTTTAATTCTCTTCTCCTCTTATCAGCATAACTCTTCTGCCTATCTTGGGCAGCCTTCATTTGTTGTTGGATAATCATAATCTTAGCTGAAGTTTCTCTTATCACATCGGGTCCAAGCTCAAACTTCTCACTAGTTTCTACCCAACATGACAGTGAGTTGCACGGTCTTCCGTACAAAGCTTTAAACGGAGCCATACCAATACAAGATTGATAACTATTATTATATGCAAACTCTACTAGATGCAAATGGTCATCCCATGATCCACCAAAATCCAATACACAAGCTCTTAAGAGATCTTCTAACACTCGATTCACCCTCTCTGTCTGTCCGTCGGTTTGAGGATGATATGCGGTGCTGAGATGTAGTTCTGATCCTAATGCCTCTTGTAAACTCTTCCAAAATCCACTAGTGAACAACGGATCTCAGTCACTCACAATGCCTTTGGGTATTCCATGAAATCTCACTACCCACTTTATATACAGTTCCGCTAATTTAGCTGTTGTCCTGTTTGACTTGACGGGTATAAATCTTGCACTTTTGGTCAATCGGTCCACAATCACCCAAATGCTATCATGGCCCGATCTAGTCCTTGGTAACCCAACAATGAAATCCATTGACACCTATTCTCATTTCCATTCTGGAATTTCTAATGGTTGTAACAAACCACTAGGCTTCTTTTGCTCAGCTTTAACTAGTTGGAAATTCATGCATTTGGATATAAACCTCCTAATGTCTCTTTTCATCCCTTCCCAGTAGTAGGTCTGCTTCATGTCTCGATACATCTTGTTACCACCGGGGTGTATAGTCATTTTTGAGTGATGACATTATCTAAGCACTTTATCTCTTAATCCATTGACATTGGGTACAACCAGTCTTCCATTCTTTCTAAGCCATCCATCTCGATCAAGCCCATACTTATTCTTCTCTCCATCAATTCCCATCTTTAACTTTGAGAAGATTTCTAATAGGTTGGGATAGTTCCTCTCACTGGAACCAATCCTCTCAATCAAAGTGGGTCTGATCATCAAACTTGCTAACATTTCTGGATCCAATTCGCACTTTGGTCTGAAATCATACCCAGTGATGTACTCCAGTTGCTTCCATTCTAGAAACTAGCCCCTAAACTGGCATGTCTCCTACTCAATGCATCAGCTACCGCATTGCCCTTTCCTGGTGTGTATGCGATATCAAAATCATAGGAAGCTAAGAATTCTAACCACCTTTGTTCTCGGAGATTTAGATCCTTTTGAGAGAAAAGATACTTTAACGATTTATGATCGGTAAAAAACTCGAATTTTTCTCCTAAGAGATAATGTCTCCACATCTTCAATGCAAACACGATTGCTGCCAATTCCAAATCATGGGTAGGGTATCTTTTCTCATGCGGTTTCAGTTGCCGACTTGCATAAGCTACAACCCTACCTCCTTGCATCAATACAGCACCTAGCCCTGTGCCACATGCATCCGTATATACTGTCATCTCTTCATTCCCCTTAGGAATGACTAACACTGGTGCACATGCCAACTTTTCTTTTAGGCTCTTGAATGCATTATCGCACTTTTCGTCCTAGACGAAAGCTTGATTCTTCTTGGTCAACTGAGTCAAAGGTGCTGCTATCTTGGAGAAGTCTTGGATAAACTTACAATAATATCCAGCTAACCCCAAGAAACTTCTTATGCCCATTGCATTCTTGGGCATAGACCAATCTTGTACCGTAGCCACCTTCGCAGGATCTACGGCAATACCATTCTCTGAAACAGCATGGCCCAAGAATCTCACTTCCCTCCTCCAGAAGTGACACTTAGAAAACTTTGCTTTCAATTGGTGTTTTCTCAACACCTCCATCACTATTCTTAAATGTTCCTTGTGTTCTTCCTCTGTCCTCGAATAGACCAAAATATCATCCACGAACACAAGGACAAACTTATTCAACTGATCTTTGAATACCCTATTCATAAGATCCACAAAATATGTTGGGGCATTGGTCAGCCCGAATGGCATGACCAACCACTCATAAAATCCAGACGGCGTCTGAAATGCCATTTTAGCCATACTCTCAACTTCCACTCTAAGCTGATGAAAACCTGTCGCGAGATCCAACTGAGAGAATACTATCGTGCCACTCAACTGATCAAACAAATCATCTATCCGCGGTAGAGGATACTTGTTCTTCCTTGTCACTTTGTTCAACTCGCGGTAGTCTACACACAAACGAATGGAACCATCCGCCTTGGCAGCAAACACAACTGGTGCTCCCCATTCAGAAACACTCCTTATGATAAATCCCTTCTTCAAAAGATCGCTGACTTGCACCCCGAGCTCTCGCTGCTCCCTTGGTGCCATATGACGAAGTGGCATCACTATAGGTCTGGCATCTTTCACTAAATCAATACGGAACTCAATCTCTCGGTGTGGTGGAAGCCCGGTCACTTCCTCGAAAACATCCGGATACTGGCCAACCATGGGCAAACCTAACAACTCACTATGTGGGATGTCGAGGGAATTTAGAAAACTAGCCATTACCCCATCATCGGGTAGACCACCAAACACTACCCTCTGCCCATCATCCGCTCTAGCTGTCACCAAAAAGCACTCACAGTCTACCACCACCCCATATCTTTGGAGCTAATCGACTCTCAAAATAATGCCAAACCCAGTAAAGCCCAAAACAAAGCAATCACAAACAAACATACATACAAGACTCGATAAGACCACATTACGACAAATTATACTAAGGTTAGTCGAACCACAAATCGGGTTCGTCACTACTAAAGGTTATCGACAATCTCGGGCTCCAATCCCAACCTATCTACCAGGTCACTAGATATGAAAGAACTGGAAGCTCCGGTATCAAACAAAACTCTAACAGGAACATCATAAATGGAAAGCATACCTTGAATAACGACATTCTTTCCCTTCTCCGCCGCATTTGGGGCATTCGACGAAGAAGGAATAGCATTAAGGGAATATTCTTTCACCATCTGCTTTTCTTTATGGGGTTGCGGACACTTGTCCTTGTAATGTCCCACTTGGCCACAATTGAAGCACTTCCTATTCGCTGGCTTAGCCCGACAATTACTAGCATAATGGCCCTTCTTACCACAGCTGAAGCACTCAACATCTTTCTTATTCTTTTTCTGGCCATCCTTATTCTGGTTCTGCTTCCTCTTATTCTGAGAACCACTCTTGCCTCCACCACTTGCTTGCGGCTTTGGCTCCTCTGTAGATGCAACCTCATTCTTCGACTTAGGGTAAAGACTCTCTGACCTCAATGCTTTTCCCACAATCGATTCAAACGTCTCATCGATGTGGTTAATAAGCCTTTCCCCCAAGTACTGATCCAAGCCAGTTATGAACTTCTTATTCTTCTTCTCAGCAGTATCAATAAGAGATAACCCATACTTTGACAAAGTGTCGAATTCGGCAATATACTCCGAGACAGCTCTGCAATTCTGTTTGAGTTCCAAGAATTTCTTAAACATCACTGACTTCTGAGCAGCTGGAATGAACTTATCGCTAAAGCGAACCTTAAGCCAATCCCAGGTAATCTGATCTTCGGGAGTAGCTGCCTTTATAGCATTCCACCAATTCATTGCCCGTCCTTGCAGCTGACGGGATGCTAGCCTTCTCTTCATCGCATCCTCGATACCCAATTCTTTGAAGATACGCTCGCAGCTATCCAACCAATCCTGAACAACCGTAGCCGATTCCGTTCCGTGGAACGGCTTCCCGCGAAGACTAGTATAATTCTTATTCAGCTTGGCGAAACCGGCCCTAGACGCCTGCACTATCGGACCACCACCATTACCACCATTGGGAGCTGCCCTCTACACATCCCTAAGCATCTCCCTCATGAGGTCAGTAAACATCGTCCTCATGTCAGTAGCATTCCCATTATTGGCTCCTCTACCGGCACCTCTTGCGTATCGGCTCATCGTTCAATCTGTAAAGAGAAAACGATTAACCATCTCCATAGTGGTGCTAGTATAGTGCGACTTCATCCTTAGCTAAACTAATACTATATATATAGCTTTTAAAAATCAAAATAATCACAAATACGCACTCTCATATATGTATACTATCTCTCCCTAATGACTTCCCTAGGTTAAGTACGCAACCTGGCTCTGATACCAAGTGTGACGGCCCGCCCCGCACCAGTCGGCATTTCCTCCGAAAGTGCACTGTACACATACCCGACTAACACGGAACGGTCGCCAAAGAAAGGACAGAAGAGAATGAACTAATCGAAACCTGTAGAATGTCTCACAGCGCATGGAACAAAATATAATAATAACATAATCTTGACATAAAATAGGCGAGACAGTGCATAAGCTGAAAACTAAACCAACATAGCAGCGGAAATCCAAATACAGCTTATGATCCAGCATCATTATTACAACTTTAAACCGTCTCTAAAGCAAAAGAAAGCTAAAGTAGAAGATGCACTACTAATGCCCAAGCAGTGATCTTCAACAACACAGGGTGAATATATATATGTATCATACGTGGAAGCCTCCTGCTCGTCTTCGGATCAGCTACTCGTGCATACCCAGCTAACCTGTCTCTAGTATGCTCGTGAGAGCACCCAGAGTAACAAGAAGAGACATAAAACTCTGGGTCAGACAAAAAGTCTGGTATGAGCGATAAGTAGCTAAACAGTACAATAACAGGTATACTAAACCATACCTGAACCTGCAACCAAAGAGTTAGCACTACATACCGTACAATACTCAGAGGTGCCACAAAACAAATGGTGTAAAGATAATGGGGGTGGGGATGTACATGTCATAATGATGGCAAACAAATCAACAATAGCAATCATCCTCACATCTCTCACTCAATGCGTAAAGCATATGATGTCCACCACTGTCAATCACTAGACCCATCGAAGTAGTGACGAAGTTCGACTTGTACAACTACTGGTACTACCAAGCTTACCACATGGAGTCATGACCAAATCTTTACAAATGACCCCACTTCATTGGTCTATAGCTCTTTAGTCGTACCTAGACCACTATGGCCCTGAATCCGTTCACGTACTCCTTACACATAGTGATTCAAAGTTACATACATCGACAACCCCTTAGCACACATCCTGCAGCAAAGCCCAATCATGAAGCTCACTCATTGGTTCCCATCTAGATCCTGAGTCAAAGCTCCTCATTTGGACTTCCTTTGCATATCGGGCTTTGGTCGAATTGGAGTTGGCCTTCAGAAGAGCCGTCATGTAGAAATAGAAGTACACGTCCGGTTCGGTTCAGTCACCCACGCTCGTTTCGGTTCGGGTTCATCTCCTCCATGCGGTTCGGTTCAGCTACTCACATGTGGCTCGGTCCGGTCCGGTGGTAAAGTTCCAAGGTCCCCCTTATAGTGTCAAGTTCCAATCCGATCCAACCTCCTTTGTTATCTCTTTCGTTTGCACGCCTCAGAAGATGCCTGCTTCGGTTCGGTTCGGTAGCCGATCCGATCCCACGCCCTAGCTCCAGTCCGATCCCCTTTTTGTCTCTCCGATCTGATCCCGTGCCCAACTCCAACTCTAAGCAAATGGCATTCCTTCTCGCCAAGCCCCTTATGCTAAGTTCCAGTCCGAATCGAGTCCACTTTCCAGGTTTTCCAATCTGATCCGAGCCCAATAGTCCGATCTAGTCTGGTTCGAAACCCTGCATATTTCCTACGACTTTCCAGCGACTGTTTTACGCCATACGACGACAATTTCGACCAATCTAACAGTTCTAATCAATCACAAAACAAACCATACAGTCATAGCAACATAGAGAATCAACCATAAACATCTAAACAACAACCATAGCATGTAAATTGGATCAAACATAGCCAAAATCCCATATTTTCCCTTAAGCATGTTTAGGTAAAACTAATGATATGATTAGCAAAACTTAATCAAATTAACCCAAGTTTCTAACAGAGGTCTAAAACATCATTTAAGAATTTATAAATATTTTTCCAAAATTTATTAGTATATAAATTCGCTAATCAACACTAATTACCCTTAATTAACCGTAATTAGTGAGGAACTATGCAAATCACTCACCTTAGCCTCAAATAAAACCTTTAGAACTGAAACTCTATTGTTTGGGCGCGAATACCAATGCAACACAGCAGCTCTACCTTGATTCTTGTGCTAATCCGCCTTGATTTGATGTTGCTAAGCTTAATCCTTGATTAGAAAGTGATTTGGAGGTGTTTTAGAGGTTAGAGGCCATTGTTAGGTTGAAGAGAGGGTTTGTGGCCGCTGTAAAATGAGTGAAAAACTGAAATCCTAACCCTAGCAGCCCTCAAATACCTCTAATCCCGAAATCCCCCATTGGGTCTAGCTGTTAATCACCCGCTTAAGCCCAATTAAGCTGTTTTTCACTATCTGAAACTTGTTTCAACCATATCTTCCAAACGGTAAGTCCATTTGGCTAATGTGACCACTCTACGGAATTGTAAACCATCATCCGGAACCAATGGAAGTAGTTTTAGGTCAAAACTCCTTTCCAATCAAAAATTATGGCCAAAACAGTATCGGCTAGGGCAAAATGGTCATTTAAGAATCGGCAAAAATCATGAACATGGGAAATGACCCCACTAGTCGTCTCCCAAAGTTACATGACCATACGACTTCGTATGCAAAAGAAATAAATATTCTACGATCCTTCGATGCGTAGAATGCGGGTCGTTACATATCTATCCACCCTGCCAGCTGCAAAATGTATGTTGACATGCGTTGCTTATATTTCTTGGATGGCAAGAAGCGAGACATGATAAGTTAGGTAAGTAATTATATGACTTATTAGCACGTGAAGGCTGAGCATTAGAAACCTAGTGTTTTCCTTTAGCCTTTGGAGGTCCCGTAGTGTAAGTGGGATACGATTTCGATGGATTTTAGTAATGGCTTAGCTCATTCTAGTTTGGGCCACAGTAGCATTTGGGTGATCGTGGATCGTGTTATTAAGCCTGCACATTTCTTCCCATTAAATCTAATAGGAAGACATTTTCTCTTTCGAAACCATATATTAAACAAGTTGTATGATACACTGTATTCCCAGTTCCATTATACGTGATCGTGATACACTCTTCACTAGTCATTTTTTGGAAGTTTCTTTAACAAGTTTTGGGCACAAAGCATAATTTCAGTACAATCGATCACCCATAGCCCAATGGATAGACTGAGCTGGTGAATTATATCTTAGAGGATTTACTTTGTGCATGTACATTAGACTTTGGTGGTTCTTACGAGGATCATATTCCTCTCGTCGAGTTTAATTACAATAACAACTATGAATATGGTACCGAGCTAGTTTCTTTTGAAGCCTTATATGGAAAGCCATGTCGTTCTCCTTTTCGTTGGGTAGATTCTGGGGATCATTCGTGAGGCATCTGAGAAGATCATTTTGATTCGAGAGAGGATGAAAGAGGCATAAATTTATCGCAAATCCTACATGGACAACCATAGGAAGCCTCTTGAGTTCTTAGTTTGTGATTTTGTCTACATCCGTGCATCTCCTTTGAAAGGAGTCACATACTTCAGTCAGGCTAGAAATTTGTATCCCTGATTTATTGGGCCATTTCATATCATTGAGCATATCGGTCCAGTAGCTTATCGAGTAGCACATTCCGCTAGATTTTCTTGTGTTCATGACGTATTTCACATCTCTCAGCTTGGAAAGCGTCTACATGATTCGATTCTGTAATTAACACTCATGTGTTAGAGGAGCTTGAGGTCTCACCTGATCTTTCTCATGTGCAACACCTCATGCATGTTCTTGCTTCAGAGGTAAACGCCCTTAGAACAAGTATGTGCCGCTAGTGAAAATTAAATGGTTCAAAAATCCTAGTGACTGTTCCTGATTACCCATCTTCTCGTAGTGGAGATGAGAAAAGTTTAAACTCAAGCTTATGAATTTATTTATCTATTTTCTGTTGTAGATGGAATAAATTGAGTAGATAAAACTTTTCCCCAAGGAAATTGGGAGGACATAATTTTGTAAGAAAGGGAATCTGTAACAACCCTGACATTGCGATTACCAATAATAACGATTAATGAATTATAATTTATTAATTGAGAACTGAATGTTGTTTATAAAGATAATTTAATTTTTTACCTAAGTTGAATTTGATGGTTGGGTTTGAGTTAACTTTGGGATTTGGAGAAATTAGATGTTTAATCATTTATAATGATTAAATAAGATGTTTGGGCAAATACATTGAATCTTGAGGCTAAAGTGTAGCAAATAAATAAAAATGTGTAGAATAAAGTTCTAGAAAACTTTATAATGTGAAATTAGAATAAAATAAGTATTTATTTGATTTTATTGTGGCATATCGCAACAAATTGCAATATATTTGGATATAATGTACTTTGTTGCTAAATATATTTTCTAACCATAATTGAGTTGAAAATAAAATGTAAAAATGTAATATTTATGAGAAATCAATATTTATATGAGAAGTTAATATTTATATGTTAAAATAGTTTTAATATGATTGTACAAGTTATTTGTGTCAAAATGTTGTGTTTTGTACATACAAATGTACAATTTGCTGATAAAATTTAAATTTTATGCTAAAATGAACATATTTGTTATAAAAATATTTTAAAACATGCTTGTATAAATTTTTGTAAAGATATAAAATGTTAAAATTGTAAGCATTAAGCTATACAGTTTAAATTAGTAGTTAAAATAGTTCAAAATGGGATAAATTAGTTTAAAGAAAGCCTAATTAAGTAAAATGGCCTAAATTAATTACCTAAGCTCTAATGGGCCATCAATTAAGCTCTAATTGGGTAATTAGAAAGGGAAGGATTTGCAAAAGAAGGAAACATCGTTCATTTCCTTCTCTTTATATTCTTCTCCTAAAAAACAAAAGATATTATAAAAGAAAATAAGAAAACTCTTCTCAAAGCTCAAACCTCCACTATAAATTCAGATTGAAAGCTAAATCAAGTTGCAAACCCAAACTACAACCAGGTAATCTCTTCAAAACCTAGTTTTATTCAATTTTTACCTTAGTTTGTAACATTTATTACAATATGAGAAATCTTGTTGCATGTTGATGTAAACCATGTTTGTAACAACCCCGAAAATCAGAACTAATTTTAAAAATTATTTTAAGAAAATTTTGTTAGAAAATGCGTCAAAATTTAAAAATTCCATTAGTAAATTATTGTATATATGAAAATGATAATAATAATAATAATAATACCGTAAAACTTTTAATGTTATCTATGTAATAACACATGATGTTTAATACTATATGTTTTGAAAATTGAAAAGTTGCAAACTTTCTAATAATTATCATTAAATAATCTAGCATTTATCTCATGTATTTATTCTCTCCTCTTTCTACTCTTTTATCTATCATTCAAATTCATTTAGAAACAAAGCTATTCCCTTTATTTCTCCTTTTCTTCATCCCTTCTCTTTATATCTACAATCTTCAAATCTTAAAATAAAATAAAATAAAAGCCTACAAAACTATATGCATATTTCTATGATTTACTCTTATTAGTCCAATTAAATATGTCCCCTAAATTATGTTATTTAATATTACGTGTTTTGAAATTTAAAAAGTCACATAACTTCCTTATAGTCATCATTAAAACAATAAATTATGCATTCATTACTTTCCGTTATTCTCTTTCTATATGTAATTTTCTTTTGAATTTTTAATAAGAAATAAAGGTAATAAATGTTGATTAGACTAACATGACATGTCTAGTCTACTAATTTATTCACTTGTAACCTACTACATATGTAGAGACTCAAGTGAGGAATAAAATAAAGTATATAACCAAATATATATATATATATACACACACATTATATGAAAATATGTATAGGCGTTGTATGAAAATATACATATATAATATATGAACATACACAAATGCGATATATAAAATGGTCATGAAATGAAATATTCATTAGTTAGTTAAAAATATATTTTGTTAGACAAAAGCATCACTATTAGCGTATTAGTGAAATATAAAATCATAAATAAAGGAAAGCCGCCTCTTTCATAAAATAAATAAAATTTGAAATCATATTCAATGAGGCATGTCATTCATTGCAAGAAAAACAAAAAAGGAAAAATAATAATAATAATGACAGTGATATCAATAATTGATGCATGTGCTTCATTCATATCCTTTAATTCTTTATGTTCTCTCTCTTCTTTTCGTATACATATATGTCATACTATATACCTTTTATAAATAGAAGAAGAAGAAAAAAGAGAAAAAAAAGGATAAGATAGACAATATTTAATATATTATTATTATATATTGACCTTTATCTCACATAAACTAACACCTCATCCCTATCAATTAATTTAATTCTTTTGTAACGTGCAATATATGGTTAGCAGGCCTTTACTGAATTAAAGAAGTAAATAATTAATTAATTTATAAATACCCTAGAATAATCAAACCCTAATTCATATCATAGTCACCGCCACCCTATCCTTCAATGGTCACTCTTCTTCAAATTTCCTTCATCAGTTTCTTCTAATCCATCACATAATTTACGAAAATTATAAAGCCAATATTGGAGAGCACCACGAGACCTCTATAGTCAGCGGTCAAGATCATTGAAGGCGGCCTCAATCAGGGTGCGATTTGGAATGAGGAACGGCAATTTTGGGTTGAGCGGTTTTAAAAAGATAACGACGGGTTTTGAGAAGAAAGGTTAAGGGATTTTAATTTTTAATTAATTATATAATTAATATAATCAATGTTCGTAACGTCGTATCTCTCTCATACAAGGTCGGAATCGGATGAAACGAAATGCGTTGGAATCATGACGACGAGATCTGCAATATGGAACTGACTAGAGCTGAAATGGAGCATGTTAGAAATTCAGATAAAATCATGGTGAGATCTCTATTTTAAAATAAAATTAATTATTAATCGCAATGTGAAATTTATATTTATACTACACAGAATTCATATTGGTGTTGTATAAAAATGTAATTGTTTGTTTGTGGTTACGTTGAACAACTGAATTGAATTGTGTATATTCATGTTTGTCAAAATGTATGCATACAATAAAAACCATATTTTTATTGTATATTATAAATAAAAACATGTTAATACATGTTTGGCATTAAAAGTCATTTTCTTATGTTAGATTAGGAATATAATAAAACATGTTAATACATGTTTGGAATTAAAAAGTCATTTTCTTATGTTAGATTAGAAATAAAATAAAAACATGTTATTACATGTTTTGCTATTTAAAAAGACATTTTTAATATGTTAGCATAGAATAAAAAGAAAAACATGTTATTACATGTTTTGCTATTTTAATAGACATTTGTAATATGTTAGTGTAAAATAAAAAGAATCCATTTTACTACATGTTTGGGTAAATAATAAAGATTACATTTTTAGTACATATGATGATCATTAAAAACGTGTCATTTTTTGTAAAATCATGTCATGTTATTTAAATATGTCATTTTTGAAAAATCATGTTATGTTAGAATTAAAATATCATTTTAGTTACATTAGATTAAAAATAACATTTTTGTTAGAAAAGTTACATTAGATTAAAAATAATATTTTTGTTAGAAAAGTAACATTAGATTAAAAAAAATATTTTTGTTAGAAAAGTTACATTAGATTAAAAATAACATTTTTGTTAGAAAAGTTACATTAGATTAAAAATAACATTTTTGTTAGAAAAGTTACATTAGATTAAAAATAACATTTTTGTTAGAAAAGTTACATTAGATTAAAAATAACATTTTTGAATGTTACATTAGATTAAAAATAACATTTTTGTTAGAAATGTTACATTAGAATAAAATTAACATTTTTGTTAGAAATGTTATATTAGATTAAAAATAACATTTTTGTTATAAAATTATCATTTTATATAAATTGTCGTGTTAGATTAAAAATAACATTGTTGTTATAAAAATGTCAATTTAGATAAAAATGTCATGTTAGATAAAAATTGATATTTTAGATAAAAATGTCATTTTAGATAAATGTCATGATAGATAAAAATATCATTTTAGATAAAAATGTCATGTTAGGATAAAATTGTCATTTTAGATAAAAATTCCATGATGGATAAAAATATCATTTTAGATGAATATGTTATTTATGCTAGGGATGAAAATGTTGAAACTTCAAAATTCACATTTTTAATGTAAAGATAAAGTATGTAAAATATTTGTTGTGTTGATATTAATGTTGAAACATTAAAATTTACATTTCTAACGTAAAGCATGATTTATGTAAAATGATCATTGGTTGGAATATAAAAATGTTTAACAATAAAAAGTTTACATTTTTATTGTATATGAGAAAATATGAAAAATCAACATTTGTTTTGACTCAAGTCAACTAAAATTTTGTTTACATTAAAAATTACATTTTTAATGTAAGTTTGAATCATATAAAAGATTCAAGTTTATAAATTTTGTTTACATTAAAATTTACACTTTAATGTATGTATGAGTCATATTAAAAGATTCATTGTTTGAAAATTTGTTTTCACATTAAAATTTTCATTGTTAATGTAAAAATGCATCATTAGAAAAAGGTTCATTGCTTGAAAAATGTTTTTACATTAAAATTTACATTTTTAATGTAAATGAATCTTATGAAAATAAAATATTCATTGTGTAATAAAAATATATTCTGACATTGAAATTTACATTTTTAATGTAAATAAATCATTAGAAAAGGTTTCATTGTTTAATAAATTATGTTAACATTAAAATTACATCTTTAATGTAATAAAGGATTGATTAAAAAAATTAAACTTTGGTAAAAATGTGTTACAAGAAAGTACATTTTTAATGTACAAATGATTATATAAAAAGCTTAAAATTTGATTTTAATATGTTTACATTCAAAAGCTCATTTTTAATGTATAAAAAGATCATGTTTTGATAAAAATATTTTTACATTAAAAAAGTTACATTTTTATTGTAAGTAGGAATAATTAAAATATGCATTGTTTAATATTAACATTTACATGTTATAGAAGTAGAAATATTCATTTGTTTGATATCAATATTAACATGTTAGAGAAGTAGAAAAATGTACATTGGTTTAACATTATTATTATTATTATGTTAGCGACGTTAGAAATAATTCAAACTGAATTTGATTGGTTAAATTTATTAACCAATGATGTATGTAAACTGTTGTTTGAAAACCCCACATGGGTATTGGGATGATATCTGTCATACACTAGTCCCGATGTTTAGTTATGTGTCAATCGATGGATTGACAATCTGTGATGAGCATTATTTATTTATTTTAATGCTCACACTGTTATAAATTTCACTCTGGATGTGAATGGATTGTTTATTGATTATTTCTCATTATTGTTATATACATGTGATGTATGAAATCCATATAACTGAAATTATATGGTAATTGATTGGGTCGCATTGCGATTCAGAATATTTTTAATGTAAAATATATTTAAAATAAAGAATCTTTTGAAATAAAGAATATTTTAAAATTATGAATATTTTAAAATAATATTCAGGTAAAATAAAATTATGATTTATATGTCCCTTTTCAGGTGAATATAAAAATAAAATAATGTGAAGCCGAATTAAGTAGCAAACGTTATTTTACCCCAAACGGGTTTATCGATCGATTTGATTTACTTTATAATGAACATCAAAAGAAATGATTTATAAATTAATATTTGGAAAATATAAATATTTTAATATGATAAAAATATAAAATATTCAGTTTTGTTTTAAAACTTAAAATGAAGTTAAAATCATTATAAATGAATTTATAATTAATTTACAAATATGTTTTAAATAGAAATAGATGAAATATATATTACACATATTTAATAGCCTAAATAGAACGCGCCGCGCAGTGACCGTTCGCGAATTTTGACCATTAACTTCAAATTGATGTAACGGGAGATCCGACCATCGGATTCTCCTAATACTGGAACCGTTTGGTTCGTATCGAAAAGGGCTTTCCAATGAACATCATAATTTTGAAATATAACAGTTAGATTTGGAGTTATGTCCAAATCAAATTTGAAAAAAGTCATTGTAAGTGCAGTTTGGTGGCCGTTATTGGAAACCGATTGTACAGGCCTTAATAAAATTATTAAAAATATGGAAAAATTATGTAAAATTATAATAAATGATCTGAAAAGATTTTTGGATAAAATTTCCATATTTGGAAAGATAAAAATATATTTTTATCGAAATGAACTAGTTATTAACTAGAATAAATTTTTTAAATTAAGATTTAACGAAATTTGCCAATTGATAAACATTTAAATGGAAATAAATAAATAAATTGTATTCTTGGGTTTATCGTAAATGGTGTCTTCAATAACACCGTTCTTAAACCCAGTTGAGAAAAGAATAAATCTTTTAATTAAGATTATTAGAGTTTCCAATTATATTTAGAAATTAGAATAAAATGAAATGTGAATTGGGTTTATTATGAACTGTGTTTTAAACGACATTTGTTCTTTAACTCAATTAACAGAGAAAATATAATTTGGAATTTATAAATCTTTCATTAAGATTTAAATTGAAATTTTCCAAAGTAATGTTTTTCAATTTAATATATTGGAATTGAATGGGATTCGATTTAATAATAATCGAGATGAGCTTCTGTAAAAGAAGACCGTTATTATATATGAAACTTAAAAGGCTCTACTGTTATTCCATTTATATTATTAGTCTGATACGGAAATTTATATCGATTATATATTGATTTGATTTCTGTGAAAATTCCATATTTATTGGAAGATGATTTTGGGTTTATCATGAACTGTGTTTTTAATGACATTGGTTCTTTAACCCAGTTAAAGACAAGATTAATTTCTTAAATTTGAATAATCATAAAGTTATGGTTTTTGATATTTAAAACCACATTGGAGTTTTAAAGAATCTTTAAAAAGAAGATTAAAGAATAAATTTAAAAGAATTTATCTTTGATAAAATTAATGGGAACCTTTCCCTAATAATGTGAATATTTATTTAAAAGAATATTTTGAATTGAAATGAGGCTATGATGTGTTTTATAGCACTTGTTTATTGATTATAAAATACGCGAATTATTCGGAAAGACCGGGTTCAACCCATTCTGAATAATTACTACGATGATTAAAAGTCGAAGATGAAGATGGTGGTTGAAGAACGGAGATCTTCACATCGTTTGGATGATCACTGATGTCTTGATTGGGAGGCATCCCAAGACAAGATAATAAGTGGTGATCGTCTAGACGTACTTGGAGATCGATGGATATGCGAGAACCTCTCTCCCCTGTATTGGACATATGGGACGAGGAATAAGGTGTCTCCGGTTTCGTTTAGACCCAGAACGAACTTGTAAATGGATGATATGTCTGACGTTGTATTCATTTATGTTGTATTCGTTGATTTCTGCTAAATATATATTTTGTTTGGTGGCGGAGAATTTATTCTCTTGCATAACACCTTTCTTTGAGATGTACGAGCTTAGAGGTTATATATTGGCAGAAATCAATGGCATGGTATTGATTGACAATGTGGCATGCTAAGATGCAAATGATCAAGGCTTATTGTTTAAAAGCAGGGACTTGTGGTTGATGATCAAAGCACAACTTTATTTAGCATAGCTTTGTGTAGCGTAACTTCACGAGCCTCACACCCAGGTAAGAGTCAGAAACGGGACAAGGGGACGCAGGGAGTGCACACGTTTCTTTCTGGCTAGAAGTGGTATCAAGGTTTTGCAAGCCCTAACATTTTACTTATGTGGATGATCTATTATGAGGCCACGGTTATATTGGTCGATAGTGACCAATTTATAGGTTCAATAGGACCGGGAAGCGTGTGTTCAGGCATAACTAATCCACTAAAGTATTTGTGGACCGGCTCTGCAGGATCAATGGGTTCGCCAGCGTCTGAACATTTGCTAGAGTGTCTCGAATCGGTAAGGAGATCATCCCTAGCCTTGACTCATGATGGAAACCCAACTTCCAATACGACACCATACGGTTTTGAATGTAAAACTAGTAAGGCGACATAGTATATGGTAGTTATGTCGTCTATGATTGATACATTATGATTGAAATGTTTTTGAAACATATATACACTAATAATAATATCAAATCCGTTTTATCGTATCAAGCATTTTTGACCATTATAAGGTAAAACTCTATCCTCCGTTTTGCGTTGCATTGTGTGATGGGACTTGAGTCTTATAATGGTTTCATTTTTCTAAAAAGCATTGCGTTGTTTAATGATTTACTTTATTTCATGCACTGGCGATCCAAAGGAGTAAAACCGTTCCGCATTAGCGTCGTAGTCCTGTGATTAGCCTTATTATTACATAAGTTAAGTAAGATTTCTCATACCAGTCCCATGACTGACCTGCAATTTGTTTCACTTTGCAAACTCGGGTGCCCTCTTTTCCACACAGGTAGTCGAGTAGCTTATTTTGTAGATATATTGAGCAGGATTATGGATTGAAGCTTAAAGCTATGTCTAGAGCATTGATAGTCTCCGCTGTGATTAGTTTTTTTGTTCCACTGCACAGTATTAAGTTATTGTAATTAATCTTCCGCTGTATTATTATTTATCGATGTACTCTGATTTATTTTGCACTCTGATGTAACATTACTATGATGTTTATAAAAGTCTGCTATTATTTGTTCTAATGTGTTTTATGCCCAAAGTTAGCGTATTCAGGTTTTTGAACGGTCTTAGTCAATTTTGCGATCGATTAGGTCCGGGCGAAATCCGAATTGTTACAATGTTTAAGGTAGCCGAGTGCCTGTCTAAATCAAGCATAAATCTCAACTCTTATACAAATTTTCTACTATAAATTGCCATAAATTTCCAAATCCATGAGTATAACTTATGCATTCTACTTTATATAGTTGTTTGTAACCATATTATATTGTTTAAGTGAGAAACCATATCTCTGTAAACATAAAAATTGAATGTTATGTTTACAGTAGAAAATTTGCTCATTGCCCAATTTTGTAACATTATAACTTGTTCATTTCTTTCTAAAACCATGCAAAATCTTTTTAAAATGATAGTATTACAGCGGGTATTTGTGCATGTCAAATTCGAAGTCATTTCGACCTATGAATCATATTGAAATGCTGTGTCAAACTTTGAATAAGAAAAGAAAACATGCCTGGGTGAAATCTCGTCACCCAGGTCAACCTAAGGCTTCTCAGAGTCTACTTATAGGTCCATCTATATGTTGTTAAGGTCGATTTGGGTGTCAGTCTGTAGAGTTTGGGGTCTACTCCTGTAGTGTAAAATTGCACAGGCAATTTTTCTCTGTGTATGTGATAGTTGCTCCTTGTTTTTGAATGTTTTTTCTAAGTATTTTCTTGTTGATCTTGATGGGTTTTGAGATGAATTCGTGAAATGTTTCGTAGGCTAAATCCTATAGTAGATGAGCCAATGTTGTCACCAATTTGTACACTGAATTGGAGAAGTTTTATGTTATTTTTGTTGTTGATTTCATGAAATTTCCGACACCGTGCCCGATTTATAGAACGATTTCAATAAAGAATATATACATATAGATATATATCGCTTTGAGACAGATGATTCTCTATGTTTCTTTTTGAAAAAAAACCTCTCATTGATATAATATATACAATATTTTTTGATATATAATTTTTTAAGAAACAATTCATTAGATTTCATAATCATTTTATAAATTCGTCTTCTCAATCCATATTATATATATATATATAACTACACGTTTTTGCAACCTTTAAGAAAGCGAGAACGTGATTTAAATGATATAACAAATTAGGTAGTATGGGACGCGAAGACCAATTATATCGTTTATTCCAGACTCGTTGATTGAAGTTGCTATTTTTCGTTATGAAGTAGCCTGACTAATAGTAAATCGAATAGTGAAAAAGTGTGGTATGAGGCATATTGTTTTCATCGTTGTAATTATTGTTTGGGAGTTTTTGACACATTCTGTTGTTTTAATTGCCAATACTTGGATAGTTGGGTCCTATATACATATATTTAGCTATTAAGCTAATTATGGACCGTTGGATCCTATTTGAGACTGTTGGGTCTTCTACAGGTAGTATTTGGCAGCCTGTTGGGGCGCTTATTGGCCTGTTGGGGCCTTTATATATATATATATATATATATATATATAGAGAGAGAGAGAGAGAGAGAGAGAGGAGGGTTCCGCTACACCTCTTATATTGCACGTGAACTCTCCTCCTTAATCTTCATCACCCATTTCCCCACTCATTTCTTAGTGGGAAGAGAGAGAATGAGTGGGGAAATGGATGGTAGAGATTAAGGGGGAGAGTTCACGTGCAATATAAGAGGTGTAGTGGAACCCTTCTCATATATATATATATATATATATATATATATATATACAGTTGTTGAGCTAATATTTGGATTGTTAGGTCCTATCCTCTATGTCATTGCTTTTCTAGATTTCTTTACATTGATTTCTAGAATTTAAATGATTTTTGATTGTTTTCACCGTGTTGAGTTATTTATATAGCCTAAGCACTATCATGTTATTTATTATGGTTATTTCATTCTTATTGGTTTGAACTCTTGAATGGGTTCTACATGTTGTTGTAGTGATAATCACCATCTTGTTTCCATGTGTTATATGATTACACATCATTAGCTTGGCCTTTGTGCTTAGCAATATATTACCTACGGAAACCGTTATACCTTATGTTGTACCATGTTGAACCTACTCTTTCTTGTCTCGAGAAGAGTTACTCCTTATGATGATAGCTTCCTCTATGATGACCTACTGATGTTGTTTAAACTAGACTGACCCATGTATTATTACACTTGGGTCAATCCGAGTCATTTCAGGTTAGCACCAATGTAGATACCTATTCTATCTAGCATCTTCTTTTGGGCTGCTTATCACTTTTTGATCACTTAGGCAAGTTTTGGACTAGTCGCTTGGTTATTTTGTAGCATACTCTGGTACTTGTACATATTCTTTTAAGGGATTGATGTTGTATACATTATGTATTGTACATCCACTTATGTAAATTACTTTGTATTGTAGTTAATGTATGTATATACATGATCGTATTTGTTGTTTTGTGTTATGTGCTATTTATTTTTATTTTTGGATTGATCACTTGCCATTGTAGTATTGCACTATGTGAGAATTAAGTACGTCGATCCTTGCCAAAAAAGTATCGACATACTTGATACTTATTGAATATAAGACTTACGGATGGTAGCTCTTAACCCGTCCTATTCTCCGTATTAGCAGACGACGTTACTCATTAATGCTCTACGTTAATATAGGTATCGGGATAGTGCATCACAGCCGCTTAAATTTCCAAACCTAGTAGAAATATCTTTCGGTAATGAAGTCCGAAGCTACTCAGTGGTACTAGGGGAATCTGTGATAATATCTTTGTGAGTCTGCATATCCTAATGCTTCGAGATCATCCCATGTGTCTCATTATAAGATTAAACATAATACTTATTGGATTCTGTACCTTTCTCACTTGAAAGAAAAATAACCATCACCATCAATTTTCTCTTCTTCTTTTTTTGAGGTTATCACGACCTTGCCTTCATGATGCACTATCCCATCATCCTCCTCATCCGGAATCGGAGGCATCCCGATTTAATTTCTTATCTCGGTGCAAGGCTTATTGTTAGTAGTAGAAATAGTGGAAAATAATTGAATAGTTGGAAGAAAAACTTAAAGAAGAATGACTTGAAGTGTTTTAGTAATGCAACAGCTTTATTGCTTTCAAGTTGTAGTACACTATAACAATGTGCCTCTTCTTCTATTTATAGGCATCTTACAAAAGTTTTTTATTATTATTATTTGGAATATTCTAGATTTTACTTTCTAGACGCATCAAGTAATAATACATATTACAATTTGTTAAGTTCTCTAGAATTCTATAAATTTGTAGCACTGTCAACAATCCTTCTTGATGCAAATTTCGGACACTCCTAGCATACTTCGAAGTTGCTCAAATCTTGCTCTTGGCAGTGCCTTTGTGAAGATATCTGCAACTTGATCTTCTGTACTGCAGTACTTGAGGTGGATTTCTTTTGTTACTTCTACATCTCTGATGAAGTGATACTTTATAGCTATATGTTTAGTTCAGCTATGATGAACCGGATTCTTTGTCATAGCTATTGCTGATTTTTTATAACAGTAGATTGTAATAGGATGTTCTTGATGTTCACCCATTTCTTCGAGTATTATTCATAACCATTTAGCTTGACTTATTACTTCTGCTGCTGCCACATATTCTGCTTCTATTGTTGATTATGAAACTGTTGCTTGCTTGTTTGATGCCCACAAGAATATTCCTGATCCAAGTGAAAAAGCATAGCCTGATGTGCTTTTCATATCATCTACTGATCCCGCCCAATACTATCAGTGTAGCCAACCAACTTTGAATTGGTCACGGTTTTGTACCATATACCAAACTCCTTTGTTCCTTGTAAATACCTTAAAGTTCTTTTACCTGCTCCAAGATGAGTCTAGCTTAGACTCTGCATGAATCTTAATAAAAGACATGTAGCGTACATGATATCCGGTCGCGTAGTAGTAAGATATAATAGGCTTCCAATCAAAATTTTGTAGTCGACTTCTGGAGCTCCATTATCCTTTTCCAACTACTCATTTGTTACGAGCAGAGTAGTGACTGTTTGCAATCATTCATTCTGAATTTCTTCATTAGTTCTTCAGTATATTTCTTTTAGAGATAAATATCCCTTCCTTATGTTGTTTCACCTCAATACCAAGGGAGTAATTCATCAATCCAAGCTCGGTCATTTCGAATATTTTCATCATGTCTTCTTTGAATGCAGTTATCATCTTCATATTATTTCCCATGTATATAAGATCATCTACATATAGAGAGACAATGAGTGTATCATATTGACCTTGTGTCTTGAGGTGTAATGTTGGCTCACTCTTGCTCCTCCTAAATCCTTGATTTATGAAGCACTGATCAATTTTATCGTACCATGCCTGAGGTGCTTGCTTCAAGCCATATAGAGTCTTTCTTAGTCTTAGCACTTTATTTTCATTTCCCTTACAAAGTCTTGTGGTTGCTCCACATAGATCTCTTCTTCTAATACTCCATTTAGGAAGGCTGACTTGACATCCAGTTGAAAATTATTCCAACCTTTTTAAGCTGCAAGAGCCACTAAAGCTCTAATTGTGTCAAAGCGTGCAACTATAGAAAATGTCTCGTTATAATTGGCTCCATATTGCTATGAATATCCCTTTGCAATGAGCCTAACTATGAATTTGAATCGAGCCATTTGGGTTAAGCTTTGTCTTATAAACCCATTTCACTCCAATGATTTCTTTGTCTGTAGGACAATCTGCAAATTCCCAAGTATTATTCTTCTCAATCGTTTCTATCTCTTCTTTCATTGTTTTGACCCATACTTCTTGCTTAGATTCTATTTCATAGCTTTCAGGTTCAAGTATAGCCAAGTTGCAAGTTTCATATATGTCTACCAAAGATCTAACTCTTCTCGGAGTAGACTCTGGTGAGGGAGTTTATTATTGAGGAGGTAAAGGGGGAATACTTTGTTCTTTTATTGCTTCTTCCATTTCTTCCACATCTTTCTGATATTCATATAGTGGAACAAAAATGTTGCTTATCTCAATTTTTTGTTCATCCAATTCTAGGCAGCATTCTCACTCAACATCTCGACTAATAGTCAGCTTCTTTGTTTGTTATTTATAAAACCTATAGCCTTTTGATTGTGTGTTGTACCCCAAAATGATTCCTTATATAGTCTTCTCTTCTAGTTTGTGTCTCTTTTGATTTGGAACATGTACGTAGCAGATCGATTCAAAAAATCTTAGATGCTTGGCTGTTGGCTTTTGTTCACTCCATGCCTCTATAGGAATCTTGTCTTGGACTGCTCTAGTTTGACATCGATTGAGTATATAGACAACGTTTAAACTACTTCTTCCTAGAAAGTGTCGGGTAGACCCTTTTCCTTCAACATTGCTCTAGCCATCTCCATGATTGTGCCATTTTTTCTTTTAGATACTCCGTTTTGTTGCGAGGTATATGCAATTGTAAGTTGTCACTCAATGCCTTCATCATCACAAAATTTATCAAATTCACGATATTTGTACTCTTTACCACGATCATTTCGAAGCCCCTTTATACATTTTCCACTTTGATTTTTGATAAGTGCCTCAAACTTTTTGAATATTCCAAAGACTTCTGATTTTCTTTAATGAAATAGACCCATGTCATTCTATAGAAATTATCAATAAAGAAGATGAAATGTCTGTTGTCATGGAGTGATGGTGTTCTCATCGATCCACAAACGTCAGTGTGAATTAACCCAACACGTTTTTTGTTCTCGAAGTGCTTCTTGGTGGAAATGATGATCTGTGTTGCTTTTCGAGAAGACATCCTTCACATGCTTCGTTATTTTCTGATTGCTACAACCACTTCCTAAGTACCATTTACCACCAATTTCATCACTAGAATCTTGCGTAGCATAAAAAAGATGTTGATCATGATCATGTTGATGCTGCTCATGGTTATGCTTTTCAATGAAATTTGCTTGATGTTCATTTAGGTGGAAATAGTTCTTCTCCAAATGTCCATATTTTTTACAGTGCCTACACTATGGCTTACCACGATTCCGATAGAACTTCTCCAAGTGATTTGTCATCTTACAAATTCCATATGGAGGATTTTATCTTCTTTATTCTTCGAGAAATTTATAGAATTCCCTTTGTTTTTAGAATTCTTTCCATCATTCTTATTTCCTCCGTATCCATTATTTTGAGATAATAAATTTAGTTTTGATTGAAAGGAATTCTCAACCGACTCTTCATCATGTCTACTCATTCTTTGTTCAAATGCTTCAATAAAACCCATTAATTCAGTTACCGATAAGGTAAATAGATCTTTAGTTTGCTCAATTGTAGCCATGATTGGATTGTACTTATAGGAATTGAAATTAAAATTTTCTCAACAATCCTCTTTTTAAGAATGTTATCCCCATAGGAACTCATTTGACTAACTATTTTTTTTATTTTAGAATAATAGTTCTTTACCATCTTTGACTGCTTCATTTTTTTTATTAATTTAAACTCATGCCTTAATGTTTGAAGTTTAATAGCGTGTACCTTTGCACTTCCTTGAAACTCCTCCTGTAATGTGGTTCATGTTTCTTTGGCATTTGTAGCTCCCATTATTCTTGGAAAGATAGTGTCGACCACCGCCTTTTGTAGAATAAATAATGCTTTTTAATCTCTTTGTTTATTTTCCTTCAACTCTTTTTTATGATCCTGACTAAGGGTTGAGGTATCTCCAGGAGTGATAGAACCTTCTTCTACAATATCCCATAAATCTTGAGAGCTAAAAAAGTCTTCATTTTTTATACTCCAAAAATCATTTTTTTTAACTTGTAAAAATAAGGATGGAAATTAATGGAGATCGAATGATATTTGTCATCGCTTCAAATTAATTGGAAGTGGTGTAAAATAATGTGAGCAATTTTTAATAGTTGAAAGATATTTGTTTACGCCCACTATGTGAACAAACGAAGCTCTGATACCACTGTTAATAGTAAAAGTAGTGGAAAATAGTTGAAAATAGTTGAATAGTTGGAAGGAAAGCAAAAGGAAGATATGACTTGAAGTGTTTTAGTAATGCAACAACTTTATTGCTTTCAAGTTGTAGTATACCATTAAAATGTGCCTCTTCTTCTATTTATAATTGTCTCACAATAATTTTTATTATTTGGATATTCTATATTTTACATTCTAGACACATCAAGTAATAGTACATATTACAATTTGTTAATTTCACTAGAATTATAGAAATTTGTAGCACCTTCAACACTTATCTTCCTTATGAACTTCTTTATACTACTCTCTTGATAGGCCATCCCCATCCCTTTAATTATCCTTGTCATAATCAGGAGATATAGAGGTGGATCGTGTTTGAACTAAGGGAAAAACAGGGTCAAAGGGAAAAACAGGGTCAACACTTCGTGAGCAACTACATATGTCTCAAAATGTACCAGTCTGTTATGATGAAGATCTCGTTTATTACAATGAACTTGACCTCCCTCTTCTAAGTGGAATTATTTTCAATGTATTATAAATGGTCTAATCTATGTCATTCTTGCTCTAAGTCGAAATAACTTAAAAAAGTCACAGAATGAATAAGAAATTTAAAGTACCTCGGTTAGACTCAATTTGAAGGTCAAACACTTACACCTACTTATCCAGAGATGGATAAATCCCTTAAGATGTTGAACGATGAATATTGATTCTTGAATGTTTATTGAAATCTTTAAAAAGATCTTGCAATTTCTATAACTCTCAATAATAATCATCGAAAGAAATTTTGCTCACCCTAGAAGAACAAAAGAAATCTCAATTCATCAAAAGTTGGCAAGTGTCCATGGCTTTACATAAAAAGGATATGTAGGCAAGTCAAAAAAGCCTATTCATGTTGATGAATTGAAAAGAAGCAATCCTCATATTTTGTAGAGCCGTACATAGGAATTGGTTTAATAAGGCCACTACGCCACTTGACCACATGAATTAGTGACATGTATGTAGCCTGTAGGCGACCCGTGAGCAAATCCACACTTCAAAGGCACATACCAATTTCTGGGATGCAAAACTACATGCAAATACTTTTGAGCATTTCAGATGTTACTATGTTAAAATGCCCCTCCGGATTATTTACTTAACTCTCAAAGGAAGAGATGCCTTATCAGAGATAATCTTGGCAGGAATTAGTGCTTGATATTGAGTCAGAGAAGCGTGAATTGAGCGCCTAACCGAAATAGTAGGTGTGGCCATTGCTATGGAAGATTATGCTTCAGAAGAAATAGAATTCACTCTGATGGACTACAATCACGGTGAGCGATAAAGTAACGATTCGTATTTTACGAACTGAAGGATAGTAAAATAATTCTATTTAATTCACACTAGGTCTTATCATTGTCGTATTTGAAATATGGTTATTTAGGAAGTTTTCCACATCTATGATTTTTGCTGAATTATTTTATGATCATTTTACCCTTGAGTATCTTGTTTTGGCCATAATCTTTGATTAATGGAGAATTAGATGCTCTAACCAATTCCATCAAATTGGTCACGTTAGCAGTTTGGTCAAGAGGTTTGGGAGAAACAGTAGATTTAAGATTTCAAAACTGCTAGGTGGCCTTTTAGACAGTCAATGGCCTGATTAGGCTATCCAATTAGATTAATGATTAGAACCTATATATAAGGGCCGAAGGAGATTAGGTTAATCTTTCTCCTCATTTCTCTAATAGCCAAAGAATTATGATCTACTCTAGCTCTTCCTCGTATAAATCACATCAAATCCACTTCTAATCTCCTCCAAATACAAAGAAGAGATCAAATCTTCATAGATCTACATGTTTTCGTCATTGGAAGGTTGTTTTCATCATTTCTTCGTTGTCTCAAATAGATCTCTCATAGATTTACATATGTTTGTTGATTTGGTGAATGACTTAGATCTCTCACTAGACTATATTGTATTATATGTTTATATTAGGTGTTTTTATCACATATATATGTTAAATCATCCTAAAACATGATCTTCTATGTTCATTTCAGATTTGAAACCTTTAAGATATCCTAATTAGAAATGTAATAGATTAAAACAATAAGCATAGATTAAATATTATGTAATTTTTCACAAGATTTATGCACATCAATGATTGGTTCATGATTTCTATGCATTTTGGTGTTTATTTATGATTATTAGTTCACGTCCTTGCTATTTGAATTGTTGAAATGGTTGTTTTGGTGCTTTACTTGATTTTTCATGTTAGAATCGACATAATTAGGGCTTGGAATGAAGATCGGAGCATATCAGGATAAAAGTTTTCCGGAATCATACGGAACTTGGAAGATAGGCTTGAAAAGGTGTCAGAGTTATGCCTAAAAATTTTGAGCATGAATTTCACTAAGTACATGGACTAACACCGGTCCATGCTATATGGACCAACATCGGTCCATCACAATGTAGGATATGAACTTACAAATTTTTGTCGAGGACCCATGGGGAATTGTCATTGCATAGTTGGAGTTTGGTCGAAGCACGTGACTTGTGTATTATGAAGAGGCTATGGATAGACATGAAGTGCATGTGACGAAGAATTAATGGATTGACATTGGAAAAAATAAGATAAAGGGAAGCATGGGATGTTCCTACTTAGCCAGAATTATGATTAGTAAATGGATCGACATTGGCCCATAGTTGAAGGACCACACTGTTCCATAAAACTTGTTCGCATGGATCGAGGTCCATGGTGAAGTAAGCAGAGAAATTTGTGATTGTGGTGGAGGTTATGGCTGGTTGATTGCTTCTCCACTTTGGAAGTTATAGTGTGATCAAGTTCTTACTCTTTGATTGAAGGCTCATATGTGGAGTGGGTTTGAAGAGAGATAATGAATAACTCATCGTGTAACATAGCTAATGGTGCTGAGGCAGTTCGTGGTGTAATGACGTCGCACAGTGATGGATTCATCTCGTGGTATAATAAAGCTATGGACACAGCTCGTGGTGTAACGACGTTGTAAGAATGGGAGTAGTTCATGATGTAATGAAGCAGTGTGATAATGAATTGTTGAGGGGGCTTAAGTTTTAAACATAGTGGAGTAACTCTGATAGTCGATTGATAAGGAGTCGTTGATTACTTGGAGTATCATAATTGAATCAAAGTTGTGGTATCTTGGGCTATGCCAATTAGGATAGGGGAGATCATGTACCCAGGTGGTGAAACCTAGAATAGGGAGACACATATTGGTGTAAACACGGAGTTCAACTAGAATTAGGATTTTCATTAGTCCTAGTTGAGAAAGGATTGCCGTCCAGGTTCTAACACATACACGACTTTAGTTAGGACTTAGATAATGGTTGTTATATTTTCTTTGTTTGTTCTCACCTTCACCTCTTAGGTAGACTATCACCTATATGGCTTGGAAAGGAAGATGGAAATAAGGTCAGTGTAGGCTATACATATTCTCCTATCTTATAATTATGCCCATTTTAGTTGATTACTTTGAGTAGCATATATTCTTTGAGTAGCATGTAATATCCTAGATTGTATGTTGACTCTTTGATTGCATGGATAGGTCAGGTATGAGACTTAACCCGTCTATTTCTATATTTTTTAGTTGAGCTTTTGATAGATCTTATCGCTTACTCCAGGTTGTTGTCTGACCTAAGGTATTATGTCTCCTTTTATAATCGTGGGTGCTCTTCAGCATTGTCATTGATTACTTGACATTTTCAGTGAGTACACTAGATATTAGGCCAAGTTGTATGAGGATGCCAAGGTGAAGACGAGCTTGGAGGAGCTATAGCATATGTTATACTTTTATATATTTGCTTTATGTTGTTATTAGAGTACCCTAAGAGATGTAGCGAGGATGACATGTATTCAAATATTTGGACTACATGTACTTGACTCGGTGATGTGATGATATTTCTGATATTTTGTACGCTCTATCATGACTCACTATATTAATGTTTATATTTCTTATTATACTATCCATGTGCTGTGAGATATAAGATAAGTCTGGTTTTGATTATCGCACTTGATGGCCGACCTATATCAGCTTGGCATCCTTACAATGCACCATCTCCTTACTTACATGCAAGTGGCATAGGGCGGTCGTCACATTTGGTATCTGAGCTCTGGCCATACTATTTAACTAAATATTTAGGAAGTATATGCATAAGAGGGACATATTTATGGATAGTCGAATCTATATTTTATACATAAATATATATAGTAATACACACTTGAGCACCATTATTGCTTTTCTTTAGTCCACACTGACAATTCTTATTATAGATTTAGAATTAGTCAAGCCCTTGGAAATGCATCTAGGAAGAATTCTACCTTAAGAGTGGAAGGCGAAGGTGTATTAGGAGTGGATACCATCGATTACCAGGTTATGTTCAATGTTTTGATGGCATCTATCATAGGAAGAGCTACCTTTTAGGTGATTGTGGTATTCTTATGTTGGCACCTCAAATGGACTTTGCCAAGTTATGTGAGGATTATTCTACTTTGGGAAGCAAGCCATTATGTGGTTTCAAGTATGCTACAGAGGCCCAGGAGGGTTGGACACTCGTGCTTGCATTTTTGGATACTTAAGGGTTGATGATGCTACAAAGCGGAAGCTCGCTTCTCGATAGATTCAAGGTAAAGCTATGAGTTATTGGAGCTGTATTACTCTTACTACCTAGAAGATCAGATGACTTGGGATGGTTTTAAGACCAGCTTCAAAGATAAGTTTATTTATATGGTCCAAAAGTTTATCTTGTATAAGAAATTTGCCAAGCTATAATGCAGTCTTAGAATATGTTACGAAATTTGAGGGTCTCTCAAATTATGGATCTTCCTTTATAAATACTCTTCTGAAAAAGAACGAGAAGTTCATTACTGGGTTGGATGAGTATTCAGGAGAGAAGCTTATGGATCATATTGAGGCTCCATTAAAGAAACTAGTTGATAAAGCTCTTAGGCATGAGAGCTTGTTCCCAAAGAAGGTTGGTGCTGATGTTGCTTAGGAACCAAAGCCACAATAGAGCGATGGAGGTACGGAAACATGGAACGGAAAAAGGAAGCAGCAGGGATAATGTGGGCCCAATGAGAAGAAAGATATTTGTGAGGTTTTCTGCTTCAACTGCAACAAGAAGGGGCATTATTAATAAGTGCAGGGATAATAAGGCTGAGAAGAAGCGCTACAACTACACAAGATGGGACACCTAAAGAAGGTGTGTCCAGAGTCACTAAAGGAAAGGCAGGTGGGGAAATATTTTGTTTTGGACGTAGTTTCTACTTCTTCCAGTGCACTTACTACTAAAGAAGAGGGGAAGACCGTCAAGGTGCAATGTATGCTTTCTATCAGAGACATTTCTATTAGAGTTTTATTTTATACTGGAGCTACACATTCTTTTATCAGTAGTGATTTTGGTGTGTAGATTGGATTTGCACCCTAAGCTTGTAGATAGGTCAGTGACTGTGACTAAACCAGTTGAAGTTCTACTAATCTTTGTATGATTTTGTCATGTTCTTTTTTTATCGATCATGGTTTCTCCTTTGCTTATAATTGTGTTGTTTTGAACTTTGCGGGTTTTGTGATTATTTTGGGCATGGACTGGCTTAGGAAATATGCAACTATTGTGGATTGTAAGAGGATTAAGGTGATAATTGAGAACATGGAGGGGCAATGGGTTGTGATTGACTGTTTACCAAGGAACGGTGTAATGGTCAGCTATTTATATTCGCTTAAGACTCTACATGATGGGTTGTCATATATGCCTATTGTTAGTGAGTATCCAGATGTCATCGAGGAAGTAGATGGCATCGAGAGATCTAATTCAAATGGATCCAAACCTATTGTTATAACTTTGAGGTTCATGGCACTTAGGGAGCAAAAAGAGCTAGAGGTGATGGTTAAAGACCTACAGAGAAAATGATTCATTCAAGTAAGTGCATATGAATGGGGTGCATTGGCTGTGTTCATGATGAAAGCGATATGTGTGGTTATCGTGAGATGAACAAAGTGACTAAAAAGAACAAGTACCCACTACCGAGGATTGATGACATGTTCAATCAACTGCACAAGGCTAAGGTGTTCTCCTAGATGGATTTGGCTATGAGATTTCACTAATTGTGGGTGGTAGGTAATAGTGTGCCAAAGACTGTTTTTAGCACACCATCGGTTTTTTTTGAGTACTTGGTGATGTTGTTTGGATTGACTAATACACGGGGATACTATGTAGATCTTATGAATAAGGTATTAAGATATCAGTTGAACAAGTTCATACATGTGTTCGTAGATAATGTTTTTATCTAATTTAGCATCGAAGAGGAACACAAGACACATTTGAGGATTGTGCTTGAGATGTTGAATCGACACAGACTGTAGGCTAGATTTTCTATATTTCATTTCTAGAAGGAATAAGTTAGATTCTTGGGTCTGTAGTATCTTGTTTGGGGATAGCAGTTGATCCTGTGAAATAGCAGTGATCCAAGGTTGGATTGACCTATGAATGCTGCGGATATTCTGAGCCCCCATGGTGTAACTGGATATTACAAACAATTTATTGTGGATTTCTTCAAGATAGCTGCACCATTGACTAATTGTACAAAGAACAATCGGGTTTTTGATTAGGATGTGTGGTGTGAGCATGTTTTTGTTGTTTCGAAAGAGAGATTGACGAGTGCACCAGTATTGATTATTCCTAGTGGAAATGAAGAGACGATTATATACAAGATGCCTATGGTACTAATCTTGTTGCTGTTTTGATGCAGGGAGGAAGAGTTGTCACTTCGCTAGTCGACAGTTAAAATTGCATGAAAGGAGTTACTCTACTCACGATTTGGAGTTGGTGGAGATTTTCTTCGCTTTGAAGATATGGATGCACTACTTGTTGGGAGAGAGGTTTGAGCTTTTTATGGATCATAACTCATTGGAGTGCCTCTTCTTTTAAAAAGATCTTAACGTATGACAACAAAGGTGGTTAGAGTATTTGGCCTTATATGATTTCAGTATTTCCTATACTCTAGAAAAGGGAAATGCAACGACGGATCCCCTAAGGAGGATTCATGCTAAACTTGAAGCTATGTTTCTAAAGTGGAAGCAACTGGAGTATTGGACCGAGTTTGATTTCAGGCTGCATTCCGAGTTGGGGCTGGAAATGTTTAGTGAATTTATCCATCAAACTTACAATCAACAAAAACATAAAAACTAGCTAGATGTGAGATGCTAAACCATAGAGATTTTGGGTAAAAATAAGATGAGAATTTGTTCTGAGGATGTGAAGAAATATGATATTGATGAAATGGCTGGCTTCGTAAGATGGAAGTCGTATGTCATAGATATCGATGGATTTCGAGAGGAATTTTTTAGAGAGTGCCATCATTCTAGACTGATTATCCAAAAATGTATCAAGACATGAAAAGGACTTATTACTCATAAGATAAGAAGGGTTACATGGACAAGTTTATCTCGAAATGTATGAGCTGCCAGTTGGTAAAAGATGAGCAGAAGAAGCCAAGTGGATTAGTTCAAGTATTAGAAATACCATAATGGGAACATGAACATATATCTATGGATTTCATGGATTTCGTTGACATATTACCGCTAACTAGAGTAGGTTATGATAGTATTTGAGTAATTGTTGATCGCTTAACCAAAAGCAAAAGATTCATATCTGTTAAGTCTACTAGAATGGCGTCAAAGTTAGCTGAACAATATGTATAGTGGATTATTTGATTCCATGGTGTGATGAAATGCATAGTAAGTGACTAAGACTCATTATTCACTAGCGATTTTTGGAAGAGTTTGCAAGAGATATTTGGAACTGAGATACATTTAAGAACAACTTGTCATCGTCAGATAGACGAACTACTGATAGGGTGAATCAGGTTTTGGAAGATCTCCTTAGAGATTATATTTTAGATTTAAGAGGATCTCAGGATAATCATCTCCATTTTGTAGAGTTCACTTATAACAATTGTGGTCAAGCGAGCATCGGCATGGCTTCTTACGAAGCATTGCATGGAAAATCCTGTAATAAACTTTCTTGTTAGTAGAAGGCACAGGAGAAAACAATACTTAGGCTAAAGATGATTCAAGAGATTTCAGATAAGATAGATATCATTCGACAGTGAATGAAAGCAACTTAGGATCGTCAGAAAAGCTATGCGGATAAGAGAAGAAGAGATTTGGAATTATCTGTTGGAGATATGATATTTGTTAATGTTTCTCCTTTTAAAAATGTAGTCCAATTTGGAAGGGAAGGTAAGTTGGCTCCAAGGTTTGTCAGAACATTGCTGATCATTGAGAGGGTTAAATGTTTAGCATATAAAGTGGATCAACCTTCTAAGATGGAGGGTGTGCACACTGTTTTTCATGTCTTTTTCCTATGGAAGTTTCTGTATGACTCAGATACAGTAGTGGCACTGGATCATCTTGAAGACTTAGAGGCTGAACCAATAGTTTCGAGACCTTGTAAATCACTTCAAAGTATGGGGAATGATACAAAAAATATAAGGAGGAAGATAGTTAATCTAGTTAAGATACAATGGAGTGAGGTTGACAACGATTGTTCATAAGAAATAGAGGAGAGTATGAAGGAGGCACACCAGAACTCTTTAGATGGTATGGCCCGTTTTCGGCATCTACTTGCATTATTGTATCTTATACTATTTAGGATTAAGCATGCTAGGTTGGAGCATTGTTTACATGGATTGTTGGATTCTAGATTGCATGTTAGACTTGTTGCTCATGGATGGTAGCTATGTAGGATACTATATGTTTACTTTGCTTGTTTTGGGGTTTCAGAGGTGAAATTCCTAAGGGAGAGAGAATGCAATGACCCACATTTTACATATCGAAGGATCGTAAAATAATACTATTTAATTCACACAAGGTCGTATCATTCTCATATTTTGAAATATGGTTACTTAGAATGTTTTACACATCTATGATTTATTCTAAATTATTTTGTCACCATTTTACCCTTGTGTATATTGTTTTGGTCATAACATTTGCTTGATGTAGAATTAGTCGCTCCAACTAGTTCCATTGGATTGGAATGATGGTTGGGCATTCTACAAAGTGGTCATATTAGCGATTTGGTCAAGGAGTTTTGGAATAACAACACCATTAAATTTTCAGAACTACCAACCACACTTTACACAACTAATGGGATGATTAGGCTAACCTATTAGGTTAATGACCAGCAGCTATAGCTAAAGGGCGAAGGACATTAGATTAATCAATTTCCTCATTTCCATAGTAGCTAAAGAACTATGATATACTCTAATTCTTTCTAATAAACCCTAAATTATATCAAATCCGCTTCTAATCTCCTTCAAACAAGAACATATTAGATCTTCATAGATCTACATGTTTTTATCATTTCCTTACTGTCTCGAATAGATCTTTCGTAGATGTGCATAAGTTTGTTGATTTGGCGAGTGCCTTTGGTCTCTCACTAGACTTATTGTAATATATGTTTAGATTAGGTGCTTTTATTACATTTACATGTCAAATAACCCTAGAACACAATCATCTATGTTCATTTAGATTTGAAACCCTTAGGATAACCTAACTGACATATAATGGATTAAAACGATAAGTTTAAATTAATTAGTATGTAGATTTGTACTAGATCTACGCACATAAATGATTGATTTATGACTTCTATGCGCTTGTATGTTTACTTATGATTTTTGATTCATATGCTTACTGTTTGAATCATTGAAATGCTGGTTGGGTGCTATACTTGATTTTTTGTGTTAGAATCATCGTAATTAAGACTTGGAATAAAGATTAGAGCAAATCAGGCTCAAAGTTGCTCGGAATCACACAAAACTTGGAGGATAGGTTTTGGGAAGACATCAGAATTATGCATAGAAAATTGTGCATGAATTTCACTGAGTACATAGACCATCACCAATCCGTGCCATATGGACTGGTATTGTCCATCATAAAGTAAGATATGAACTTACAAATGTTTGTGGAGGCTCCAGAGGGTATTGGCATTACACGGATGGACTTTGGTCAAGCGTAAGACTGTAGCTCTAAAAGAGGCTATAAATCAACATGAAATGCATGTGACAAGGAATTGATGGACCGAGATTGGAAATAACAAGTTGAAGGGAAGTCAGGGACGTTCCAAAAATACATAGCCAGAATTTGGCTAAGTATATGGACCAACACAGGTCCATAGGGGATTGGCCAACATCGGTCCATCAAACTTGGTCGTGTGGACCGTATGCCTATGGAAAAGGAAGCAAGGGCTTTTTGATTGCCTTGGAGGTCGTGCCTTGTCGATTTCTTTTATGGTTGGGAAGTTATAGCGTGGTCAAGTTATACCTCTTCGATTGAAGACTTTGGATGTAGAGTAGGTTCAAAAGTACATTATGAATAGCTCTTGGTGTAACGTAGCTACATGATGGTGAGGCAGTTAATGATGTAACGATAATGCATAATGATGGATTCAGCTCGTGGTGTAACAAAGCTATGGATACAACTCTTGGTGTAATGAGACTATAAGAATGAGAGCAGTTCATAGTGTAACGAAGCTGCGTAATAATGGATTGATTGATTATGACTCAAGTTTCCAACATAGTGGAGTAACTTCGATAGTGGATTGCTAAGGATCGTTGATATCTCAGAGTATTCTAATTGACTCAAAGTAGGGGTATGGTAAGGACGTCCATTTAGGATCCATGAGATCATGTACCTTGGGTAATGTAACATAGGTCGGTGAGGCACAAGTTGTTGTAAACACGGAGTTCAATTAAACTCAGGATTTCCATTAGACACTTGCTAAGCGAGGATTGCCATACAGGTTATTTACACATTCACGGCTTTAGAAGGCGATGGTTAGAATTTAGATGATGCATGTTATGCTTACTTTGTTTTTTACACTTTCACCCTCATGGATAGACTGTCACCTATAGGGCTTGGAGAAGGAGATGGGGAACGTGGCTAATGTTGGCTATAAATATTATTTTATCTTATGATTATGCCCACTTAAGTTGATTTCTTTGAGTAGCATGTACTATTTTTTATTTTATGTTGGCCATTTGGTTGTAGGAATAAGTCGGGTATAAGACTTAACATGTCTTTTTCCATACTTCACACTATAGCTTTTGATATATTTTATCACTTAATTCAGACTGTTTGTCTAACCCAAGGTTTTATTTCCTCTTATTACCTTGGATCCCCTTCAGCATTGTCATTGGTTGGTTGACATTGTTGGTGAGTAGACTAGATAGCAGGTCGGGTTGTTTGAGGATGTTGAGCCGAAGACGAGCTAGGACATGCTATAAAGTATATTATACTTGTATATATTTGTTTTCCGTTGTTATTAGAGTAATATGGGAGATGTAGTGAGGATGACAAGCACTCAGATATTTGGTTTTCTTGTACTTGACTCAATGATATGATGATATTTCAACTATTTTGTTAACTCTGTCATGACTCACTATATTAACGTTTATATTTATTATTATACTTTATCCATGCATTTTTATACATATGACAAGTCTATTTTTGATTATCACACTTGATGGTCGGCCCAAGTCAGCTTGGCATGCTCACAATGCACCATCTCCTTAATCACATACAAGTGGTATAGGGCAGTCGTCATAGACGATTTTTTTTTTATACAATAAGACTTTTGTTTAAAGCGACCAGATGCATTTCACTTCCAAGTGATTCGTCGAATAGTTAATGGTCGGAGTTCAAAGGAGGCTAACATGTGTTGGCTAGTTAAATTCTAAGCGCTAGCCAAGGCACAATGTACTATCTATGTGAATGGAGTTCAATGTGTTTCGAACACAGGTAGGCTATCCCATGCAAATAACTTGCTCATACTAGAAAAGCAATCCATGTCCTTTTCTATTCTTTTTTTCAAAACTTATTGGTTATTGATTAAAAACTGATAAAGGATCTGTTATGCGCAATAGCACTGAAAACCTGGATCATTAGACGTGCAAAGGCAGTGTAGAGAAATGGTGAAACTATCAGTAAGTTAGAATTTGGTTACATTCTGTCAATAATCCTTGATTAGTCAAAGTTATGAAAATGAATAGTCAAGTCCTCAAATTCAGTTTGCTCTTGAAAGTTGTATATATATTCAACTAGGCATAAATCTAAATTCAAATGTAATTTAGGTATGTCCAAATTTAAGTCCGAAATCAACTATCCGATCCAAATCAAAATTCCACCAAACCAAAAGTTACCAATCCTTGTGATCACAAATCTAAGTTGCTAATATGTTGTGTTCCTTGTCTCATACCTTCAAGTTAGAATCTGGTCAAAGCAAGATTTCAAAATCAAGGTTGATAAAAAATATATTTAGGGTTTCCGTCAAAAAAATGAGATAAATCGAAATGTCAAAGTTTCAGGTGGCACGCCTTGGTTAGAATGACGATGGAAACTCTAGACATCGACTGTAGGAGCTGGCAATGGAAGAAGATCAACAGCAGCGATTGGATCTGGATTGGTAGTGAAATAAGATGAAGCAAGGTTTTGGATAGAGTCGGGCTCGAGATACAAATGTTAGGTAAAATGGTAGAGTCGAACATGCAAAAGTATAAGTTGGAAAAAGTTCTTCCTAAAAACTTCTAACTAATAGAGTTGATACCTTGTCATCTGTAATGACCCGTATTTTTCATGGTATATAATTAATTTATTTAATTATATAAATAGCGATATAGAGAATTAAATGGTTATTTAATTAAATTATATGGAATATATAATTAATAAAAATAATAGAGTAATATATTTAATCTCTGAAATAATCAGAAATAGTGAATTGACAATATAATGTGAACTGGACGACCCAAAATATATAATTCAGTTTGGAATTGAACTTGGATAACAAATATATTCAATCGACGACAGTTTGATCGTGGAATTTTAATATAATTATAATCGAGCTCGGAATGGCGCGGCACTTCGCTATTTGGTGATTCGAACTTTAAATGAATGTACAGAATCCGTTTTAAACCGGATTTCTATGAAACAAGAAACGCGTGGAGCTGGTGGAGTATATTTTTCTAGTGGAAGAGAAAAATGGAGATTTCGTCATGTAGATTTTGATTTACGTCCAAATCAAATTTTAGAAAAAGTCGCTGTGGAATTCCTTTATAATTTGCGACACTTTATTTATGTTATAAATAGATTTTCAATATAAACTGAATATCGGTTTTGAATTTAGACAAGGTCCTTTTGGGAAATAGTGATAATTTAATTTTTAGAATTTTACTGTAATTTTTAATTAATTAAATAGGAAACTTTTATATTGGAGTGTTTTGCACCCTGTATCAGAAATATTGGGGTTTCACAATATGAGTGCACCTACCGGTATTATTATACTTTTGGAATCGTGGCATTCTGCTGAATATAACGGTGTTTTCATTTCTGTCTATAACCGTCCGCAAAAATGAATGGAGTTGAACCTAATACAAAAACAAACATCGACTGCGGTTATTTGTAAACGAGACTTCACGTCTAGGTTTTTAATATAATTAAATAATTAGTTTGATCCAAATTTGTGTGGTTATTAATATATCAACGTGGCTTAAGTCTTTACCCTCAAATGTTTCGTGGTCAAAAGAGAAACAACAACTCACATACTCTCGTTATAAAAGGCCTCAACTCACATACTCTCGTTATAAAAGGCCTCAACACACAACAACGTTTCAAGCCGCCACTCCAGAAAGGGAAAAAAACATGAATATCCATCTTCGAAAATCAATTAAAATTCAAACAATAATCGGTAAATTGTGAAGCCAATATTTTTGAGTTCGGGTAGGATGAAGCCTTCATTTCCCTGAGTTTGGAATGTCGCGCACACGTTCTGGGCTGTGCGAGTTTGGATCTGCGAACTAGGGTTCCAAGATCTGGTGACTGCGAGACTGCTGAACGCGATGCGATTAATGACGATTGTTGTGGGAGGGATGCTGGGTTCCCTGCGAGGATGTTGGAGGAAGTACTGGAAGGTGCGGCAACGTTGTGGAGCCTAGAATACTCGTGGAGTTCAACGACGGAAGGGGGAGCGAGATGGGGTCAGCACAGATCGAAATGGTGAAAGGAAGCTGAGTTTTTAGGTGACTGGTTTGAGCAAAACATTGTGGGGGCGGACGGTTATGAATTGGTGAGATGCAGACATATGCGAGTTGAAAGGGATAGAGGAAATCGTGGGAAGGAGGTACGGGATCTATGGTGTAGTGAGTGCTATGCGGGAGAAACTAAAGGCAGTGGGGGAATCTTGGAGTCGGTTGGAAGACAGAGAAGTTCGCAGAAAAACAAAAGGGTTTGTGCTGAATAATAATCTTGGGTTGAAGAAATAAGGTTACAAAGAAGAACAGCAAGAAAACTGCGGGCCGGGGAAAAAGGGATTGGGCCTAGGGGTTTTATTAATGGGCCAGAAGAAAGTAAAATAAAGGTTAAGGCCCTTCTTGAAAGATCTGACACGATCATATGAACGACGACTAAAAACTGGAACCGGTTCGGAGTGAATTTGAGCTCATCAAAATTTATAGCAAAATAAATTGCCTGATCTGAAATTAGAACCGTACATAGTTATTTAACGATTACGGACAATGTGAGTAAAACTCACTAACTCTCCTCAATTTATATTTTAATATAAATTGTACTTTATTTATTGACTGTTGTATATTGATTGTTAAACTGGACTGTTAAATAGATTTGACTGAAAACGTAGTTATTGTTAATCTATGTACGGTTAATCAAATATGGTTCTGTACAGCAGGATATTTCATTTCAAAATGAAATATGATATATATTATATTGCGTAACATCTGTGGATGCAGGGAGACAGGTTGGAGGAATCCGACTGGATTCCAAAACAATTATTTTGTTGTTTTCATATATTGTGATATATGTTGTGCTTTATAATCTGTTATTGATTATGGATGTTAGAACGATATTGATCATCGTTGTTTGATATTTTAAATATCATAAGAAACCCTGGGATGTAAAAAGGGATATTTCAATGAATATTGAAATAAAGGAATTTTATAAAATCACAGGATTTTATAAAAGGAAAATATTTATAAAACGAACACGGTTTTATAAAAGGAAATTGTTTATAAAACGAACACGGTTTTATAAAAAGGAAGTATTTATAAAATCATAGGATTTTATAAAAGGGATATTTATTTAGAAAATAAATAGAATTGAAAAGAAGAATATTTATTTAGAAAATAAATAGAATAAAGAAATATTTATTTAGAAGATAAACAGAAGTTATAAATAGGAAATATTTGTAACGGTAAACAGAAGTTATAAATGGGAAATATTTGTAACGGTAAATAGAAGTTATAAATAGGAAAAATTTGTAACGGTAAGTAAACGTTATAAAAAGGAAATAGTTGTAACGGAAAACGTAGTTTATCAAAAGGAGTTAATCAAACGTAGTTTATCAAAAGGGGTTAATCGAATATAAAAATTAAGAAGTGAAGTTAAACAAAAATTAGAAACTGACTAGAGATTAGTAAGTTGAATAGTTTTCTGAGTATCGATCTGATGTTGGTTTCGGCCTTCGGGGTTTATACTTAGAGAATTGTTCTCTTACTAGTTTACAGTTAGGGACTAATAGTTGTGGAATGGTAGTGATACGTAAATGAGGATTGGAAATGTTTTCCAATGTTGAAAATGTATATTTTCTAATTTTAGAAAATAAGGGAATATGAATATATATATATATATATATATGAATATATGTATATATATATGAATATATATGTTCGATGATCGGATCGATAATTCCATTTGGAATTAAGATCGTTGTTTGTACACCGACATGTTCTCATTTGATAGTTAAATCACAGACTATCGAAGTTTTGACCATTTTATGTTGTTAATATGGAGAGACCGGTTGGATTATTATCCAAAGAACCACTCCGTATTGGCATAAGTGTTGCAAACCAAGTATGCTGAATATATTGAAGACGGAGTAAAGTGCAAGGGTTGTCCTGTTTACAGAATAGTACCTTCGATTTCGTTCAATCCCAGAACGAACGTAAATGGACGAATGTCTGACAGAATATTTCCAATGATCGGATGGGTTGGATTGTACAAATATATATGGTGGCCAACGGATTTATTCCCTTCGCATAATATCCAGAATCTATTTGTGCAAATCCAACTAATGATTTACGGATCTGATAATGTGGCATTCAAAGGAATTGAGCTATCAATGAAAGATAGATAAGCGTAGCTTCTAGCCTCACATCCGGTAAATGACAAAAATCGGGCAGGCAGCATGGCTAAGTCGGTAGCTCCGAAGTAGGGTGTATAATCACCTATCTAGAGAATATTCATTTGCTTCTTAAATCTATCAATGCTGTCCCATATATATATATATATATATATATATATATATATATATATATATATATATATATACATACGGGAACGGTTGCTGATCCCAACCGTTGGTGATGTACATTCGATACACTCAAGCGAAATGAGTGGTCGGTCATGTGTGGCTGAGTTGCAAGATGTTCTTATTGAACTCCAGTGTATCGTTCCTAGAGTACACTTATCAGAAGGTGGTTCCATACCTTGTCATAGTTGGAAACCCAATCATCCAATACGCACCTGCGGTTTTGATTGTATACTATATATGTAGAACGTGAGATGCACGCGTTTCTACTAGACTGATATCTATTTGTATTTAGACATTATTATAATATCAGAATGATATTGCTTTTCAAAGATGTTTGGATTCTCATAAGGAAAAACCCGTTCCGTATTCACGGCGTGATCTTATGAGATATCGTATACCTGTTAAAATGATTTGAGTTTACTCACACCAGTCACATGACTGATCCGGAGTTTGTTTTGTTTTGTTTTCCCTAAACTCTTGGGTGCCTAAATTTGTACGGGCAGCCAAGTAGTCGGGATTTTACAGATGCACTTGGAGAGCTTGGAGCAGGAGGCTTTAGGATGTTATAACTATTATTATTTCCGCTGTGTTGTAAGTGTTATACAAATTCAGTTTGTATTTAAAAGTTATGTTATATTTTATTCGTTCCGCTGTGAGATTCGTGTTTACTCTGATGATGTATGTTCTTCTTCTTCTTCTTCTATTCTAAGTTTCTATCTTATCTATCTTCACCCTCTGTCTTCTTTCTATTAGTTTCTTGAATTTCCAGTGCAATTTGGGGTTGGACTTGTGTTATTTAGTCAACTCAAATTCCCCCGGATTTTCGGGTCACTACATCATCCCTATGACTCAGTATCGAGTCATATGTGTCTATCCAATCGAATCCAAAATTCCTATACATTATCTACTTTCTATTCTAAGACACTTTGGAAAGTTTATAATTAAAATTGCATGGTCCTCAAGGACAATGATGACTCGAATAAGAATACTCAAGAAGATAATAAACAAGTCAAAGACAACTTCTCAAAAACAACTCTATATAATCAATAGGACCTCTCACGGAAAAAGTTTAAAGATGGCTTGTTCTAGAGCACGATTTATTTTTAGCAAAGTCGTATTCTAAGGGGAAGAATGTTAATCCAGATCTGACCTGAACATGAGTTTAAAGGAGTCAAAACGTGGAGAGCCATAATAACTTGAAACTTAGGCAAAACACTCAAGTGAAGATGAAAAAGGATTTCAGCTACGTTTTCCGTTAACATATATAAAGAGACGTGCAGAAGTACAATGATAATACATTAAAAATGGGCCTCGTACATAAGCGTGACCTGAGAAAGGCCCATATAATTAACATATACTTAATTGGGATTCCAGCTTCCTTGCAAATTCAACGTGGTAACTTGTCGATCATCCCCTGTCAGCAAGTAGCTCAGCACCAAGCAAGCTCACAATTTTAATTTGTTTAGGGTTTTGAAATATCTGAATTGCAATTTCATACTATGCCATGATCCACTTGTCAGTTGTCACTCGAAATTAGGTTTTCTAAATTTGTGTATTCTATGGCCGTGCTTTTTGAATGCTTCGAACTTCAAAGGTATTCGTGTTTGTTCTTTTTATAAAAGTGGCTATATAGACACTCGTCGTTTTGAATTTCGCGTAACTTTCCAGATAGTTTGTTTTAAAAAGCTCTCCTATACTGTCAGCGAGGAAATTAATTAATAACTCCAGTCTTTTGCGGGGAAATAGGAATCTTCAGGGTTAATATACTGCAGCTAACATTTTCTATTCCTATACAGTTTTTGCTATTAAGGTAGCATACGTGGAATTTTGGGGATATGTAGGCAAGTGGATTAACTACAGATCCTTCGCTTTCGTTGTCGACTGTCTAATTTAATTATTAATGGCCTACTCTGCTCCACGATAGAGGTATGTGTTTAATTTTGACTATTTAATATTATGACTATTTTGTGGGACTTAGAATGTGCTGTGTGAATTATACTTGACAGAAGGTAAATGTCATGCTAAATAAAATGGTTTTTAACTCAAAAAAGGTATAGGACGTAATAGGTGAAGGTGGAATTTTGGGAAGGTACAATGGTTAAAAATCATTTGTGTTATCTGTGTGTACATATGATGAGTGTGAGAGAGTAAAGTTGTGAATGAAAATAGAAAAAAGCTGTCTTCAAGGCAAAATTCCAATGGCGAAAACAATTAATTAGTTATAAGTTCCAAATAACAAAGAAATTGTACTTATTGGTATATATAACAAAACCGAAGAATGCATACATGTGTTAGCGTATTGAATATGCAGTTGTAGGGTAATATAGTCTTTTTATGTGTTTTATTGTTTGCCTATATATAAAGGCCTCTTTGGTTATTTTAGGGTTAAGAGGCTTGTATTGTCAGCCTCCATTTTTCTGTATCTCGTTTGTCTATTCAATCAATAAAGATGTAGCCTTCTAATTCTTTATCGTTGTATCTCTCTCTTCTCTCTGGATCTGAATTCTAACATGGTATCAGAGCTTGGTTATATAGAGAGATAGAGAGAGGGTTATTGTTCAGCGTTTGTTTTCTTGTTCTGTTCTTTATTTTCGTTCCTTCTATAATTGGGTTTTGTATTCGATCAGATCGTGGTTTGGCTTTGCGAATCATCAAATCGGAATTACCAATCCTCAGAACTTCCGTCCTAATAAACGAAATTAAATCTGCCCCCAGTTCATTCTCTGGAAATCGATTTAGGGTTCACCAAGATTCGGGTTCAATATTTCGATTTGGGATTTGTCCAATCGGTTTCTAGGGTTTCTGAAGTGCGGCTGAAATGGGGTTTTCGAATTGATTGAGGTAATTCGAAATCAGAAAGTTATTCGAAGCTGGAGGCTGTGAAATTTGTTTGATTCGAAATATGTGTTCGGATCTGGTAGTTTTGGGTTCCGATGTGGTGTATGGCGTGAGTCGATTTGTTGCTTGCGGTGATATGAACAGAGGACGATGCTCACGCTAGTCTTGCGTGGATGCTGTTTGCGAGATGTTGAAGACGGTTTTGGGTGTTGGATTTGTTTGAATGAAGGCTGAAGTGTAAGCAGGTGGTTACGTGAGGTGGAGTGCTTAAGGAGGAAGGCTTGTTGATGGAGGAGGAAGGAACAATTGGGTGAGGCGTTTGGTACTTTGTAGTTTTTGGATTCTAATGAGGACATTGACATCGTAATTTCCAGTTATGATGTTGTGATGAGGTTTGAAGACAAGAGAGAGAGGGTTCCTCCACTTGTTATCTCTGGTAGGATCGTCGAGAACAAGTTTGTCAGCAATTGTATCCAACTCAGGTTGCGTGAATGAGTCTTTTTCCTGAAAAGGTATTTAAATCTGGAGAAGGATGTTGAGCGTGTGCAGTAGACAGAACTGTAGTTTCTGCTTCTCGTGATATACATTTATATTATCCATGATTTATTGCCTAAAAAAAAAAAAAAATCCGAATAGAGAATCGTATAATCGCCTACGAGGAATTGGACACGCGTGTTAAAAGAGATGGCGAGTTCGCTGCAGCGGAAGACGAGACAATCAACTCCGAATTTGCAAGGCAGACGGTGAAGATTAGATTGGCAGCGGACAGAAGCTGAGGAGAAAGCGACGGTTACGGGAAGGCAGATGCTCGAAGGTGGATTGAAGTGTGATGAGAGGGTGACAGATGGTTGTTGCTTGAATATGGTAAACTGTTGAGTATGGGGTAGTTTATGCAGTAGTTACACTGAAGTATGATTGGGTATTGTGTGTATGTGTGGATGTGGTACGTGAGTAAGTGATTGACGTTTGGTGTTGGTGCAGCTTGTTGGAAGTCGAAGTAGTATGTGATGGCTGAAAGTAGCGTGGTGTTAGTGGCATGGATTAGGGTGTTTTCTGATGGAGAAGTGTGGTGGAGTAATGTTGATATATGTGTTGGGTAGTGGCTGTTAACGTGGTATAGGTTGCAATGTTTTGAAGACAACAGTTTCGGATACATTATTGGCTCCTAAAAAAAAAAAAAAAAAAAAAAAAAAAGAAAAAAAAAAAAGAAAAAGGAAAAGGATTGAGCGGAATTGTTGTGATGAACTAGTGGCCATTTTGCATTTGCCTGGAAGCTCTACATTGAGTTGTAGATTGATCACCTTTGTTTTCGTGAAGCATGTGAGCTCGTCATGTCACCTGGGCTTGTGTAGCTGTGTAGTGTTCTTGTTGCAGGTCACCTCTTTCTGTTGTGTGATGCAGTTAAGTACCTCTTTCTGTTGTGGTTTGGTCATAACTTGGTCTGTTGTGGTGATGTGAAGTTGTCTGGTGTAGTGGTAGAATGATGGTGGTGTTGTATGGTACTGTATGTGTTGTTCGGTTGATATCTGTATCGGTAACCCTGTTTATTAGGAGGGCAATTGACGTTTATTGAAGGTGGTAGGTGGTAACTGCAGGTATGTTTGGAGGATGCAAACATATGCTGACCATCCCTTTTGATTTTGTTTTGTTTTTGTTTGTATGTTTGGGGGATGCAAACATACAAAACCATCCCACTTCGATTTAGTTCTGTTTTCGTTTGATATGTTTGGGGGATGCAAACATATAAACTCATCCGGGGACCAGTTTTATCATTTGGCCGCTCAGATCTTTTGCTTACCGATCAGATTGAAGATTGTTTTGGATTGTTGAGTTGATGTTGAGTATTTGGCAGCTTCTATTTGGCAGACTTCTATTTGGCAGTTTCTTCTCTTGGCAGCTTCTATTTGGCAAACTTCTATTTGGCAGTTTCTTCTCTACTTCTTGTGGCAGCTTCTATTTGGCAGTTTCTTCTCTACTTCTTGTGGCAGCTTCTATTTGGCAGTTTCTTCTCTACTTCTTGTGGCAGTTTCTTCTCTACTTCTTGTAGCAGCTTCTATTTGGCAGTTTCTTCACAGCTTCTATCGGCAGCTTCTATTTGGCAGTTTCTTCTCTACTTCTTTTGGCAGCTTCTATTTGGCAGTTTCTTCTCTTGGCAGCTTCTATTTGGCAAACTCACGATTCTCCGCATCGTGAGTTTGAGGGGGGATGTTAGCGTATTGAATATGCAGTTGTAGGGTAATATAGTCTTTTTATGTGTTTTATTGTTTGCCTATATATAAAGGCCTCTTTGGTTATTTTAGGGTTAAGAGGCTTGTATTGTCAGCCTCCATTTTTCTGTATCTCGTTTGTCTATTCAATCAATAAAGATGTAGCCTTCTAATTCTTTATCGTTGTATCTCTCTCTTCTCTCTGGATCTGAATTCTAACAACATGATCTAGCAAATTAAGTAGCAAATAACATCTCTTTAAACAGTTTTGCTATTTTAGTGCTTTATCCCTGTTTTAATGGAGGTTTAACGGGTTTTAGCTGCATAGCAATCAATTATTATAGCATCTCTAGCAGTAAGCATCGATTGGAATGGGGAATGAAAAAAAAAAAAAAAAAGGTGAAAACCGCCGCTGCTCCAGCAATGAATGGCGATTTCTGCTTTTTTTTTTTTTTTTAAAGATAGCTATAAACGGGTTTCATTTCCGTGTTTATAGCAAAAATCCTTTTTTTAACGAACCAGCACTAAACGGGGTTCCTAAACCCCGTTTAGAAACCCATTTTTAATCGCTGCTATAAATAATAATAATAATCCAAAAGTACGGAGCTTTGCCCCGTTCAAATCTTCTCCCCACGCTCAAACTTATGCCGCTGGAGCGTGGGGGGAGTGTTTCAAATGGGGCAACGCCCCATTTGAGCATCTCTAGCAATTGCTGGAGATACTGTTACATAGCTTCTATTTGAACATCCAAACTTGTGTATGATTCCTTTTTTTTTTTTCCAACTATAACCCAAGGGTAAGGTTTAGGTACTGAACCACTTTAAAAAGCAGAGATATGGCATCTTGGTTAGACTTGCTGTTATCTTCAAATTAGCCGTATTATACTTCTATTTATGTATTCTACTTATTTCCTGATTTGATTAGCCATAGCATGTGGGGCATTGTGATAAAGACATATAGTTTTCTCCAGGAAGAAAAAACAAAGACAAACAGATATCCAGAAGATACTACTAAGATCACTTCTGATTTCTTGTTTGTAGCATATTCATATTAAGTGATGGTTCTGTACGACTTCATATTATTGAATGAAAAACTGCTAGGATGCTTCAATGATCAGTGCATACAGCTGTTGTAGGTGTTATTCAAATACTTATATATCCACTCCGTACATGTAGGATCATTACCCTTTAGATTTTGTTATGTTACGCAGATGGCATGTCTGTAATTCCGCCATATTTTACTGTGCTTTGCATGTGTTTTTCTTCTAAAATTATTAGACCACTTGGTGTCATGGAAAGTTCCTTTGTTTTCAGGCAATTCCGGTGATTAATTTTTTCTCTATGTCATGCACTATATTAAATGAACATCAATGATTGTAAAAGGATATCAGTTTTTACCACATCTGTTGTTATATATTTTTTAAAATGGGTCATTGATTTCTTTGTCATTTAATAAGCAGTGCCTTAGTCACATAATCACAGTACTAGCATGGTGGACCACTGAAAATGAACAAGGTACTTTTGAGATCATAAAATGTTTTTTACATGTTCGCAGTTATATTTGTTTAGTTCTCGGTGCTTTCAGATCTTTTATTTTAATTATTATGGGTCCCTTGTTTGCTTCCGTGTAGATCTAATACTCGTAAGCAATGACGGTATTCAATGTGTTACATAAGGGTTTACATGCTGCAATGTCAAATTCACAATTCTTAGACTGCTTCATGTAAATGCTTTCATATATGGCTACTTAGAAACATGATGTTTAAACATAATGCAGTGAGTTTGTTTTACCAAAACATGTGGAGCAAGTAGCCAAGTTTGATGTACATGTCGATGGACTATAATGTCCTCATTTATTCTGCCAGTTGTGTAATGTCTTTTCGAGGATTAGTTCTCAAGTACACGTGGCTTTTCGAAAAATTGCATACATCTAGCCCGACACTCTTTATGTATGTTTCGTTCACATGTTAAAATCGTTCCTAACCGTAAGTCTGTAGCATTACATATTCAGTTTTTGCGCAAAATATTCCTGAACAGGTTTTGAATTTTGCTTATGCTTCAATCACATAGCTAATTGCTCTAAGGAACTATTAGGTAAATGATATAAACTCCCAGTAAATTGCCTTTTTTGTTTTGTTTAATATACTTCGATGGACCTGTAAATTCCTAAGTGGAATTAAATCATGTCTATCCGGTTTGGTTCATAACACCTATCATCTTCGGGTAATGTTTTTGACGAGAATATGTATAAGGCATGGCTCAAACATATATCTGTTACCGGTGCGGACACCTCTTTTCATTGCGCCATGCCTGCCTACTTTTGAATTTTATATCCGCATGCATAGTTCTCAACTTTCATCAAATAACTCCAGGCTAACTGCTTTAAGGAGCTATTTAGTAAGGCATGTTGTCATATGACAATGCATATGTATTATAATAGCGGTCTTTTGTATGCTCTAGTGATGCGTTATACAAGATATCATACAAGCAACTTCAATCTTAAGCTATATGTACAGCTGTACGATGAATTACGAGGATGGTTATTTTTGATTATAAAAGGTCAATTTTTATGTGCACGATCTCACATGCCGTTTTACACAAAACTTAGTCATGATTAGTTAACTTACTGTATTGAAAATTGGGAATCCTACCAAAAATAAGCTTACCATGAACATATGTTGGAAGCAAATATGCGAATATAGAAAAAAATGTAGCAAATCAAGTCTCGAGTATGTGGTTATACAAAAAAAATGCAACACCCATGTAAATTGGAATATATGAAGTGCGTTTGCGACGAACATGAGCGGGGTACGTTAATGAACGAAGTATGCATTTAAAGCTATGAAAGGGGGTATTTAAGCTTGGTATTGAGTAAAGTATTTAAGTTTTGATTAATTTAGTTGGTTTATATGTAATTATTTATTTATTTTATTGTGTAATATGCAACTAATTAAAATGAACAATAATACAAAAGTTAAAATATATGCAAATTAGCTATCTTAAAAGAGAGCGGTTATTTGAACACAAATATTTAACATAAATCAAGGGACATATAATCTCAACCGTTGTTTAATTTATCTTTATGTGAGAGGTGGAAATCATGGGGCAATACAAATTTTAATGGTTGAGAATTTGTGTTAAACTTTTGTGTTTAAGTAGACTTTCTCATCTTAAAAATACAACATAAGATGCAAAGATAATACAACAAAAATATAAGTATACTAAAGATCTTACATGTTGCCACTATCCTTGCTTATCAAATAATCTTGATACTTTCTTGTTTGTCGTTTTTCGACAATCACTTGAGCCAACCAGTTTATTGCTAATTCGTTGAGAAGTGCATTAAATTATTCTGTATGTTGTGCCCGTCTAAGAATTGATATATGTTAACCCAAAAGTAAATTCTTCTCATCGTGCAAGCTCTTGAATACGAGCACCCATTTGTGCGCAGTTCAAAAAATTTCTTTGAATCTACATTGATTGAGTTAGGACTGTCTGAATACGTACGAGACTTTTTTGTTTGCCTCCCATGCATTAGGTCAAGGATGTTGTATAGCTTATCATTAGGGCTGTAAATTTTGTACGAATATTCAATGTTCGTTCGTATTCGTGACAATAATGCGTCTGTTTGAGTCCGGCTGATTTCCATTTAGAACATGAGTTAGAACAAGGAAATTTATACGAGAAAAAATCACGCTCGGTCCGTGTTCGTTCAAATACGTCCGAATTTCTCGTAATTCAATATATAGTTGAGAGAAAATACAATAAAAAGAATAAAATTTGGTGTAACTAGTCATGTCCGACCGAGTCCACTTGAGTCCGTGTCCGAAAAACACATGTTCGTATCCAACCTATTTCATTTAGGACACGAGCTAAGACATTAAAATTTGTACGATATTTTTTTTGTTTGATCCTGATCCGATTTTATTCTGGATAGAAACTGAAGACACCTTTGTTCGGTCCGATCCGATCGATTTATACCCTTACTTATCATCAACGTCTACATGGCGTCTTCTTGATCTGCTACGTGCGTCAGAAGACGAGTCAAAGAATGAAGTTTGTTGCACTGGAGCTTGCTGCACTAGAGCTTGATATAATGAAGGATTTATCGGGGAATTCAAATTTTTAAATGTCAGTTTTGGTTTGCTTTTCATTCAGCTAGTTAGAAAACTATAGTTATCAAGGCACGCACTTAGGCGCGCCTAAGCGCAGAAAAACGAAGGCTCAAGGCTTGTGCCTTTTTGCAGTTTGAGTGCGTCTTTTTGCAATTTGAGGCGCTTTTTTGGCTAAATTCAGATTTTTTATTTATAAATAGTTAAATAAAAAATTAAATCGTTCAATAAATTATAAAATATGGTTTAAAATTTAAATCTTATTAATAAAACATGTAGATAATTGAATGAATTATAAAATATGGTTTAAAAATTAATTTGTAGTTAGTAAAATAACATATCAAACTCATATAAAAGGCACACAGAAAAGCTCAAGGCTTAAAAAAGCCTCAGGCTCAATGCTTGCGCCTTTTCGCGCCTTAGCGCCTTGACTACAATGTAGAAAACCTCTTAAAAGTCCATATTCTATCAAACTGGGTCTGTGCAAAAGATGGGTACTTTGTTGCGTCAATTGTTGTGTGGAAGTAAGTATATACGTTGTCTGTCTGGTAGCATTTGTTTTTTAGAATAATCGTTGAGCTAGTTTCAAAATTTCAAGCAACGCATTTTGATATTTGAGAATGTATGTTCACACTTCCTTAAAGTAAACAAAAATTAATGTAAAATAGAAAACGAAATATTCCGTATATGAAAAATACCTTTACATGATCGCGCTCCATCACTCGTCACTATCTGCAACAGTTTGTTTAAGAGGATCTCAACCAGTACTTGTTTTGTTGCACAAACTTTCCCACTTGACTCGCTATATCTTCTATGATTATCGTATTTTTATTGAATTTTTGGTTCATCATTTATTGGGTTAATATCCCGATTGCCTTTTATAGCTTGGTTGAATAACTTTGTGCACTTTCCTTTTGCTTTTGCCTGATGGAATGTACTTCAACGTCATATTTCAATAGAATTCAAGTGTTCTTGGACGACCAATAACGCCGTGTCTTTTGGTTTTTTTTTTTTTTTTTTTTTGATGTATTGATGTTTTTTTTTCACGGATGTTAATGTAAAACAATACCTGATAACCATTATGGATTAACGGTTTTTGTTGGTCGGATTGTAGTAGGGAAGAAAGAGTTGGATGGATGAATTATATAGAGGGAGGGAAATATCAATATAGCCTGTTATGGAAAAATGGTCCGGCGCATTCAGCGCTGATAACTTGTTTTCCCTCAGCGGATAGAACGGGGCAAAATAGAGTTTGGGACGTTGGACATGTTGTGAACCATAACAAGCCAAGATTTGCATGCGAATGGCACCATTGTTTCACATGTTCAAATCACCACGAAGTCAAGACTTTGTTAAGAAGCAAAAACATGGGTATATGCGCATTCACTTATATATATATATATATAAATGTGTGTGTGTGTGTGTGTGTGTGTGTGTGTATAACAGTGGAGCACCTCTTTGGCCTTCCTATCTTCCATCTAGTATTTCCCCTCTCTCTCCATCCACTCATTCTCTCACCTTTAACTCACTTATTTTAATATAAATGTGGGGTTTATGAGGCTTTTGGGGTGCCATTGAACGCTCACCTACACACACACGTACATATGTATATGCCTATATGGGTTACGCGTGGGTTCCGCTATACCCCATTCGACTACACCTCATGTGCTCTCTTGTGACTTTTTTCAAGGTACACACTTCGAGATCAAAGAAAATTTGTACATACATTCTTACATGCTTCAAGATCATCTTAATAAAGTTTTGGTTAATTTGAATAATCCTAGCATATTCAAATTAATATTTTAAACTGATGGTTGAATAAATGTTTTTAAGGGTTGATATTGATTTAGCATTTTGAACATGTTAGAAGGTTCAAGCATTATCTCATTTTTTGGAGACATTACGTTCTTTGTGTATAATAAACATCCCAAAATTTCATTTTTGGATAAACTAATTTTTCTGTAGGTTATATATTCATTTATGCAGCTTTCTTGATTTAGTTTACATCAGGAAAATTTGGTTAATTTAGTTTTTTCTAACTGTGTTAGCGACAATCCCATTTTTTTCATAAAGGGGAGTTCCCTTTCTTTTATTTTTTATATCTAGGATCCGAACTGTATTATTGATAATAATAGGAACTGAACATTATGACAATTTGATGTAGTTACTAATTTATGATCTGACATGTGTAGAATGAAAACTTCATTCTCGATTATACTAGAATTTTCATGAAAGCGTTTCATTTCGTTCTTTTCAATGTAAGTTTCATGTTTTCAGATTGTATCCTAATTTTTTGTCAAATTCTTTCCTTGACGATCGATTCATTCTCTGATAAAAAAGATAGACCTTGATTCTATTTCATTTTTTCAACAAGTTTAGTAATGAGCATAACACCCTATTGTTCCGATGGAAAGAACGATTTTAATTAGTCTAGCAGAGAAAAACCATAGGGTTGTAGAATGAGGTGTAGCGATGGAGGGTCCTTACCTTATACGGGTCCGGTCTGGTCCGTGCACGTGCGTGTACATATGCTATTTGTAATTCTGTATTTTTACTTAGTGTATACACACTCCTTTGAGAAGTATCATTCTAGAAGCTCTTATATAGTGTGGTTAGCATTGTGCTATCATAAAAATAATAATGACGCCAATAATATCATGATAATGACAAATGACAAGAGATGTGACCCCATGTAAATATCTTTTAGTCAGTTTCTTTCGAGTCGCCTCCGTTGCTACTGTGAGAAGTTATCATGGCAGAAAAAAATTCTTCCTGCATATATGTTTTTTCAGTCTGATGGTTTGTTTGAACTTTGAGCATCCTACGATCACAGGTAAGCACAGCCTTTTGATTTCATGAATTTGCTCTTATGCTTCACTAGTCTGGCATGCGAATGAATTTTTTTGGAGTTTCAGTGTGTTGTTTTCTTCTTCTTCGTGGTTTGATTATTGCCCTGTGTACTATGTTTTTATCTGGGGAAAAAAGAAAAGGGCTGAACCTTGCAAGTTCAAACATGATTTGATGTAGATATGCTTTCTACATTCCTAAGGTTTTGATAGTATTCTTAATTTCCAACCAAACTTATTAATCTCCCTCCAATTTGGAAACTGTACTATAAAGATCTTAGCATCCTTCAAAAATCTGAATTATATGTTGATTACAGCCTGTTAGGGTTTGATAAATGCTTACCTAACATTATCTACAGACTAGCTGCATCTACTATTATAATTATACTAGTTTTGAAGATTTGGTTCTCTTTATATCATTTTTTTTAAACAGATACAGCAAGCGTGCAAATTAAAAATGAAATAGAAACAAAATTGTCGGAAACCATAAAATTGATATCATATGGATCAACTCAACTTCATCAATGAATGGAGTAAATCTCTAGAGCGTGATTTCCAGCCACCTTTTCTTTCATATACTCCAAATTTCTCCACCACCACCATCACATCATCATCAGACTTTAATTCATCATTTTCTGGAAATCCTGTCTTTTCGGAAAGGCCTAGAAAGTTTCCTAAGACAATCAGTTGGACCAATGAAGAAAATTTGGTTCCAAAAAACGAGCCTGAAAATTTATTAAACCGTAAAGAAGAGTTGGTTAGCTGGAATTATCAGACAGTTAATGATCAAGATAAAGGTTTGATGAAGAAAACTCCACATGAACATATAATGGCAGAAAGGAAAAGGAGAGAGAAGCTTAGTCAGAAGTTCGTAGCACTTGCTGCAATCATCCCTGGTTTGAAAAAGGTATGCTATTTCCAATTATTATTATTTTTTTTCTGCTTATTCAATGATTAATGTGGCTAATATATGGTCAAAATTGTAATTTTAATTTTCAATTAAAATCTAGTAAATCTGATAACTGCCGTTAATGACTTGCACCATGGTAACAATGGTGCGGGTTCGAAGCTCGGAATGACATGCTAATAGCTTACCATGTGCATACGCTAAGATCAACCATTTATGTGGTGCTCGCGGATCGGGCTAGATGCACTAGGGAGGGTTTTACGACTTGGTCGGTTTTCCTCCTGAACAAATTCAAAAAAAAAAAGAAGAAGAAGAAGAAGAAGAAGAAAACCTGTGGTCAATATATTCCTTTTGTTGTACGTGGATATTGCTCTCTATGTGTGTGTGTGTGTGTGTGTGTGTGTGTGTGTGTGTGTGTGTGTGTGTGTATATATATACACACACACACACACACATGTTGAAAGAGATTGCTAATTTTTCATTAGTGATAATAGCATTTCCTAAATGTGATGGTATGTCGATTTGTTTTTACGATTTTCAGCATCTGAACTGGACACTTTTTTTAAAGGTTATCTATACATAAATGCTAGTGAATACTATTTATTCAATGCTAACGTTATTGGTTGACAATAATACTACCATGTGAAATCGATATCTACTGTACAGACAAAAATGCTGCTGGAATTCATACATATCTTAGAACCTTTTTATGTTTGATTATTCAAACTACCTAATATACATGCATTTGAGCTTGAAAATAATTTTGCATCTGTATTATGAATCTATTTATGGTTTAGTGAATGATTTAAATTTCATGCATTTGCTGTTTACACTAGCTTGATTATTAACATTTATAATTTTTGTTTCATTTTATTTAAGTGTAACCCTCATTTTGGATAATTAAGGTTGACAAAGCTTCGATTCTAGGCGACACAATCAGTTATGTAAAGCAACTCGAACAGTCTGTGAAATCGTTAGAAGGGCAAAATGCAAGAAAAACAGTTGAATCCGTAGCCCTGTACAAAAGTTCTAAGCAATGCATTCGAAACACTGGCGATGATTTAAAAGCTAGCGCAGTTAATGGAAATATGTCAGACTCTGATAATGGAGGTTTAGTAGAAAATTCCTGCTGTCCAGAGATTGAAGCAAGGATAAGTGCAAAAGGTGTTCTTGTGCGAATTCATTGTGAAAATAGCAAAGGGGTGCTAGTGAAAGTTTTATCGGAGATGGAAAAGCTAGATCTTGTAGTCATGAATGCTACTGCCTTGCCTTTTGAATCATTTCTCGATATAACTGTTACTGCTCAGGTATTATATCATACGATCGTATTATTTACTTTCTGAGAAATCTGAAATATCAGGACATGGGAAAAAGCACACTTCACTATTAAAAAGTCATTTTTATATGGTAAGAACTATTATATATATCCAAAACATTAGTTATGGGTAAAAGTCATGTAGTATGCGCATTGGTTTACATCCCAAGTTCTTTACCGACTATTAACCATTGTTGCGCGATGCGCGCACACACGCGAACAGTGCAACACCCCTATAGTCTTCTTGGATTCCATCACACATTCTCATGTCTCTTTCTTTTCGCTAACTCGCTTCCTCCTCTCTCTCTAATTTATTTAAACATAAATGGATGGTCCATATTAAGGGGTTATTGGGATGCTCGAAACACACACATACGCGCTCTACAAATCCGTGTTTTGTGGGGAGGAAGAACGAGCACGAGAAAAAAACAGAACTTGTGGTTGAAATCAAGATTACTTTGAGGGGAGGAAGAATGAGCACGAGTGAAAAAAAAAAAAAAAAAACAAAAACAAAAACACACACACACACACACACACAGAACTTGTGGTTGAAATCAAGATATACTTTCTGGTGCAATGGAACGTTGTTCATATAGAATGAGGATCTGCTACACCTCCCTTTTGCTGCACTTCAGAGCCCCGCTGATTCCAACCACATGTTCCGATTTTGATAATATGCCTTGTCACTCTTCGAGTGAGAGGAGAGAAAATATATTATTTAATTTGTAAATGTAGTTGAGATCAAAAGAGATTTGAGAGATGTAGCAAATGCGAGGTGTAGTTGAACATGACTATATATGTACGCACATACGTGCATATAGGTTAAGTTCTACTGCACCTTCGTTCTCTCTGAATTTCAGCCGCAATTTCTAATTTAAATCATATACCGTATCTCACTTTCTGATACTTTGGATTATTTAATTCAACAGTATAGAAAATATTATATTTAAATTGAAACATATGATCGTTATTGGGGGAGAGGTGTAATAAAAACAAGGTGTAGTCAATCCTTCTCTTGTATATACACACACACTCATATAAAGTGTAACCCTTTATTTAGCTTTTTATGAAGCTTCCGATATCCACGGCACGTCGTATTTAGATAATAATCCATGGTTGATATCGGTGGTGAATAAGGGGGCCTTGGGTTCTTCCTCATTTATATATACATAAAGACATATAGATATACACAATTACACAAGATACATGTACATAGACACATACACTCGCTAATTAATTTGATTTTCTTTTAAATGAAATTACTGTAGATGGAGGAAGGAATCTCAATGACGGTCAAAGATCTGGCAAAGAGCATTGAAGCTATTTTTCATCAATCGACATGTAATTAAGCATAAATTGTACGTTTGCATGTGCATCTTCTTGTCTATGGAGAGCCTTTATTACCACTTTTTTTTACAGTATCGCACCTATAAATAGATACATTTGTTTGCAAATTAATGGTATATATCTATTGTATTTGATTGCCATGCAATCTTTCGACTACTGTCTTGGAGATGTACAGCTGTTGATTTTTATTTTAATCTGCACAGAGAGCTAGGCTTCTTTTGAATTACATGCTGGTCTTTTATAATCATTTGATAATGTAGCATGTATATGGAACTTTCTGTTCCCTGAATGGTTTCATAAATGGCGAAGAGGTATCTCTCTCTCTTTTTTTTTTTTTTTTTTTTTTTTTTTTTTTTTTTTTTTTCTCTCTTTCTAATTCCTTGACAACGGACGAACCGTGTAAGCTTGTATCATTGTTTTAATTTTGGAATGAAGAGCCTTTCTCATGTAGTGTGATCACTGTTTTAATTTTTAAGTTTCTTTATGTGTTAAAGTTGGTGGTGGTGTTTATAAATTGAAATATCAAAAATGGAAAAAATATTAGTAAGTTGTGGAAATGAGTGGTTTAAGTCATATTCTGAAATTCTTTAGGCACTTGAAAGAAAAGAGAACATGCGTCTTTCCCTTACGTATTTTTAGGAAAATTTGTAGGTTTTTGTCAATTCTGAAAACTTATTTGAGAAACAACAGATTGATTTTCAAATTAATTACCGAAGTTTACAACTTTTGATTATGTAGAATACTGGCGGCATCTCAAATGTTATAGTATATTTTCTTTTCCTTTTTTCGATATACAACATTTCTGATACTGCCCATATGATGTAAATTAGTGGATGGTATCTGAAATGCTACATAATGAACGACATTCGCGGCTTTTGAAATGTCGTCCACTAATGACATTACAGATTCCATCAATAATGTTTTTTTTTGACGGCATTTGAGATGCTCTCAACTATATTAAAAAAATATATATACTGATGGCACCTGATGCCGCCAGTATTTTAAACGAGTAAAAGTGATATATTTTTGTAATTAGTTTGGAAACATATATGTTTTTGTTATAAGTTGCCGAAACCGGACCAAATCTAAAAATATTCCTATTTTTCATTTGGAATTTATTGATGGTTCTACGTTGTTACCAAAATTGATGTTTATTAATACATGGAAGTCTTTTTATCAGCAAAAGCAGAAGAAAAGCTGACAGGAACTACTCCATTTCAGGTGAATTGCGAGGAAGCTTCATGGCTTTATGATCGGTTGGTGCATTATCAATTATCGTAGGATCCTTTAACTATGCATCCGTACCTGATGTGGTTGTCAAAAGGCAAGTACAACTGCAGTACTATTATACTGCTGTTGATTTTATTACACACATGGTCCATCGTGTACAAAGTCATCCATTAAGCATAGTCTTCTAGTTGTCCGTTCTTGTTAAGCTGGTAGTTATCTGTATAATTCTACATTGGTGGTTGGACTGGTAATACTCTGAAGTAACTTTTCACTGCGTCACGCATGTAAAATCAGATGGTTATATATATAAATATATATATATATTCTATAAAAATACAAAATTTTGATACAAATGGTGACATAATTGATTTGCATCATTGGATCACCACTTGTATCTAATTTTGTGTTTAAATAGCCGGTCCATATATGTGTGTGTAGATTATAGAAACTGTTGTTAGATTTTGGATGCCCATCAGATTGAACTCTGTCTACAAAAATAAAAAGAATTTTTGGATCAACTTAAAGCCATGCTATAAATTTTGCATGCAGAAAATAGAACGTAATTTTAGTTCAACTTAAAACTATTTTCGCACAAACGTTAATGTGTGTGAAGTGAAGTAGGTATACGATTAATTGTATTCATTTTGAGTGTTAGCTGTAGTAGATGAGTTATAAATTTCAAGTTCTACGTTTAAGCTAAACTTGGTAGATATTTAGATAACTTACATATTTTAAGCTGAACGTGGCTTTCAAAAATAAGAAACAAAGGAAATAAAAATCCAAGGACTGGTGGAAGGGTGCGACATGACATAGAAGTAGAGGAGGTGCGCGCATATTACGGTAAAGAAACTATGGGATTTTGTAATTAGAGATGGAGATCATCGATTGGTGAATTGGAGGTGACATTTCAGTTTGTGGTGAAATTTTGGCACGTCCACCCTGAGTCTGAGGGAGTTCGGAGCTTGATGCAAACGAATATCAGTACACCATTACTTATATTTGCAGAAATATGGAAAAAATAATGCAATAAAATAGCTAAAATAACTAAACTGATCCAATATATATATATATATATATATATATATATATATATATATATATATATATATATATATATATATATATATAGAGGAAGGTTTGATCTAATCAAGAAATAATATTTTGAAAAATTCACATTTTAAGTTAGGGAATTCAATTGGGTTGGATTGTAAATGGGTTGGATGTAAAATTAACCCAATCCATTTAATAGAAAAACTTACCCAACCCATTAAATCTATTTATTAAACGGGTCTACCCAATCCAACCCGTTAGCTTAACGGGTAAAACCAACCCAGCCCATATAATTCATTTTTTTTTGAAAAACAGAAAGAAAAAAAAAGAAAAGAGAGAAAACTGCAAAAATGATCTAAACTCCACCAAAAATCATTCAATATGATAAAACTAGTTATCTGTGTTTCATGTGCATTTCAATTGTATAAATACAACCTCTCATCTCATTCCATTATACTTCAATCTCTGTACATTTTCACTGCATGCTGTTAACGTACTGCAATTTTTTTCCTCTCTATTCACATTTGATACAACACAGCAAACTCAAAAATCCCTTCAGCATCTCCCTTCACAACAATATTCACCAACCGAACTATCACAAACACGAGCTCACAAGTCACATCTACATCCATACCAGTATAGAAACTATCACAAACTCATCATAACGCAACACGGCCATTACCAGGCTTAACGCTCAAACTTCTCCCACCAATTCATCTTCCTTCTTCATCAAAAGGGAATCAAACAACCTAGCATCTGAGCCTGCAAACAATACCATTCTCTGCTTTATTCCTGAACAAAAATCGCCTCAACTGCCATTCATGCTCAATCAATCAAACCTGCTCTCCATCAACATCCAATATATAACATGTTAGCACATTTTGAACTTAAACTAAAAAATATAGTCCAGACATCACAATAAAATGAATATAGTCCAGTCATCACAATATATAACATGTTAGCTCATTTTATTTGTTTTACTTCTTTATCAATTTGTCCGAATATATTATTACCTTATATTAAATAAAATGAAGGAATAACTAGTTTGAAATATGTTCTTTCTTTTACACTATAAAATGTAATGGCCGGTTTCTACCAGTAACGTAACGTGGTTCCTAGCGCTAAAAAACCTACTTGCAGAGTGACTATACATTCAAGGGTTTTACTGGCTTGTGCAGGAGGACAAAAAGCCCACTCATTCATGGTATGAAAACAACATCCATCAATCCTTCAACAGAATGATGCAGTTCGTTTTCATATACAGATTCGAGCAAAAAGTAAACGTGATAAAATATAACAGTCAGAAATCTCCAACAAAATGCCTAACATATCTGTGTCGTTTCTAGCAAAATTCAACTACTACGAAGTTTAGTGGGTCTTAATCTCATTTAGAGAGTCAATATCAGGTTTAAGCCTCTCTCCAATTCGGCTAAATTAATGCACAACAAATCATATATCAGACACGTGTAACAAAATAAATTGACCTTCATCAAGTAGCGAAGTTTGAAATGAATTCGACCAACATAAAATAGTGATTTGAATCAAACATGAAAAAAAAAAGTAAATAATGGAGACTGATTAATTTTATGATATGAAGATGTAACCAAAAGAAAAATAAGAACTGATAAATGACTAGTATATCAAAGAACAACTGAACCCACCAACATGTTTGCTATTCTGAATGACAATGCAACTACCTAACCCTGTGACTTAAAAGACACCTTGTTTTAAGCATGATAATCCTCATGTGGGATATACATGCAGGTAATGAATTATGATAACATGCATGTGAAGACTGAAACTAATTTAAAGATCACATTTAGATGGAGCCGGAGCGCTATATACAATTGATACTACTGTAAAGCATTGTCATGCAAAGAAAAGTGCTTTAAGCCATGTTGTACCTATATATACACTGTTTAGCCTTTGTTTACCATCAACTATGTGTTCTTATTCAAGATTTCATTGTAATTATTGAGGGCCCGTTTGACTTAAAGCTATTTTTTGTTTTGTATTTTCAATATTTATTTCAAATGACATGGAAAAGATGATCAAATTGAAAGATACTAGTTTTTAAAATATTAGGAGACAAGGAAGGAAGAAAATGGACTCTTTTAATATTTCAAAAAATATATCTGGACGGATGGATGGTAGTAACCCCAGTCTATGACATAAAATATGTTGAACTTTTTGCTTTAGATCTTTATCCATAAGTCATATATGACATATATATAACTTACAGTCATGATCCTAATTCTTCTTTAGCACACGATCCAAACTGTTTTTCTTTTAAAAGGAATTACTTTCAGGATAAGGGACATTATACCAGATATTGGAAGAGTTGCAATACTAAGACTTGGCTTAAAACAGTTTTCATGCAACCATTGCACCATGCATCCAATCCAAAGTTGCATATATATTTTTGTATTGGTACAGGGTTCGTCCTGCCACCTCCGTAACAGCAGGTAAGATTATGATATAATCTTTATGGTGCCTGTAAATTGTGCCATAAATATGTGGTATGAGCATTGTTATCATAACCGGACCGGGCCGGCAGCCCAACCACAGTTAACCATGGGCCGCCAAGCTTCTCAATCCAGAAACAGATTAGACCTTAAATGTGGGAAAACCGTTTCAAAACCGTGAAATCCGCGGTCTACAGACCCAAAAGCCGAGCAAAAATTTAGATTTTTCAGTGAAACTCAGCTTTCAGCCCAGTTCGCTTACGGCCCAGCCTGCTTTAGCAGGACTTATGAAATCTGGAAGAATAACCATCCAGCTACCTACTTATATAATGTAACTACAAAGCAGTATTTGTTCTTGGTTTATGATGTGGGACAAATAAGGTAGCTTCCATCTTCTTTTTCTTGTGAGAAGACTTCTGCTGCTGGCAGTACTCAGACGAACTTCCATCAAAGCACCTTGTAACCGCTTCTTTTTAAAGAAATCCCTCCTCGTCTTGTGTACAGGAATGTCATCTCCCACATCATTAGATAGTTTCTCTGGATCAGTTCATGCAACTTGCTAAAAATATCCTCAAAATGTACAGGCATAAACCTTCCTTCATGCCGGAGCACCACGGGCCGTCGTCGCCATCGATTCTTTGCGGTCCGTCATTATTCACTTCGATCTTCAATTTTGTCGATGTTGCACTGAGATTTGATGTTAATTTGGAATCCAGTAATGTATGCTAGCTTATCGATTCTTATTTCTATTTTATTTTTTTGCTCTTTTGAATCATCAAATGATTTTATAACATTTTTTGTGTACATGTTGATCCTTTATTTTTCAGTTTTTATTAAAAAAATAACATGCACGGTTCTGACGGTTCGACCGGTCGGACCTTGAAAACCTTGAACCTTAGGACATCACGGTTCGATTGACGGTCCGGTCATGATAACATTGGGTATGAGTGTAGATATGCTTTGTGAATTTGTAGAAATTTGTGGTTATTAGCTCTTAAATAGGTGACAGAATCGTGTTATACCTTTGTGGTTATTAACATGCAGTATTGCAACAATATTCGAAACAACAAAATAAACTTAAAAAATTTATGGATTACCTATGAAATTTAGCAACTAAGTGCACAAATATACCTCAAAATAAATTTAAATCCATGTTCTACAATATCAAATATTAAAAATAATTAGCATTTAGGTGAGAACTAAAACTGTAAAAACAATCAGTTTCACTAAATGCACACACATAATAAGTTTCTAGCACTAGCAACAACCACACATTCAAGCAAGACAATAAAACTATGCAGCGTCGTCGTAGTCATCACCAGTAGTTGCATCTCTCTCCTCAGGCATTGACCTATGCTCCTGATAGTACGCTGCAATGCACTTGTTTATTTGCTGGGTGTTCGACGACGAATATTCTATGAATTAGAAATCCATCGCACGAAATATCGTGATAATAAACCGCAAGTGCACGACATACAATTGTTAGTACGTGACGAATACGAATCGATCCGCAGGGAAAGAAGTAATTTCAATCTTATTCAATCAAATTAAAGCAAAATTCGGATTGATTTAACTAACAAAAACTAATTAATACTAGAACTAAGTTGAGAACTAGATATAAAATGAAAGCAATTTAGAGGTAAACCCCCTCTCATATTTAAGCAAATTAACAAATCTGTGATCTCCATTAAGTGACATAAATGCAATATTTAAACCACTTATGATTCTCATGAAAATGAAATTAAAGCAAAAAACTATTTTAAGTATGGCTTATGAACAATTAATAGAACTATAAACCATCAAATTTTATTCTTACAATCATTTCAAATTCAGTAACCACTTAACAAATATTGATGTAATTTGTATTTACATTGACTAAACATAGCCTATTTTGTTGTCAGCGAACACAGACTATCAAAATCACTTGTATAAACTTACATTAACATCCACTAACATGAAGCACAAATTAGAGATCACAAATCATACAAATGTTGAATTTACATAAAGTTAGAGAGCTTCATTACCCCTAAATCAAATGAAATAGCTACTCATATGTGTTATCGAATAGACACATGTAAGTTTCAACATAAATATGAACAAAACAGAAGAAAGAACTAATTAACAACAACAAAATAGATCTAAACTACTTGCATAAAACTAAGCTACACTAATGCATAAAGTAAATAACAAGAATTAAATGAACAAGAAATAAAATTGCATTAAACTGAGATTACATAAGAGAAATGACTAAGAAGCCATGGAAGGAAAATAGAGGTTTTGATTTCAGCCTCCACTCTAAACTAAATAAAATCCAATATCCTTTTTACATGAACATACATGGGTTATTTATACATGAGTAAAACCCTAATTCACTTTTAGCGTGCTACCAAGAATGCCCTTTAGGAAGTATGGCCACCAAGTAATAATCAAGCTTTAATTAACCCATCATCAAATTTGCCTGAAGCTTCAACATCCACTAATTTGTCCATTAGCTTTTAAGTGTAGTAAGTGGGGTCCTCCATGATTAGGTGTGAGAATTATTTCTTCTTCATTCCTTTATATGCATATAAGTCTCTATGAAGCCCCCTTCCATATGCATCAAATTTCTACAAAAACAATGAAAAATGTCCAAGTAAAAATTCTCAAAATAACATAAGCACAAAAATGACTATTTTTCCTTTGTATGATGATGAATGTATGATATTTTGAAATCAATTGAATTATGGTTTAAACATGATAAAATACCCATATATGACATTTATTTATACTAATAAAGGATAAATATATGAATATAAATGTGCGTTTTTACGTGCACATCAAATACCCCCACACTTGTCTTTTTATTCATCCTCGAATAAAATTAAATAAACTAAGATAAATCCGTTTTCGTAGGGAGCACGGTTGCATTGAGCGTATGCAACAAGCCTTTAAACCTCTGGGCGTGCCCAGTAGGATGAGTGTTGTCTCGTGAAGGTTTTTAGTGGATACTTCCCACAAAATCCAAAAGCATGAAGTAATTACAAAATGCAAATTTCAAAAATATTTACAATATGAATGCAAGCTTTAAAGGAATATTTACAAATGGATAATTTACTTTTAAATTTTATAAGAATGAGTTAACACAAATTTGGGTCGTCACTATGGAATTTGAGTCCGCTACTAATCAAAACTTCAAACAAAAGTCATGTAATCTTCATAAACTCCTCCAGCTTGGTCAGTTGTTTTGGTAGAAACATAGTGCAAATATGAAATGAATTATATAATCGATATCAATAGTCCTTAAACGGCATCTCAACTTTCTTTTTGTTAATAAGTTGGGTCGAATAAGTGAAGAGTGTGCTTGGATTTTAAAGTGCTAACTCTCTCTTTATTACAAAATATTCACATTATTATTATTTAAAAATACCTAGGTATACTACCCTTATAGTGCATTACGACTTACGTGAGGTCGGTAATCCTAATGTGTCCATGAGACCAAGGTATACCGACGCTGACTTTGTCAACAAGATGTCGGAAAGAGCTTAGCGGGTTTGCACACCAACGCTAGATGTACTAGCAATGTTGGATACCCTTGGATTATTATATATATATACTCTTCTTTTTCTTCTTTTTTTCTTTTTTTTACATAAGAGAGAGAGAGAGAGAGAGTTAAGCGATAATATCTTAGCACAACTTCACTTAAAAGATCTAAAATGTTATCGCAAGTAGTCTAAATCAACCATTCATCTAATCGGATTACAATTCAGATAACATTTCATATGCATCACCTACGAATGTTCCTATATACCAGTTACACCAAATTTGCTCATAATTCAATTTTTCCTTTCATTATCCACTAAGAGAAGTAAATTTCCAAACATTTTAATCGAACGACCAAAATTGTATGCTTAACTCCATCATGTCTTATTTAGAAGTAAATAAAAATGCAAATCATTTTCTTTCTTTCGGTTTTGATTTTTTTTTGGTTTTTAAGAAAAGGGGAAAAAATATCAAACTTAAGCTGTACAAAAATGAAAATTAGACTCCCCCCATACTTGATTTCGACTGTGTCCCCACAGTCAAGTGAAAGGAGAAAATGAAAAGAAAATATTGAAAATATGCCATATATTTACAACACATCAAAAAAAATGACAAGAAGTAAATGGAACGGTCTTCCAAAGACCAATTCATTTGTCCCTTCAAGTATGAGAGACACAGCTGAAGCTCGAAAAACCAAGTCGTAAAAGGTTTGGAAGGTGAGTGTAGATTTGGAAAAATGAATGTCGCTTTATTAAAAAATTAATGAGTTATTTTATTTTTGATGATTTTTGGGGTAGACTGAATTTCATGTTTATTTCCACCAAATTGAATTCCAAAATTAGCATTGAAAATTCTTTTGAATTATCAATTTCAAAATCAAAATGGTGATTCAAATCTACCTCTTTAAAATCCAACTCATTTTCGAAAAGTCCAAAAAAATCGTACTCATTAAATTCGTCTTCCTTTGGTGAATTGTCAACAATCTCAGTGCATGTATCATTTTCAAAATCCAAAGTTGTTGTTTGAAAGTCGTTATTTTTAGAAGAAGGAATATGAAATTTGAGATTTGGTTCCTCCCTCTCAAAAGAATTGAAATCCAACTCAATTACCGTGTTTTCAATAACTTCGTTAAGATTGTTATTTTCAGTGTCAAAAATTGTTATTTGAAAATCGTCGATTTTGGTAAAAGATGGATTATCATTCGAATCGTCACACGTTCGGTTTTGATTATTTTGTTTTTCACGAAAATTCAAGTAGTCTTGAAACAACAAATTCGTGTGATTATCATGAATTTCATTCATTTTCTCAGCAAAATCAATTTCATAATTATTTGCATGAGAATTTTCAATTTGAAATTGCTGAGAACAAAAAATTTCAGTTGCACCACAATTGAAATTATATCCATTGCCAAAATCATTTGAAAAGTTATTCACATTTCCATTTTGAATTTGAAATTCATTTTGGAGTTCGAAATTGGATTGACAAGGGTTATAATCAAAATCATTTGAATTTGAGATTGAATTTGAATTTTGATTATTTTGAAAACTTTGACTTGAATTGTTGCATAAATATGAATTACACCATTCATTTATTCTGTGATTTTGTTGTGTGCTCATTTTAAGTAAAGATTCAATTTTTGTTTCAAGAGGCGAGGGCTGATCGTCATTTTGAAAATTTTGTTGTGTAAAATCATGATTATTTTGAAAATTTTGAAAAGTTGATGGTGTAAAATCCACATTGTTTGTACAATAGTTGTTATTAAAATATCCATATGAATTTGGTGTAAATTTATATGGATTATATTGATTTTCACAACCACCGTAAAGTCGGTAGGAATAAGGAAATTGGGACATTTTCAAGAAAGCCCTTTTCCTGAATTTTTTTTTGTATGAGAAAAAGAAACATTCACAAAAGAAAATTATTATTTTATTTTTTCAGATTTTGGATTTTTGTATTTTTTTTATGTGCATGAACCTAATGCAAAATTACTTATTTTCAAATTTCTAAAATTATATAATGACGGTCAGATTAATTTCAATAAAAAAATTCTCAGCCAGTTAACAGACAGGAGTTATCGGTGGACCAGAAATCACCCTAGCAATGCAGCCGCAGGTTTAGTACCTTCAGAGGAACAACCGATATAATATTTACGAATCACCATAATATTTATAAGCGGTTATTACTCTGCCGTAGTCTAGACACTGAGAAATAAATCGTTAGAAAGAAATCAGGTTGTCAAAATATAACAGTGTCCTTAGAAAAATAAAAAATAAAATATGATGAATGCAAAACAGAAATTAAACGTGAATTAATAATGCAGTTACGAATGATTTTTTTTAAATGTAAGCGCAAGCAACCAACAATGCAAATAAAATAAAAACAAGGAAAGAAAACATATATCAATGTGTGCAGATTAGCAAAAAAATTTAGCAGTAATTTTTTTATTAAGCAAGCGAGCGTAGAGCCAAGCAAAGCAAGCAGAGCAGTCTTTGAGCAAGTAATCCTCCCTGAGATTTTCTGCAACCTGAAAATGAAGACGATATATATACAATTGCCAAGTGTTTTTTTTTTGCTAAACAAAAAAGAAAAGAAAATAAGATAAAAACTAAATCCAAAAATCCTATCAAACTAAAATACTCAGTAGTGACGCAGCCTACTCACAACTTACACAAACCGAAGCCCATTAAAAACGTTTTTTTTTCCAATGATATACTGGAGATAATAGCCTAAGAAAAATCAAAACAAAAATTCAAAGAACACAGAAGACAAAGAAAATGATGATCGGTTAAGTAAGAACTTACAAGGCAACAAAAATCACCACACTACAAATGAAATTAGATGAGAATAGAGATCGCACGCAACCTAACAAGCCCAAAGGTCAAAAACGGAGATTCATAAACCCGATTTAAGACAATGCAAGTGCAACCGTACTAGACGAATTCTTTTTCTTAAAATCAAATAGCGAATTTTTTTTCTTTTCGTTTTCTAATCTTTAAAATCAAATCGCAGTTGAGATGTCGTTTTGCTTGATGCCGGAGAGAGATGGTCGTAGTTGAACTCGGTAGTGGGTGTTATGTTGTGAAGTCTGCTTTGTGGGGAGTTGATGGTGGTGTATGGACATGAATTAAATATATGGTGTTGATGAAATTGGTTTGCAGTTAGATGTTGAAGACAGTCAAGAGAGGTTTGTATATAGAAGAAGGTTGAAGTGGTTTACTATGATGAGGTTTTGGGTTTGTGAAGTGGAATGCAGATATAAAGATGAGATATAAGACGAAGGATGCAAGAGATTAGGAAGGAAATTTATACACAGAAAGGAATCAAGTGAAATTTGGTCTTTTTTTTTAATTTGCAAAAAGAAAAAGGAAAGTAATAAAATAGCAAGGAGATTGAAGATGGAAAGGAATAAGAGAAAAGATGGCAATTTTTTTCTTTTGTCTTAGAGATAATAGGAGGGTATTGTGGTAAGAAGAGAAGATGACAGTAAAACACAAAATAAGGAAAGACACAAAAAATGACAAAAAATGCAGAGGATTTTTGTTTTTTTTGGAAATAAATTGTAAACAAAAGAAAAGAGAGATTGTGGAAATAAATTGGAAAGGAAATTGAAAAAAAGGAAAGAAAGTTAAGAAAATAAATGACAAGAAATTGATGGGAAAAAAATGGCAAGAATAATTATATATTTTGTTCTCTCGTTTTGAGATTGTCGTACCAATAAATAATACCAAATCACCTAAACAAGAATTTTCTTTCTATATATACAAGAAAATAGAAAGAAAAAAATAAAACAAACACTCTTTTTTTTTTTAAGAAAAACAACAAAATTAGTCTGAAGAATAAAATCAAAATTAATTAACTTTCTCCGGCAACGGCGCCAAAAACTTGTTCGATGACGAATATTATATGAATTAGAAATACGTCGCACGGAATATCATGATAATAAATCGCAAGCGCCCGACGTACAATTGTTAGCACGAGGCAAACACGAGTCGATCCGCAGGAAAAGAAGTAATTTCAATCTTATTCAATAAAATTAAACCAAAATTCGGATTGATTTAACTAACAAAAACTAATTAATACTAGAACTAAGTTGAGAGCTAAATATGAAATGAAAGCAATTTAGAGGTAAATCCCCTCTCATATTTATGAAAATTAACAAATGTACAATCTATGATCTCCATTAAGTAACATAAATGCAATATTTAAACCACTTATGATTCTCATGAAAATGAAACTAAAGCAAAAAAATATTTTAAGTATGACTTATGAACAATTAATATAACTATAAACCATCAAATTTTATTCTTATTATCATTTCAAAATCAATAACCACTTAACAAATATTGATGTAACTTGTGTTTTCATTGACTAAGCATAGCTTATTTTGTTGTCAACAACCCTAGACTATCAAAACCACTTGTACAAACTTACATCAACATCCACTAACATGAAGCACAAATTAGAGATCACAAATCATAAAAATGTTGAACTTACATAAAGTTAGAGAGCTTCATTACCCCCAAATCAAATGAATTAGCTACTCGTATGTGTTATCGAATAAACACATGTAACTTTCAACATAAATATGAACAAAACAAAAAAAAGAACCAATTAACAACAACAAAATAGATCTAAACTACATGCATAAAACTAAGCTACATTAATGCATAAAGTAATAACAAGAATTAAATGAACAAGAAATAAAATTGCATTAAACTGAGATTACATAAGAGAAATGGCTAAGAAGCCATGAAAGAAAAATAGAGGTTTTCATTTCAGCCTCCACTCTAAACTAAATAAAATCCAAGATCCTTTTTACATCAACATATATGGGTTATTTATACATGAGTAAAACCCTAATTCACTTTTAGTGTGCTACCAAGAATGCCCTTTAGGAAGTGTGGCCACCAAGTAATCATCAAGCTTCAATTAATCCATCATCAAATTTGCCTGAAGCTTCAACATCCACTAATTTGTCCATTAGCCTTTAAGTGTAGTAAGTGGGGTCCTCCATGATTATGTATGAGAATTATTTCTTCTTCATTCCTTTGTATGCATATAAATCTCTATGAAGCCCTCTTCCATATGCACCAAATTTCTACAGAAGCAATGAAAAATATCCAAGTAAAAATTCTCAAAATAACATAAGCACAAAAATGATCATTTTTCCTTTGTATGATAATGAATGTTTGATACTTTGAAATCAATTGAATTATGCTTTAAACGTGATAAAATACCCACATATGACATTTATTTAAACTAAACATGGATAAATATATGAATATAAATGTGCATTTTTACGTGCACATCACTGGGCCAGGTAGCTCTTTCGCCAATCATTCAGCTTATCCTCCTCAATAGATCTCCTTTATGCTCTTTTGAAATTAAGAGCCTGTGAAATAATTCAAGTTAACATTGAAGTTAATAATTCAAGTTAATATTTATGATGTTATCATAAGTCTTAAAAAAAGTTTTCTACTTCTAGTTTACGTAGACCATCTACTTTTAACGTCATTGAACAGAGTTGTTTATAAAACATACTTAATTCTGTTATAACACTCCATATTTTTGTGGGTAATAGTTCTTTGAAAATCACAGGTAAAAAATATTCCATCATGATATGACAATCATGGTTTTTCATCCCACTCAATTTAAATTTACTGTTTTTAAAGTCCACAATCTACGGAGGTTAGAAGAAATCTCATCAAGACATCTTAATCCTTCCACCCGCTTTAGCACGAGTTTTACTTGTTTGCTGTCTAGCTCATAGCATGCTTTGGTTTTTTTTATTATCGTCTTACAAGTGAAGTTTGGTCTGCTTACAGAAGTGTAATATATCACATCTCGAATTCGCATCGTCCTTGGTTTTCCCCTTTATATTCAAAACTGTATTAATAACGTTATAGAAAACATTTTTTCGTTGTGCATGACATCAATATTATGTCGAAGTAGGAGATTTTTCCAGTAAGGTAACTCCCAAAATATATTTTGCTTGCACCAATTATGAATGACCGATATACCTGAAATTTCAACATGTTCCCCAGTTTCATGTACCATTTGGATAGTCTTTTACAATTTCATATATCTCTTCACTTGTTCAAACTTTAGGAGGTAGCATACTCTCTACTCTATTAGCTTTAAAGTTCTTTTTATCCATTCTAAATTTGTGATTAATATGTAGAAAGCACCGATGACAGTCAAAACAAGAATTCTTTCCATACTTTAATGAAAATGCTTGTGTCTCATCCATATAATGAGGACAAGCTATACGTCCCGATGTGGTCCAACCTGAAAGCATGCCATATGTGGGAAAATCACTAATAGTCCATAATAAAGAAGCAAACATACGAAAATTCTTTTTTCTCGAAATGTCGTATGTTTCAACTCCTTCATATCACTGTGTTTTCAACTCTTCAGTAAATGGTTGTAGATAAACATCAATTCCTCGTGTCAGATTATCGGAATTGGGGACGACAATCATCAGAAAAATTTATGGAGTTTTCATACACATTCATGACGGTAAGTTATAAGGAGTAACAATGATAGGCCATGATGAATATTTACTACCAAATTGAGAAAATGGTGAAAATTCATTCGTACATAAACTGAACCTAACATTATGACTCTTTGCAATAAATCCAATATAAGTACTATTGAAGTGTTTCCATGTTTCACCATCAGATTGATGTATCAAAGTTCCTTCTTCTGGTGTTCTCATGCTGTGCCATCGCATATGACATGCTGTAGAAGAAGATGCATATGACCGTTGAAGTACAAGAGTTATGGGTAGATAATGCATTCTCTTATGAAACTTTTTTCCTTTCTTTTTTCTTAGTTTATATCTTTCTTCGTTGCATATTTTGCATTTTCTAAGGTGCGCGTCTTCTTTCCAATACAACATGCAACCTTTTACACATGTATCTATCTTCTGATACGGCAGTCCAAAATCAGACATAAGTTTTTTCATTTTATCTTGACTATAACACATCAGACTATTGGGCGACATGTGTCATTTTGCAGTTTGTACGACTGCTGTAAATGCAGCTTCTGTAAGATCGAATTTTGATTTCATAGCAATGTATTCGGCGGTTACATATAATTTGGTTCTGCTTGTACACACTGTTGGAGAATGGAGATTTAATACCAACAACCTTGTTTCAATTATTAACATTATAGATTATAAAATATATACTACCATCTTTATCCAGAATATATAATTGTATATGCATATTTTATATACAGGAAATAAATACTTAAGACTATACAGTTAAGAGTTTTTAGAGATTCAAGATATCAAGGAATTCAAGACTCATGAGTATCAAGATAATCAATAATTTCAAGAGCTCAGAATTATCAAATAATAGGGTCTAGTTTATATGTAAAACTCCAGTTAGCACTTTCAAATTCCTTTTCAAATTGATTTCAAAATTATTTCAAACTCCTTTTCTAAAATGATTTAAAATTATTAAAATTTTACTTATGATTTAATATATATATATGTTTATAATTTATAAAGTTTTATAATATATATGTTTTATAGTTTTATGCTATATAATTTTATAAGTATGTTTATATTATATTTTACTACGTTTTTACACTTTAAAAAATTCATTTGAAATATTAGTTTTGATTCAAGAATTTCAAGAATATATATATATATATATATATATTAATTTTGCAGGAAGGGAAACAAAGTTATTACTCCTATAATAAGTGGATGGGAAACAAAGTTGCTGAGTTTTGCAGGAAGGGCAGAATTGATAAATACAGTTATTACTCCTATAATACTGTATTGGCTTTTCATATATCAGATCCCAGAATACACAATTGATAAGCTGCAATCAATATGTGCTGATTTTTTATGGGGGGGGGGGGGGGGGGGGACATCACACAAAGTTTCATGGGTGAAATTATGCAGGCCAAAAGATGAAGGAGGAATAGGTTTGAAATTATTATCAGACCTTAAAAAAGCTGCTTGTGTGAAGTTAATGTGGAATTTTTTATCTAAATCATCTATGTGGAGCAATTGGTTACATAATAAATATTGCAAAAAGGATTTCTTTTGGTCTATGGCTCAAAATAATAATTCATCTTCCACTTGGAAATCTATTTTAAAGCTGAGGACAAGATCTAAGCAATTGTTCAATAAAATCATTGCTAAAGGAGAAGAGACATCGTTATGGCATGATCCATGGATTAATTGTAAGAGTCTAGTAGATCTACTTGGTTATGACAGATTTAATCTAATTGGGAATCCAGATGAGAAGGTTAGCTATATTATAAGGAATGAAAAGTTTATACCTGACATTCACCCAGCTACAAGAGAATTAATTGAAGAGATAAATGCAATATCCACATATCCAAGTAGAATCCATGATGATTATGAGTGGTGTGATGGAGGCCAGTTTTCATTTCACAAGGCTTGGGATTATCTGCGAATTCATGAGCAAAAAGAAGAATTTTTTCCAGTTATTTGGCATGGGAAAAATAGTAAAAAAATGTCTTTTATTACTTATCTTGCTTGTATTGACAGATTGAACACTAAAGACAGGATTCAATGCTATAGCAACATCCCAGATCTTCAGTGCCCTCTTTGCAACAATCATTCAGAATCGGTTCAGAATCTCTTCTTTGCATGTGATTATTCAGCTTATATTTGGCTATCTTTGAAGCAAAAATTAGATCTTTCACTTAATTTAGAAGATCTGAAGACGGAAGCGATGAATATACATAATAGTTTCAGAAAGAAGGATCAATTAAGGGACTTGGCGTGCGCTTCTTTCACTACAGCCATCTATTTTCTATGGAGAGAGAGAAACTCGAGAATTTTTCAAGTGAAAAGCATGGATTCCATGGTGATGCTTTGGAAGATTGAAAGAGAAATCAAATTTCTAGTGAAGGATAACGGCAGCATAACGAAAAGAGATAGGAGAAGTGAATGTCTGATGAGTAGATGGGGGGTTGATCTTTTAGATACCGGCTGACCTATTATTGCCGGTGAAGTGTTTTGAAGAGAAGATGGGAGTCTGGGCCTTGTTGGGCTGATGCGAGTTTGGGCTTGGTTTATTTCAGTTTTATTATTTGTGCTTTTTGTTTTGAGAATGTTTTTAGAAGTTGTATTTCAGACTTAAATTTGAATAAAGAGTACCAATTTTCAAAATAAAATAATATATATATATATATATTAATTTAAACACTTCAAAATGTTTTAAACTTCAAAATATTATATATATGTTGACATACATACTTGGACATGTCGACATATAACTGTCGGTTTTTCAAATTTCAAAGGAAGTGTCTTTTCATTATTTGAAACGCTTCAAAAACGTTGCAACCTTTCAAACTCTATAAATAGGGGTTAAATTCGAATTTTTATCACTTTTTCTTCCCGATCTTCATCCTATCTCTAACTACCATTAATATACATTAATTTCTTGATTTTTACACTTATACTTTGTCGATTTCTACTCAAATTATATCAAACTTCTTCTCTTCTTAATCTCTATCAAGTACTCTTTGATTGGAAGTGCTATTCAAGAGTTCTAGGGCTGTTGTAATCATTTGGGAAGTATTCGGGAAAGGGTGTGTTCTTTGTAGCCCGGAAATCAAGGAAATGGAGCGGTGTGAACCTTGTAGCTGTGAAATCAAGGGTGGTGGAATCAGTGTTAACTTGTAGCTGTGAAATCAAGGGTGTTGTAAGATTGGTACTAGTATTAATAAAACTCTGCGCAATCCAGCATTGCGTGAGACTGGACGTAGGAGTAATCCGAACCAGTATAAAATCCATTGTGTTCTTTCCTTTTCTGCATATTATATTTACTTATCTCTGTGTCAGTGATTGTTTCTGTGTTTGTGATAATTTCTGGTGTGATAATCATTGTGTGATTCATATAGTAATTCAAGATTATTTAAATTTTTCATAATCTCCTTAAAACACTATTCACCCCCCTCTAGTGTTAGTTTTGCCTTAAGAACCTTAATCCACAGTCCTTAACACACTCTTCCCACAACGGCCTCTTAACAGTATCCAATAAATCATCAAAAAAACTAGTTTCTGCCGTTGGTTCTGCAACATTTTCGTTCACATCATCGCCTTGATCAATGGTAGGAAACATTAATCGTGATGCATCTTGCACCATATTTTCTATAGGATTCGTCATTGTATTATCGTCCTCTACCACTAAAGGATTAGATGTAGGTTGAGCAAATTCTCCGTGATGATCCCATAAGTAATAATTCGGCACAAAACCAAATTTATATAGATGTACTTCTACCACATCTGGCTTTCAATGCTTCAGATGTTTGCACTTACTACACGGACATCGAATGTCCATGTTAGTTCGATTATTAGATTTAGCAAATCTAATAATTTCTTGGACATCGCTAAAAAATTGTTCCTTTATCGATCCTTTCATACCAGTTCAGGATTCATATATCCAACTACGATCGAGAAAATAATCGAACGATTTTTTGATTTGCAAAAAATATGTTAAAATTCAATCAAACACTTTATATTAATTAAAGTGTTGTACAATTTCATTTATAACTACTTCATTTTTTTCAGTTTATTGGTTTGTTGCTTTTTACTTTGACGGCCGGGCATCCTACTTTCCATTACAAATACAATAACGTAATCACATTTTATAAATCATTTCAGGTTAAACTATTAAATAAAATTTCAGCAGCACTTCCCTTTGGTCCTTGTATCGTATACAAATTCATGCACACAGGTAACAAGAAGGAAATGCCATGGAAATTTTGTTAAGCATTTAAACTGAAATGATTTATAAAATATGCTTACATTGTTGTAGTATAACTTGTCCAATACTGGGACAATCCAACAAATATTGTATTAGATGAATATATAGTTCCGTTCTGTGCAAAAACGAATATCCATATAACGATCATATATAACACATGTCAAACAGGGCCAAAAATCTCAAGGGGGTTCACATAAGTAAAACACTTTATATAATTTGTATTTTAACGTCAACATAGTATTTTTTAATACATTCAGTAAATATTTGTTAACTATAGTTTCAATTTTATAACGTTCTGTAACTTCCATTCAACTATAATATATTCCTCTAGAATATTTTATTGTTGTTATGCTCATTTTAAAATTTTATAATTCATTCAACTATTTATACATTTTATAAATAAATTTGAAATATTAACATGAAATTTAAAATTTAGCCAAATATGTAAAGTTTTAAATTATGGATTTTTTTATAAAAAATTCAAAACCTAGCACTTTTCATAAATTAAATTATAATTATTTTAACTTACCCTAATACATACAACTAACACATGCTTTCAATTTTAATATAGTACATATATTTTTGCCTAAACCACAACACCAAAAAGCCAAATTGTCACGCTTATAACCATGAGTAAGCAGTATACTCACGGTTATAACCTTTAAGCCAGGGTGCGTTGGTGATTTTTATCATGCATGTTATCACGATATTATCCGTGACAAATACCAACGCATATTATCATGGTTATAAGCGTGACAATAAATACTCTCCTAACAGTTATAAATGTGATAATATTTATTCTCTTAACGGTAATAAACGTGATAATATTTATTCTCCTAACGGTAACAAACATGCAAACATATATAACCATTATTACTTTTCAGACGTATATAAAAATCATAATTCACTATGGGATGTTAATCACAATTTATTGGTAGCATATCACAAACAATCCATAACAGTATGCAATAATTTTATTTCTTGAAGCATACATGGCAAAGTACAACCTGGAAGAAACTTAATTACAACAAACATCAAAATATCATTTTAGATTTGACAACAAAGTTTACTATCCATTTCCAAATTACATTTTCTTTTCAATATTACATTTGACTAACTTAATCTGGAAACATAGTCATATAAAAGGTATATACATATGTAGACATATATCGGTGAGCTTCCCTAATGGCACACCAACTTAAAGGGTGGAGAAAACACATACGCTTTTTTGGCCCAAGTATACTCTTTTGTGTAACCTACATGATAAATTTACATCATTTTTAAAGGATATCTGTAAATATGCTAGGTGCAAAATGTCATCAGTAATAAGACACTATCATAGGGTGAAATACCCAAATAACATGAGAAACATAAGTAACAGACAAATAAATACTATAGGAGTGAGCTTTAAACTAATCTAGCTTGGTTATACAATGGAGCTCAGCTCGGTTTTCAATCTGAGCAAGCTCAGTTTAACTGAACATGAGCTCAAGCTCAGATTGAACTGAGCTAGTGCTCAGTTTGAACTGATCCTGAGTTCAAGCATAGATTGAACCGAGCTAGTTCAAGATCGGTTTTTAAACTGAGCTTGCACTCAAGCTTGGTTTTTAAACTTAGCTTGAGCTTAAGCTCAGTTTTTAAATTTACCTTGAGCTCAAGCTTGTTTTTTAAACTTAGTTTATGCTCAGTTCAAACTTATGCTCAGTTTTAAGTGATTATGCTCTTTTCGAACAATGTGTATGATGAGTTTAGACCAAGTGCTCAAGCTCAATTTAGACTGAGCTAATATCAGTTTCGTATTACACTTGGGAAAAGCTCGGTACGATGTATCTTCCAGCCTCTTTTAGTATATTTTTTATTTTTATTTTTATTTTTTCATGTACATAATCTGTAAACACAACCCTGAACTGAAACAACTGTTCAATTTTTATTTTTCCATGTAACATTAGCTTTCGTCTACTTTTGGTTTAAATTACTTTTTTTTGAGAAAAAAGAATATTGTTTCTTCCTAATGCTTGCCTATTAACTGTAATGCACATAAAAGCTTGCAAACAGCCTAAATGGAGTATATGAAATGTATTGAGAAACAAGGATGGAATAGAATAAGTGATGTATCAAATATGCAACTAAAATCTACCTTAAAAGGATCGGTAGCTGATGTTACAGTTTCATGCTTTCTTATTTCTTTTAGCAGCAATTTTAGAAAACTTAACATATCTATCAGCATGGACCTAACTTTGGTCAAGTTATTACTGCTACTGGGGTTGAAGGTGGAGATTTGAACACTCCATTCCTCCCAGATCTGAGTGCTCGTGTTGTGGGTTAGTTTCTCCAAAGGTGGGTGTTCTGCAACCGAGTGTACTTCGGCGACGTCGATCTCCTAGACATCGGTCGAAACATGCTAAAGTGGCAGTACTCTCTGCTCTGGATTTCTATCCTCCAGTATCGTCAGGTTCTGAGGAGAGGACTTTTGTTTTTAAGCAGCCGTTACCCCCTCTTAGTACTCGGAATGGTTTCGCTGTCCTAGAGGGGCGCGTGGAGGAGGAGAGTTGTGAAGCGGGGGAGTTCATCGCCTCCGTCTCTAGTGTTTGTGCTGCTCCTGTACGGTTCGAAGAGGGTGACGTGTGTGTAGCAGAGGAGTTCATCGCTTCTGCTACAAATAGTTCCCTCTTGAACGTCGCGGATTCTGGTAAGCTGGACTTGTCAGTGCAACAGGCGTCGGCTATCGCAGTGGGTGAACATGCTTTGGTGCTGCCAGCGGATGGAAGGAGGGTGGTTTCTTGTTATGTGGCAACCAGCTTGGTGACAGTTACATGTGGCTCTTGTTCTTTTAGGGGGTGGTGCTTCTTCAGGCAGGTATCCCTATCTCTTTGTGTTAGATTTTCTGCTGTTAGTTTGCAAGTTTTAGCTGGTTCTTTCCGTATTTGTTCTTTCATCTTTCCTTTTGTGTATGTTGCGTCTTCTTGTGTATCCTGTTGTGTTGACTTTGTCTTTGAGTTGGTCATGGTTGCGCCCCCTTTTCCAGTCGTTGGATTTTTAAGAGGCTATGTTGAGTCAGTTTTGTTCTGTGCGTTTGGGCCTGCATTGTTTTCTCCTTTTTTTTCTTTGGTTAGGCGTCTTGGTCTTGTTGTTGTATCTTCGTCCAGATTCGTTGATTGGTCTTTCTGGTTGGAAAAGCCAGTGTCCGTCTCTTTCTTTTGGTGTTCCTTCACGTGTGGCCTTTGTTTGTCTTTGGTTCTTGTTGCTTGCTTTGTGGTGGGTTCTTCAGCGTTGACTTTTGTGCACGTTAGGGAGTCCGGATCTGTAAGTCTGTACGACGCATTCATCATGTCGTTGGAGACTTTAGATCTTTTCCGGTGTTGTTGCAGGTTGCTCCATACTGTGATGGTTTACCGATCTGGACAGTCTATCGGTTGTAGCGGTACCTGGGTTCCAGTAATGGGCCAAAGTATGAGTTACCAGGTGGATTACCGACCGTGTAAACCCTCGCATTATGCTTCTACATCCGGCTTGGTTGTAGGAGCCTTATCTTCTTTGGGGGGTTGTCAGTTTATTGGCAGATTGGCTCTAGTGCAGCTCTCCCAGGATGTTGCGTTGCGCTTCCTGATGTATCCTTCTTTTTCTCCTGTTGTTTCCGCCTCGGACCCCCCTTTGTGTTCTTCTCTGGCTTCTGTTGAGGTCCCCGTTTCTGGGTCTTTTCCTTTGCTTAGTATGGGCGAGATAGCGATCATCAATGATCGCTTATCTCGACTTACTAAGAACTCTTGTCCGACGAGATCGGGTAAGTTCCGGCCTAACTCGTCAGCACACGATTTGGATAGCTGGGTTCCGAATGGAACACTAAAATCTAATCAGTGTTTTCCTTGTCCTCGTTCTGCTTCTTCTCGCTCCTCGCGTAGAAGAAAAAGGCTTCCTCTCGCTCTCCGCACCATTCGCACACGCTCTATAGCAGCGTCTGAGCAGATCGTACGATCTACTCGGCACACGTTGTATCTAGCTTGAGTGGATTGTCTGGTGTCCCTTGCTCTCTTGTCTGGTTTTCCTGGGCTTTCCCCCTTTCTTCTCGTTTGCTAGATGGCAAACTTCCTTTACTGGAACATCCGTGGTGTTGGGAACGATGCGTCCTTGGCTAGGCTCAAGCGTATTGTTCGGAAGCACTTTGTTTTCTTGGTGGAACTTCTGGAGCCAATAATTGGCCTGGAAGAGATCACCATGTCCATATTAGCTCTTGGCTTTGGCGGTGCCTTAGCCAATGTTTCGGGCAAGATTTGGATCCTATGGTCAAAGACATCGTAGCCCATCCTATCTTCAACTCCGACCAGTTACTGTCGGTAGCCTACTCGCTCCCTTCTCTCCTTTCTTCTTCCTCTTTCTTGTTTTCTGCTGTCTATGCTAAGTGCGATAGGCAGGAACGAGCGGCTCTCTGGTCCGATGTTCTTGGCCTTTCTACATTTGGTTTTGCGATTTCCGTGTTAGGGGGCGATTTCAATATTGTTGCTAGCCAAAATGAAAAGTTGGGAGGCAGTGTTGTGAGCCGTGCTTCTGTTGCAGACTTCAATGACTTCATCGTCGAGTCTGGGATGTCAGAAGTTTCTTTCGTCGGATCGACTTTCATATGGTGTAACAACCAAGCAGGGCCAAACCGGATTTTGTCTAGGCTTGATAGAGTTCTTGGATCGGAAGACTGGTTTAGTCTTCCTTTTATTTTTTCAGTTTCTCATCTGCATCGCACCTTTTCTGATCATGAGCCTATGCTTCTTAGTTGCACTCCCCGTACTATTGCTGGTCCTACCTCCTTTAGGTTCCAGAGTATGTGGAGATCTCACCACTCATTCCATAGAGTCGTGGAAGATCCCTGGAACTTGCCGATTGAAGGTTCGCCTTCTATCGCTTTCTCCCGTAAGCTTAAACGTCTTAAAGCTTGCCTCAAGTCATGGAACATGCAAGTGTTCAAGAACATCTTCGATCGCGTCAGAGTGGTTGAGGAGATTCTTGTACTTGCAGAAGCTTCTTTTGACGAGGATCCCTCTGGTACTAATAAGGAAGCTTGGGCCCTTGCTCAGCTAGTCTTTTCATCGGAGCTTCGTATCGAAACTGACTATCTTCGCCAGAAAGCGAGGATTAAGTGGGTTGTCGACGGTGATACGAACTCTAAGTTCTTTCATTCTTCCATTCGTAAGAAAAACAGGCTTCTTACGATTACCCAGATTCAACGCCCTGATTTGTCTTTGGCTTCCACGCCGGTGGAAGTCAAGGAAACCATCATTTCTCACTTCCAATCCTTTCTTGGCGTCCACTCGGTTTCGGTTTCGGATCCGTTACTGCTCTCCTTCATCCCTAGGTTGGTCTTCCCTCCAGAGAGTTCAGATCTTGCTATCCCCCCCTCTCCGGAGGAGATCCGCGCCTGCATCTTTGCCCTTAGTAAGGATAGTGCTAGTGGGCCAGATGGCTTCAACGACGTTTTTTATCGTAGTGTCTGGCCGATCATCCAGGCTGACTTCTGCCAGGCTATTCGGTCTTTCTTTTCTGGTGGAGAACTGCCTCAAGGCTGGACCTCCACCAACTTGGTCCTCATCCCTAAGTGTGAAAATTCCACCTCGTGTGCGGACTTTCGGCCTATCAGCTTGTGTAACTTTTCTAACAAAGTTATATTTAAGATAGTGGCCTCTAGGTTGGCTCCGTTTCTCCAGCGCCTTATTTCCGCGTCTCAGGCGGGATTTGTTAAGGGTCGTTTGATTACGGATAACGTTCTGTTAGCACAAGAGCTAGTTTCTCAGGTTGATAGGAAAGTCAGGGGTTCTAACGTAGTCGTAAAGCTGGATATGGCGAAAGCTTATGATTGTATGTCCTGGTTTTTCATCATTAAGGTTCTTCGTGCTTTTGGGTTTCCCGAGGCCCTCATCGACATCATTTGGAGGCTCATATCCAACTGTTGGTTCTCTGTTCTTATCAACGGTTCAGCAATCGGATATTTCAAGGCTGGGAGGGGACTCCGTCAGGGAGATCCCCTCTCACCTTCGCTGTTCGTTATCGCGGCGGAGGCTTTCGTTCGTGGTTTACATTCCCTGACGATTGCTAATCAGATCCATAGATTTGGCATCCCTACTGGTTGTCCAGTTATTTCTTCCTTGTCCTTTGCGGATGACATTATCATCTTCACAAATGGTAATCGACGCTCTATCCGGAGGCTAGTCGTCCTCATTCAGCAGTACAAGAGGTGCTCCGGTCAGCTCGTTAATACTGCTAAAAGATGCTTCGTCCCGGCTAGAGATTTGTCCTTTGTCAGATCCTCCTGGATCGAAACCTTCACGGGTTTCAAATCAGCTACTCTACCTCTTCCTTACCTTGGCATTGTGCTTTACAGAGGATCATTAGGTGGAATGCAGCGCTTCTCTCTCAGGCAGGAAGACTGGTTCTGATAAAGTCGGTGCTTGACTCTATAGGATCGCATGTCTTTGCTGCTATGACTCCCACTGCTTCTTTCTTCAACTCTTTCCGTTCGTTGGCCTCTTCCTTTTTTTGGGGGAAAAAGGAAAATGTTCATCGCCATTACTGGGTTTCATGGGACATTATTTGCCGCCCTAGAAGTGAGGGAGGTTTGGGTCTCAGAAACCCGAAGGATACCTGTATACCCTTTGCTTGTAAACTGTGGGCTAGGTTTGAGGCGGACAACTCTTTATGGGCGACGTTCCTTCACGCTAAGTACCGCAGGTTGCAGGGCAATAGCTACACAGGGATCCCGTCCTATGCTAGTGAGACGTGGAAACGGATGCAATCTGTGAAGGCTTTTTCGGATTCACATGGTGGTGGATCAGGATGGGACGGTAGCCCCTTCTCGATCCACGCAGTGTGGAATTCGGTGAGGACGTCTTCTCCGAGCCTTCATAGCTTCTCTGCTATTTGGGATTGTCGCATTCCTCCTAAGGTGTCTATTTTTATGTGGCGGACCCTTCATGAGGGACTACCGCTAGATGAGAACCTTCAGAGGATAGGCATCCCAATAGCTTCTCGTTGTAGGTGTTGTGGATCCGGTGACACAGAATCCACAGCTCACTTGTTTTTCTTTGGCTTTTCAGCCACCTCTGTATGGAATTACTTCGGGAACCTGGTTGGTCTTCGAGGTAATGCGTCTTCTCTGGCTGATAGACTAAGCTTATGGAGGACAGGAACCTCAGGTAAATCTTTGCGATCTACCCTTTTCCGGCTTCTCCCTTGTTTTATCTGCTGGCATGTTTGGTGCTCGCGGAATAAAGCAACTTATGATGAGGTGCCCATGGACCCCTCTAATATCATCCGGAAGGTAAGGAACGATGCGTACCTTGCTTTTCGAGCCAGACCCTATAGAGGTTCTTTCGGTCTTCGCTCGCGTAGGCTTGCAAACACTTTCGATGTTTCATCCGTTTCTGCGACCACCAGAGCGGGAATCGGTTGAACCTTTCCTTCTTTTGATATCGGGGACTACCTCGATAGCCTATCCACACCTCCCCCCTAGTGGCTAATCTTGTTTGCTAGTTATGCAGGGTCTGGATTTTCAGGTAGTAGATTAGCTGGTTGTTGAAGTTCTGGATTGGTCTCGAGTGTGATTAGGAGCTTTTTACCTTATGGGGCGTTATGCTCTCCAGCCAGGTGGATGAGGACTTCAACAGTCATATCTTTTTCCTAGTCAAGCCTTCATTGGACTTTCGGGCTTCTGCCTTTTCGTCGTCAGTCTTCTGCTATGGCGCATTCCTAGGCATTGGAGACTTTTGGCAGTTTCCCCGAGTGTTGCCTAGTTGCTGATGAAGATTACTGTCTTATTGAGTTAGATGTTTTTTCTGTTTTTGATTTATTTATTAGTTTTGTGTATGCACAGATTTTGTAGTCATTTCTACAATATCTGTTTTTGTGAGCCATTGGAGAATGGCTAGATTCTCCTTTTTGTTATATATATTTCCCCCTTAATAAAAACATATCTATCAGCAAAATTATTTTACAAGGTTTTAATCAGAATGCTGGAAAATTACTTTGTATCGGTGGCTGATGCATCATTTGTACATCTATAGATAAATGGCAGTTACTATCCTCCGGCACCAAGTTGTTGTAAAAAAAAGTGAAAAAAGGATTTGATTAATTACATTTTTCTAACTTAAAATTTGTGACTGATAGCTTACGCAATTATAACATAGTAGTGAATTCAAGAAACTTTATATAAATTAAGTAAAAACAGGAACTTGATCCAAATGAAATGAAACAGGTTAGAATACAACAGAAGGAACACGGCTTATGTCATCTGGTAACAAATTACTTTGTCTTGAGTAGATAAACAAATAAATAATATCAACCAAAATTCTGTTCGGGGCCTGAATGGAAAGCATGAAACAAATAGAAAGACTGCATGTGACAGAATCAATAACAATTCGGTCAATGAAGCAAATCCATTCCAACACCAAGAGAGCTTCATTGAAAATAAATGCTAACATGTATCTTTCACTTTTAGAGCATGTGGACCTCATAAAAAGGATGTAACCAATAATATCAATACATAGACCGGACTTGGTGATTCCTGGCTAACCAAGTACATAAGCAATCATATGTCAATGATTTGAGTTTGACCATGAGTTTTATCATTTTGTATATATTGAATTCTTTTGGGCAAATGTTTTTTGAATAAGCAAAGTAGTGGGTCCAAAAATAAAGCGTAAGCTACTAATATTAGTCCAAAAATAAAGTGTGAGCATTTTGTATATATTGTATCGCCCACCATTCCTTATTTTGTGTTCAAATACCTCACAAAGATTGATCATATGTGGAGCCTTACCAATTATACTAACATTAGTTTCGATGAACCATTTTTCTCAAACTTAGAAATTTCAGAGTCTTGACAGAATCAAAAGCTTAATCTTGGGTACTCAAATAGTGTAGAACTGAAACATAAGTACATAATCTGCAAACACAACCTAAGAACTGAAACAACTATTCAATTTTTATTTTTCCATGTAACATTAGCTTTCATTAACTTTTGGTTTAAATAACTTTTTTTGGAGAAAAAAGAATATCATTTCTTCCGAGTTCTTGCCTACTGACTGTAATGCGCATAAAAGCTAGCAAACATCCTAAATGAAGTATATGAAATGTATTGAGAAACAAGGATGGAACAGAATAAGTGATGTATCAAATATGCAACTGAAATCTACCTTGAAAGGTTTCAAAGTTAATAGAATAAATTTGTAGTATATTAGGTTACATTTACCACGAACACATTGTTTGCATGTAGACTAAATAATAATATGGTAATAGATATGATATTAAGTCTTCCTTTTTTATACTTTATAAAACTAGGTTAACTTTAGTTAATTTTTGTAGGTTCATATGCACTATCATAATCTTATATTTATAGGCTTTCACATGCGTCTATTCTACATACATTCTTGTCCTATATGGCTCTGCAACACATTTTGGTTCAGAATGATAGCATTAAAAAGGAAACGGTGAAGAAATATAATGCAAATCAATATTTGAGACTGCAAGATTTGCTAGTCTAAAACAGTGCTACCAATGTAATTTAATAAAGTGCAGACCACAATCGCTTTCATTGCTCATGATTATGGTCCGTCGAGATCTAAAAAATAGAAATATATTGTTAAAAAAATTACACAAGTAAAATTGCAGATGTTGGGCTATCAATACTAGTATCAGAATTGGCATGATTATGGCTAGTAATGATGTTTGCATGCTTATTTAATGAACTTGATTATAAACATTAATTATTTTCATGTCAACGCATTAGTGTTCGTGTCAATTGATTTCGAAAACCCAACATGAGTTACATAACTATCAATAAAGTTGAATTAGCATTAGTTTAAGTCACTTGAAAAATGGTAACAAATTTGGATCGACCTCGGAACAAAATAACATAGTCAGACCACTATTTATGCTAGTGTTATCGAAATCAAATAATATTTTTTTGATGTTGATAGGAAATTATTTTAAAATGCATTCACTGTTGTAATATATATAAGTGAATATGTTTTTGTCATATTCTGTTTAGTCCCACATTGTGGGATAAGTTTTACTCCAAGCTCCCAATCATTTATATAAGGAGCTCATTTAATGTAAATAGTGTAAAAAAAATTCGGAATGAATAAAAGTATCTTCTTTCTCCTCCTCTAATGGCTTTCTAATTATATATTGTTTACAACACGTTATAAGCATGACATTCTATTAAAGCTATTGTTTAAAATATTCTAGATCTATATCTATGGATCTATCATGTAAGTAATTTCTATTTAAAGATATCAATTCATGGATTTAATATTTGTTATACAATTATTTTCTGTTTGTGAATATTTGATCAATGGATCTGTGAATTATTCGAATTACGATATTATATGAGCATCTCAACGAAGAGCAAGATATGATTTTTTACAGTGCTGATGATTATTTAAATTTATTAAGGAATTAAATAAATAAAATAAAATATATCCTTCTCCTTCCTCAGTTAAAACTGGGCGTGGGTTATCTTCGACGTTAAAAACTAGGTCTTAGTTTTGCGCCCACGCCTTGAAGCCTGAAGACGATCAGACCCTACCCCTCCGTCGCCCTCCGTGTGCCGCGCCAACCACCCCCACCCTGATGAACTCGACGGCGGCTCCTAGTGGTGATTTGCCAATGAACGACGCAGTTTTGGATGCACGATTCAAGACGGATACGCCACAGAAAGTGATCAAGTCCGTATGGATTTAAAGAACATGAAAATCTAAACAAAATTTGCTTAAGAACTGCTTGAATTCATTGCATGGATGGAAAGATATTGAAGGGGAAAGATTCGAGCAATATATCATGTTCGATTTGAAAATGGAGGCTGTAGGAATTAGTGCTAGCGAAAAAGGATTCTGATTGGCCAAGGGGTTTTTATAACAAAATATTTTAATTTATTTAATTCTTTTAATTTCAAAAGTTAATGTTTACTCACCCGTTCTCCAAATCAAATCCAACAACTATCGCCCCTAGCTAAATACCCCTATTCCAGACACAATGGGCTAGGTATCATCAGCCCATTCAACTGTTTCAGTCCACTTTTCTTTAAATTAAATAATAAAACATTTTATTATTTAATTTGGTCGTACATTTTAATTTACCAGGGCCACAAACCGACCCCAAAAATTCCCAAAAAATAAATCAAGCTATGTTCTGACGACACGGTCCTAAAAAAATTAATTTCGTCGAATTTGGAGATCGTTTGAAAAATGGTCATTTTTTGGTCGATCCAAATTGACTGAAATTGATAAAACACATTTTCTTTTTCTACGCTCACATATTGATTCCAAAAATTATGAAAATTGGAATCCTACAATAATTTGACATTCCGAATCCAACTAGGGTGGTTTCATCGAAAACAGAGGTCGTTTGCAAAATGGCTATTTATACAGGCTATATATTATATTAAATTCCATAGCGACTATTCTGAATATTCAACTGGTCGTAGCTTTTGATTCCCGCTATGAATTTCAATTTTTTGGATTCATTAGAAAGATATTTTTAAACAAACTCTAATATTTTTGGTTTCACTAAAATCCGATTTATTTTGCATCCTGTACACTCAGTCAAAGTTCAAATTCAAAATTTTAAACCGCCGTGCTATTTCTAATTCCTTTTAAAATTAAAATAAATATATTCTTTCAAACTTCGATTTAAATAAATTTTTAATCGTTATTATTTAAAATAAATTATTTTAACTATTTAAAATTCAATAAAATAGCCAAAATAAAAATTTTAAATTAGCTCTGATTTTCCGGGTTGTTACATCACGGCTCAACAAGGGCACACCGACACCTATTCCTTGATTTCAAGGCTATAAGGATACACCATTACTCTTTGACTTACATACAGGGTTTATTTAACCCAAGCAATTACAAAACAGCCCTATAACTCTTCAATAACACTTGATTCAGAGAGTAGAGAGTGTAGAAAGAAGTTTGATCAAAATAGAATTGAATTCGGCAGAGTATAAGTGTAAGAATCGTAAAAATGATTAAGAATAATAGTGGGATGAAAGAGGATGAAGTTAGGGAAGAAGATGTTTTAAAAAAAATCGGTTTTAACCTCCTTTTGAAGAGTATTAAGGGTTGCAATGGTTCTAAAGTGTTTCAAATAGTGAAAAGACACTTCCTTTCAAAATTAGGAAAATAGTTGTTATATGTCGACATGTTCTTTTTGCTATGTCAACATACCCGTGTACATTTTTGATTTTCAAAGCATTTTCAAATGTTTGGATATAAAACTAATTTCGGAAATTCTTGAGTAAAATTCTAGTGTTGTGAATTAATATTATATGATAGAAAAACATATGAAACATATTTTTAAATTATATAAATATATTTGTAAAATTACAAGGTTTTAAACTATATAAAGTATAAATATAAAGTATAAAAAATTAAGTTTGAAAAACAAAGAAAATAAAAATAGGAACAAATAGAAAAACAAAATAGAGAGGAATGAGGGAAAAATTGGAAACCAAAATAGAGAGGATTGAGGATAGAATTGAAAATCAGATTTTGAATTTGAACCTGGAGTGCTATTTAGAGTCTTACAAAATCTAGACTCTATAATTATATTAATGCTGAAATCTTGATTACTCATGAGTCTTGAAATTTCTCTTATCTTTGAATCTCTATCGTCTTTATAACTGTACAGTCTTTAGTAATATTCCTATATATAATTTTTGCATATATATATATATATATTCTATAAAAAAAGTGTTATCATATATTTTATAATCAATGATAATTGAAATAAGGTTGTTGTCATAAAAACTCCATTCTCCAACAATCTCCCTCTTTTTGATGATGACAACCTTAGTTTATAAAATATCATACCTGCGTATATCTGTTTGATGATGATCCTCTTATACTCCCCCTATCTGTAAGAATTCTATAAACTATGCCTATATTTTATAATTTCTCCCCTTTTGGCATTATGAAAAAGAAAGATAAAAGATACTTAACCTAAGTTATACTATTCTAGAATCTAAGTAATATCCCTAAAAATACTCCTCTTAAATTGAATAATACTCTGAATAGAACATACGTAACTATCTCTAATAAAAATACTCCCCCTTAATTTGATGTTTATATAAATATGTTTTAGAAGATTACAACTATATTAACCATAAATGACAATTTTATTAAACAAATACGTTTACATATACATGGATTTATACACATATGCTACACATTATAAGAACGTAATAAAACAAAATCTAGTCAACCATTAGACACTTAATTATTTGACAATGGGAGATTTGTGAATTGGACAATTTGGATAATGGAGACAAAATTCTCCATTCTTTTCAATCACATTCCCATTTTCGTCAAATAGAACCTCTCTTACGCAATCAACCTTATCGTCTTTGTCCGCAACCGTTGGTTGAGCCTCTTGTTGTTCTTCCTCCTCCATCATTTCTTCTTCCTATTCTGGTTCTTCTTTTGGTTCTTCCTCTTCTTCCATTGGTTGATTATCATTATTGATGATAATCGGGTTAGTCTCATTATCCATTATAAACTTTAAGAGACTTCTCATTACCTTTCCTTGTTTGTTTTGCTCTTGACTTAGTATAATTTGAAGTACTTGCATCTCAGCCACCATTTGCAGTAAATACTCCATTTTCTCTTTGATTTTGATCACTTTAGAAAGCGTAGATCATTAAAATGGACCCTCAGATGGTCCATCGTATGAATCAGAGTTGTTTTGAGTATTTGGATTAGTGGAAGCTATTGTAAATTTTAATTTAGAGTTTTTACAGAGAAGAAAATTGATATTGAAGAAGAAAAGTCGAATTAAAGGATTTATATAGTTGAATTAACTAACTTTTGATGGGAATTAATTTTAAAAAAATTCAGTTATATGTTGACATAGCAGAAAATTCATGTCGACATAGTGTTGTTTTAAATTTCATTATTTTAATTCCTTAGTTTATTTATATATATATTATTACTTTAATTATTCTAATTCACTTAATGAACATATACCTAATTCTCTCCTAACTTTAGTGAATGTTGCTTCATTTAATGGTTTGGTTAATATGTCGGCTATTTGTTTATCTGTTTCTATAAATTCAAGTGAAATCTTTTCTTTACTTACATTATCTCTTAGAAAATGACGTCGCACACCAATATGTTAGTTCTCGAATGATGAGTAGGATTTTTAGAAATATTTATAGCACTTGTATTATCGTAGTATATAGGTGATTTACTTGTGTTTAAACCAAAATTGTTTAAAGTTTGTTGCATATAAATTACTTGTGAACAAGCCAAAGCAGAAGATATATATTCTTCTTCAGTTGTTGACAAAGATATGGTATTTTGTTTCTTACTAAACCAAGATACAAGAGAATGTCCTAGAAAATGACATGTTCCACTAGTACTTTTCCGATCAGATTTACATCCCGCGTAATCAGCGTCACAATACGAAACTAGATCAAATGAATCATTTTTAGGATAAAATAATCCAAAATCCGATGTATGCTTTACATATCTCAGAATACGTCTTACGGCTGTTAAATGAGTTTCCTTAGGTTGTGATTGATATCTTGCACAGAGACATACACTATGCATTATATCTGGTCTAGTAGCGGTTATATATAATAATGATCCTATCATTCCTCTATATAGTTTTTGATCAATGTCTTTTGATGTATCATCTTTACTTAAAGCAATATTAGTTGCCATAGGTGTTGGTCTACCATTTGTTGTTGTTAGATTGAATTTATTAATTAAATCTCTCGCATATTTCTCTTAATTAATAAATATTCCATTCTTTAGTTGTCAAATTTGTAAACCTAAAAAGAATGACAATTCTCCCATATGGCTCATTTTAAACTCTTTGGTCATAATATCTGAAAATTCTTTGTTCATTTTTGACCCAAAGATTATGTCACCAACATATATCTGTACTAATTGTATATCTTTGTTATTTTTCTTAATAAACAACGTATTATCAAGTTTTCCTATTTTAAAATTTGATTATAATAAATAATTTCGTAATCTATCATACCAAGCTCTAGGAGCCTGTTTTAATCCATATAACGCTTTCTTTAGTTTATATACGTGATCTGGTAATTTTTCATCTTCAAATAGGGGTGGTTTCTCTACATATACGTCTTCTTTGACAAATCCATTTAGAAATGCACTTTTGACATCCATTTGATATAATTTAAAATTATTATAGCTTGCAAAAGCTAGTAAAATTCTAATAGCTTCTAGTCTTACTACAGGGCAAAAGTTTCATCATAATATATTCCTTCTTCTTGAATATATCCTTATGCTACTAGTCGTGCCATATTTCTGACTACCTCACCATGTTCATTCATTTTATTTTTATAAACCCATCTGGTTCCTATAATTGTTTTATCCTCTGGTCTAGGGACAAGTTCCCATACTTCATTCCTAATAAATTGATTCAATTCTTCTTGCATAGCAAATATCCATGAATCATTGGAAGAAGCTTCCTTTGGATTTTTGGGTTCAATAGTAGATATAAATGCAGTATTACGCATATTATTTAATTGATTACGAGTTCTAACAACGGATTCAATATCCCCTAAGATATTTTCTACAGGATGTTCTATAAGTAATCTAATTCTTTTATTTGGTTGGTTATCTTCATTATTTATTTCATTAATTTCATCCTCACAATCGTCTTTATCAATTTGAGTTATACTTTTATAGTTTTCATCGAAAGATACGTTTAATGTTTCTTCTATAGTGTTGGTTCGAGTATTAAAAACTCTATAAGCCTTGCTTCTTTATGAATATCCAATAAAAATTCCTTTATCTGATTTTGAATCAAATTTGTTAAATTATTCTTTGTATTAAGCATAAAACATTTACTTCCAAATATTTTAAAATATGATACTTTTGGTATCTTGTTGTGTAAAAGTCCATAAGGAGTTTTATAATCAAGGTCTAATTGAAATTCTATTTGTTACTGCCTCAGCCCAAAAATTTCTTGGTAAATTACTATCGGATAACATAGTTCTTGAACATTCTTGTATCATTCTATTTTTACGTTCAACTACTCCGTTTTGTTGAGGAGTTCTTGGAATTGAAGAATTGTGGGTTATTCCCTTTTAATTACAATATTTTTCAAAATTCTCATTTTTGAATTCTCCATCATGGTCGCTATGTATTATTTTAATTTTTAGTTATAATAAATTTTGAATTCTTTTTGATTTTTTTTAAATTGATCGAAAGCATCACTTTTATTTTTAAGAAACAAAGTCTAAGTGTATCTAGAAAAATCGTCAACTATTACAAATACATATTTGTTATGATTTATTGATTGAGTTTGAGATGGACCAAATAAATCCATGTGTATTAACTCTAATGGTTTTGAAGTAGTGATTTCTTCTTTTGATTTAAATGAACTCTTCTTTAATTTTCCGAATTGACAAGCATCGCATAAGTTATTAACTTTGAATTTCATTTTGGGTAATCCTATAACCGAATCTAATTTAGAAGTTCTAGAAATATGTTTGAAATTTGTATACCGAATCTCTTATGCCAAATCCAGGGATCACTTTTATTGGTCATACGGCATAAATTATCGTTGGAAATTTTCATACTTAATATATAAATATTTTTCTTTCTCTCCCCTTCAAATATAACTTTTGAATTCCTATCTTCTATGAAACATTTAATCTTTTCAAATTCTGTTTTATATCCTTTATCGCAAAGTTGACTTATACTTAGTAAACTGTGTTTTAAATTCCTAACTAATAAAACATCAGAAATAGTAGGAGTTTCAGAATTACCGACATTGCCGATTCCAATGATGTATCCTTTAGAATTATCTCCGAAGTTTACCAATCCACCATCTTCATACTTCAGATTATTGAGTAGTTCTGGATTTCCAGTCATATGTCTCGAACAACCACTATCTAGTATCCATTTTTCTTTTTTCATTTCCACCAGTTGCTTTGCAAAATTTGAATTTTCAATAGCCATGTAACACACCAGTTCAAGATTTGAATTTCCAACAGCTACCTTTTCAGAATTTGAATTTCCAATAACCACTTTACCCATCTTTTCGACTTTTGAGTTTTCAAAAGTCATAGGACTCATCCTTTTCTGTATTGAACAATATTTCAGTAGATAATATGCTTCTTTAATATTAATATATGCAGACTCTTTTAACATTGATGAAATGCATGAATTGACACTAGTATTATCAGAGATTTAAAAAATTGCCATTTTACCAAATTTTCAAAAATCAGATTATGAACTTTTTGAAAGACCTTGCTTCGATACCAATTGTTAGGGAATGCAGAATGGATCGTTCAGGCAAAGCAAACACTAGAGAGGGGGCATTGAATAGTGTTTGTAAGAATTTAAACAAAACTAAAAATTAAAGAGAACTACTAGATGAATCAAACACCATAAACACAATTGCAGACATAGATTCAAGCAAAGAATCAAAATAAATAGAAATAAAAATGCAGAAAAGGAAAGAATAAACCGGATTTTATACTGGTTCGGATCACTCCGACGTCCAGTCCCGCACAACGCTGGATTATGCAGTTTTATTACTATTTCCAATAGTCAAATACAACCTCCTTGATTTCACGGCTCAACAAGGAGACACCGACTCCTATCCCTTGATTTCACGTGCGAAAACCCCAAACTCCCGTAGTACGAAAGCAAGGATAATCATTGGAATATAACACATAAACAATAACAGCAGAACAGAAATATAGAATTACAGTAGATAATGTACGTCAAATTATACTGGAAATAATATATCATCAGAGTTACTGTAATAACCCGGAAATATGAGCCAATTAAAATTTTTTATTTTGGCAATTTTGATGAATATTGAATATTTAAAATGAATTATTTTAAATAATATTGACGAAAAATTTATTTTTGAATAGAAATAGAACGTATATATTTATATAGATCGTCGTTAGAATATAAATATTAATTTTTATTTATAAAAGGAATTGAAAATGGCGCGGTAGTTCGAAAATTCGATTTCAAAATTCAAATGACTGTACAGGATTCGAAATAAACTGGACTTTAGCGAAACCAAAAATATTTGAATCTAATTGAGAATATCTTTCTAACGAATCCAAAATATCAAAATTTCATAGCGGGGATAAAAAGTTATGCCCAGTTGAAAATTCAGAATAGTCGTATGGAATTTCGGCCCTTAAAAATAGCCATTTTGCAAACGACCTCGGTTTTCGACGAAACCACTTTTGTTGGATCCGGGATGTCAAGTTATTACTAGGTTTCAAAATTCGTAATTTTTCAAATCAATATGTGAGCGTAGCAAAGGAAAACGCGTTTGACCAGTTTTAGTTGATTTTAATCGACTGGAAAATGGCCATTTTTCAAACGGTCTTGGAATTCGATGAAATTAGTTTTATTAGGACCGTATCGTCAACACGAAGCTAGAAAATATTTTTTTTGGGAATTTTTCTAGTTAGTATGTGGCCCCGGTAAATTGAAATGTGCGTTCAAATTCAATATATGGATTTATATTTTGATTTTGATGAAAACTGTTCGAAATGAACGAATCAGCTTACGATACATATCCCATTGTGTTCGGAATGAGGGTAATTAGCTAGGGGCAACACTCGTTGGAATTAATTTGAAGTTCAGACGCGAGATTTCTCAATAAAGAAATTAATTGAATTAAATTATATATAAATATATATATCTATAACCTAACTTCACTTTCTAACCCTAACTGAAATAAACCAGCTGCCATCTCACTGTTCGACGATCCTCGTCATCCCAAACTTCCTCCCCTCCGATTTACCAATCCACGCACCCATTCTAGATGCCCCCAACTCCAAACGCTTCAGCTAGGAGAGGCCCCCCATGGGATGGATGTGATGGGATATAGGCGACGGAGGTGTTTGGATTCGGGTCTGAAACCCGTCAGCTTTGGAGTTATTTTTCGTGGTGGAGGGGGAGTCGAGTGGGACCGGACTACTGGCGATGGGTGCACGACATGGAGCTCTCCGGCGTGGGCATCGTCGATCGGCGGCTGGGTGACCGTTGGCAGCGAAAAGTCCAACCCTAGGCGGTGGCTTCAACTCGATGGGTTCCAGACCTTTTTAACAGTGAAAGGTTTTGTTTTTTTTCTTTATTCTTTTTATTTTGTTTTATCATATCTTACTTATACATTGTAAATCAACATCAGTAAATAAAATAAAATTAACATCGGGTTTTAAAAATATAAAATCACAATTTTAAAAATATATAAATATTGTTTATAAATATATATATATATAATCATTGTTTTAGAACTGGGATTTTTCTAGATAAATGGAATTGGTTTAAAACGTGATTTCAAAGTAGAAAGACTATATTTTTGAAAACAAAAAGACGATATTTTTCAAAGTAGAAAGACTATATTTTTGAAAACAAAAAGACGATATTTTTCAAAGTAGAAAGTAATAAAAAGACGATATTTTTCAAAGTAGAAAGACTATATTTTTGAAAACAAAAAGACGATATTTTTCAAAGTAGAAAGACTATATTTTTGAAAACAAAAAGACGATATTTTTGAAAGTAGAAAGACTATATTTTTGAAAACAAAAAGACGATATTTTTCAAAGTAGAAAGACTATATTTTTGAAAACAAAAAGGCGATATTTTTCAAAGGAGAAAGATTATATTTTTAAAACTGAAAAGATTATATTTTTATATAATAAAGTAGCGGATATAAAAATACGACTGATATATATATATATATGTGTGTGTGTGTATATATGTAGCGATATAAAAATATGATTTTTATTTTTACAATAGAAGAATAAAAATGTGGTTTTTTAATATAAGATTTCGTGAAACAGATTGCGTTGGAATCAAAACAGCGGATCTGAGCGACAGTAAAGAATGGCGGAGTGGATCCCAAAGGTGAGAACTCCTCACCTTTAATTTATTTCTAGTTTGAAATATATGCTAGGATGCAGACGGTGTTTAGTAGCACCCGACACCCGTCGTCCACAGATCATGGATGACTTGTTTGTTTAATTTCTGTGTTGTGAAATTTGATTGTTTGATGTGAAATGAAATAAAATATTTTATAGTGGAAAAATATTTTATAGTTAAAAATATAATTTTTAACGTGTATATAAAATAAATATTTATAAACAAATCGGACGATTTGTTTATATACACTAATTTGGCTAATATTGATTGGGACGATAAATTTAACACATCGCCCAACTGCACAAATAAAATGTGTGTTTGTTGATTTGAAACCCCACACGGGTATTGGGATGATATTTGACGTACACTAATCCAGATTGTTTAGTTGTATGTCAATCGATGGGTTGACAGGCTGTGTAAGCGTTAATTATTTATATTAATGCTTATGCAGTTGTGTGGTGCACTCTGGATGATGGTTGATTATTTATCGTTGTTATTTTATACATGTGTTGTAGAAAATCCATATAATTAACCTTATATGGTAATTGGTTGGGCCTCATTCCAGTTTTGAAATAGAATATTTGAATAGAAATATTTGAAATAGAAATATTTGAAATAGAATATTTGAATAGAAATATTTGAAATAGAAATATTTGAAATAGAAATATTTGAAATAGAAATATTTGAAAAAGAAATATTTGAAATAGAAATATTTGAAAAAGAAATATTTGAAATAGAATATTTGAAAATAGAATTATATGAAGCCGTGTTGATTAGATTTGCGCCATTTTGACGTGAACGATATTTATATCGATTTTATTCATCTTTCAATGAATATTGAAAGTGATTTCAAAATTCGAATTAAATTAAATAGATTTGAAATTCGAATTAAATTGAATAGATTTGAAATTCGAATTAAATTGAATATATTTGGAATTCGAATTAAATTGAATAGATTTGGAATTCGAATTAATTTGAATAGATTTGAAATTCAAATTAAATTGAATTGATTTGGAATTCAAATTAAATTGAATAGATTTGAAATTCGAATTAAATTGAAATGAATTGAAATTCGAATTAAATTGAAATTGAATTGAAATCGATTTGAAATGAAATTAAAATGAATTTATATTGGAAAATTCGATTTTGATTTGAATTTGAAAAGAAAGTTGAAATCGTTTTGAAAACGAATTTAAAAACGATTTATAAAATACGTTTTGAAAGGAAATCGACGAAATATATATAATATATATATTATATATATATAATGGCCTGAATAGAATGCACTGCGCCGCGGCAGTTCGCGAATTTCGACCATTGACTTCGAATGGATATTGCGGGAGATCCGACCGTCGGATTCTCCTAAAACCGGAACCGTTGGGTTCGTATCGAAAATAGCTTTCTAACGAATATTAAAGATTTGAAATCTAACGGTCGGATTTGGAATTATGTCCAAATCAAATTTAGAAAAGGTCGCTGTAAGTGCAGTTCGATGGCCGTAGATGGAAATCGACTGTACGGGCATTGATAAAATTATTAAAAATAGTGATAATTTGTGTAAAATCATAAGAAATGATTTGTGAAGAATTGGGATGAAAAACTCCATATTTGAAGAGATAAAAATAGATTTTTATCGAAATGAACTAGTTTTGAACTAGTTTTGAACTAGAATAATAATTTATTTATTTTCAAATAAATAAATTGGTTTTGAAATGGTTTTAAAAGAAACCAGAATTTCCATTAATTGAATTGGAATGGATTTGAATCGAAATTGTCCTTGGAATATTTCGATGTTGGATTACGTGATTATACAGATATTGTTATGGAAATTTGAAAGATATATTTATATCGTTATTTCCAATACGATATTTGATGGTCGTAGAATTTGATATTGAATATAAGCTGATATATTTTCTATTCAGTGCCTTGTATTTAATATCAAATGTGATTTGGGTTAGTCGTGAATGGTGTCTTCATTAACACTGTTCTGAAACCCAGTTGAGAAAGAGATTAAATCTTTTTATTTGGATTTAATGAAGTATACCAATTAAATGGTATTTAATTGGAATTGAATTTGAATTGATTCTTGGGTTTATCATGAACGGTGTTTTAAATAACACTTGTTCTTTAACCCGATAATTAATGGAATGTGATTTTGGGTTGTCGTGAACGGTATCTTCAATAATACTGTTCTTAGACCCAACTGAGTTAAGAAAATCAGAAACTAACTTGAGATTAGTTAAGTTGAATGATTTCTTGGGTATTGATCTGATGCTGGTTTCGGCCTTCGGGGTTAATACTTAGGGAATTGCTCACTTGCTATTTTACGGTTACAGGCTGATAGAATGAAATGTGATTTTTGGGTTTATCGTGAACCGTGTTCTAAATGACATCGGTTCTTTAACCCAGTTAAAGATTAAAACTAAGTGGAGTTTTAATGAATCTTTAATTAGATTGAAAAGATCGAGAATGGAGTATCACCAGTTTTTCTCTAGGCGATAGTTAAATCTTTAATTAGATTTGAACGTGAAATGGTAATTGAATTTACCAATAACACCGTGGTGTTAGATATGAAGTATTACCAGTTTTACTTCATGGGATGAATAGGTTGGGATTGGGAAATTAAAACAAATGATTACTTCGGTAAGGTTCGTTAATCCCAACTGGTTGAATCGAGATTCAAAAGAAGATTAAAGAATAAATTTGAGAAATTTATCTTTGATAAAATTAATGGGAACCTATCCCTAAGAATGTGAAATTTAGAAACTAACTGTAGGTTAGCTAAGAAGAAGGGTTTCCTGGGTATTGATCTGATGTTGGTTTCGACCTTCGGGGTTAATATTTGGGGAATTATTCTCTTGCTAATTCACGGTTAGTGATTGATGAATTGGAATGAGGCGTATGTTGTGTTTGTGTAACACTTGTTTATTATATACGCGAGTTATTCGAAAAGACTGGGTTTATCCCATTCTGAATAACTGATACGACGATAAGTCGAAGATGAAGACGGTGGTCGAAGACCGAAGGTCTTCACGTCGTTTGGGTGATTACTGATGATCATGATTGGGCCGTACACCCAAGAGGAGGGAATCGGTTAGTGGTCGTCCAGACGTACTTGGAGATCGATGGATATGCGAGGTACAAGGTGCCTCCGGTTTCGTTCAGACCCAGAACAGACTTGTAAATGGACTGTGTGTCTGACATTGGATATCATTCTGTGTGATTGATGGATATTGGTTGCATGGAGTGGTCTGCCTGTGTGGCATGCTAAGATGCAAATGATCAAGGCTTCTGTTGAAAAGCAGAGTCTTGTGGTTGATGATCAAAGCACGGCCTGTGTGACATAGCTTTGTGTAACGTTGATTCGCGAGCCTCACACCCCGGTTGTGAACCAGAAACGGGAGAGGACATCAGGGAGGGCATGCATTTCCTTCTAGTTAGAAGTGGCATCAGTGGTTTTACACGCCCTGACGAGTTTGACTTATGTGGTTGTTGCTGTTGCGAGGCGCCTCGGATATATCGGTGACTATGTGAAGCCGATGGAGTCAATCGTTGGCTCATTTACGCCCCAAAGGGTGGGGAAATGCAGTGTTCAAGCATTTTAATCCACATCGATGGACCGGCCCTGACGATCCAAGGGCTTGACCGAGTACTTGCCCTGAGGCTCGAGCTAGAGAGTCTCGAATCTGTAGAGGACCATCTTTTGCCTCGGTTCACAGATGAAACCCAACTTCCAAATACATGACATTTGCGGTTTTGATTTGTAGAGCCTAGTATGGCGACATGATATATGGTACCCATGCCGTCTATGATTGATATTTATGATTGAAATTGTTTTAACACTTATAGCAATAATAAAACATGAAATTTAGCGTATCAAGCATGCTTTGGCTATTATAAGGTAAAACCCTATCCTCCGGCTTGCGTTGCATTGTGTGATGGGACCTGGGTCTTATAATAGCTTGATTTTTCTTTATTTAGCATTGCGCTGTTTGTTTTATGCACTGGTATTCTCGGGAGGATACCCGTTCCGTGTTATACGGCGTGGTCCCTTGATTTACCTAACTTTAAAATAAAGATTAATAACTGTTTTAGTTCTCACACCAGTCACATGACTGACCTGGAGTTTATTGTTTTAACCTAAACTCTAGGTGCCCTTATTTTCCGCACGGGCAGCTAGTAGTTTTGGTTTTGCAGATTTATATTCACAGAAACCTGGTTTACAGCTGGAATGATATCCGGAAAGCTTTGTATCCGTATATCTCTTTCAGTTGTGTATTGTATTATTTTTCCGCTGCTATGTAATGTATTGTAATCTCTGATATTTTGGGATGTATATTATTTATTAATACTCTGTATATTCTTGTATTCTGATGGAATTGTTGTAATGAGCAATGAAATGTTCTTCTGTCTGCGTTCTTTTGTGTGTTGTTCTCAAAGTATCCGCGCTTTCCTTACCGGGGAAGTTACGGGTCATCACAGTTGGTATCAGAGCTTTGGTTTTCAAAGCTCAGAGAACAAGACACGTTAGAACCATACAAAGGAATTCATCAGAGGTTGGATTAGTAATATCCAATGGGAATGACTCTTTAGAGATGGGATCAGTATTTCCTAGAACGAGTGTGAAGAGTATATTTTTAAATTGAAAACAATTTTTGGTTTCAAAAATTTAAACCAATTATTTGTATTTGAATATTATTTATATATTGATTTGGACAGTCCAGTATATAAAGATTTTGCGTATACGTCTGATCCGCGTGTATTCGAAGTTTTAATATACTGGATAGATATAGAATCACACTCTATTCGCCCGGAGATGGTTCTGATGATCGCTATAGTACGTACATCATCAAAATTTATATTCGAGTTTCGAAAGTGGGCTTTCTATATATTTCCAGTTGACTGGTGTGAGAACCAAAATTAGATAGGGCTTATTGTTGTGATTTGGCACCAAAAATGTGATTTTTGACTATATATCAAAATTATGAATTTGAAAAGCTAATTCACTAATTGATTGATGGTTGTGTTGTATGATTATTCCTTTAAACCATTATGTGAATGAACGGTAAATTTAGGCCAAATTGAACCGAATATTGAACTGCATTGAAAATTGTTTGAAAATGCATGCATATACATGCACTTACATTGAACAGGTCATAGCAAAGAGGCTAAAGCAGAAGAATAAAATTATTTGCCCGACCTATAGGTACATGTTTACCATAGTTTACTGTTTTGTTTGGGTGATGATGATTTTATGAGCCGATTGGCTTTTTCTTTTTCTTTTGGATTGAAGAAGGCCATGGGAGGCTATATGAAATATCCCGAAGTCCCCGGTGCAGGGGAGGTTATGGCGAAATTTTTCGAAAATTTAGGGTGTTAGCCAAATTTTTGAAAAATTTGAAAAGTTCTTAGAAACTGAAAAGTTGAAAAACTTAAGCCGTAATGAAAATAACGAAAGTTGAGTTGATTATAAAACAACTTTCAGCTTCGTTCCTTTTCGAGGACGAAAAGATTTTAAGTGGGGGAGATTGTAATAACCCGGAAATATGAGCCAATTTAAAATTTTTATTTTGGCAATTTTGATGAATTTTGAATATTTAAAATGAATTATTTTAAATAATATTGACGAAAAATTTATTTTTGAATAGAAATAGAAAGTATATATTTATATACATCGTCGTTAGAATATAAATATTTATTTTTATTTATAAAAGGAATTGAAAATGGCGCGGTAGTTCGAAAATTCGATTTCAAAATTCAAATGACTGTACAGGATTCAAAATAAACCGGATTTTAGCGAAACCAAAAATATTTGAATCTAATTGAGAATATCTTTCTAACGAATCCGAAAAATCAAAATTTCATGGCGGGGATAAAAATTTATGCCCAGTTGAAAATTCAGAATAGTCGTTATGGAATTTCGGCCCTTAAAAATAGCCATTTTGCAAACGACCTCGGTTTTCGACGAAACCACTTTTGTTGGATCCGGGACGTCAAGTTATTGCTAGTTTTCAAAATTCGTAATTTTTCGAATCAATATGTGAGCGTAGCAAAGGAAAACGCGTATGACCAGTTTCAGTTGATTTTAATCGACTGGAAAATGGCCATTTTTCAAACGGTCTTGGAATTCGATGAAATTAGTTTTGTTAGGACCGTATCATCAATACGAAGCTAGAAAATATTTTTTGGGAATTTTTCTAGTTAGTATGTGGCCCCGGTAAATTGAAATGTGTGTTCAAATTCAATATATAGATTTATATTTTGATTTTGATGAAAACTGATCAAAACAAACGAATCAGCTTACGATACATATCCCATTGTGTTCGGAATGGGGGTAATTAGCTAGGGGCGACACTCGTTGGGACTAATTTGAAGTTCAGACGCGAGATTTCTCAATAAAGAAATTAATTGAATTAAATAATATATATAAATATATATCTATAGCCTAACTTCACTTTCTAACCCTAACTGAAATAAACCAGTCGCCATCTCACTGTTCGACGATCGTCGTCGTCCCAAACTTCCTCCCCTCCGATATACCAATCCACGCACCCATTCTAGATGCCCCCAACTCCAAATGCTTCAGCTAGGAGAGGCCCCCTTGGGATGGATGTGATGGGATATAGGCGACGGAGGTGTTTGGATTCGGGTCTGAAACCCGTCAGCTTTGGAGTTATTTTTCGTGGCGGAGGGGGAGTCGAGTGGGACCGGACCACTGGTGATGGGTGCGCGACATGGAGCTCTCCGGCGTGGGCATCGTCGATCGGCGGCTGGGTGACCGTTGGCGGCGAAAAGTCCAATCCTTGGCGGCGGCTTCAACTCGATGGGTTCCAGACCTTTTTAACAGTGAAAGGTTTTGTTTTTTTTCTTTATTCTTTTTATTTTATTTTATCTTATCTTACTTATACATTGTAAATCAACATCAGTAAATAAAATAAAATTAACATCGGGTTTTAAAAATATAAAATCACTGTTTTAAAAATATATAAATATTGTTTATAAAAATATATATATATATATATATAATCATTGTTTTAGAACTGGTATTTTTCTAGATAAATGGAATTGGTTTAAAACGTGATTTCAAAGTAGAAAGACTATATTTTTGAAAATAAAAAGTCGATATTTTTCAAAGTAGAAAGACTATATTTTTGAAAACAAAAAGACGATATTTTCCAAAGTAGAAAGACTATATTTTTGAAAACAAAAAGACGATATTTTTCAAAGTAGAAAGACTATATTTTTGAAAACAAAAAGACGATATTTTTCAAAGTAGATAGACTATATTTTTGAAAACAAAAAGGCGATATTTTTCAAAGTAGAAAGACTATATTTTTGAAAACAAAAAGACGATATTTTTCAAAGTAGAAAGACTATATTTTTGAAAACAAAAAGACGATATTTTTCAAAGTAGAAAGACTATATTTTTGAAAACAAAAAGGCGATATTTTTCAAAGGAGAAAGATTATATTTTTAAAAATGAAAAGATTATATTTTTATATAATAAAGTAGCGGATATAAAATACGACTGATATATATATGTGTGTGTATATATATGTAGCAATATAAAAATATGATTTTTATTTATACAATAGAAGAATAAAAATGTGGTTTTTTAATATAAGATTTCATGAAACAGATTGCGTTGGAATCAAAATAGCGGATCTGAGCGACAATAAAGAATGGCGGAGTGGATCCCAAAGGTGAGAACTCCTCACCTTTAATTTATTTCTAGTTTGAAATATATGCTAGGATGCAGACGGTGTTTAGTAGCACCCGACACCCGCCGTCCACAGACCATGGATGACTTGTTTGTTTAATTTCTGTGTTGTGAAATTTGATTGTGTGATGTGAAATGAAATAAAATATTTTATAGTGGAAAAATATTTTATAGTTAAATATATAATTTTTAACGTGTATATAAAATAAATATTTATAAACAAATCGGACGATTTGTTTATATACACTAATTTGACTGATATTGATTGGGACGATAAATTTTACACATCGCCCAACTGCACAAATAAAATGTGTGTTTGTTGATTTGAAACCCCACACGGGTATTGGGATGATATTTGACGTACACTAATCCCGATTGTTTAGTTGTATGTCAATCGATGGGTTGACAGGCTGTGTAAGCGTTAATTATTTATATTTAATGCTTATGCAGTTGTGTGGTGCACTCTGGATGATGGTTGATTATATATCGTTGTTATTTTATACATGTGTTGTAGAAAATCCATATAATTGACCTTATATGGTAATTGATTGGACCTCATTCCAGTTTTGAAATAGAATATTTGAATAGAAATATTTGAAATAGAAATATTTGAAATAGAATATTTGAATAGAAATATTTGAAATAGAAATATTTGAAATAGAAATATTTGAAATAGAAATATATGAAATAGAAATATTTGAAATAGAAATATTTGAAAAAGAAATATTTGAAATAGAATATTTGAAAATAGAAACATATGAAGCCGTGTTGATTAGATTTGCGCCATTTGACGTGAACGATATTTATATCGATTTTATTCATCTTTCAATGAATATTGAAAGTGATTTCAAAATTCGAATTAAATTGAATTGATTTGAAATTCGAATTAAATTGAAAAGATTTGAAATTCGAATTAAATTGAATAGATTTGGAATTCGAATTAAATTGAATAGATTTGGAATTCGAATTGAATTGAATTGATTTGAAATTCGAATTAAATTGAAATGAATTGAAATTCGAATTAAATTGAAATTGAAATCGATTTGAATTAAAATTAAAATGAATATATATTGAAAAATTCTATTTTGATTTAAATTTGAAAAGAAAGTTGGAATCGTTTTGAAAACGAATTTAAAAACGATTTATAAAATACGTTTTGAAAGGAAATCGACGAAATATATATAATATATATATATATATATTATATATATATAGAATGGCCTGAATAGAACGCACCGCGCCGCGGTAGTTCGCGAATTTCGACCATTGACTTCGAATGGATATTGCAGGAGATCCGACCGTCGGATTCTCCTAAAACCGGAACCGTTGGGTTCGTATCGAAAAGAGCTTTCTAAGAATATTAGAGATTTTAAATCTAACGGTTGGATTTGGAATTATGTCCAAATCAAATTTAGAAAAGGTCGCTGTAAGTGCAGTTCGATGGTCGTAGATGGAAATCGACTGTACGGGCCTTGATAAAATTATTACAAATAGTGATAATTTGTGTAGAATCATAAGAAATGATTTGTGAAGAATTGGTATGAAAAGCTCCATATTTGAAAAGATAAAAATAGATTTTTATCGAAATGAACTAGTTTTGAACTAGAATAATTATTTATTTATTTTTAAATAAATAAATTGGTTTTGAAATGGTTTTAAAAGAAACCAGAATTTCCATTAATTGAATTGGAATGGATTTGAATCGAAATTGTCCTTGGAATATTTCGACGTTGGATTACGTGATTATACATATATTGTTATGGAAATTTGAAAGATATATTTATATCGTTATTTCCAATACGATATTTGTTGGTCGTAGAATTTGATATTGAATATAAGCCGATATATTTTCTATTCAGATCCTTGTATTTAATATCAAATGTGATTTGGGTTAGTCGTGAATGGTGTCTTCATTAACATAGTTCTGAAACCCAGTTGAGAAAGAGATTAATTCTTTTTAGTTGGATTTAATGAAGTATACCAATTAAATGGTATTTAATTGGAATTGAATTTGAATTGATTCTTGGGTTTATCGTGAATGGTGTTTTAAATAACACTTGTTCTTTAACCCGATAATTAATGGAATTTGATTTTGGGTTGTCGTGAACGGTATCTTCAATAATACTGTTCTTAGACCCAACTGAGTTAAGAAAATCAGAAACTAACTGGAGATTAGTTAAGTTGAATGGTTTCTTGGGTATTGATCTGATGTTGGTTTCAGCCTTCGGGGTTAATACTTAAGGAATTGCTCACTTGCTATTTTACGGTTAAAGGCTGATAGAATGGAACGTGATTTTTGGGTTTATCGTGAACTGTGTTCTAAATGACATCGGTTCTTTAACCCAGTTAAAGATTAAAACTAAGTGGAGTTTTAATGAATCTATAATTAGATTGAAAAGATCGAGAATGGAGTATCACCAGTTTTGCTCCAGGCGATAGTTAAATCTTTAATTAGATTTGAATGTGAAATGGTAATTGAATTTACCGATAACACCGTGGTGTTAGATATGAAGTATTACCAGTTTTACTTTCATGGGATGAATAGGTTTGGATTGGGAAATTAAAACAAATGATTACTTCGGTAAGGTTCGTTAATCCCAACTGGTTGAATCGAGATTCAAAAGAAGATTAAAGAATAAATTTGAGAAATTTATCTTTGATAAAATTAATGGGAACCTATCCCTAAGAATGTGAAATTTAGAAACTAACTGAGACGACCCGAACTTCCCCGTGAAGGAAAGCACAGATAGAATTGAGAACAAGACAAAATAGAACGCAAACAGAAGAACATTTCATTGTTATTACAACAATTCCATCAGATACAAGAATATACAGAGTATAAATGAATAAATTACATTTGATAAATATAAGAGATTACAATAAATTACATAGCAGCGGAAAAATATACAAAACACAACTGAAAGGGATACACGGATACAGAGCTTTCCGAGCATCATTCCAGCTGTAAATCAGGACCCTGTGAATATAAATCTGCAAAACCAAAACTACTAGCTGCCCGTGCGGAAAATAGGGGCACCCAGAGTTTAGGTTAAAAACAATAAACTCCAGGTCAGTCATGTGACTGGTGTGAGAACTAAAACAGTTATTCAAAACTTTACTTTAAAAGAGAGTAATTCAAGGGACCACGCCGTATAACACGGAACGAGTTTCCTCCCAATAATACTAGTGCATATAACAAAACAGCGCAATGCTCTTTGGAAAAATGAAGCTATTATAAGACCCAGGTCCCATCACACAATGCAACGCAAGCCGGAGGATAGGGTTTTCCCTTATAATAGCCAAACATGCTTGGTACGTCAAAACAAATCATTTGATACTATTATAAGTGTATAGTGTCAAAACAATTTTCAATCATAAATATCAATCATAGGCGGCATGGGTACCATCTATCATGTCGCCATACTAGTTCTACAATTAAAACCGCTATATCACGTATTGGAAATTGGATTCTGTCATGAGCCGAGGCAAGGGGCAAGCTCCTCTCCGCGTTCGAGACACTCTAGCAAATGTCCCAGGACCCCACTATGATCCTTGGATCTTCAGGGCCGGTCCTCTCTCACTTTTGAGGATTGGCAATTCCTGAACACACGTTTCCCGGTCCTTACAGACCTATATCCGAGGCGCCTCGCATTCCAACAACCACACAGGTGAAAATTATATAAATGTCAGGGCTGGTAGGTCTCTTTCAGTTGTGTATTGAAAGCTTTGTATCCGTATATCTCTTTCAGTTATGTATTGTATTATTTTTCCACTGCTATGTAATGTATTGTAATCTCTGATATTTTGTGATGTATATTATTTATTCATACTCTGTATATTCTTGTATTCTGATGGAAATGTTGTAATGAGCAATGAAATGTTCTTCTTTCTGCGTTCTTTTGTGTGTTGTTCTCAAAGTATCCGCGCTTTCCTTACCGGGGAAGTTACGGGTCATCACAGTTACACAGCATAATAGGATCATACTTAGTACATAATACAGTTTTCAACTTAATATAAAATGTCTGCAGCAGAATCACACATAATATACTAAATGAAGTCTGAACAGGAAAATAGAAATGATAGGATCCATCTTCAGCTCCATAACTATCCAGAATAAATCAGCTAAAAACCTGAATACAAGGCTGCCCGTGTGGAAAGAGGGCACCCGAGTTTGTAAAGTGAAACAAACTACGAGTCAGTCATGGGACTGGTATGAGAAATCTAATTAACCTATTTAATAATAAGGCTAATCACAGGTCCACGCCACTAACGCGGAACGGGTTTACTCCATCGGATTGCCAGTGCATAAATAAAGTAAATCGTTAAACGCAATGCTTTTTAGAAAAATGAAACCATTATAAGACTCAAGTCCCATCACACAATGCAACCCAAACCGGAGGATAGAGTTTTACCTTATAATGTTCAAAAATGCTTGATACGATAAATTGGATTTGATACTATTGTTAGTGTATATGTTTAAAAACATTTCAATCATAATGTATCAATCATAGACGACATAACTACCATATACTATGTCACCAAAATAGGTTTACAATCAAAACCGTATGGTGTCGTATTGGAAGTTGGATTTCCATCATGAACCAAGGTAAGGGATCGTGCATACCGAATTCGAGACAGACCATGTCTCAGGACTCAGACACAGGTGAGCCCTTAGGAGTGTCAGGGCCGGTCCACAAATATGTTAGTGGATTGATTATGCCTAAACAATACGTTTCCCCTCCCTATGGGGCATAAAATAGAGCCACTAGGGACTCAAATCCGAGGTGCCTCACTTTCCATCATCCACAGAAGTAAAAATATCTGGGCTTGTAAAACCCAGACACCACTTCTAGCTATAAAGAAACGCATGTTCTCCTTAGGGTCCTTCTCCTGTTTCTGGTTCATACCGGGGTGTGAGGCTCGCAAAGTAACGGTACACACAAAGCTATGCTAATTAAAGCTGTGCTTTGATCATCAACCACAAGGCTCTGCTTTTCCACAATAAGCCTTGATCATTTGCATCTTGGCATGTCACACTGACATTTCACACCATGCGATCGATAGCTATCAATATATAACCTCTGAGCTCGTGCGTCTCAGAGAAGGGTGTTAAGTAAGAGAATAATTTCTCCGCCACCAACAGATATATATTTAATAGATATCAATTAGCACAGAATAAAATCCAATCAGACATACATCCATTTACAAGTACATTCTGGGTCTGAACGAAACCAGAGACACCTTATTCCTCATCCCATATATCCAATACGGAAGAGAGTCTCTCGCATATCCGGACGATCAACAAGTACGTCCGGACAACTACCATTGTAACCCTCTCAAGGCAGCAACTCCAATCAAAGGCATCAGTAGTCATCCATTCGATGTGAAAATCGCCGGTCTTCAATCATTGCCTTTAAATCTTCGACTTCCAATCATCGTATAATTATTTGAAATGAGATTTAACTTGGCCTTTTCAAATAATTCTTGAATATATATAGTTTAAATCAATTCTTTTCATTCCATATCGTTTATAATATTTTATAACGATTTATCGCTATTTTTATTTATTTAAAAATAGCCATTTTCAATTTAACGACGCTTCGGGTCATTACATGGCCCTGGCGCTGTTTTCACCAAAATTTGATTTACACATTTCTCAAAATCTAACTGTTGGATCTTAGCAAACTTTAAATCATTGGAAAGATCTTTCCAAAACGAACCCAACGGTTCCAATTTTGGGAAAATCCGACGGGCAGATCTTTCGGTATAATCGTTTGAAGTTACGATTTCAAAACACGAACTACAGCAGCGCGATTCGTTTTATTTTAATTTATATTTATATATAAATATAAATCGTTCAACGATTTCAAACCATTTTCAATTCAACATTGATTTCTTTTATATATGAAATCATATATTACATTAAAATGTAATTTTTAATGTTAATACAATTTCTTTCAACATTGAATCTTTTATATGATTCATATATATTACATAAAAATGTAATTTATTTTGTCATTCATCTATAAAATTAAAATTGTAATCTTTTATTTCATTATATTATTACATTGAAAAATATAATCTTTTATTCATTCTTTTATTACATTAAAATAATGTACTTTTTAATTGTTCTTTTTATTACATTAAAATAATGTAATTTTTAGTCATTCCTTTTTTTACATTAAAAATGCAATCTTCTTAATCATTCTTTTATGTTAAAACATGTTTTCTTCCAACAATGATCAATTTTAATCTATGATAAAAATGTGATTTTTTTGCCAACATAAAATGATCATTATATATATATATATATATATATATATATATATAACAAATGTATTTATATTGTTAAACAACTTTTTATTGTCAAACAACTTTTCTATTCAACAAATGTTCATTTCATATATTCTGTATATATAATAAAATGAAATTTTTATTGTTAAAATATTCTCTATTCCAATAATGTCCATTTCGTATATACAATAAAAATAAGATTTTTATTGTTTACCTCTTTATCCTTTCGTAAAAATGTAATCCTTTATTCTTTCATAAAAGAAATGTAATTTATCAATGCTTATCTTTAATGTTGTATATACATTAAAAATGTAAATGTCAATACATTTTTATTTATCAATGTTTATTTTTAATGTTGTACCTACATTAAAAATGTAAATTCCATATCAATACATTTCTTTTATTACATTGAAAAATGTAATCTTTTTTATGTTTCATTTACATTAGAAATGATATTTTCAATGTAAACATTTTATATAACAGTGTTTTATTTTAATGTTTCATATACATTAAAATGTAAATTTCCAATGTAATACATTTCTATATCAAAATGTTTATTTTAATGTTTCATATACATTGAAATGTAAATCTAATGTAATACATTTTTTTAATTTCACAATGTTTTATTTTTAATGTTGTATATACATTAAAAATGTAAAATCCAATATCAAAACATTTTTATTTCAAAATGTTTATTTCAATGTTGCATTTACATTAAAAATGTAAAATGCAATGTAAATACATTTTATATTACAATGTTTATTTTTAATGTTTTATTTACATTAAAAATGTAAATTTCAAATGTAAATACATTTTTATTTAACAGTTGACTAATCTTGATTTACAACAAAACATGAATTTTATGTTGACATATAATGATCATTTTCATATTTATATATATATATATTAAAAATATATTTTTCATATTATTCAAACAATTGATATATAATAACATGAATATTTTATAATACAAGAATATTTCAGAAAATTTCGGCAGCATAACGGTAGGGTAATTAAAACCGACACCGTCCCGATGTATGGCTCCTCGCACTACCTTAGGCCTCGCGGCGTTTACAAGGGGTTTAATTTCCTAATACATTTTTTCTAGGCAATCTATTGCCACAATATCAACCAATTTCTTTTCAACCACAATCAAACACAAAAAATCAACCAATTCCACTTTACAATACAATCAAGTCGTCCTTGATCTGTGGATGACGGGTGTTGGGAGTTTCTAAACTCCGTCTGCATCCTAATTTAATTTTATTTAATTAATTTGGATTCAAAAATGTCACATCGCTTTCTATTTCTTCTAAAATTGTAGAATGCTCCAAAAGTTCTCTGATCAGTTCTGGAAAGTAGATCGCGAATTTATGGTCCCAACGAATCCCGTTTCATCGAATTTCGATATCGTATGAGCAAGATACGATTTTTTCAGTGCTAATGATAATTTATATTTATTGAGCAATTAAATAAATAAAATAAAATATAGCCTTCTCCATGCTCAGTTAAAACTGTCCGTGGTTTTCTTCGACGTTCAAAACTAGGTCTTAGTTTTGCGCTCAGGCCTTGAAGCCTGAAGATGATCAGACCCTACCCCTCCGTCGCCCTCCATGTGCTGCGCCAACCACCCCCACCCTGATGAACTCGACGGTAGCTCCTGGTGGTATTTTCCAATGAACGGAACAGTTTTGGATGCACGATTCGAGACAGATACGCCACAGAAAGTGATCAAATTCGTATGGATTTAAAGAACATGAAAGTCTCAACAAAATTTTCTTAAGAACTGCTTGAATTCATTGCGTGGATGGAAAGATATTGAAGGGGAAAGATTCGAGCAATATATCACGTTCGATTTGAAAATGGCGGCTGTAGGAATTAGGGCTAACGAAAAAGGATTCAGATTGGCCAAGGGGCTTTTATAATAAAATATTTTAATTTTAAAAATTAATGTTTACTCACCCAATCTCCAAATAAAATCCAATGATTGTCGCCTCTAGCTAAATACCCCTATTCTGGACAAAATGGGCTTGGTCTCATCAGCCCATTCGACTGTTTCAGTCCACTTTTCTTTAAATTAAATAATAAAACATTTTATTATTTAATTTGGTCATACATTTTAATTTACCAGGGCCACAAACTGACTCCAAAAATTCCCGAAAACTAAATCTAGCTATGTTTTGACATCACTGCCCTAACAAAATTAATTTCGTCGAATTTGGAGACCATTTGAAAAATGGCCATTTTCTGGTCGATCCAAATTGACTGAAATTGACAAAACACATTTTCTTTTGCTATGCTCACATATTGATTCCAAAATGAAATACCCCACCTCCGTTAGGGTCACTCACAAAGGGAATGCCCTAATTTTGGTGGAGGTTTATAAGTATAAGTCACAGATACACAAGACAGATATAAATACACATATTTTTAAATAGCGGAAATAACAACAACTTTTATTTCATCAAAATACGTGTTACACAAACCATACCATAATTGTCTTACAATACTTCCAAAAACATTACATTTCCATAACTGTCTTGATTTCATAACTTAAAGAAGCATAAAAACATAAGTAAACTGCATAAGTCTCCATAGTTGCTATCCAAAGCCATAGTTCAAAACGAAAGAGATCCAAGCAATACATTCTCTCTCTTCAAGCTGGATGTGAAACTGGTCAAGCTGCGTTATTCCCTCCCTGCGGACCTAGGGGGGGGGACGAAAGAAAAGTAGAGTCAGACATAAAGCCTGAGTAAGTCTAGGACTATTCAGTCTATGAATAAGAAAAAGAGCATGATAAGTCCAAACTGGAAATGGGAAAGCACCATAAGCTAAGTTAAGTTGTCTAGAGTCGAATACACTATCGTACCCCATATTAATCTCTGCACCCCCTATAAACTAGTTCCCAACTGGCACCCCACAACCAGGGTGAAGTGATCCTTTTTAATGATCGGCTCCTACTCGCATAGTTACATGTGTCTTACGGCCCCCGATGTTGTAGCTACCTATGCTGGTCCCACCATGGGGTGTATCAAGTCCCATGGTGGTGGCCTGACACAGTTCTAGAATGCACAGGTATACTACTGGTGCCCAGTGCCTAATTTCTCTGCGCCGGAGTGTGTGCACGCCTGCACCCCGTTAGAACCTACACTACTGCACCACCGCCGTCGATTTGACCTCTTACAGTCAGCCCAGTAATCGTGCCCCACCCTTCCTAGTTCATGGTATCCTGATACACCTTGTAGGGTTACTGCTGAAAAGGGTCCCCCGCTACTAGGTTTTCTATTTCTAGCCAACATGCTAAGTTGGTTAAGTGTTCTGTATAAACCTAACCCCCAATCAGTCTGTATAGTTTAGCATGTTATATTTGATTAAGTGTTAATTCAATTTACTTAATCCTATCAATCCTGACTTAGCCTTAATTGTCTTATTAAAGCCACAACCACTCACATTAGACAGGTATTGTTGTGACTGCCTGTTGCCAGTTGGGTCCGGGCAGTCTTACGTCACAACTCAGTCTAACCTCGGGTCTTTATTGGGCTCAATGCTTAACCACCCACATTGGATAGGTATTGTTGTGACTACTGGACAGCCGGACGGGTCCGGGCAGGTTTATGTCACAACGCAATCCAACCTCGGGTTAAGCATGTCGTATTTTCTAAGTTTACATATTTTGTCTCTTTTTCTTTTATATGTAAATATTTGCGGCCCATTATTCAAATTCATTATTCTTGAGTATAATAATTTATACCATTTTAAATGCCATGAATCGTTGGCATGTGCCAAACATGCCAACACATATATTTTAATTAACCCCAACGTATTCCCCCGTTTGTACGTAACAATATAACATATGTTGGGCTTCACATTTTAGCCCAACTTAGCCACATAAAAGGGGAGGCTTAGAACATGATGTATATATATTCTAAGTGACATCAAAAAGGGGTGTGAAAACGCATGAACTTGCAACATAGCGGTCTAATTAACATAAATTAAGCACTTGTGAACTTGCATTGTAATAGCATAAAATCTTGACATAAAACATACCTAAACATGAATCATGGTTTTAATCTAATCATGTAAACTTTTATTTAAAGTATGAATCTAACTTAATTATGTGCCACATATATTATCATATGTTTTTCTAACAACAACCTAAGCCTAAAACATATTTTGTTTGGGCATAAAGTTAAACATGAACTGGCCATGTTCATAAAGTCAACACAAGTTCACAAAGATGCTTACTTTTGTCACTAATACACAAGTATGGTTTTCACTTGAATCAATGATGCCTATTCATATGAATCATAATACCCAATTGGATCCAAGTACACTAAAAGTGATCATAAAAATATACATAGAAGGATCTAAAATCATGTTGGCATAATAGTGAATCATATACTTGCATAAGTCTTAACTTGGTTGCAACGAAATATGTATAACTTCTCATTAACCACAACGTACAAGTATCAAATTTCCAACATAAGTTATATACTTGTATCGCAACTATTCAATATATCCAATATCATGTTAATTACACTACCACATCCCAAAATCCATTCATAGCAAATCATAGCAACATACAATTGTGAATTAACATCATTATAATTAAAGTACAATCCCATTTCTTATTCTACACAGATCAAGTCTCAATTATTCATTCACATCGGAATAGCACTCTACTTACAACATATGACAAGTCTTGTATTCAGGACTCTGAATTTTGATTTTGGTGATGCTTATCCTTTGTTGTAGGTGTTTTTTTGATTCAATTGTCGTGGCTTTAAGCTTTTGAATCAACTCCTAATTGTCTCTTTGATTTGACGGCTACTCCTAGTCTTTCTTCAGCAGCATGACGGCTCCATACTCATTTTTATTTGTGTGAATTAGGTGGAGTCTTAGGTCCTTTTTATAGAGTTTGTGAATTGATTAGAGCCGTCGATGGAGCCAAGATTAATATAAGTCGTTCGTTTTAAAGAGAAACCAATCAAGGGTTGACACATAAGCCCTAGTGATAAGACCAAGTCCAGAAATTCGGCCAAGCACAGACCAGGCCAGCCAGGAGGGGCTGGGTTCGACCTGGCTCAGGGGCCAGGTCGACTACCCAGTCGACACCCAGGTAGACTGCCCAGTCGACCTGGGTCTTGGGCGGGAAAATTCCCGTCCAGCCCAATCTGGGTCCCATTTTGAATTTGAATTCGTTTTTCTGAACTGTTTCTGCCTGTTTGAATTTTAAACTGAATTCTGAAACTTCCGGAGATCATATCTCTCTCATGCGGAGTCCGTTTTACGCAAACTCGGACTCTATCTCAAGCAGAATTCCGAGACGAACGAAATGGCGTATCCCGTTTCCCTTAATTCTTTGATTTGAAATTAATTATACTTTAATTTATGAATTTCACTGTTATAGAATATACGGGGTGTTACATTCTCCCCCACTTAAAAGGATTTCGTCCCCGAAATCTTCAAGTTTAGGAAAAATGTATATCCTAACATCCAAACGTCCATCTACTCATCCATCAAACATGAGCGTCCATTGTCCTTAAAAGATTTCTAATGCTTCATGATCATATGCGAAGTGTGTGTATATGTACTTATCTAATGAAAAATCTGTCGGTCTACTGATTCAGTTGACCTCCTTAATGCAAATTATGTAAGTGTCATGAATCCATTATGTATGCAAACCTTCCTATTCATGATTCTACATGAGTGCACAATCATTCATATAAATGCAACATCCATATGACCACACCTTAAACTTCAACCACATAAGAATGTAAATACATATATGCATATGCAATATGAAGTGACTGAGCCGATCTAAAACCTAGATTGTATGTGTATAGGCAACCACGAGCAACCACTAGCAATCACTTGCAACCACTTGCAACCATCATCCATAACATGTTTTAATTACATGTTTTCATCCAAAGGGTTTCTACCTAAAAGATAAGGTCGAGGAGATATACCCTAAAAGATAGATAAAAGCACAACTTAAGGAAAAAGAAAGATCAAAGATGTACCCTCAAAAAGAAAAGGGTAGGCTGCGCGTATTCTAGCCTCAGTTTCCCAAGTCGCGTCTTCCTCGGCGTCGCTCCACTGAACTTTGACGAGCTTGACTTCGCGGTTGCGTAGCTTTTTCACTTCAGTTCCTAAGATGCGTGTTGGAACTCTTCTCACAGTTGCTTCATGTTCCACTTCGGCTTCTTCTAGAATGCTAGGCTCTACTATTTCAGCAGACTCGTGTAAACACTTCCGGAGGTGGGAAACATGAAAGACGTTGTGAACTCCGGCCAGTTTTTCGGGTAGCTCTAATCTATAGGCCATCTTCCCAACCTTCTCGATGATAGGAAACGGTCCTACAAACCTCGGTGCTAGCTTTCCAGTGGATCCAAAACGAACAACGTTCCTTAGAGGGGATACCTTGAGAAAAACTCTGTCCCCAACCTCAAACTCAAGGTCGGTCCTTCTCTTGTCGGCGTAGGATTTCTGTCTATCTTGGGCCGTCTTCATCCTTCTTCGAATCAAGTCCACTTTTTCTGAGGTTTCTCTGATCATGTCTGGACCAAGAATAACTTTATTTGTAAACTCTCACCAACAAGTTGGTGACTTGCACGCTCTTCCATACAATGCTTCGAAGGGCGCCATGCCTATGGTAGCTTGGAAGCTATTGTTGTAAGCAAACTTGTAACACCCCACCTCCGCCAGTGCCACTCTAGCAAGGACACTAGCTTTGGAGGGGCATTAAACAAGGTAAACATGCATGCAGATATCACAAGATAGAACATATAAGTAAAACAGAGTAGATAAAACATCGGATAAAACTAGCATTTCAAAACCATAGTCAAGTTACAACAAAGTACTTGGTCATTATTTTCCAACAAACAAAGTCTAGAGAAAAGCATAAACTGAAAAACTGAAATACATAAAGTACTATCCCCAAAGTGAAGTTATAAACCATAGCTAGCTCAATGTCCAAAACCGTACATGAGCAAATCCAGTAAGCAAGCTATAAAGATCCAAGCTAAGCTCCAATGTTCCCACCCTGAGGACCTGAGGGGGGGGGGGGAAACGGAAGAAAAGAGGCGAAAGAAAACAAGTCAGTCAAAAAGACTGGTAAGCCCTAACTACTATCAGTCCATGAACTAGTAAAGTTAACTAGCATGAGAAGCTGAGATGAACATAAGGATAACAACATACTGGCATGATGATTAACTAACAAGATAGATAAAGGTGTCATCGCATAATCAAGGTTAAGTTTTGCACCACGGGTGTACTAGCATTCTAACATGTCAAGTAAAAACAAGGATTGATCCCTTGGCCCAAGCTTGGCCCAATATCATGGGGTGACCTAAATCAAGGTCCAACTACACGGTCTAGTTGATCGGCTCCCTATAAGCCTAACTCGTCAAGTGTCGGTGTCATACGACCCAAACATGCAATGTAGTTAAACTGCGCTAGGTCCACCCTAGGGTGTATCACGTCCTAGGGTGTCAACCTCGGACACAAATCAAGCATGCACAGTCTAGATCTACTGGTAACCGTGCCTGATTTTCCAACTCCGGACTATGTGCACGACCATAGTCCGCCTGGACCCACACCGGCGTACCCACTCAGCCGTCGTTTTGGTCGCTTACATGTCAGCTCAGTAATCGTGCCCCACCCTAGCCAAGTCCCTAGGGTATCATGATACTATCAAGAGGGTTACTGCTGAAAAGGACCACGCAACTAGGATTTCTTAACGGGTTAAATGTGGTTAACCCGATCCAAACGTGGATTAAATTGTTTAAGTGTACCCAAGGTTCATGACTTAACCCCGATTAACCCATCAAGCCCAAATTGGTTAAGTATTAAGTGGACCATGACTTAACCCTAATCAGGAGGCATTAATTTACTTAATGTGCTTTAACCTCTCACATTAGACCTTGTTGTGGTTACTAGTTAAGTCGGGCGGGTCCTGGTAGCTTTACACCACAACTAGGTCTAACCTCGGGTTCGAGCACAACATGACCAACTTCTCACATTGGGTCCTATTGTTTGTAGCCACTAGTTAAGCCGGGCGGGTCCGGGTAGATTTATGCTACAAACTCAACCCAACCTCGAGTTGGCCACACTTATATTTTCTAAGTGTCATGTCCATTATGTTTCCAAAACATAATTACAAGCTAACATATCATGTCATGTTATAAAAACCATGTTCATGTCATAATGTTACCCAACCCCAACGTAATCCCATCGTTTACATAATCGCAACAACGCATAAAGGATAAAATATTGAAGCCACAAGTTTAACATGGTGGCATATGAAATGTTCATATGTTCATATACTTGCATATTGCATTATTAGGCTTCAAAAGTATGCATAAAACCAAACTTAGCATATAAGTGATACATGGTGATAAATGACATGTAGAAGTTGCTAGAAGTTCGCATTTAACCTCACATGCAAGTTATCATAAGGGATATGATAACTTCCATGTTGCCAAAATGCAACCTTTAATATAAAGCTTGAAGCTTGAAGCTCACAAACTCAAGTTTAACTTGCATAACATGATAACATGTGTATAATGATCAACCCAAACTTGCATAACATAGCAACATGTGTCATACATAATGATTAAACCAACTTGCATAACATAATGGTCAACCAAACTTGCATATCATAATGATCAAACCAAACTTGCATCATTCATTTAACTTTATGGTTCAAAAAGAAAGTAGAAAAGGGCTTACAATGCTATGAAGACACAAATGAATATTTATTATAAAGATTGAGACGAAGCCCTTATGCAATCACCAAAAACCCAAATATGAAAGCTCCAAATGAAAAACCCTTGAGCCAAATCAATAAAAACCCTTGCTTTGTAATAGGAATGTTGCAACTTGACTTGAATGCAAACTTAGAACACTCATACAAGCTTGGAAACACTTGTATGAACTCAAAATCTCTCATATAAATAAACTTAGAAATTTTAGCATGAGGGTGGAGGCCATGAGAGGAACAAATTTGGCATAGTTTAGTTGTAGGGTTGAATAATGATGATTTAGGCTAGGCTTAGGGGTCTTTTTATAGAAGATTAGGATAGTATTAGCCATAGGATTAACCCTAGATCCAATCCAAGCCATCAAATCCCGTCATTAGCCACCAGACCTGACCCAAACTCAAAGTAGGCGCACCAGGCCACTTGGCCACCCGGGGGAAGGGGTCGACCCCTGGGTCGACATGGGTGTCGACCCATTGGGGGGGGTCGACACTGGTGTCGACCCCTGTGTCGACCCTTCCTGGGTGGGAAAAATCCCGCCTATCTGTTTTGGTTTGAATTCGAATCTGAATTCGAATTTGAACTGTTTTCGGGCCTTGGAATTCTGAAAACTTCGTCGGGCTTTTTCTTGGTCATACGGACTCCGATTTACAAAATTTCGGACTCTATTTCGCGTATTTTTCCGAGACGAACGCAATGGAATAGTCCGTTTCCCTTGATTCAGATTTTAATATTTAATTCTGCCTTGTTTTATGTTATAACATGTTATTCAAAATACGGGTTGTTACATTCTCCCCACCTTAAAGGATTTCGTCACCGAAATCTTCAAGTTAGGAAGAACGTATCCTACCATCCATCATCCATCTACTCAAAACATCATCCACGAGAAATCATTGTCCTTAAAGGATTCTAAATGCTGTATGAACATATGCAAAGGTGTGTGTATATGTACTTATCTAATGCGAAAATCAGGCGGTTACTGATACAGTAAACCTCCTTAATGCATATGTATGTTAGTGAAATGAATCCATATGTATGCAATTTCCTAACATAATTCATAATATCTATATGAGTGCACATAACATTCATCCATATGCAACATCCATGTGATGGCACAACAAGTTTCAACCATGAATAAGTGTAAGCACTCATGCATATGCAATATGAAAGTGTGTGAGCCGATCTTAGTGTCTAATGTGTATCATGCATCCACGAGTATCCACTTGCAAACACTTGAAACCACTTGCAAACATCAAGCATAACATGTTTCAAACACATGTTTCATCCAAAGGGTTTTCTACCTAAGGTTCTCATGACACGATTAACGAGATAACAAGATAAACAGGATAAACATGGATAGAAAAAAGAAAGATATGCTAATTAGGAAAGGAGGTTGAGAATGTACCCTCAAAAAGGAATGGATAAAGCCCACGCATCTTCTCCTCGGTTTCCCAAGTTGCATCTTCATCGGCTTCACTCCACTGAACTTTCACCAATTTGACTTCTCGATTCCTTAACTTCTTGATCTCCGTTCCCAAGATACGAATCAGAGCTCTCCTTACGGTTGCCTCTTTCTCTACCTCCACGTCTTCAAGAATGCTTGGTTCAACCACCTCAGCGGGCTCATGTAGGCACTTTCGGAGATGCGAGACATGAAAGACATTATGCACTCCGGCTAGCTTCTCGGGCAATTCCACCTTATAGGCCATCTTCCCAATTCTCTCTATGATAGGGAAGGGTCCTACGAACCTTGGTGCCAGCTTCCCAACTACTCCAAAACGAACCACATTACGCAATGGAGAGACCTTCACGAAAACCATGTCTCCCACTTTGAATTCCAAATCTGCCCTTCGCTTGTCAGCATAGGATTTCTGTCTATCTTGGGCCGCTTTCATCCGTCTTCTCACCAATTCAACTTTCTCGGATGTGTCCCGTATCATATCGGGCCCAAGTATAAGCCTATCTGTTGTCTCCCACCAACAAGATGGTGACCTACACGGCCTCCCATACAAAGCTTCAAATGGTGCCATCCCTATGCTGGCTTGATAGCTATTATTATAAGCAAACTCTACAAGAGGAAGGTGGTCTTCCCAGGTACCACCAAAGTCAAGAACACAAAGCCTCAAAAGATCTTCTAGCACTCTATTCACCCTTTTGGTTTGGCCATCCGTCTGGGGGTGATAGGCTGTACTCAGACTCAATCGCGTACCCATTGCTTCTTGCAAACTGTTCCAGAACTGGCTAGTGAAAATTGGGTCACGATCGCTAACTATGCTAGAAGGAACTCCATGCAACCGCACTATCTCTCGAAGATAAATAGATGCTAGCCATGATGCGGTCCTCTTGCTCTTTACGGGAATGAAATGAGCACTCTTCGTAAGTCTATCAACTATGACCCATATACTCGTGTTCCCTTTTCTTGACCTAGGCAATCCATCCACAAAATCCATAGAAATACTCTCCCACTTCCATTGCGGGACCTCCAATGGATGTAATAGCCCACTGGGTTTCTTTGACTCGGCTTTCACTTGTTGGCACACCATGCACTTTGAAACATACTCTTCCACATCCTTCTTCATTCCATCCCAAAAGAAAATGCTCTTCATATCCCTATACATCTTATCTCCTCCAGGATGTATAGTCATCTTCGAGTGATGTGCTTCTTCGAGAACTTTACGCACCGAGTCTCCTACTTGCGGAACGCATAGCCTTCCATCACGCCTTAGCCAACCCTTGTCATCAATAGTATATCTAGCAAGGTGACTAGACGTCTCACCACGAACCAACTTGTCCATGACCTCGACTATCTGTGGGTCTCCTTTCTGGGAAGCCCCAACTTGATCAAGAAGTGTGGGTCTAATCTCAAGGGATGCTAATGAACCCGTCATCGACTCAACAACCGTCGTGAAATCAAAGGTTGCCAAGAACTCTAAGTTCTTCATCTCAATAAACAAGGGACTCAAAGTCAACCTCCTTCTGCTTAGTGCATCTGCCACAACATTACCCTTGGCGGGGGTATAAGCTATATCAAAGTCATAAGATGCCAAGAATTCCATCCATCTCTGTTGCCTTAGATTCAAATCCTTTTGCGAAAAGAGATACTTCAGAGACTTATGATCAGTATACAACTCGAACCTCTCGCCTAGAAGATAATGGCGCCACGACTTAAGTGCAAAGACAATCGCCGCCAACTCCAAATCATGCGTGGGATAGTTCTTCTCATGAACTTTAAGTTGCCTACCCCCATAACATATCACTCTTCCTTCTTGCATCAGAACTGCGCCTAAACCCGTGCCACACGCATCGGTGTACACGGTAAACATTTTACCACCATCGGGTAAAGCCAAAACTGGAGCTGTGGTGAGGGTTCTCTTGAGCCTTTGAAAAGCAAGCTCACACTCTAAGTCCCATGCAAAGACTAAGTTCTTCTTCGTCAACTTAGTAAGAGGGGCTGATATCTTAGCGAAGTCCTTAATGAACTTCCTATAGTAGCCTGCCAGACCAAGAAAGCTTCTAACTTCGGTCGCATTCTTAGGAGTCTTCCAGTCTTGAACTGCAACCACTTTCGCAGGATCCACAGCTATACCTTGCTTAGAAACTATATGTCCAAGGAACCGAACTTCCTTTCTCCAAAAATGGCATTTGGAGAACTTGGCTTTCAACTGATGCGCTCTAAGCGTATCCATCACTTCCTTGAGGTGTCTGGCATGCTCTTCCTCATCCTTTGAGAAGATCAGAATATCATCCACGAAGACAACAACAAACTTGTTAAGGAACTCCCTGAACACCCTACTCATCAAATCTACGAAGTAGGCGGGTGCATTAGTCAAACCGAATGGCATGACAAGCCATTCAAAGAATCCATCTGGAGTCCTAAACGCAGTTTTATCAATACTATCCTCAGCCACTCTAAGCTGATGGAATCCGATGGCTAGATCGAGCTGAGAGAAAACAGAAGCACCAACAAGCTGGTCAAAGAGATCATCAATCCTCGGTAACGGGTGCTTATTCTTCTTTGTCAGCTTGTTCAATTCTCGATAATCAACACATAGACGAAGCGAACCATCCGCCTTAGTAGCGAATACCACAGGCGCACCCCATTCAGAAATGCTTCGCCTAATAAAAATTTTCTCAAGTAGCTCCTTGATTTGCTTACTGAGCTCTCTTCTTTCTCGTGGGGCCATGTGCCTAGCGGGAAATGATACTGGCTTGGCATTATCGACTAGATAAATGCGGAAATCTATCTCTCGCTTAGGGGGTAACCCCTTAACTTCTTCAAAGACATCAGGATAGTCTCGGACCACCCTTACAGATTGCAGATCATCGATGGACGAGTCAAGAGATTCAAGATAACATAACATGACGGGACCTCTAGGGTTACAAGAAATTTCTAGGGTATTACCGAGGCGAGTCATGAGCCTCACCACCCTATGCTCACAATCGAGGATGGCTCCATAACTGGACAACCAATCCATGCCCAAAATCAACCCGTATCCCGTGAACCCGAGAACATAAGCATTACACGTGAATTCTACGGTCAAGATAGAAATCTTCAAATCCACACAAATCATAGATAGATGGGCGGAACCCCCAATTGGATTTGAAACACTTACGGGATCCTCGACTAGACTAGTACTTAGGTGCAAACTTTCAACAATGTCAGAAGAAATAAAACTATGCGATGCGCCAGAACCAAATAAGGTGCGAACAGAATAATCAGAAATATAAACAAGGCTTTCTACAGAAATACTACCTCGGTCCTGAACTGGAGCAGCGTTGAGAGCATGCACTTGCCCTCCAGAAGGTCCTGCACGATGATTCTGCCCTTGCCCTTGTCCTTGCTTCTTGGGGCAATCCTTGCTAAAATGTCCGGTCTCTCCACAATGAAAGCATTCGCCCAACTTCCTCTTCTTCTTCCTACAGTCTTTAGCTATGTGCCCAACAATCCCACAGTAGTTGCATTTTCTTGGATCCTTTGCCTTGGCCTTGTTGCCCTTGTTGTTCTTGTTGTTCTTATTGCTATGATTTCCTCCCCACTTAGTGTCTTCCTTCTTGGCTTGAGTCTCATTAAGCTTGACTTCTTTCTTGCCATTCTTATCGTCTCCTTGAAGCAATGCCATGTCTACTAAGCCTTCAAATGTGGCCCCCATGGGTATATGAGATAGGGCTAAACCTTGTAATGGCTCATTCAACCCTCGTGCAAAGCGTAAAGCCTTCTTTTGGGGAGTATTAACCATGTCCAAACCGAATCGAGCGAGCTGGTTAAACTTATTCACATACTCCCTCACTGTCATGTCCCCTTGCTTCAAAGATATAAACTTCTCCAATTGCAGATTCGCCTCAGCTGATGATAGAAACTTAAGCCCAAATCTCGTCCTAAAGTCGGCCCAAGTCTCTATAGGCCTCGTAGCATTGGTGACCTCCCACCAATAAACAGCTTCTTCTTTTAATAGCCATGCTGCTAGTAAAACCTTTCTATGGTCTTCCACATCAAAGATAGCGAAGAGATCCTCAGTTTCTTTCAACCAATTTCTTGCCTCCACAAAAGTCTCCGTCCCAATGAAATTCTTGCCACCCATCGCCTTAAAGTCTTTACAAACCTTTGCGAAATCTTCTTGTGGATGCTGAGGAGGAGGAGGAGGAACCTCAGTTACGGTGGGGGTATTTGCTGGGCCCGCATCGTTGGCCCTAGCTTCCAGGTACCTCCGGAACCATCCGGGAATGGTCACTCCCTCAGGAAGGTTAAGATCAGCCATACTGAAACGAAGAAAAAGATAGATAGATAGATTCAGAACGAAGAAACGAAGGATAGTGCTAATGGCTTTTGGGGAATAGCCTTTTAAAATAACTAGACTTTTCTTGGAAAATACTTAATTGGTTTTGAAAATAGTTTTTCAAAAGGTAAGTTTTAAAAACACTTTTGCTCAAATCTTGTAAACCTTATGCTCTGATACCAAATGTAACACCCCACCTCCGCCAGTGCCACTCTAGCAAGGACACTAGCTTTGGAGGGGCGTTAAACAAGGTAAACATGCATGCAGATATCACAAGACAGAACATATAAGTAAAACAGAGTAGATAAAACAGCGGATAAAACTAGCATTTCAAAACCATAGTCAAGTTACAACAAAGTACTTGGTCATTATTTTCCAACAAACAAAGTCTAGAGAAAAGCATAAACTGAAAAACTGAAATACATAAAGTACTATCCCCAAAGTGAAGTGATAAACCATAGCTAGCTCAATGTCCAAAACCGTACATGAGCAAATCCAGTAAGCAAGCTATAAAGATCCAAGCTAAGCTCCAATGTTCCCACCCTGAGGACCTGAGGGGGGGGGGGAACGGAAGAAAAGAGGCGAAAGAAAACAAGTCAGTCAAAAAGACGGGTAAGCCCTAACTACTATCAGTCCATGAACTAGTAAAGTTAACTGGCATGAGAAGCTGAGATGAACATAAGGATAACAACATACTGGCATGATGATTAACTAACAAGATAGATACAGGTGTCATCGCATAATCAAGGTTAAGTTTTGCACCACGGGTGTACTAGCATTCTAACATGTCAAGTAAAAACAAGGATTGATCCCTTGGCCCAAGCTTGGCCCAATATCATGGGGTGACCTAAATCAAGGTCCAACTACACAGTCTAGTTGATCAGCTCCCTATAAGCCTAACTCGTCAAGTGTCGGTGTCATACGGCCCAAACATGCAATGTAGTTAAACTGCGCTAGGTCCACCCTAGGGTGTATCACGTCCTAGGGTGTCAACCTCGGACACAAATCAAGCATGCACAGTCTAGATCTACTGGTACCCGTGCCTGATTTTCCAACTCCGGACTTTGTGCACGACCATAGTCCGCCTGGACCCACACCGGCGTACCCACTCAGCCGTCGTTTTGGTCGCTTACATGTCAGCTCAGTAATCGTGCCCTACCCTAGCCTAGTCCCTAGGATATCATGATACTATCAAGAGGGTTACTGCTGAAAAGGACCACGCAACTAGGGTTTCTTAACGGGTTAAATGTGGTTAACCCGATCCAAACATGGATTAAATTGGTTAAGTGTACCCAAGGTTCATGACTTAACCCCGATTAACCCATCAAGCCCAAATTGGTTAAGTATTAAGTGGACCATGACTTAACCCTAATCAGGAGGCATTAATTTACTTAATGTGCTTTAACCTCTCACATTAGACCTTGTTGTGGTTACTAGTTAAGCCGGGCGGGTCCGGGTAGCTTTACACCACAACTTGGTCTAACCTCGGGTTCGAGCACAACATGACCAACTTCTCACATTGGGTCCTATTGTTTGTAACCACTAGTTAAGCCGGGCGGGTCCGGGTAGATTTATGCTACAAACTCAACCCAACCTCGAGTTGGCCACACTTATATTTTCTAAGTGTCATGTCCATTATGTTTCCAAAACATAATTACAAGCTAACATATCATGTCATGTTATAAAAACCATGTTCATGTCATAATGTTACCCAACCCCAACGTAATCCCATCGTTTACATAATCGCAACAACGCATAAAGGATAAAATATTGAAGCCACAAGTTTAACATGGTGGCATATGAAATGTACATATGTTCATATACTTGCATATTGCATTATTAGGCTTCAAAAGTATGCATAAAACCAAACTTAGCATATAAGTGATACATGGTGATAAATGACATGTAGAAGTTGCTAGAAGTTCGCATTTAACCTCACATGCAAGTTATCATAAGGGATATGATAACTTCCATGTTGCCAAAATGCAACCTTTAATATAAAGCTTGAAGCTTTAAGCTTACAAACTCAAGTTAAACTTGCATAACATGATAACATGTGTATAATGATCAACCCAAACTTGCATAACATAGCAACATGTGTCATACATAATGATTAAACCAACTTGCATAACATAATGGTCAACCAAACTTGCATATCATAATGATCAAACCAAACTTGCAACATTCATTTAACTTTATGGTTCAAAATGAAAGTAGAAAAGGGCTTACAATGCTATGAAGACACAAATGAATATTTATTATAAAGATTGAGACGAAGCCCTTATGCAATCACCAAAAACCCAAATATGAAAGCTCCAAATGAAAAACCCTTGAGCCAAATCAATAAAAACCCTTGCTTTGTAATAAGAATGTTGCAACTTGACTTGAATGCAAACTAAGAACACTCATACAAGCTTGGAAACACTTGTATGAACTCAAAATCTCTCATATAAATAAACTTAGAAATTTTAGCATGAGGGTGGAGGCCATGAGAGGAACAAATTTGGCATAGTTTAGTTGTAGGGTTGAATAATGATGATTTAGGCTAGGCTTAGGGGTCTTTTTATAGAAGATTAGGATAGTATTAGCCATAGGATTAACCCTAGATCCAATCCAAGCCATCAAATCCCGTCATTAGCCACCAGACCTGACCCAAACTCAAAGTAGGCGCACCAGGCCACTTGGCCACCCGGGGGAAGGGGTCGACCCCTGGGTCGACATGGGTGTCGACCCATTGGGGGGGGGGGTCGACACTGGTGTCGACCCCTATGTCGACCCTTCCTGGGTGGGAAAAATCCCGCCTATCTGTTTTGGTTTGAATTCGAATCTGAATTCGAATTTGAACTGTTTTCGGGCCTTGGAATTCTGAAAACTTCGTCGGGCTTTTTCTTGGTCATACGGACTCCGATTTACAAAATTTCGGACTCTATTTCGCGTATTTTTCCGAGACGAACACAATGGCACAGCCCGTTTCCCTTGATTCAAATTTTAATATTTAATTCTGCCTTGTTTTATGTTATAACATGTTATTCAAAATACGGGTTGTTACAAAACTCCACTAAGGGAAGGTGATCCTCCCATGTCCCTCCAAAGTCTAGAACGCAAAGTCTCAAAAGATCCTCTAAAACTCTATTCACCCTTTCCGTCTGTGCATCGGTCTGGGGGTGATAGGCCGTGCTCAAACATAACTGTGTGCTTACAGCTTCTTGCAAACTTCGCCAAAACTCGCTTGTGAAGATTGGGTATCGGTCACTAGCAATGCTGGAGGGTATCCCATGGAGCCGAACTATCTCCTTGATGTAAAGAGACGCTAAAGATGAGGCGGTCCTCCTACTCTTGACAGGTAAAAAGTGGGCGCTCTTAGTAAGCCTATCCACTATTACCCAAATGCTAGTATTGCCCCTTCTCGACCTAGGAAGCCCATCAACGAAGTCCATTGAAATGCTATCCCACTTCCACTGTGGGACCTCTAGGGGATGAATCAGTCCTCCAGGCTTTTTCTGTTCCGCTTTAACTTGTTGGCATACCATACACTTAGAAACGAAATCTGCCACGTCCTTCTTCATGCCGTTCCAAAAGAAAACTCTTTTCATGTCCTTGTACATTTTGTCTCCGCTTGGATGTATCGTCATCTTGGAGTGATGTGCTTCCTCGAGAACCGTCTTTACTAAATCTCTTGTCCGTGGGACGCATAGTCTTCCGTCTCGCCTTAGCCAACCCTTATCGTCGATGGAGTATCTGTTGAGGTGACTTGAAGTCTCACCCCTAATTAGCCTATCAATCGTCTCCACAAGCTGAGGGTCTTCGCGTTGTGCTGTCCCTATTGAGTCCAAAAGAGTAGGGCGCACCTCAAGAGATGCTAATAAACCAGGTACGAAATCAGAGGAGGGCCTAAAGTTAAAACTGGCTATATACTCTAGGATTTGCCTTTCAACAAAAAGCGGGCTTAATGTTAGCTTCTTTCTGCTCAAAGCATCTGCAACTACGTTGCCTTTGCCCGGAGTGTAGGAGATCTCGAAATCGTACGAGGCAAGAAACTCCATCCACCTTTGTTGCCTCAAGTTAAGGTCCTTCTGCGAGAAAAGATATTTCAACGATTTATGGTCAGTGTAAAGTTCGAACTTCTCACCTAGGAGATAATGTCGCCAAGACTTAAGTGCAAAGACGATGGCGACTAGCTCAAGATCATGGGTCAGGTAGTTCTTTTCATGAACTTTCAATTGCCTTCCACCATAAGCTACTACCCTCCCTTATTGCATCAAGACAGCGCCTAGCCCTGTCCCACATGCATCTGTATAAACTGTGAACATCTTGCTTCCGTCCGACAGAGTCAGGACTGGGGCTGTTGTAAGAGCCCTTTTTAGGCGTTGGAAAGACAACTCGCAATCCAAGTCCCAATTGAATACTAGATTCTTCTTTGTTAGCCTTATGAGTGGAGCTGAGATTTTCGCAAAATCCCTTATGAATTTTCGGCAGAAACCTGCTAGCCCTAGAAAACTTCGGACCTCAGTTGCATTCCTTGGTGTCTTCCAATCCTGTACCGCTACTACCTTAGCAGGGTCCACAGCTAACCCTTCTTTGGATACTACATGCCCAAGAAACCTTACTTCCTCTCTCCAAAAGTGGCACTTGGAGAATTTGGCTTTTAGCTGATGGACTCGCAGAGTTTCCATGATTGCCCTTAGGTGCTGGGCATGTTCTTCTTCACTCTTTGAGAAGATCAAGATATCGTCTACGAAGACTACCACGAACTTGTTGAGGAATTCTCTGAACACCCTACTCATCAGGTCCACGAAGTAAGCGGGTGCGTTTGTCAAGCCGAAAGGCATGACAAGCCATTCAAAGAAGCCGTCTGGGGTTCTGAATGTTGTCTTATCGATGCTATCTTCAGCCACCCTTAGCTGATGAAATCCGGTCGCCAGATCGAGTTGGGAGAAAACTGACGCTCCTGCAAGATGATCAAACAGATCGTCAATTCTGGGGAGAGGGTGCCTATTCTTTTTCGTTAGCTTGTTGAGCTCCCTATAGTCAACACATAGACGGAGTGAACCATCCGCCTTTGTAGCGAACACCACTCGAGCGCCCCATTCTGAAATGCTCCTTCTAATGAACCCCTTCTCTAGAAGCTCTTTAACCTGTTTACTGAGCTCTTTCCTTTCCCGTGGAGCCATGTGTCTAACGGGCAACGCAACGGGCTTTGCATTATCTACAAGATATATGCGGAAGTCTATCTCCCGCTTCGGAGGTAAGCCCTTCACCTCTTCGAAGACGTTCGGATATTCATGGACCACTCTAACCGATTGCAAACTCTCAACAGAAGCATTTAGTGATTCAAGGTAACTAAGCATAACAGCATACGAGGGATTACAAGTAATTTCCAGAGTGTTACCGAGTTGGGTCAGAAGCCTAACCACCCTTTTCTCACAATCAAGGATGGCACCATTACTGGATAGCCAATCCATGCCCAAAATCAAACCATATCCCGAGAAGCCCAAAACAAAGGCACTACATCTAAATTCTACGCTTAGAATAGAAATTTTCAATCCCACACAGATCATAGACAAATGAGCTGGGCCTCCGATTGGATTTGAAACTATTAAAGGGTCCTCTACCATACTAGTTTCTAGGTGCAGAGATTCTACTAAAGCAGATGAGATAAAAGAGTGTGATGCGCCAGAATCAAATAAAGTGCGAACTGGGTGATCATAAAGATAAACTACACTTTCTACAGAAGTATTTATACCTCGCTGTTGCAGAGGCGGTGCTTCTAGCGCATGAACCTGTGCCCCTGAGGTGGATCCAGCCTTCTGCCCCTGCCCTCGCTTCTTTGGGCAATCCTTAGCCATGTGGCCTGTCTCACCACAAGAAAAGCACCCACCATTCAACTTGGCCTTCTTTTTCCGGCATTCTTTCACTAAGTGCCCCACTTTGCCACAGAAATTACACTTCCTCTTCTCTTGGGACTTGTTGTCTTTCCCGCCCTTCTTAAAGTCTGTCTTATTAGGCTGTAAACCTTCTTTCTTCCCTTGAGACCCTTCTGCCTTTGCCTCCTTCTTGCCATTATCCTCTTCGTTCAGCAATGCAATCTGTACCAACCTTTCATACGTAACTCCCATAGGTATATGGGTCATGGCCAAGCTGTGTAATGGCTCATTCAATCCTTTGACAAAGCGGAGAGCCTTCTTGTGTGGAGTGTTGACTAGGTCCAGTCCGAACCTAGCCAGTTGATCGAACTGATTAACGTACTCTTTGACTGTCATATTCCCTTGCTTAAGAAATAAGAATTTTTCCAATTGAAGACTCCTTTTAGCTTCTGAGAGAAATTTAGCCTCAAACTTCGCCCTAAAGTCCTCCTATGTTTCCACTGGTCTTTCTGCATTGGCAACTTCCCACTAGTAGGAAGCCTCGCCTTTAAGTAGCCATACTGCCAGTTGTACCTTCTGCCTATCTTCTACCTCAAAGATGACGAATAAGTCCTCGGTTTCCTTCAGCCAGTTCCTGGCTGCCATGAAGGACTCGGTTCCATGAAAGTCCTTCCCTCCCATAGTTTTGAAATCTTTACATGTCTTAGCAAAAGCATTACCACGCGGAGGAGGTGGAGGAGGAGGTGCTACTGCAGCTGGGGGAGGAGGAATAGTGGGACCTGGCTGATTGGCCCTTGCTTCTAAGAATTGTCTGAACCAACCAGGTATTGGTACACCCTCTGGCAAGTTAAGTTCTTCGGACATGCTGAAACAAAAAGGACAGATTCAAAATGAAGGATAAAAGATAGTACCTATGGCTTTGGGGGACTATGCCTTTTTTAAAATAAAATAACATTTTATCTTTAAAAATGCTTCTTTAAATTTTCTTTTGAAAATAAATTTTCAAAACTTTTTATCTGATCTGGTTAACCTATGCTCTGATACCAAGTGAAACACCCCACCTCCGTTAGGGTCACTCACAAAGGGAATGCCCTAATTTTGGTGGAGGTTTATAAGTATAAGTCACAGATACACAAGACAGATATAAATACACATATTTTTAAACAACGGAAATAACAGCAACTTTTATTTCATCAAAATACGTGTTACACAAACCATACCATAATTGTCTTACAATACTTCCAAAAACATTACATTTCCATAACTGTCTTGATTTCATAACTTAAAGAAGCATAAAAACATAAGTAAACTGCATAAGTCCCCATAGTTGCTATCCAAAGCCATAGTTCAAAACGAAAGAGATCCAAGCAATACATTCTCTCTCTTCAAGCTGGATGTGAAACTGGTCAAGCTGCGGTATTCCCTCCCTGCGGACCTGGGGGGGGGGGGACGAAAGAAAAGTAGACTCAGACATAAAGCCTGAGTAAGTCTAGGACTATTCAGTTTATGAATAAGAAAAAGAGCATGATAAGTCCAAACTGGAAATGGGAAAGCACCATAAACTAAGTTAAGTTGTCTAGAGTCGAATACACTATCGTACCCCATATTAATCTCTGCACCCCCTATAAACTAGTTCCCAACTGGCACCCCACAACCAGGGTGAAGTGATCCTTTTTAATGATCGGCTGCTACTTGCATAGTTACATGTGTCTTACGGCCCCCGATGTTGTAGCTACCTATGCTGGTCCCACCATGGGGGTGTATCAAGTCCCATGGTGGTGGCCCGACACAGTTCTAGAATGCACAGGTATATTACTGGTGCCCAGTGCCTAATTTTTCTGCGCCGGAGTGTGTGCACGCCCGCACCCCGTTAGAACCTACACTGCTGCACCACCGCCGTCGATTTGACCTCTTACAGTCAGCCTAGTAATCGTGCCCCACCCACCCTAGTTCAGGGTATCCTGATACACCTTGTAGGATTACTGCTGAAAAGGGTCCCCCGCTACTAGGTTTTCTATTTCTAGCCAACATGCTAAGTTGGTTAAGTGTTCTGTATAAACCTAACCCCCAATCAGTCTGTATAGTTTAGCATGTTATATTTGATTAAGTGTTAATTCAATTTACTTAATCCTATCAATCCTGACTTAGCCTTAATTGTCTTATTAAAGCCACAACCACTCACATTAGACAGGTATTGTTGTGACTGCCTGTTGCCGGTTGGGTCCGGGCAGTCTTACGTCACAACTCAGTCTAACCTCGGGTCTTTATTGGGCTCAATGCTTAACCACCCACATTGGATAGGTATTGTTGTGACTACTGGACAGTCGGGCGGGTCTGGGTAGGTTTATGTCACAACGCAATCTAACCTCGGGTTAAGCATGTCGTATTTTCTAAGTTTACATATTTTGTCTCTTTTTCTTTTATATGTAAATATTTGCGGCCCATTATTCAAATTCATTATTCTTGAGTATAATAATTTATACCATTTTAAATGCCATGAATCGTTGGCATGTGTCAAACATGCCAACACATATATTTTAATTAACCCCAACGTATTCCCCCGTTTGTACGTAACAATATAACATATGTTGAGCTTCACATTTTAGCCCAACTTAGCCACATAAAAAGGGGAGGCTTAGAACATGATGTATATATATTCTAAGTGACATCAAAAAGGGGTGTGAAAACGCATGAACTTGCAACATAGCGGTCTAATTAACATAAATTAAGCACTTGTGAACTTGCATTGTACTAGCATAAAATCTTGACATAAAACATACATAAACATGAATCATGGTTTTAATCTAATCATGTAAACTTTTATTTAAAGTATGAATCTAACTTAATTATGTGCCACATATATTATCATATGTTTTTCTAACAACAACCTAAGCCTAAAACATATTTTGTTTGGGCATAAAGTTAAACATGAACTGGCCATGTTCATAAAGTCAACACAAGTTCACAAAGATGCTTACTTTTGTCACTAATACACAAGTATGGTTTTCACTTGAATCAATGATGCCTATTCATATGAATCATAATACCCAATTGGATCCAACTACACTAAAAGTGATCATAAAAATATACATAGAAGGATCTAAAATCATGTTGGCATAATAGTGAATCATATACTTGCATAAGTTTTAACTTGGTTGCAACGAAATATGTATAACTTCTCATTAACCACAACGTACAAGTATCAAATTTCCAACATAAGTTATATACTTGTATCGCAACTATTCAATATATCCAATATCATGTTAATTACACTACCACATCCCAAAATCCATTCATAGCAAATCATAGCAACATACAATTGTGAATTAACATCATTATAATTAAAGTACAATCCCATTTCTTATTCTACACAGATCAAGTCTCAATTATTCATTCACATCGGAATAGCACTCTACTTACAACGTATGACGAGTCTTGTATTCAGGACTCTGAATTCTAAATTTGGTGATGCTTATCCTTTGTTGTAGGCGTTGTTTTGATTCAATTGTCGTGGCTTTAAGATTTTGAATCAACTCCTAATTGTCTCTTTGATTTGACGGCTACTCCTAGTCTTTCTTCAGCAGCATGACGGCTCCATACTCATTTTTATTTGTGTGAATTAGGTGGAGTCTTAGGTCCTTTTTATAGAGTTTGTGAATTGATTAGAGCCGTCGATGGAGCCAAGATTAATATAAGCCGTTCGTTTTAAAGAGAAACCAATCAAGGGTTGACACATAAGCCCTAGTGACAAGACCAAGTCCAGAAATTCGGCCAAGCACAGACCAGGCCAGCCAAGAGGGGCTGGGTTCGACCTGGCTCAGGGGCCAGGTCGACTACCTAGTCGACACCCAGGTCGACTGCCCAGTCGACCTGGGTACCCCAGGTCGACTACCCAGTCGACCTGGGTCTTGGGCGGGAAAATTCCCGCCCAGCCCAATCTGGGTCCCATTTTGAATTTGAATTCGTTTTTCTGAACTGTTTCTGCCTATTTGAATTTTAAACTGAATTCTGAAACTTCCGGAGATCATATCTCTCTCATACGGAGTCCGTTTTACGCAAACTCGGACTCTATCTCAAGCAGAATTCCGAGACGAACGAAATGGCATATCCCGTTTCCCTTAATTTTTTGATTTGAAATTAATTATATTTTAATTTATGAATTTCACTGTTATAGAATATACGGGGTGTTACACAAAAATTATGAAAATTGACATTCCAGATCCAACCAGGGTTGTTTCGTCGAAAACGGAGGTCGTTTGCAAAATGGCTATTTATACATGCTATATGTTATATTAAATTCCATAGCGACTATTTTGAATATTCAACTGGCCATAACTTTTGATTCCCGCTATGAAATTTCAATTTTTCCAATCTGTTAGAAAGATATTTTTAAAAAGATTCTAGTATTTTTGGTTTCATTAAAATCTGATTTATTTTACATCTTGTACACTCAATCAAAGTTCAAATTCAAATTTTCAAACTGCCGTGCTATTTCTAATTCCTTTTAAAATTAAAATAAATATATTCTTTCAAACTTCGATCTAAATAAAATTTTAATTATTATTATTTAAAATAAATTATTTTACTATTTAAAATTAAATAAAATAGCCAAAATAAAAATTTTAAATTGGCTCTGATTTTCAGGGTTGTTACAATCTCCCCCACTTAAAATCTTTTTGTCCTCGAAAAGGAAACAACTATAAAGTAGGAAACAAAATGGAAAATGTAAAATATTGTAAATGTACCTTGCACTAGAGCTAGTCAGAGATATCCACTCTGCACTGGGGATAAGCCTATTTGATGCTATCCTCGGTCTCCTATGTACAGTCTCTAGGATCTCAGCTCTACTGCACTTTAACTAGATGAATTCTTTTGTTCCTCAGAACTCGGGTTTCTTTGCCAATGATCTTTACCGGCTCCCTTTTTACTGCGAAGCTTGAAGTAATCTCCAAATCTTGCTGTGTAGCTTCCTCCACAATCAAGTCTGGATCATGTACATGCTTTTAAAGTTGAGACACATGGAATACATCATGTACCCCTGGCAACCAGTCAGGCAATTGAACCCTGTAAGCGAGAGTTCCAATTCTTCCTAGAATAGGGAATGGACCAATTGTAACGACCCGGATTTTCGGCGACTTTGGTTATCGACGTAAGCTCGACGTCGATAACCAAAACATCGAAAAATCCCGGTAATTAATGAAAGAAATTAGAAGGTGAGAATAGATAAGATAGAAACTTAGAATAGAAGAAGAAGAAGAACACAACATCAGAGTAACACGAACCTCACAGCGGAATGAATAACATATAATAGATAACATAACTTTGAAATATAACAGTTATGTATACAATAGCACTTATCAGAGTACAACACTTACAACACAGCGGAAATAACTATAGCCATATGATCTTGAAGCCTCCTGCTCCAAGCTCTCCAAGTATATCTGCAAATTCCTGACTACTTGACTGCCCGTACAAATTTAGGCACCCAAGAGTTTAGGGAAAACAAAACAAAATAAAACTCCGGGTCAGTCATGGGACTGGTATGAGTAAAACAGTTCAAACAGGTATATGAACAAGTAAACGATATCTCATAAGACCACGCCGCAGAACGGAACGGGTTTTTCCCTTATGAGAATCCAAAATATCTTTATATCAAAAACCTTTTGATATTATAATAATGTCTATGTACAAAAAGATATCAACTAGCAGAAACGCTTTCATCTCACGTTCTACATATATAGTACAAAATCAAAATCGCAAGCACGTATTGGATAATGGATTTCCAACTATGACAAGGTATGGAACCACCTTCCGATCAGTGTACTCTAGGAACGATACACTGGAGTTCAACAAGAACATCTTGTAACTCAGCCACACATGACCGACCACTCATTTCGCTTGAGTGTATCGAATGTACATCACCAACGGTTGGGATCAGCAACCGTTCCCGTATATATATGGGACAGCATTGATAGATTTAAAGAAGCAAATGAATATTCACTAGATAGGTGATTATACACCCTACTTCGGTGCGACCGACTTAGCCATGCTGCCTGCCCGATTTCTGTCATTTACCGGATGTGAGGCTAGAAGCTGCGCTTTATCATCACAATAGATTTACTTCGAATGCCACATTGTCAGATCCATCGAAAATCACTAATTTACGTCTACAACCATACATTACGTGTCAGCTAAAAGAAGTTTCCTTCTCCGCTTCCACTCTTGGTACGGTTGAAGAAATCAATGTACGTGACCGTCTGGAAATACTATGTCAGACATCCATCTTCATTCACTTAGAAATGTCACATCGTCATACCCGCCAAATCACAAATTGACTTATCCAAAAACAACACGGGTATACAGCTAAGAGAAACGAATTCCTCCGCCACCAAACGTGAATACGTTTGAACAGATCAACTTACGCGATCCATTGGATATACTCCGTCAGACCTTCGTCCATACAAGTTGTCCTGGGACTGGACAAACCGAAGGCACTATTCTGTAAACAGGATAGCCCTTGCATTTTACTCCGTCTTCAATTATCTTTGGCATATATGATTCGCAACGCTTATGCCAATACAGAGTGGTTCTATGGATAATAATCCAACCGGTCTCTCCATATTAACAACGTTAAAATGGTCAAAACTTCGATAGTCTGTGATTTAACTATCAAATGAAAATATGTCCGTGTACAAACAACGATCTAAATTCCAAATGGAATGTCAATCGATCAATAATCATGTATATCTATACATATTTCCTTATTTTCTATATTTAGAAAATATTCGTTATCAACGTTGGAAAACATTTCCATTGTTTATTTACGTATCACTATCCTTCCACAACTATCAGACTCTAACTATAAACTAACAAGAGAACAACTCCCTAAGCATAAACCCCGAAGGCCGAAACCAACATCAGATCGATACCCAGGAAACCATTCAACTTATTAATCTCTAGTCAGATTCTAATTTTGCTTAACTCTATATTCTTTAACTCCATTCGCTCAACTCTAGATCGCAGCGATCACAATGGTTACGCCTGATTCCCTCAGGAAACATCCGACCGCCGTAGGCTATTTACAGCCCTGCGAATTACGCTAGCAGTCGTGCTAAATGGCAACTCATCCTGAATAACTATGTTTGTTTTAACTCTAACTGTTTAACTCTAATTGTTTAACTCTAACTGTTTAACTCTAACTGGTTTTACTTGGTTTGACTAACTCAGTTTATTTACTCGACTGACTAATTCAACTCGATTACCCTAACTTGATTTACTTATCTCGATTAACTGAACTAATCACTTTGATTAACTCGACTAATTCACTTTGGTTAACTTAACCAATTCACTTAGTTTAACCTAACTATTCACTTAACTCCTGTCGAATAAACTATATTCGATAACTCCTCTAACTCTATTCGAATAAACTATATTCGATTAACTCGTTTGATTTAACTCTAATCGATTAACTCCCTTCGATTGAAACTAACATCGATACTCCTTTCGATGAAACTAACATCGATTAACTCCTTTCGATGAAACTAACATCGATTAACTCCTTTCGATTACCATATTCGATTTACTTTATTCACTTTATAAAGATTTCCTTTTTAACAACGTTTTATTCATTTTGAAAAGATTTACTTTTAAATAACGGTTCTACACTTTAAAAATGATTTCCCTTTTATAACGTTCCCTTTTCAATTCTATTTGTAAATGGTTTACAAATATTCCCTTTTCAAATTTATTCTTGAAATATTCTAACTCCTTAAATTCCCGGGAAAATTCGCCATAACCTCCTTTGTAACGGGAGCATCGGGAAAATCCCCAAACCCGCCACACAGGCCTTTCCATTCAAAAAGAAATGTTTTGAATTTATTTCCTTTTCAAATATCTCCTATTTATAAATATCCCAATTTATAAATATTCCTTATTTATAAATATTCCACTTTATAAATATCTCTTATTTTTCAATATCACTTTGAAAAATCTCCTTTATCCATATCCCGGTATGTCATGGTATTCAATCATATCAAATCACGATGTTCAATATCGTCCATACACACACAATCAACAACAGGTTATAATTCACATCATATATCAAAATATATGAAAAACAATAAAATAACTGTTGAGGAATCCAGTCGGATTCCTCCCACCTGTTTCCCTGCATTCACAGATGTTACACAATATGATTATCATCACTTTCAGTTCAATATAAATTATTCTGATAGCAGAATCAATATATAAATATTTAACGGTTTATACATATATAAAATTTTCACTAACTGACTAGCAGTTCAATCAATCAACCAACACACAACAATCAACAGATGATTAACAGTTCTAAAAATACATTATAAAAATATAACTGTTCAGAGTTGGTGAGTTTTACTCACATTTGCGCGTTAACCGTTAAATAACGGTTTGCGTTATTTGATTCAGTCGGACAATTTATTTCTCCATAAATTGTAACAAGCTCGGATTCACTCCCGGTCAGTCTCATCGTGTTGCTCCCGTCCATACGATCCCAACGCAACTCACGGTTCGTCAAACTGATAACGTATGAGAGAGATATTGCTTTTATAAGTTCATACATATTTGAATTTAAATAAAAACATGGATTTTATTTAATTGGGCTTTAACCTTTCTTTGCCGGCCCAACACCATATACCCAAGCCCAGCCTGTACGTGCTTTCTTCCCCAATACAAACTGCCGTGACTCCTCCCTGATACACTCCTCCCGTTCGAACATTTTCCATCGCCAATACCTCATTCAATCCTTCACCAAAAATCCCCATAAAATCACCATAATTCTCTCCTTTGAATTCTCCTTCCACCTACCCCCTTTATAGTCAGCTCGCACGCACCCTACTCATCACGACGTCCATTTCCTGTAGCTCACTGTTGTTGTTCGATCGACACTAATATGAACGGAATTTCATCAACCACCCAAAATCGAAACTACAAACTACAGCAAACCCGAATCCAACCTCAACTCCTCGAATCAATGGCCCAAACTCGTACGGAACCCAACCCTAGTTTCCAGCGTCCACTGTACAAAATCGCACCTCCAAAAAAATGAACGTCGAACTGCCTACAACTGATGTTAGATGAAAGAGGAACACTTAAGCATCTCAACAATACTTGTTTTCTGATTTATAGAGTTTTACTTCATTTTTTTTCTCTCATTTGATTTTCCTGTGAATGAAAAGTGGCGGCTCCTTTAATTTTAGAGATGAACGAGAGCTTGTAGGTCTTAAGGAAGGTTAGGTGTGGTATTTATAGAGGAGGTAGATATTTTAGATATTTTGAAAAATGGTATATTCCCAGTATATGCTCATTTATATATTCATTTCTGACTTCTAAAAATCGCTGTGATCACACACAGTATTCGAAAATCACGAAACTGGACATGTAGCTAGAGTTCGACATTACGGTCCTAATGAAACTAGATTCGTCGAATTCCGACTTCGTATGCTCACACAGCGTATTTTTAACTGTCAAAATACTGACTGTTTCTCACTCTAAAAATCCGTACGGCCACACAGTGACTCTAAAAATCACGGAACTGGAAATATAACAACTATTTGACATTGCAGATCCAACAAAATTAGTTTCGTCGAATTCCGACTTCGTTTGCAAAACCGGCTATTTTTAACGCTCTGAATGACCCATTTAAATATATAAATATATTTAAATGAAATTAAAGTAAATATAAATAAATTTATATTATCGTATATATTCACAGTGGAATACCATACAGCTTCAGTATAATTATATAATTGATATTTCAAGTCCTGCTTGAATCGATATTCAATTTTATATTGAAATTCCCTTTTATAACGTATATAAAGCGTTACGAATTATAAAGGAATTTCACAGCGACTTTTCTGAAATTTGATTTGGACTTAACTCAAAATCTACACGACGAAATCCCGATTTCTCTCTTCCACTAGAAAGATATACTCCACCAACTCCACACGTTTCTTGTTTCACAGAAATCCGACTTGAAACGGACCCTGTACATTCAGTTGAAGTTCAAATCGCCAAATAGCGAACTGCAGCGCCATTTCGAGCTTGATTATAATTATATTATAAATTATACGTTCAACTGTCGTCGATTGAATATATTCGTGATTATATTTCGAATATAAACTCAACCAATCCTCTGATACTATTTAATTTCACAGTATATTGTGAATTTCACTATTCTGACCATTCCGAGCTTATAATATATATTATTATATTAAAATTATTAATTAAATATATATTTTTGTTTAATTCAGGTCATTGATATCGCCACATCGATAATTAATAATTAAATTAATTAATTATTCAATGGCTAAAAATGCGGGTCATTACAATCTTTCCCCCTTAATAAAATTTCGTCCTCGAAATTGCTAAGGTAGGGGACGACCCTACCTACTGGGTAAAAATTTATATGTTTACCTCTTATCTTCAGTTTCAACTGAACCAATCAATTCCAATTAAAATATTAATTAATTCTTATCAACGAAAAATTTCAAAAATCCTGAAAATTTTCTAACGCTTTAACTTTTCGAAAAATTTCGCCAGCATCTCCTTTGTACTGGTCAAAATCTCAAACTTCATCTCGCCTCTCTGGGCCTTATCCAACCCAAAAGAAAATCAAAACGCCAAGCGGCTCGCCAATTCGGCTCATAAATTCCAAACTCATATAAAATATAAACTTGTACCTTTTTGTCGGGCATATCATTATATCCCTACCATTCGTTACCACTTCTGCACATAACAATGCATTACCAACTTGATCTCCAATCAGTTCGTTCTCAAAACCAAATCATTCGCTTATACCTAAGTCGAATTGTATTCAAACTCCAATATCAAATTTCAAATTCTTAACTCATCAACTTAATTTCATTTCCAGATTATTCACTAATCAATTTCATTTTCATTTAACTTAGTCAAAGCTAAATTCTAGCTTATTATTCACTTTCACCCTTTAAATCCATTTAACTTCATGAGTTAAATTTTAAATTTTAAATTTCAAATTCCTGGGTTCATTTCAAATTAATTTGAAATCACAATACCAATTCAAAACATTTGAATTCTCAAAAACTTGTTTTCGCAAAACAGATTTGAAAATAAAATCTTGGGTAGTAATCCGTCACTTATAACTCGAAAATCACACTGATGATGTGTACACCATCATCAGAATTATTTTCCAGCGATCAAAGTGAGTTCAATACTATATTCATTTTCAAAATCATTACCAAATACTTCCATTTTGAAAACATTTCAAAATCTCCCAGGAACTTAAAATTTCCTTATTTTAATCCCAAATCTGATTTAAATTCAGATTTTTCTTCATTTTATTTCATATACTTTACTTATATGAATTCTGATTAGTCATTTATAATCATTTTACCTTTTTATAATCTTACTCGATTATAATAACAACCAATACAACCAATATACTATATCAAATATATTCGGGTAAAATTATTCCATTTACCCTCTTTCAAAACATACCATGACGGTTCATCGTGTTCAAGTGTTTATAAAACTCCTACCGATACAGTGGATCAAACTGATCGACCAGAATTTATAAACAACTCAGCCAATGAATCTCCACAATATAAAACCATTTTTATATCAAATACAAATACGCACTCGTATATATACATTCAAACTCAATCTAGGGCATTACTAACCCTATCTCTACCGAGTCACGCCACAGAGCCAAGTAATTCTTAACTTACGCTCTGATACCAACTGTAACGACCCGGATTTTCGGCGACTTTGGTTATCGACGTAAGCTCGACGTCGATAACCAAAACATCGAAAAATCCCGGTAATTAATGAAAGAAATTAGAAGGTGAGAATAGATAAGATAGAAACTTAGAATAGAAGAAGAAGAAGAACACAACATCAGAGTAACACGAACCTCACAGCGGAATGAATAACATATAATAGATAACATAACTTTGAAATATAACAGTTATGTATACAATAGCACTTATCAGAGTACAACACTTACAACACAGCGGAAATAACTATAGCCATATGATCTTGAAGCCTCCTGCTCCAAGCTCTCCAAGTATATCTGCAAATTCCTGACTACTTGACTGCCCGTACAAATTTAGGCACCCAAGAGTTTAGGGAAAACAAAACAAAATAAAACTCCGGGTCAGTCATGGGACTGGTATGAGTAAAACAGTTCAAACAGGTATATGAACAAGTAAACGATATCTCATAAGACCACGCCGCAGAACGGAACGGGTTTTTCCCTTATGAGAATCCAAAATATCTTTATATCAAAAACCTTTTGATATTATAATAATGTCTATGTACAAAAAGATATCAACTAGCAGAAACGCTTTCATCTCACGTTCTACATATATAGTACAAAATCAAAATCGCAAGCACGTATTGGATAATGGATTTCCAACTATGACAAGGTATGGAACCACCTTCCGATCAGTGTACTCTAGGAACGATACACTGGAGTTCAACAAGAACATCTTGTAACTCAGCCACACATGACCGACCACTCATTTCGCTTGAGTGTATCGAATGTACATCACCAACGGTTGGGATCAGCAACCGTTCCCGTATATATATGGGACAGCATTGATAGATTTAAAGAAGCAAATGAATATTCACTAGATAGGTGATTATACACCCTACTTCGGTGCGACCGACTTAGCCATGCTGCCTGCCCGATTTCTGTCATTTACCGGATGTAAGGCTAGAAGCTACGCTTTATCATCACAATAGATTTACTTCGAATGCCACATTGTCAGATCCATCGAAAATCACTAATTTACGTCTACAACCATACATTACGTGTCAGCTAAAAGAAGTTTCCTTCTCCGCTTCCACTCTTGGTACGGTTGAAGAAATCAATGTACGTGACCGTCTGGAAATACTATGTCAGACATCCATCTTCATTCACTTAGAAATGTCACATCGTCATACCCGCCAAATCACAAATTGACTTATCCAAAAACAACACGGGTATACAGCTAAGAGAAACGAATTCCTCCGCCACCAAACGTGAATACGTTTGAACAGATCAACTTACGCGATCCATTGGATATACTCCGTCAGACCTTCGTCCATACAAGTTGTCCTGGGACTGGACAAACCGAAGGCACTATTCTGTAAACAGGATAGCCCTTGCATTTTACTCCGTCTTCAATTATCTTTGGCATATATGATTCGCAACGCTTATGCCAATACAGAGTGGTTCTATGGATAATAATCCAACCGGTCTCTCCATATTAACAACGTTAAAATGGTCAAAACTTCGATAGTCTGTGATTTAACTATCAAATGAAAATATGTCCGTGTACAAACAACGATCTAAATTCCAAATGGAATGTCAATCGATCAATAATCATGTATATCTATACATATTTCCTTATTTTCTATATTTAGAAAATATTCGTTATCAACGTTGGAAAACATTTCCATTGTTTATTTACGTATCACTATCCTTCCACAACTATCAGACTCTAACTATAAACTAACAAGAGAACAACTCCCTAAGCATAAACCCCGAAGGCCGAAACCAACATCAGATCGATACCCAGGAAACCATTCAACTTATTAATCTCTAGTCAGATTCTAATTTTGCTTAACTCTATATTCTTTAACTCCATTCGCTCAACTCTAGATCGCAGCGATCATAATGGTTACGCCTGATTCCCTCAGGAAACATCCGACCGCCGTAGGCTATTTACAGCCCTGCGAATTACGCTAGCAGTCGTGCTAAATGGCAACTCATCCTGAATAACTATGTTTGTTTTAACTCTAACTGTTTAACTCTAATTGTTTAACTCTAACTGTTTAACTCTAACTGTTTAACTCTAACTGGTTTTACTTGGTTTGACTAACTCAGTTTATTTACTCGACTGACTAATTCAACTCGATTACCCTAACTTGATTTACTTATCTCGATTAACTGAACTAATCACTTTGATTAACTCGACTAATTCACTTTGGTTAACTTAACCAATTCACTTAGTTTAACCTAACTATTCACTTAACTCCTGTCGAATAAACTATATTCGATAACTCCTCTAACTCTATTCGAATAAACTATATTCGATTAACTCGTTTGATTTAACTCTAATCGATTAACTCCCTTCGATTGAAACTAACATCGATACTCCTTTCGATGAAACTAACATCGATTAACTCCTTTCGATGAAACTAACATCGATTAACTCCTTTCGATTACCATATTCGATTTACTTTATTCACTTTATAAAGATTTCCTTTTTAACAACGTTTTATTCATTTTGAAAAGATTTACTTTTAAATAACGGTTCTACACTTTAAAAATGATTTCCCTTTTATAACGTTCCCTTTTCAATTCTATTTGTAAATGGTTTACAAATATTCCCTTTTCAAATTTATTCTTGAAATATTCTAACTCCTTAAATTCCCGGGAAAATTCGCCATAACCTCCTTTGTAACGGGAGCATCGGGAAAATCCCCAAACCCGCCACACAGGCCTTTCCATTCAAAAAGAAATGTTTTGAATTTATTTCCTTTTCAAATATCTCCTATTTATAAATATCCCAATTTATAAATATTCCTTATTTATAAATATTCCACTTTATAAATATCTCTTATTTTTCAATATCACTTTGAAAAATCTCCTTTATCCATATCCCGGTATGTCATGGTATTCAATCATATCAAATCACGATGTTCAATATCGTCCATACACACACAATCAACAACAGGTTATAATTCACATCATATATCAAAATATATGAAAAACAATAAAATAACTGTTGAGGAATCCAGTCGGATTCCTCCCACCTGTTTCCCTGCATTCACAGATGTTACACAATATGATTATCATCACTTTCAGTTCAATATAAATTATTCTGATAGCAGAATCAATATATAAATATTTAACGGTTTATACATATATAAAATTTTCACTAACTGACTAGCAGTTCAATCAATCAACCAACACACAACAATCAACAGATGATTAACAGTTCTAAAAATACATTATAAAAATATAACTGTTCAGAGTTGGTGAGTTTTACTCACATTTGCGCGTTAACCGTTAAATAACGGTTTGCGTTATTTGATTCAGTCGGACAATTTATTTCTCCATAAATTGTAACGAGCTCGGATTCACTCCCGGTCAGTCTCATCGTGTTGCTCCCGTCCATACGATCCCAACGCAACTCACGGTTCGTCAAACTGATAACGTATGAGAGAGATATTGCTTTTATAAGTTCATACATATTTGAATTTAAATAAAAACATGGATTTTATTTAATTGGGCTTTAACCTTTCTTTGCCGGCCCAACACCATATACCCAAGCCCAGCCTGTACGTGCTTTCTTCCCCAATACAAACTGCCGTGACTCCTCCCTGATACACTCCTCCCGTTCGAACATTTTCCATCGCCAATACCTCATTCAATCCTTCACCAAAAATCCCCATAAAATCACCATAATTCTCTCATTTGAATTCTCCTTCCACCTACCCCCTTTATAGTCAGCTCGCACGCACCCTACTCATCACGACGTCCATTTCCTGTAGCTCACTGTTGTTGTTCGATCGACACTAATATGAACGGAATTTCATCAACCACCCAAAATCGAAACTACAAACTACAGCAAACCCGAATCCAACCTCAACTCCTCGAATCAATGGCCCAAACTCGTACGGAACCCAACCCTAGTTTCCAGCGTCCACTGTACAAAATCGCACCTCCAAAAAAATGAACGTCGAACTGCCTACAACTGATGTTAGATGAAAGAGGAACACTTAAGCATCTCAACAATACTTGTTTTCTGATTTATAGAGTTTTACTTCATTTTTCTTTCTCTCATTTGATTTTCCTGTGAATGAAAAGTGGCGGCTCCTTTAATTTTAGAGATGAACGAGAGCTTGTAGGTCTTAAGGAAGGTTAGGTGTGGTATTTATAGAGGAGGTAGATATTTTAGATATTTTGAAAAATGGTATATTCCCAGTATATGCTCATTTATATATTCATTTCTGACTTCTAAAAATCGCTGTGATCACACACAGTATTCGAAAATCACGAAACTGGACATGTAGCTAGAGTTCGACATTACGGTCCTAATGAAACTAGATTCGTCGAATTCCGACTTCGTATGCTCACACAGCGTATTTTTAACTGTCAAAATACTGACTGTTTCTCACTCTAAAAATCCGTACGGCCACACAGTGACTCTAAAAATCACGGAACTGGAAATATAACAACTATTTGACATTGCGGATCCAACAAAATTAGTTTCGTCGAATTCCGACTTCGTTTGCAAAACCGGCTATTTTTAACGCTCTGAATGACCCATTTAAATATATAAATATATTTAAATAAAATTAAAGTAAATATAAATAAATTTATATTATCGTATATATTCACAGTGGAATACCATACAGCTTCAGTATAATTATATAATTGATATTTCAAGTCCTGCTTGAATCGATATTCAATTTTATATTGAAATTCCCTTTTATAACGTATATAAAGCGTTACGAATTATAAAGGAATTTCACAGCGACTTTTCTGAAATTTGATTTGGACTTAACTCAAAATCTACACGACGAAATCCCGATTTCTCTCTTCCACTAGAAAGATATACTCCACCAACTCCACACGTTTCTTGTTTCACAGAAATCCGACTTGAAACGGACCCTGTACATTCAGTTGAAGTTCAAATCGCCAAATAGCGAACTGCAGCGCCATTTCGAGCTTGATTATAATTATATTATAAATTATACGTTCAACTGTCGTCGATTGAATATATTCGTGATTATATTTCGAATATAAACTCAACCAATCCTCTGATACTATTTAATTTCACAGTATATTGTGAATTTCACTATTCTGACCATTCCGAGCTTATAATATATATTATTATATTAAAATTATTAATTAAATATATATTTTTGTTTAATTCAGGTCATTGATATCGCCACATCGATAATTAATAATTAAATTAATTAATTATTCAATGGCTAAAAATGCGGGTCATTACACCAATGAATCTAGGAGCCAACTTCCCAGTCTTCCCAAAACGAACTACTCCTCTTAATGGAGAAACTCTCAAGTACACATAATCACCAACAGCAAATTCTAAATCCCTTCTTCTTAAATCTGCATAACCTTTCTGTCATCTCTGAGCAGTTAGCAGTCGCTTCTTAATAAAATCAACTTTGTTTGAAGCTTTACGAATCATGCCGGGACCCAATACCAGTCTATTGCTTGGTTCTACCCAACGTGCGGGAGATCTACAAGGCCGCCATACAATGCTTTGAATCGCAACATTTGCAAGCTTGCTTGGTAACTGTTATTATAAGATAACTCTACCAAGTGCAAGTGATCTTCCCAAGATCCGCCAAAATCAAGAATACATGCCCACAACAAGTCTTCAAGTATATGATTTACCCTCTCAGTCTGACCATCTGTTTAAGGATGATAAGCGGTGCTCAGATTTAATGCTATCCCTAGCTCCTCTTGGAATGCTTCCTAGAATTTACTAGCGAATATCGGATCATGGTCACTAACAATGCTACGGTGAACTCCATGTAGTAGGACAGTTTCTTTGAAATAAAATTTCCCCATATTTTGAGCTGTTCTAGTTTATCTGACAGGAATAAAATGGACAGACTTCGAGAAACGGTATACGATCACCCAAATACCGTCATTACCTTTTCTGGTTTAGGGTAAACCATCAATAAAATCCATGGAAATTTGATCCCACTTCTAACTTGGAACTTCTAGTGGTTGTAACAATCCGACAGGTTTCTGCTGATCAATCTTGACTTGTTGGCAAGTAGAACACCTGTTGACATAAATGGAAATGTCTCTTTTCATAGATTTCCACCAGAACATAAGCTTGAGATCATGATACATCTTACTCACCCCTAGATGAATACAAAGTTTGGATTTATGACATTCATCCATTATTTCTCTTCTGAGCTCAGGGATATTCGGGACACAAATTTGGCCTTTCAACCTCAGAACTCCTTTGTTATCTATTTGGAAACTCGAGGGTTCACCTTCCTGAATTCTTTTACTAATTCTCTGGATAAATTCATCATCCTTCTGAAGATCAGATATTTTATCAATCAGTGAAGGTGTAATGATAAGGTTGGCGATGATAAGATTGGCGACGACCGCATTCTTTCTGCTGAGCGCATCAGCTACAACATTGGCTTTTCCTGGAGTATGCAAGATGTCCAGATCATAGGCCGCAAGAAATTATAATCAATGTTGCTGCCTCAAGTTCAAGTCCTTTTGGGTGAATAGATACTTCAAGGATTTATGATCTGTATATAATTCGAACTTCTCACCCAAAAGATAGTGCCTCCATATTTTTAGAGCAAACACAATGGCCAACAACTCAAGATCATGAGTAGGATATCTCTTTTCATGTGGCTTCAATTGACGGCTAGCATAAACAACTACTTTGTCTCTTTGCATTAATATCGCACCAATACCTTCAATAGAAGCATCTGTCCAAATTTTCAAATCCTGATTGCCATCAATAATAGTCAACGCTGGAGTAGTGGTGAATCTCAATTTCAGCTCTTGGAAAGCTGCCTCACATTTAGGTGTCGAATTAAACTTTGTATGCTTCTTTGTAAGCTTCGTTAATGGACAAGATAGTTTCAAAAAATCCTTATTGAATTTCTGATAATAGCCAGCCAATCCTAGGAAATTTCTGACTTCAGTATGAGTGTTAGGCTGCTTCCAATCTTGAATTGCTGTGATTTTACTGGGATCCACTGAAATTCCTTCCTTCGATACTACATGACCGAGGAAATTCACTTCTTCCTGCCAGAATACGCATTTAGAAAATTTGGCCTTTAAAACATTCTTTCTCAGAATTTCCAAAACTTGTTCCAGATGCTTTTCATGCTCGACAGTTGACTTGGAGAAGATTAAGATGTCATCAATGAAAACTAGCACATATTTATTCAAAACATCCCGAAATACTCTGTTCATCAAAAGCAGGAGCATTGCATAAGCCGAACGGCATTACTAACCACTCATAAAATATGTCTGGACCTCTGAAACCTGTCAAAGGAACACACTCTTCGACAATACACAGTTGATGGAAACCTGTAGCTTGGTCCATTTTAGAAAATACTTTTGCTCTATTCAAACGATCCAATAAATCATCTATACGGGGCAATGGATATTTATTCTTGAGCGTCTGCTTATTTAAATCTCGGTAATCCACACACAGTCTAAGAGTACCGTCTGACTTTGGAACAAACACTACTGCTGCACCCCAATTTGAAAAGCTAGGTCTGATCAGACCTTTCCATAAAAGCTGTTTAGTTTGATTACCTGGTTCTTCTTTCTCTTTCCATGTCATCCTTCGAATAGGATGCACAACCGGCCTTGCATTCGGAACTAGATTAATCCTGAAGTCAATTTCTCTTCGCGGAGGTAAGCTATCAACTTCTTCGAACACATCCGCATAGTTCTTAACAACAGGAATATCTTCAATGGCAGTGGGGGAAACATAAAGAGCAGATCAAAATTCTTTCCTATCTGAATTCGGTCCTATGATGGTATCGTTATAAAATTTTTATATTTGGTCTTCGCCTTAACGATTTTTTCTGCACATTTAACCTCGGCTTCATATTTGGTTAACCAGTCCAGCACAAGAATGATGTCAAATTCAGAGAAATCCATGACGATCAAATCAAAAGAAAACTGATAACGGAAAAAGGAAATAGGCACTCTACAATACACACCGAGAATAAGAGAACCTCCCATCGGATTATGAACTCTAACCGATTCTTTAAGGTTCCTTAGTTTTAATTTCAACTTCTTAACCATATAGCGTGAGATAAAGTTTTGTGACGCGCCCGTATCAAACAATACCTTAACTGGAATATTGCTGACAGTGAAGGTGCCTTCTAAAACATCTGGCCTTTGCTGACTAGTTGGGGATGTTGGAGTTTCTGCTATTTCATTTACATGAGCTACTACAGACTCCTTTGATAGCTGGCAATTCTTTGCAATATGACCAGACTGGTGGCACTTATGGCATTTTATGCTCTCTTGCAACTTCTTATTGGATTTGGATTCAACATTCCTTTTCCTCTTTGAAGATTTGCAATTCCTTAGCAAATGCCCTGGCTTATTACAGTTATTGCATATGGCGGTCGTTAACGGTTCTTCTTTAGATTCAACCTTTTTATTATCAGCTTTAAGCTTCTTACTGACCTCGGGCTTTGTGCTTGACTCTGGGCTATCAGTTTCAAACTTCCTTTTGCTGCTAGAGCTGCCTTCTTCTTCATCTTCCCAACCATGTTGTTTATCAATATATTCATAGCGATAAGCCATTGTATCATTTCAGAGAATGGTAGATTCACATGAGCAAGTATTCTACCTTCGTATTTCTTTTGTAGTCCTTTGATAAATCTCATATTCTTCCTTGTAAGATCTCGAACTAGTTCTGGGGCAAAGCGAGAAAGTTCATTGAATTTATTTTGATATTCTTGGATGGTCATATCTCCTTGTTTCAGATTGTAAAACTCATCATATAGCCACTCAGTTGCTTCTGGAGGGATAAATCTTTCTTTGAAAATTTATCCAAATCTATCCCAAGTAATATTACCTTCTGGATTTTCCTCAGTAACAGTTTCCCACCAGATTAGAGCTTCGTCTTTGAGTACCCAAGATGCCAGTAATCTTTTATGATCATCTCTCAGCTTTAAGCCTTGAAATATTCTCTCAGCAGAACGCATCCACGCTTGTGTTTCAATAATGGATTCTTTGCCCGAGAATTTTACCCCACCCAGATTCCGATACTTCATTACTAGAGCTTCAAGATCCGGTTCTGGTTGTGGAAGCACGATTGGCTCATTAGATTGTCGAACCATAAAATTACTTCTTCTGTTTCTGCCACTCATTTTCTACTATGTCTACAAATAGCAGACAAAGAGTCAGGCTAACAGAATAGATATTATAAAACATAGAGACATGTATTTAAATGTAAATGAATCTATGGGGGTGTGTTTTATTCATCCATGCTCATTCTAGGACATTACTAGTCCTATCTATAATGAATTATTCATTTTAGAATACTGTTGATTCTACTTCTGTCCGGTTTATTTATATGTTATATTCCGAGCTAAGTTTAACCTAAGCTCTGATACCAACTATGATAACCCCAAACTCCCGTAGTATGAAAGCAAGGATAATAATTGGAATATAACACATAAACAATAACAACAGAATAGAAATATAGAATGACAGCAGATAATGTACATCAAATTACACTGGAAATATCATATCATCAGAGTTAAACAGCATAGCAGGATCATACTTAGTACATAATACAGTTTTCAACTTAATATAAAATGTATGCAGCGGAATCAAACATAATATACTAAATGATGTCTGAACAGCAAAATAGAAATGATAGGATCCATCTTCAGCTCCATAGCTATCCAGAATAAATCTGCTAAAACCTTGAATACAAGGCTGCCCGTGTGGAAAGAGGGCACCCGGGTTTGCAAAGTGAAACAGACTACGAGTCAGTCATCGAACTGGTATAAGAAATCTACTTAACCTAATCACAGGACCATTCCGCTAACACGGAACGGGTTTACTCTATCGAATTGCCAATGCATAAATAAAGTAAATCGTTAAACAACGCAATGTTTTTAGAAAAATGAAACCATTATAAGACTCAAGTCCCATCACACAATGCAACACAAACCGGAGGATAGAGTTTTACCTTATATTGGTAAAAAATGCTTGATACGATAAATCAGATTTCATATTATTGTTAGTGCATATGTTTCAAAAACATTTCAATCATAATGTATCAATCATAGACGGCATAGCTACCATATACTATGTCGCTAAATATAGGTTTACAATCAAAACCGTCTGGTGTCGTATTGGAAGTTGGATTTCCATCATGAACCAAGGCAAGGGATCGTCCATACCGAATTCGAGACAATCTTGCCCATGTCTCAGGACTCAGACGCAGGTGAGCCCTTAGGAGCACTAGGGTCGGTCCACAAATATGTTAGTGGATTGGTTATGCCTGAATAATATGTTTCCCCGCCCTATGGGGCGTAAAATAGAGCCACTAGGGACTCAAATCCAAGGTACCTCGCTTTCCATCATCCACATAAGTAAAAATATCTGGGCTTGTAAAACCCAGACACCACTTCTAGCTAGAAAGAAACGCATGTTCTCCCTAGGGTCCTTCTCCCGTTTCTAGTTCATACCGGGGTGTAAGGCTCGCAAAGTAATGCTATACACAAAGCTATGCTAATTAAAGATGTGCTTTGATCATCAACCACACGGCTCTGCTTTTCAACAATAAGCCTTGATCATTTGCATCTTGGCATGTCACACTGACAATTCACGCCATGCGATCGATAACTATCAATATATAACCTCTGAGCTCGTACGTCTCAGAGAAGGGTGTTAAGCAAGAGAATAATTTCTCCGCCACCAACAGATATATATTAAATAAAAATTAATCAGCACAGAATAAAATCCAATGTCAGACATACATCCATTTACAAGTCCGCTCTGGGTCTGAACGAAACCAGAGACACCTTATTCCTCGTCCCATATGTCCAATACGGAAGAGAGGCTCTCGCTTACCCAGACGATCAACAAGTACGTCCGGACAACTACCACTGTAACCCTCTCAAGGCAGCAACTCCAATCAAAGGCATCAGTAGTCATCCATTTGATGTTTCAATCACCACCTTCAAATCTTCTACTTCGAATCGTGGTATAATTATTTAAAATGAGATTTAACTCGGCCTTTTCAAATAATTCTCGAATATATATAGTTTAAATCAATTCTTTTCATTCCATATCGTTTATAATATTTTATAACAATTTATCGCTATTTTTATTTATTTAAAAATAGCCATTTTCAATTTAACGACGCTTCGGGTCATTACATGGCCTTGGCGTTGTTTTCACCAAAATTTGATTTACACATTTCTCAAAATCTAACTGTTGGAGCTTAGCAAACTTTATATCGTTGGAAAGATCTTTCCAAAATGAACCCAACGGTTCTAGTTTTGGGAAAATCCGATAGTCGGATCTTTCGGTATAATCGTTTGAAGTTACGATTTCAAAACGCGAACTGTAGCAGCGCGATTCATTTTATTTTAATTTATATTTATATATAAATATAAATTGTTCAACGATTTCAAACCATTTTCAATTCAACATTGATTTCTTTTATATATGAAATCATATATTACATTAAAATGTAATTTTTAATGTTAATACAATTTCTTCCAACATTGAATCTTTTATATGATTCATATATATTACATAAAAATGTAATTTATTTTATCATTCATCTACAAAATTAAAATTGTAATCTTTTATTTCAATATATTATTACATTGAAAAATGTAATCTTTTATTTCAATATATTATTACGTTGAAAAATGTAATCTTTTATTCATTCTTTTATTACATTAAAATATTGTAATTTTTAGTCATTCTTTTTATTACATTAAAATAATGTAATTTTTAATCATTCGTTTTTTTACATTAAAAATGCAATCTTTTTAATCATTCTTTTATGTTATAAAAAGTTTCTTCTAACAATGATCATTTTTAATCTATGATAAAAAATGTGAATTTTTATGCCAACATAAAATGATCATTATATATATATATATATAATAAAACAAATGTATTTATATTGTTAAACAACTTTTTATTGTCAAACAACTTTTCTATTCAACAAATGTTCATTTCATATATTCTGTATACATAATAAAATGAGATTTTTATTGTTAAAATATTCTCTATTCCAATAATGTCCATTTCATATATACAATAAAAATGAGATTTTTATTGTTTACCTCTTTATCCTTTCATAAAAATGTAATCCTTTATTCTTTCATAAAAGAAATGTAATTTATCAATGCTTATCTTTAATGTTGTATATACATTAAAAATGTAAATGTCAATAAGTTTTTATTTATCAATGTTTATTTTTAATGTTGTAGCTACATTAAAAATGTAAATTCCATATCAATACATTTCTTTTATTACATTGAAAAATGTAATCTTTTTATGTTTCATTTACATTAGAAATGATATTTTCAATGTAAACATTTTATATAACAATGTTTTATTTTAATGTTTCATATACATTAAAATGTAAATTTCCATTGTAATACATTATTATATCAAAATGTTTATTTCAATGTTTCATATACATTAAAATGTAAATCTAATGTAATACATTTTTTTTATTTCACAATGTTTTATTTTTAATGTTGTATATACATTAAAAATGTAAAATCCAATATCAAAACATTTTTGTTTCAAAATGTTTATTTTAATGTTGCATTTACATTAAAAATGTAAAATGCAATGTAAATACATTTTATATTACAATGTTTATTTTTAATGTTTTATTTACATTAAAAATGTAAATTTTAAATGTAAATACATTTTTATTTAACAATTGACTAATCTTGATTTACAACAAAACATGAATTTTATGTTTACATATAATGATCATTTTCATATTCATATATATATATATATATATATATATATATATTAAAATTATAATTCTCATATTATTCAAACAATTAATATATAATAACATGACTATTTTATAACACAAGAATATTTCAAAAAAATTCGGCAGCATAACGGCAGGGTAATTAAAACCGGCACCATTCCGATGTACGGTTCCTCACACTACCTTAGGCCTCGCGGCATTTACAAAGGGTTTAATTTACTAATACATTTTTTCTAGGCAGTCTATTGCCACAATATCAACCAATTTCTTTTCAACCACAATCAAACACAAAAAATCAACTAATTCCACATCACAATACAATCAATTCGTCCATGGTCTGTGGATGACGGGTGTCGGGAGTTTCTAAACTCCGTCTGCATCCTAATATAATTTTATTTAATTAATTTGGATTCGGAAATCTCACATCGCTCTCTATTTCTTCTAAAATTGTAGAATGCTCCAAAAATCCTCTGATCAGCTCTGGAAAGTAGATCGCGAATTTACGGTCCCAACGAATCCTTTTTATCGAATTTCGATATCGTATGAGCAAGATATGATTTTTTTCAGTGTTGATGATAATTTAAATTTATTAAGGAATTAAATAAATAAAATAAAATATAACCTTCTCCTTCCTCAGTTAAAACTGGCCGTGGGTTTTCTTCGATGTTCAAAACTAGGTCTTAGTTTTGCACCGGCGCCTTGAAGCCTGGAGACGATCAGACCCTACCCCTCCATCGCCCTCCGTGTGCTGCGCCAACCACCCCCACCCTGATGAACTCGACGGCGGCTCCTGGTGGTGATTCGCCAATGAACGACGCAGTTTTGGATGCACGATTCAAGACGGATATGCCACAAAAAGTGATCAAATCCATATGGATTTAAAGAACATGAAAATCTCAACAAAATTTTCTTCAGAACTGCTTGAATTCATTGCATGGATGGAACGATATTGAAGGGGAAAGATTCGAGCAATATATCACGTTCGATTTGAAAATGGCGGCTGTAGGAATTAGGGCTAGCGAAAAAGGATTCTGATTGGCCAAGGGGCTTTTATAATAAAATATTTTAATTTATTTAATTCTTTTAATTTCAAAAATTAATATTTACTCACCCGATCTCCAAATCGAATCCAACGACTGTCACCCCTAGCTAAATACCCCTATTCCGAACACAATGGGCTAGGTCTCATCAACCCATTCGACTATTTCAATCCACTTTTCTTTAAATTAAATAATAAAACATTTTATTATTTAATTTGGTCGTACATTTTAATTTACCGAGGCCATAAACAGACCCAAAAAATTCCCGAAAAATAAATCTAGCTATGTTTTGACAACACGGTCCTAACAAAATTAATTTCTTCGAATTTAGAGATCGTTTGAAAAATGGTCATTTTCTGGTCGATCCAAATTGATTAAAATTGGTAAAACACATTTTCTTTTGCTACGCTCACGTATTGATTCCAAAAATTATGAAAATTGGAATCCTGAAATAATTTGACATTCCGAATCCAACCAGGGTGGTTTCGTCGAAAACGGAGGTCGTTTCCAAAATGGCTATTTATACAGGTAATATATTTTATTAAATTCCATAGCGACTATTCTGAATATTAAACTGGCAATAACTTTTGATTCTCGCAATGAAATTTCAATTTTTGGATTCATTAGAAAGATATTTTTAAAAAGATTCTAATATTTTTGATTTCACTAAAATCCGATTTATTTTGCATCATGTACACTCAGTCAAAGTTCAAATTTTCAAACTGCCGTGCTATTTCTAATTCCTTTTAAAATTAAAATAAATATATTCTTTCAAACTTCGATTTAAATAAAATTTTAATCGTTATTATTTAAAATAAATTATTTTAACTATTTAAAATTCTATAAAATAGCCAAAATAAAAAAATTAAATTGGCTCTGATTTTCTGGGTTGTTACATCACGGCTCAACAAGGGCACACCAACTCCTATTCCTTGATTTCACGGCTATAAGGATACGCCGATTACTCATTGACTTACAAACAGGGTTTATTTAACCCAAGCAATTACAAAACATCCCTATAACCCTTCAATAGCACTTGATTCAGAGAGTAGAGAGTGTAGAGAGAAGAAGTTTGATCAAAATAGAATTGAATTCGATAGAGTATAAGTGTAAGAATCATAAAAATGATTAAGAATAATAGTGGGATGAAAGAGGATGACATTAGGGAAGAAGATGTATTAAAAAATTTGGTTTTAACCTCTTTTTGTAGAGTATGAAGGGTTGCAACGGTTCTGAAGCGTTTCAAATAGTGAAAAGACACTTCCCTTCAAAATTAGAAAATAGTTGTTATATGCCGACATGTTCATTTTGCTATGTCGACATACCCATGTGCATTTTTGACTTTCAAAGCATTTTCAAATATTTTGATATAAAATTAATTCCGGAAATTCTTGATTAAAATTCTAGTGTTGTAAATTAATATTATGTGATAGAAAACATATGAAAACATATTTTTAAACTATATATATATAAAATTATAAGGTTTTAAACTATATAAAGTATAAATATAAAGTATAAAAAATTAAGTTTGAAAAACAAAGAAGAATAAAAATAGAAACACATAGAAAACAAAATAGAGAGGATTGAGGAAAAAAATTGAAAACCAAAATAGAGAGGATTGAGGATAGAATTGAAAATCAGATTTTGAATTTGAACCTGGAGTGCTATTTAGAGTCTTACAAAATCTAGACTCTATAATTATATTAATCTTGAAATCTTGATTACTCACGAGTCTTGAAATTTCTCTGATCTTTGAATCTCTATCATCTTTATAACTGTACAGTCTTTAGTAATATTCCTGTATATAATTTTTGAACACACACATATATGTATTCTATACAAAAAGTGTTAGCATATATTTTATAACCAATGATAATTGAAATAAGGTTGTTGTCATCAAAACGCCATTCTCCAACAATCTCCCTCTTTTTGATGATGACAACCTTAGTTTATATAATATCATACCTGTGTATACCTGTTTGATGATGATCCTCTTATACTCCCTCTATCTGTAAGAATTCTATAAACTATGCCTATATTTTATAATTTCTCCCCTTTTGGCATTATTAAAAAGAAAGATAAAAGATACTTCCCTTAAGTTATACTATTTTAGAATCTAAGTAATATCCCTAAAAATACTCCCCTTAAATTGAATAATACCCTGAATAGAACATAAGTAACTATCTCTAATAAAAATACTCCCCCTTAATTTGATGTTTATATAAATATGGTTTAGAAGGTTATAACTATATTAACCACAAATGACAATTTTATTAAACAAACACGTTTACATATACATGGATTTATACACATATACTACACATTATAAGAAAGTAATAAAACGAAATCTAGTCAACCGTTAGACACTTAATTATTTGACAATGGGAGATTTGTGAATTGGACAATTTGGATAATGAAGACAAAATTCTCCATTCTTTTCAATCACATTCCCATTTTCGTCAAATAGAACCTCTCCTACGCACTCAAAGTTATCGTCTTTGCCCGCAACCGTTGGTTGAGCCTCTTGTTGTTCTTCCTCCTCCATCATTTGTGATGAAAAGGAATTTCGCTCGGTCCGAACCAGTCGTTAAACCGACCCAGACCGTTCGAAACGCCCTATCGTCACAGTTGGTATCAGAGCGGCGGTGCTGAGGGGGCGGTAGGAGGTTGCGGTGGCGAGGGGTTAACCGGGTTGGGGATTTCCGTGGGAGGGGTTTCGATTGGAAAGATAGTCACAATTAGATTCCATTATTCTTGGTTTCACTAAAATCCGGTTTGTTATGCACCCGGTACGTTCAATTGAAGTTTGAAATCGAATTATCGAACTACCGCGCCATTTTCAATTCCTTTTATAATTATATATAATTATTTATATTCTAATGCCGATCTATATAACTATATACGATTGAATTTTATTCAAAAGAAATTTTCTCGTTTATATTATTTAAAATAATTCATTTTAAATAATCAAAATTCGCTAAAATTGCCAAAATAAAAATTTTAAACTGGCCCAGATTTTCGGGTTGTTACATCATTTCTTCTTCCTCTTCCGGTTCTTCTTCTGGTTCTTCCTCTTCTTCATTGGTTGATTATCATTATTGATGATAATCGGGTTAGTCTCATTGTCCATTATAAACTTCAAGAGACTTCTCATTACCTTTCCTTATTTGTTTTGCTCTTCACTTAGTCTAATTTGAAGTACTTGCATCTCAGCCACCATTTGCAGTAAATACTCCATTTTCTCTTCGATTTTGATCACTTTAGAAAGCGTAGATCGTTGAAATGGACCCTCGGATGGTCCAGCGTATGAATCAGAGTTGTTTTGAGTATTTGGATTAGTGGAAGCTATTGTAATATTTAATTTAGAGTTTTTACAGAGAAGAAGAATGATATTGAAGAAGAAAAGTTGAATTAAAGGATTTATATAGTTGAAATAACCTACTTTTGGTGGTAATTAATTTTAAAAAAATTCAGTCATATGTCGACATAGCAGAAAATTCATGTCGACATAGTGTTGTTTTAAATTTCATTTTTTTAATTCCTTAATTTATTTATATATATGTTATTACTTTAATTATTCTAATTCACTTAATGAACATGTACCTAATTCTCTCCTAACTTTAGTGAATGTTGTTTCATTTAATGGTTTGGTTAATATATCGGCTATTTGTTTATCTGTTTCTATAAATTCAAGTGAAATCTTTTCTTTACTTTCATTATCTCTTAGAAAATGATGTCACACATCAATATGTTTAGTTCTCGAATGATGAGAAGGATTTTTAGAAATATTCGTAGCACTTGTATTATCATAGTATATAGGTGATTTACTTATGTTTAAACCAAAATCGTTTAAAGTTTGTTGCATATAAATTACTTGTGAACAAGCCAAACCAGAAGATATATATTCTGCTTCAATTGTTGACAAAGATATAGTATTTCGTTTCTTACTAAATCAAGATACAAAAGAATGTCCTAGAAAATGACATGTTCCACTAGTACTTTTCCGATCAGATTTACATCCCGCGTAATCAGCGTCACAATACGAAACTAGATCAATTGAATCATTTTTCGGATAAAATAATCCAAAATCCGATGTATGCTTTACATATCTCAGAATACGTTTTACAGCTGTTAAATGAGTTTCCTTAGGTTGTGATTGATATCTTGCACAGAGACATACACTATGCATTATATCTGGTCTAGTGGCGGTTATATATAATAATGATCCTATCATTCCTCTATATAGTTTTTGATTAACGTCTTTTGATGTATCATCTTTACTTAAAGCAATATTATTTGCCATAGGTGTTGGTCTACCATTAGTTGTTGTTAGATTGTATTTATTAATTAAATCTTTCGCATATTTTTCTTGATTAATGAATATTTCATTCTTTAGTTGTCGAATTTATAAACCTAAAAAGAATGATAATTCTCCCATATGGCTCATTTCAAACTCTTTGGTCATAATATCTGAAAACTCTTTGTTCATTTTTGACCCAAAGATTATGTCATCAACATATATCTGTACTAATTGTATATGTTTGTTATTTTCTTAATAAACAACGTATTATCAAGTTTTCCTATTTCAAAATTTGATTGTAATAAATAATTTTGTAATCTATTGTAACAACCTGGAAAATCAGGACCAATTTAAAAATTTTATTTTAACAAATTTTAATGAAAAATGCGTCAGAATTTAAAATTTTCATTTTTTTATATTAAACTATTGAATGACTTTGTATATAAATTTTATGATTAATGAATGATTTCAAATTTGTTTCTAATAAACAATTATTTGTAATTAGATATGAAATTCTTCTATAATTGTGAAATAAGAAACGTGCGCTGCTTCGTTCACATTAATATAATTTATTTCATAATATTAGAATTTAAAACGAACAACGTTGCTTATACGCAGTACGCGTTCGCTAAAATATAAAAAGGAAGAATTCTAGTAATACTACAGGCATCAATAGAAATATTTTCAAATGACAAAAGTGAGACAACATTAACGCTAAAAGTTCATTTATTACATTTTCTTACAGAATTGGAAATGCTAGCTAAATGTATGTCTAAAATCTCTAAGCATTTAACTGACCTATTTCAACATCAAATGAAATACTTTGAATTCCATTTATGCATTAAGTATTGAATCATCACTTCCTTATCAGAAACATAAGGACAACAATAATAATAAATGTTGCATGCGTTTTTTTTTTCATGTCCTTTTGATTCTTTGATATCTCTCTTTTGCAAACGATTATATATATAAAAAATGTTTTAATATGAAGCTTGCGAGGATTAGGGAAGGACAAAAATTAGAAAGAAATTTTGAGAGAATAATCAACTGTGAATATACGTGAGAATAAAAGATGAATGGAAACGTTAGGTAAATTAAACAGATTGTTATAAATGGATACAAGTCTTATATGGTTAACACTAATGGCCTAAATGAATATTGGGCAAAAGTAATGAATGGTTTAAATTTAGAAAATAATGAACATGTAAGGGAAACATTAATATTAAGAGAGGTACGTTGAACATAAAAAGGTAATCAATGTTTGCACCAACAAAATCAATCGCATGAATTAAGACTATCCTTCCAGAATAAAATAAATATGCCATATTTTATCCTTTTTTTAAATACAAGAAAGAAAAGATAAGATAAACACCCATTAAATTAGATATTATTTAATATATATATATAACCTAAGGTATATATACGGTATAGAATACGAAACCCTAAACACCTTCTTCCAGCCGCCTTCCTTATGAATCAATGGCCGAACTCCTCCGAACATAATCCCTTATTTTTTTCTCCTAAATGTCCTGAATTAAAACAAATCGAAGAACACTTCGAGATCTTGCTAACCAACGGTGATGATTGACGACGGGGGTTTCTGGTGGCCGGAATTGGGTGGAAAGGCGGCGCATTGGGGGCGGATTTCTGGGAGATGGATGGTGGCTCGATGGTGGTCAGTGTGGTGGTCTCGGATCGAGGTCTGATGCCTTGTACGGCGTGCGCAAGTGAGGAGTTGGCGGTCGATATAGGTTTCAATGTACAACAGAAAGGAACGAAGAAGAAAGGGGTTAAGTCCCTTAACCAATGCAATTAATCCTTAATTAATTAATTAATTATTTCATTTTTTTGAAATCAAATGTTTATAATACAATAACTTCTTCAAACAGAAACGAAATCGAACGAAACAAAGTTCGTTGAACTCGTATGGACAAGGGCTTCGCTATGAAACAGTCCAGAACTAAAATGGAGCAAATCATGATTTGAGGGAAATTCCAATCTGAACTGATCTGAATGGAAAGCTATTTGTGAGATTTTTATTTTATGATTCAAATTAATTATTTACTGAAATGTGAAATTTACATTTATTTCATAAAGTTCATGTGATGTTGTATATCTTTATTGAAATGTTGGTAGTGTTGTGATGTGGCTTAAATTGAAATTTTGGTATGTTTGATTTTGGATATAATTATGAAAATGAATTGTGATTGTGGTGGAAATATATTTTAGTGTTATGAATAAATTTGTTTATGTTTTAAATAGTAAAACATGAATACATTGGAAACTACATTTAAATATGAAGTATGTTAATAAAATAGTTCGTGTTAGAAAACTTGTTTTATATTAAAATTATAATTTAATGTATTGAATATACATAAACATTTGTTCGTTTAGAAAATAAGTTTTTACATTAAAATTATAATTTAATGTATTGAATATACATAAACATTTGTTCGTGTTTAAAAAATAAGTTTTTACATTAAAATTATAATTTAATGTATTGAATATACATAAACATTTGTTCGTGTTTAGAAAATAAGTTTTACATTAAAATTATATTTTAATGTAGAGAATGTACTTAAATATTTGTTCGCATTTAGAAAACAAGTTTCACGTTAAATTATATTTTAATGTTAAGAATGTACATAAGAATTTGTTCATATTAGGAAAACACGTTTCACATTAAATTTACATTTTAATGTTATGAAGGTAAACAAATTTTGTCATAGGAAACATCATTACAAAAACTTTATTTTCAGTGTAATGAATAGATTTACAAAATTGTACATGTTATGAGATGAAACATGTTTTTACACTAAACTTTATTTTTAATAAGATGATCATTTCTAAATAAAAATGTGCACACATTAACTTTACATTTTTAATGTTAATAAGACATTAAAAAGAATCATTGTCATGTTAAATTATTTTCACATTGGAATTCATATTTCAACGTAAAAGGATCATTATAAAACATGTATTTTCATTGTCATTTGTTACCATAAAATGGATTAAAACAAAAAGAATGTCTTTTTATCGTCACTTGTTTTACAATAAAAAGAATGAAATAAAGAGACTAGGTTTCATTATGTCATTTAACAAAAAGAGTAGAATAATATAAATTCTCCATGTTTTAAACTTATAAAACATGTTTACATTAAAACGTATATTTTAATATAATGAATGGTTTAAAAAAATTTGTTCATGTTTTAAAATGTAAAACATGGTAACATTAAAAACTCTAGTTTAATGCAATATATGAAAAGAACTTTTTTTGTCATAAACGTTAGTATTAGAATAAAAGAACACTTTTGTCAAAATGCTTAGTTAGAATTAAAACATCGCTTTCGTTAAAAGTGTTTATCTAGAAATAAACTAGTCATTTGTTTAAGGTTAGAATTAACATGTCATTTAAATAAAAACATGTTATGCAAAAACATGTTTTCATTTAAAAATCATATTTTAAATATCATGAACATAATATAGAAAAAGTCATGTTTTAAATAAAAACATGTTTACATTTAAAATTTCACATTTTAAATGTAATGTTAGAGTACATAGAAAAGTCACATTTTTATTTTAAAATGTTGCATTTGATTAAAAATGCCTTTTAGTTATAAAATGTTGTATTAGTATGTCATTTTGGTTAAGAATAGTTAACTAGGATAAAAATATCATTTATGTTAGCATTCAAAGAACGACATTTATGTTAGAATTAAAAGAACATTTATGTTAGAAATAAACATTAATGTTGGAATTCAAAAATATGCTACACTGCCATTAACAAGTTTCCTGACTTGTTTATGTTGATTGGGACGATAATTTTTTACACATTGCCCAAGTGCACAAATAATTTATTTAATTATTTGTTATATGTCATGTGTTGGTTGAAAACCCCACACGAGTCTTGGGATGATATTCACACATCTCCCTTGTGATTAGTTTTAAGCGTTATTTATTTGACGCTTATACAGTATTAATATTCACTTTGGATGTTTGGATGTTATTAATGATTTTTATCATTAGTGTAGAATACATTGCGGTGTTTGAAATCCATATAATTATATGGTAATTGTTGGGTCCCATTCCAATTTTGAATTAAAATAATATTTTAATATAATATTCAGTTAAAAGAAATCAAATAATGGTTTTGATCTTTTAAAGTTCAAAAGATTTTATTATATGGGTTAAAAAGTCACAATGAAAAGGGTTGAGTTAAAAATACGAAACGGGTCATGACACGAGGTTAAGCCCAACTTATGGGATAAGTCTGCCCTGAACCAACCGGCATATCCAACATCCATAAGTCACAGGCTTAATGTGGGAGGTCTGGCCCAGTATAAAATACAAATGAATAAGAAATTGAATGGGCCTATTTAATCTGTTTTAAATAGAAACGCCGTTTTAAACCAAACGTGTTTACCGATTTAATGTATTCATTTTAAAATGAATATTAAAAAGAAGTGATTTGTAAACTTAATATTTTAGAAATATTAATATTTTTAAATATGATAAGAAAATAAAACATTCAAATTAGACTTTAAATTGAAATAAAGTTAAAACTGTTTTAAGGCGAATTTATAAATATTTTATAAAGTACGTTTTAAATAGAAACCGACGATATAATATATATATATATATATATATTTAATGGCCTGAATAGAACGCGCCGCGCAGCGACCGTTCGCGAATTTCGACCATTAACTTTAAATGGACGTAACGGGAGATCCGACCGTCGGATTCTCCTAAAACCGTAACCGTTGGGTTCGTATCGAAAAGAGCTTTTCAATGAATATAAGAGTTTTAAAATCTAACGGTTGGATTTGGAATTATGTCCAAATCAAATTTAGAAAAGATCGCTATGGATGCAGTTCGGTGGCCGTTATTGGAAACAGACTGTACGAGCGAAAATAAAATTATTAAAAATATGGAAATATTATGTAAAATCATAATAAATGATTTAAAAGGAATTTAGATGAAAATTTCCAATAGTGAAGAGATAAAAATATATTTTATCGATATGAACTAGTTATTAACTAGAACAAATCTTATAATTAAGATTTAATAAAGTTTTCCAATAAGTTAATATTTACTTGGAATTAAATAGAATAAATTGGATTTTTGGGTTGTCGTGAATGGTGTCTTAAATAACACTGTTCTTTACCCCAGTTGAGAAAAGAATAAATCTTTTAATTAAGATTTTTAGAGTTTCAATCATATTTGATAATTGGAATAAAATGAAATGTAAATTGGATTTATCGTGAACAGTGTTTTAAACGACACTTGTTCTTTAACCCAGTTTGCAGTGAAATATAATTTGGGATTTATGAATCTTTTATTAAGATTTAAAATGGAATATTTTCCAAGAGTAAAGTTTTCCAATTTAATATATTAAATTGGGATGGAATGGAATTTGGTTTAATAATATTCGAGATGAGCTTCTGTAAAAGAAGGCCGTTAATATATATGGAATTTAAAAGGCTTTGCCGTTATTCCATTTATATTAATAGCCCGATACAGAAATTCATATCGATTATACATTGGTCTGATTTCTATGAAAATCCCCTATTTAATGGGAGATGAATTTGAGTTTATCGTGAACAATGTTTTAAATGACGTTAGTTCTTTAACTCAAATAAGGATAAGATTAATTTCTTAAAATTAAATAATCATTAAATAATGATTTTGATATTTAAAACCAAATTGGAGTTTTTAATAAATATTTAAAAGAAAAGATTTAAGAATAAACTTAAAGGATTTATCTTTGATAGAATAATACGAATATTTTATTAGAAGAATATTCTGAATTGGAATGTGGCGTTGGATGTGTTTTTATAGTACTTGATTTTTAATTATAAAATATGTGAGTTATTTGGGAAGACCGGGTTTAACCCATTCCGAATAATTACTACGACGATGAAGAGTCGAAGATGAAGACGGTGGTTGAAGACCGACAATCTTCACATCGGATGGATGTGTTGCTACAGAGACCCTTGATGGGAGTAGATACCTTGAAGGGGCTTCAGTGGTGGCCGTCCGGACTATTGTTGATTGTTCGGATTTGGTTTTCGCTCAGACCCAAAGCATAAGCTAGTAAATGGATGCGTGTCTGACATTGGATTTCGTTCCATGTGAATAAAATCGATTTCTGTTAATGTATGTCTTTTTGGTGGTGGAGGATTTATTCTCCACTTAACACCCTGGTATATACTAATAGTGATTGATTGCATGGCGTGAATTGTCAATGTGGCACGCCAAAATGCAAATGATCAAGGCTTTTATTGAAAAGCAGGGCCTTGTGGGATGATCAAAGCATAGCCTATTACGGCATAGCTTTGTGTATATCGTGACTTCGCGAGCCTCACACCCCGGTATGAGTCAAAAACGGGATATGGACCGTAGGGAGTGCACACGTTTCTTTCTAGCTCGTGGTAGTGTTAGTGCTTTAACACGGCCTGACATTTTACTTATGTGGATGATGGATTTTGAGGCGCCTCGGATTTTTATAGGCCTATAGTGGTCATATTATAGGTTCAAAGGAACCGGGAAACGTGTGTTCAGGCATAACCAATCCATTACCGATAGGCGGGGACCGGCCCTACCGCTCCAAGGGTTCACTGCGGGGGATCCTGAGGCATTTGCTAGAGTGTCTCGAATCGGAGAGGAGCTTGCCCCTAGCCTCGACTCATGATGGAAATCCAATTTCCAATACGACCTTGCGGTTTTGATTGTAGAACTAGTATGGCGACATAGTAGGATGGGGTACTATGCCGTCTATGATTAATACATTATGATTGAAATTGTTTTTTTTTATAAATATAGATATACCCATATATACACACACTAATACTAAATCCGTTTTACCGTATCAAGCATCTTTTGACCATTATAAGGTAAAACCCTCTCCTCCTGTTTGCATTGCATTGTGTGATGGGACTTGGGTCTTATAATGGTTTCATTTTTCTAAAAAGCATAGCGTTATTTGAACGATTTACTTTACTTATGCACTGGCAATCCAATGGAGTAAACCCGTTCCGCGTTAGCGGCGTGGTCCTGTGATTAGCCTTATCATTAGATTAGTTTAGTTAAGATTTCTCATACCAGTCCCATGACTGACCTGTAGTTTGTTTCACTGGCAAACTCGGGTGCCCATACTTTTCCACACGGGCAGTCGAGTAGCTTGTTTTGCAGATATCTATTCTTTAGCAGGATCCTGGATTGAAGCTTAAAGCTGTGTCCAGAGCATTTATAGTCTTCCGCTGTGTATTGTATTTATGTATTGTAATTTAACTTCCGCTGTATCATTCCTTTAATTGATGTACTCTGATATTCTGTACTCTGATGTAACATTAGTGTAATGTCTATAAAAGTCTATTGTTATTTGTTCTTATGAATTGTATTCCCAAAGTTAACGTATGCGAGTTTTGAACGGTCTTGGTCGATTTTGCGATCGATTAGGTCCGGGCAAAATCCGTGTCGTTACAGTTGGTATCAGAGCTCTGGTCAGCTCAAATCTTTGGGGTATAACTCCTTAGAACTGAACAAAGACTCATCAGAGGTTGGATTAGTAATATCCAATAAGAATACTCATTAGAGATGGGATCAGTAGTATCCTAGAATGAGTCCGAAGAGTGTTGTTTTTAAAAATAAATAAAAGCGGTAATAAATTTAGTTTTGAAAATTTATCTTAAAATACGTATTTAAGATACTATTATATTTTAGATTTGGACAATCGAGTATATAGAGATTTTAATATACGCCTTGCAAGCGTGTATAAGAAGCTCCAATATATTAGATAGATATAGAGTCACACTCTAATAGCCCGGAGACAATTCTGATGATGAGGCATCATCATCAGTGTTTATGTTCGAGTTCGAAGTGAGAGATCTATATATTTCCAATCGACTGGTATGAGAACCAAAACTTAGTTAGAACACATTGTTGTGATTTGCACTAAAATATGATTTTTGACTATATATGTAAAAGTTATATATATTCGAAAAGTTAATCATCTAATTGATTGCTGGTTGTGATGTTTGATTATTGGATTAACTAATAAAATTATTGAAACCAATAAATAAAAATTTAATTAAGTTAGCTAATTAAACAACTTTTAGCTTCGTTCCTTTTCGAGGACGAAAAGATTTTTAAGTGGGGGAGATTGTAACAACCCGGAAAATCAGGACCAATTTAAAATTTTTATTTTAACAAATTTTAATGAAAAATGCGTCAGAATTTAGAATTTTCATTTTTTTATTAAACTATTGAATGACTTTGTATATAAATTTTATGATTAATGAATGATTTCAAATTTGTTTCTAATAAACAATCATTTGTAATTAGATATGAAATTCTTCTATAATTGTGAAATAAGAAACGTGCGCTGCTTCGTTCACATTAATATAATTTATTTCATAATATTAGAATTTAAAACGAACAACGTTGCTTATACGCAGTACGCGTTCGCTAAAATATAAAAAGGAATAATTCTAGTAATACTACAGGCATCAATAGAAATATTTTCAAATGACAAAAGTGAGACAACATTAAAGCTAAAAGTTCATTTATTACATTTTCTTACAGAGTTGGAAACGTTAGCTAAATGTATGTCTAAAATCTCTAAGCACTTAACTGACCTATTTCAACATCAAATGAAATACTTTGAATTCCATTTATGCACTAAGTATTGAATCATCACTTCCTTATCAGAAACATAAGGACAACAATAATAATACATGTTGCATGCGTTTTTTTTCATGTCCTTTTGATTCTTTGATATCTCTCTTTTGCAAACGATTATATATAAAAAAAATGTTTTAATAAGAAGCTTGCGAGGATTAGGGAAGGACAAAAATTAGAAAGAAATTTTGAGAGAATAATCAACTGTGAATATACGTGAGAATAAAAGATGAATGGAAACGTTAGGTAAATTAAACAGATTGTTATAAATGGATACAAGTATTATATGGTAAACACTAATGGCCTAAATGAATATTGGTCAAAAGAAAAGAATGGTTTAAATTTAGAAAATAATGAACATGTAAGGGAAACATTAATATTAAGAGAGGTACGTTGAACATAAAAAGGTAATCAATGTTTGCACCAACAAAATCAATCGCATGAATTAAGACTATCCTTCCAGAATAAAATAAATATGCCATATTTTATCCTTTTTTTAAATACAAGAAAGAAAAGATAAGATAAACACCCATTAAATTAGATATTATTTAATATATATAACCTAAGGTATATATACGGTATAGAATAAGAAACCCTAAACACCTTCTTCCAGCCGCCTTCCTTATGAATCAATGGCCGAACTCCTCCGAACATAATCCCTTATTTTTTTCTCCTAAATGTCTTGAATTAAAACAAATCTCTAACCACAAATCGAAGAACACTTCGAGATCTTGCTAACCAACGGTGATGATTGACGATGGGGGTTTCTGGTGGCCGGAATTGGGTGGAAAGGCGGCGCATTAGGGGCGGATTTCTGGGCGATGTATGGTGGCTCGATGGTGGTCAGTGTGGTGGTCTCGGATCGAGGTCTGATGCCTCGTACGGCGTGCACAAGTGAGGAGTTGGCGGTCGATATGGGTTTCAATGTACAACAGAAAGGAACGAAGAAGAAAGGGGTTAAGTCCCTTAACCAATGCAATTAATCCTTAATTAATTGTTTAATTATTTCATTTTTTTGAAATCAAATGTTTATAATACAATAACTTCTTCAAACAAAAACGAAATCGAACGAAACAAAGTTCGTTGAACTCGTATGGACAAGGGCTTCGCTATGAAACAGTCCAGAACTGAAATGGAGCAAATCATGATTTGAGGGAAATTCCAATCTGAACTGATCTGAATGGAAAGCTATTTGTGAGATTTCTATTTTATGATTCAAATTAATTATTTACTGAAATGTGAAATTTACATTTATTTCATAAAGTTCATGTGATGTTGTGTATCTTTATTGAAATGTTGGTTGTGTTGTGATGTGGCTTGAATTGAAATTTTGGTATGTTTGATTTTGGTTATAATTATGAAAATGAATTGTGATTGTGGTGGAAATATATTTTAGTGTTATGAATAAATTTGTTTATGTTTTAAATAGTAAAACATGAATACATTGGAAACTACATTTAAATGTGAAGTATGTTAATAAAATAGTTCGTGTTAGAAAACTTGTTTTACATTAAAATTATAATTTAATGTATTGAATATACATAAACATTTGTTCATGTTTAGAAAATAAGTTTTTACATTAAAATTATAATTTAATGTATTGAATATACATAAACATTTGTTCGTGTTTAGAAAATAAGTTTTTACATTAAAATTATAATTTAATGTATTGAATATACATAAACATTTGTTCGTGTTTAGAAAATAAGTTTTTACATTAAAATTATAATTTAATGTATTGAATATACATAAACATTTGTTTGTGTTTAGAAAATAAGTTTTTACATTAAAATTATAATTTAATGTACTGAATATACATAAACATTTGTTCGTGTTTAGAAAATAAGTTTTTACATTAAAATTATAATTTAATGTATTGAATATACATAAACATTTGTTCGTGTTTAAAAAATAAGTTTTTACATTAAAATTATAATTTAATGTATTGAATATACATAAACATTTGTTCGTGTTTAGAAAATAAGTTTTACATTAAAATTATATTTTAATGTAGTGAATGTACTTAAATATTTGTTCGCATTTAGAAAACAAGTTTCACGTTAAATTATATTTTAATGTTAAGAATGTACATAAGAATTTGTTCATATTAGGAAATCACGTTTCACATTAAATTTACATTTTAATGTTATGAAGGTAAACAAATTTTGTCATAGGAAACATCATTACAAAAACTTTATTTTCAGTGTAATGAATAGATTTACAAAATTGTACATGTTATGAGATGAAACATGTTTTTACACTAAACTTTATTTTTAATAAGATGATCATTTCTAAATAAAAATGTGAACACATTAACTTTACATTTTTAATGTTAATAAGACATTAAAAAGAATCATTGTCATGTTAAATTATTTTCACATTGGAATTCATATTTCAACGTAAAAGGATCATTATAAAACATGTATTTTCATTGTCATTTGTTACCATAAAATGGATTAAAACAAAAGGAATGTCTTTTTATCGTCACTTGTTTTACAATAAAAAGAATGAAATAAAGAGACTAGGTTTCATTATGTCATTTAACAAAAAGAGTAGAATAATATAAATTCTCCATGTTTTAAACTTATAAAACATGTTTACATTAAAACGTATATTTTAATATAATGAATGGTTTAAAAAAATTTGTTCATGTTTTAAAATGTAAAACATGGTAACATTAAAAACTCTAGTTTAATGCAATATATGAAAAGAACATATTTTTTTGATCATAAACGTTAGTATTAGAATAAAAGAACACTTTTGTCAAAATGCTTAGTTAGAATTAAAACATCGCTTTCGTTAAAAGTGTTTATCTAGAAATAAACTAGTCATTTGTTTAAGGTTAGAATTAACATGTCATTTAAATAAAAACATGTTATGTAAAAACATGTTTTCATTTAAAAATCATATTTTAAATATCATGAACAAAATATAGAAAAAGTCATGTTTTAAATAAAAACATGTTTACATTTAAAATTTCACATTTTAAATGTAATGTTAGAGTACATAAAAAAGTCACATTTTTATTTTAAAATGTTGCATATGATTAAAAATGCCTTTTAGTTATAAAATGTTGTATTAGTATGTCATTTTGGTTAAGAATAGTTAATTAGGATAAAAATATCATTTATGTTAGCATTCAAAGAACGACATTTATGTTAGAATTAAAAGAACATTTATGTTAGAAATAAACATTTATGTTGGAATTCAAAAATATGCTACACTGCCATTACCAAGTTTCCTGACTTGTTTATGTTGATTGGGACGATAATTTTTACACATCGCCCAAGGGCACAAATAATTTATTTAATTATTTGTTATATGTTATGTGTTGGTTGAAAACCCCACACGGGTCTTGGGATGATATTCACACATCTCCCTTGTGATTAGTTTTAAGTGTTATTTATTTGACGCTTATACAGTATTAATATTCACTTTGGATGTTTGGATGTTATTAATGATTTTTATCATTAGTGTAGAATACATTGCGGTGTTTGAAATCCATATAATTATATGGTAATTGTTGGGTCCCATTCCAATTTTGAATTAAAATAATATTTTAATATAATATTCAGTTAAAAGAAATCAAATAATGGTTTTGATCTTTTAAATTTCAAAAGATTTTATTATATGGGTTAAAAAGTCACAATGAAAAGGGTTGAGTTAAAAATATGAAACGGGTCATGACACGAGGTTAAGCCCAACTTATGGGATAAGTCTGCCCGGAACCAACCGGCATATCCAACATCCATAAGTCACAGGCTTAATGTGGGAGGTCTGGCCCAGTATAAAATACAAATGAATAAGAAATTGAATTGGCTTATTTAATCTATTTTAAATAGAAACGCCGTTTTAAACTAAACGTGTTTACCGATTTAATGTATTCATTGTAAAATGAATATTAAAAAGAAGTGATTTGTAAACTTAATATTTTAGAAATATTAATATTTTTAAATATGATAAGAAAATAAAACATTCAAATTAAACTTTAAATTGAAATAAAGTTAAAACTGTTTCAAGGCGAATTTATAAATATTTTATAAAGTACGTTTTAAATAGAAATCGACGATATAATATATATTATATATATATATATATATATATATATATATATATATTTGATGGCCTGAATAGAACGCGCCGCGCAGCGACCGTTCGCGAATTTCGACCATTAACTTTAAATAGACGTAACGGGAGATCCGACCGTCGGATTCTCCTAAAACTGGAACCGTTGGGTTCGTATCGAAAAGAGCTTTTCAATGAATACAAGAGATTTAAAATCTAACGGTTGGATTTGGAATTATGTCCAAATCAAATTTAGAAAAGATCGCTATGGATGCAGTTCGGTTGCCGTTATTGGAAACCGACTGTACGAGCGAAAATAAAATTATTAAAAATATGGAAATATTATGTAAAATCATAATAAATGATTTAAAAGGAATTTAGATGAAAATTTCCAACAGTGAAGAGATAAAAATATATTTTATCGATATGAACTAGTTATTAACTAGAACAAATCTTATAATTAAGATTTAATAAAGTTTTCCAATAAGTTAATATTTACTTGGAATTAAATAGAATAAATTGGATTTTTGGGTTGTCGTGAATGGTGTCTTAAATAACACTGTTCTTAACCCCAGTTGAGAAAAGAATAAATCTTTTAATTAAGATTTTTAGAGTTTCAATCATATTTGATAATTGGAATAAAATGAAATGTAAATTGGATTTATCGTGAACAGTGTTTTAAACGACACTTGTTCTTTAACCCAGTTTGCAGTGAAATATAATTTGGGATTTATGAATCTTTTATTAAGATTTAAAATGGAATATTTTCCAAGAGTAAAGTTTTCCAATTTAATATATTAAATTGGGATGGAATGGAATTTGGTTTAATAATATTCGAGATGAGCTTCTGTAAAAGAAGGCCGTTAATATATATGGAATTTAAAAGGCTTTGCCGTTATTCCATTTATATTAATAGCCCGATACAAAAATTCATATCGATTATACATTGGTCTGATTTCTATGAAAATCCCCTATTTAATGGGAGATGAATTTGAGTTTATCGTGAACAATGTTTTAAATGACGTTAGTTCTTTAACTCAAATAAGGATAAGATTAATTTCTTAAAATTAAATAATCATTAAATAATGATTTTGATATTTAAAACCAAATTGGAGTTTTTAATAAATCTTTAAAAGAAAAGATTTAAGAATAAACTTAAAGGATTTATCTTTGATAGAATAATACAAATATTTTATTAGAAGAATATTCTGAATTGGAATGTGGCGTTGGATGTGTTTTTATAGTACTTGATTTTTAATTATAAAATACGTGAGTTATTTGGGAAGACCGGGTTTAACGCATTCCGAATAATTACTACGACGATGAAGAGTCGAAGATGAAGACGGTGTTTGAAGACCGACGATCTTCACATCGGATGGATGTGTTGCTACAGAGACCCTTGATGGGAGTAGCTACCTTGAAGGGGCTTCAGTGGTGGCCGTCCGGACTATTGTTGATTATTCGGATTTGGTTTTCGCTCAGACCCAGAGCATAAGCTCGTAAATGGATGCGTGTCTGACATTGGATTTCGTTCCATGTGAATTAAATCGATTTCTGTTAATGTTTGTCTTTTTGGTGGTGGAGGATTTATTCTCCACTTAACACCCTGGTATATATTAATAGTGATTGATCGCATGGCGTGAATTGTCAATGTGGCACGCCAAAATGCAAATGATCAAGACTTTTGTTGAAAAGCAGGGCCTTGTGGGATGATCAAAGCATAGCCTATTACGACATAGCTTTGTGTATATCGTGACTTCGCGAGCCTCACACCCCGGTATGAGTCAAAAACGGGATATGGACCGTAGGGAGTGCACACGTTTCTTTCTAGCTAGTGGTAGTGTCAGTGCTTTAACACGACCTGGCATTTTACTTATGTGGATGATGGATTTTGAGGCGCCTCGGATTTTTATAGGCCGATAGTGGTCATATTATAGGTTCAAAGGAACCGGGAAACGTGTGTTCAGGCATAACCAATCCACTGCCGATAGGCGGGGACCGTCCCTACCGCTCCAAGGGTTCACTGCGGGGGATCCTGAGGCATTTGCTAGAGTGTCTCGAATCGGAGAGGAGCTTGCCCCTAGCCTCGACTCATGATGGAAATCCAATTTCCAATACGACCTTGCGGTTTTGATTGTAGAACTAGTATGGCGACATAGTAGGATGGGGTACTTTGCCGTCTATGATTAATACATTATGATTGAAATTGTTTTTTTTAAAATATAGATATACCCATATATATACACACTAATACTAAATCCGTTTTACCGTATCAAGCATCTTTTGACCATTATAAGGTAAAACCCTCTCCTCCGGTTTGCGTTGCATTGTGTGATGGGACTTGGGTCTTATAATGGTTTCATTTTTATAAAAAGCATAGCGTTATTTGAATGATTTACTTTACTTATGCACTGGCAATCCAATGGAGTAAACCCGTTCCGCGTTAGCGGCGTGGTCCTGTGATTAGCCTTATCATTAGATTAGTTTAGTTAAGATTTCTCATACCAGTCCCATGACTGACCTGTAGTTTGTTTCACTGGCAAACTCGGGTGCCCGTACATTTCCATACGGGCAGTCGAGTAGCTTGTTTTGCAGATATCTATTCTTTAGCAGGATCTTGGATTGAAGCTTAAAGCTGTGTCCAGAGCATTTATAGTCTTCCGCTGTGTATTGTATTTATGTATTGTAATTTAACTTCCGCTGTATCATTCCTTTAATTGATGTACTCTGATATTCTGTACTCTGATGTAACATTATTGTAATGTCTATAAAAGTCTATTGTTATTTGTTCTTATGAATTGTATTCCCAAAGTTAACGTATGCGAGTTTTGAATGGTCTTGGTCGATTTTGCGATCGATTAGGTCCAGGCAAAATCCGTGTCGTTACATCTATCATACCAAGCTCTAGGAGCCTTTTTAATCCATATAACGCTTTCTTTAGTTTATATACGTGATCTGGTAATTTTTTATGTTCAAATTGGGGTGGTTGCTCTACATATACGTCTTCTTTGACAAATCCATTTAGAAATGCACTTTTGACATCCGTTTGATATAATTTAAAATTATTATAGTTTGGAAAAGCTAGTAAAATTTTAATAGCTTCTAGTCTTGCTGCAGGGGCAAAAGTTTCATCATAATATATTCCTTCTTCTTGAATATATCCTTATGCTACTGGTCGTGCCTTATTTCTTACTACCTCACCGTGTTCATTCATTTTATTTTTATAAACCCATTTGGTTCCTATAATTGTTTTATCCTCTGGTCTAGGAACAAGTCCCCATACTTCATTCCCAGTAAATTGATTCAATTCTTCTTGCATAGCAAGTATCCATGAATTATCGGAAGAAGCTTCCTTTGGATTTTTGGGTTCAATAGTTGATATAAATGCAGTATTACTCATATTATTTAATTGATTACGAGTTATAACTACGGTTTCAATATCCCCTAAGATATTTTCTACAGGATGTTCTATAAATAATCTAATTCTTTTATTTGGTTGGTTATCTTCATTATTTATTTCATTAATTTCATCCTCATAATCGTCTTTATCATTTTGAGTTATACTTTTATAGTTTTCATCGAAAGATATGTTTAATGTTTCGTCTATAGTGTTGGTTCGAGTATTAAAAACTCTATAAGCCATGCTTCTTTATGAATATCCAATAAAAAGTCCTTTATTTGATTTTGAATCAAATTTGTCTAAATTATTCTTTGTATTAAGCATAAAACATTTACTTCCAAATATTTTAAAATATGATACTTTTGGTTTCTTGTTATATAAAAGTTCATAAGGAGTTTTATGAGTCAAAGGTCTAATTGAAATTCTATTAATAATATAACAAGTTGTTGTTACTGCCTCAGCCCAAAAATTACTTGGTAAATTACTATCGGATAACATAGTTCTTGCACATTCTTGTATCGTTCTATTTTTACGTTCAACTACTCCGTTTTGTTGAGGAGTTCTTGGAATTGAAAATTTGTGGGTTATTCCCTTTTTATTACAATATTTTTCAAAATTCTCATTTTCGAATTCTCCGCCATGGTCGCTACGTATTATGTTAATTTTTAGTTATAATAAATTTTGAATTCTTTTCGAAAAAGTTTTAAATTGATCAAAAGCATCACTTTTATTTTTAATAAACGAAGTCCAAGTGTATCTAGAAAAATCGTCAACTATTACAAATACATATCTGTTATGATTTATTGATTGAGTTTGAGATGGACCAAATAAATCCATGTGTATTAACTCTAATGGTTTTGAAGTAGTGATTTCTTCTTTTGATTTAAATGAACTCTTCTTTAATTTTCCTAATTGACAAGCATCACATAAGTTATTAACTTTGAATTTCATTTTGGGTAATCCTCTACCCGAATCTAATTTAGAAATTCTAGAAATATGTTTGAAATTTGTATAACCGAATCTCTTATGCCAAATCCAAGGATCACTTGTATTGGCCATAAGACATAAATTACTATTGGAGATTTTCATACTTAATATATAAATATTTTTCTTTCTATCCCCTTTGAATATAACTTTTGAATTCCTATCTTCTATGAAACATTTATTCTTTTCAAATTTTATTTTATATCGTTTATCGCGAAGTTGACTTATACTTAGTAAATTATGTTTTAAATTCCTAACTAATAAAACATTAGAAATAGTAGGAGTTTCAGAATTACCGACATTGCTGATTCCAATGATGTATCCTTTAGAATTATCTCCGAAGTTTACCAATCCACCATCTTCATACTTTAGATTATTGAGTAGTTCTGGATTTCCAGTCATATGTCTCGAATAACCACTATCCAGTATCCATTTGTCCTTTTTCATTTCCACCAGTTGCTTTCCAAAAATTGAATTTTCAATAGCTATGTAACACATCAGTTCAAGATTTTAATTTCCAATAGCCACCTTTTAAGAATTTGAATTGCCAATAGCCACTTCACCCATCTTTTCGACTTTTGAGTTTTCAAAAGTTGCAGGACTCATCTTTTTCTATATTGAACAATATTTCAGTAGATCACATGCTTCTTTAACATTAATATATGCAGACTCTTTTAACATTGATGAAATGCATGAATAGACACTAGTATTATTAGAGATTTCAAAAATTGCCCTTTTACCAAATTTTCCAAAATCAGATTATGAACTTTTTCAAAGACCTTGCTCCGATACCAATTGTTAGGGAAAGAGGAATGGATCGTTTAGGCAAAGCAAACACTAGAGGGGGGTGAATAGTGTTTGTAAAAATTTAAACAAAACTAAAAATTAAAGAGAACTACAGGATGAATTAAACACCACAAACACAATCACATATTCAAACAATGAAGCAAAATAAACAGAAATAAAAATGCAGAAAAGGAAAGAACACACCATATTTTATACTGGTTCGGATCACTCCTACGTCCAGTCCCGCACAATGCTAAATTGTGCAGAATTTTATTACTATTTCCAATAGTCAAATACAACCTCCTTGATTTCACGGCTCAACAAGGAGACACCGACTCCTATCCCTTGATTTCACGGCTCAACATGGGCACACCAACTCCTATTCCTTGATTTCACGGCTACAAGGATACACCGATTACTCTTTGACTTACAAATAGGGTTTATTAAACCCAAGCAATTACAAAAAAACCCTACAACTCTTCAATAGCACTTGATTCAGAGAGCAGAGAGTAGAGAGCATAGAGAGAAGAAGTTTGATCAAAATAGAATTGAATTTTGCAGAGTATAAGTGTAAGAATCATAAAAATGATTAATAATAATGGTGAGATGAAAGAGAATGAAGTTAGGGAAGAAGATGTATTAAAAAAATTCGGTTTTAACCTCTTTTTGTAGAGTATGAAGGGTCGCAATGGTTCTGAAGCGTTTCAAATAGTGAAAAGACACTTCCCTTCAAAATTAGAAAAATAGTTGTTATATGTCGACATGTTCTTTTTTCTATGTCGACATACCCATATACATTTTTGATTTTCAAAACATTTTCAAGTGTTTTGTTATAAAACTAATTCTGGAAATTCTTGAGTAAAATTCTAGTGTTGTAAATTAATATTATATGATAAAATAACATATGAAAACATATTTTTAAACTATATAAATATATTTATAAAATTATAAGGTTTTAAACTATATAAAGTATAAATATAAAGTATAAAAAATTAAGTTTGAAAAACAAAGAAGAATAAAAATAGAAACACATAGAAAAACAAAATTGAGAGGATTGAGGAAAAAAATTGAAAACCAAAATAGAGAGGATTGAGGATAGAATTGAAAATCAGATTTTGAATTTGAACCTGGAGTGCTATTGGGAGTCTTACAAAATCTAAACTCTATAATTATATTAATCTTGAACTCCTGAAATCTTGATTACTCATGAGTCTTCAAATTTCTCTGATTTTTGAATCTCTATCATCTTTATAACTGTACAGTCTTTAGTAATATTTCCTATATATAATTTCTACACACACACAAACACACACACACACACAAACACACACACACACACAAACACACACACACACACACACACATACATATTATATACAAAAAGTGTTAGCATATATTTTATAATCAATGATAATTGAAATAAGGTTGTTGTCGTCAGAACTCCATTCTCCAACAACGTATCCCACATGACAACCAATTTCAAACCCATAAACAACTAATTTTCAAATCTATTAAACATGCAACTAAACTTAGAATTAACCATAATTAAGCATAGAATAGGATCAGTTAAATGCGTGGAGGCATGTTTGAAGGCATCGAGTGCTGCAGCGACGGAGGGGAAACGGGTTGGGTTTTGGAAATTGATTTAGGAATATTTGGAACAGGGAAGAAGAAGTTATGGCTGCTGCTTGTATTAGCAGACTGTGCGATGGCTTGTAACTGTTGCTTTTTTTAGCTTTCGCTAGCCATTGCAATGCCTCGTCGCTATTCGAAGTGCATCTTGTAGTAAATCTCAGGTATGAATTGGCACTTCGAAAAGGAGCTGGGCACACCAGGATGGGATGCTAAATTCTCATGTGCGCATTAGAGATCCGAAATGCGAAATTTTTGCAACGGGGATGTGAAGTTGCAAAAGTGGAATTTGATGAAGCAAATTTCACGTGCAGATCACCATTTTTCGGTTGGGAGACTTGGGCCAATCAAGGATTTCGAGATGCAAAATCTTGGCTTTGGCACGGATTCGAAAATGGCTTAGGATTTTGGCAAATCCACTTGGTACGTGCAGATCAATGGTTTTTGGGTGATCTGCACATGTCGATCAATGTTTTTTATTAGGTTTTTTCCAGAAGTTGAAATTTTGCATCGCAACTCAATTTTTTTACTAAGTACCGGGGATACAAATTCACATCTCCTCGGGATACGAAATTCGGGCTGATGCTTGGAAACTTCTCCTATCAATACCTCCTCTCTTGGTATTCAAATGGGTTGGCTTGTCTTTGTTTTTTTGGACTTTGGTTATACGGGAGAGCTTTCTTTGGAGCTCATTAATGACTTCCATGGTCAACCCTATGAATCTGGGATACTTCCTGGACTTGTAAACTTCATATAGAAGTTTGCCTATAAATTTTTGTCATTCATTTGGAATTTTGGACATCTCTTGGAGATTCTTAGATTCTCTTGGACATTAAATTTTTTGATTGGACGTTAGTGTTCATTCTATCACACTTTGGCCTGAGGAAGAAGAAGTGCATTTTGGTCATAGTTAGGAATTAACAAGATATTTGTTTTTATATTATATAACTTTGTACGTTCAAAGTGTTTGAACTTAGATAGACATTTCAATCAACAAAATGATACTGAGTGATTACTATAAAGTGGATGTAGGCGTTAGTGTCGAACCACTATAAAAAGTTGTGTGTCCCTTTACATTTCAGTAGTTGGTTATTACTCCTGGATTCACTACTTAAACTTACATTCAGGGGTTAGCGTGCGCTAGTGGCAAACTTACCATGTCAACACTTTGGCACAAGGAAGGGGACGCGACAACTTCGGCTTTGGTTTTGGTTTTCTGATTTGATTTTGGTTCTTGACTTTGGTTTTGAATTTTGGATTCAACTTGGGTTTCGGAACCAGATCTCGCTCGCTTTTCATCATGGTTAAACACAAGAAGCTCAATGCTATTGTCGAGGCTCAAGGTACTAGAAGTGAAGGAAGTCAATAACTTTCTTGGATCAGAAATCCCTCGAGCTATGTCACTCGAGATGACGTCGATGGGATGATCAAGGATTGGGCTTTGGATTTGAACGCTCAACTTGAGTGGCAAGAGGATTCGATGAATACTTTTCTTACTCGAATTGAGTCTAAACCTGGAAGTGTTGGAAGACCACGAGCTAGGCAGATATTATCGGAACAAGCACTAGTGTTCCTCAAGTCGTGACTTGGTACTTGGGGAAACCCCACAAACTCTTCAACAGGGCGATGCCGATCTTGGGACCGGTGTCGTTCCCGCTACACCGGGGGCAATTCCCCTAATCCGATATTGCTCAAGCCCATAATGCTTTGGTTGGTCAGGTCGAGGGTTTCATAACATTGATAATTGGCTCAAAAGCCTTTGCACGTAGGTTTGAATGGTAGCCCTCCCATTGTTCCAAGAGTAAGAATTATGCCCGATGCGATTCCTCATGTTGGGATTCTAACGGAAGTTCTTACTGTAAATCTACCGGTTGTTAACATGGACTTAAACACTGGGGACACCAGTGTTAGCTTGGATAATTTGAATCAGTTGCTCGCTTTTGTAGTGGATCTCATATCACAGATGCTATTCGTCAATTTACTAGAGGTAATGTGCCTCTTCTTCAGATTTTGATTACGTTACTCGCAGCCAATTCTCTTTGGACATAAGGAATTCTGTAATCCACCGAACTTCAAATTGCTAGTGTTGGAAGCTTATGATGGTCGGAAGGATCCGATTGCTCACTTGATGCACTATGTGTGCCATACGGAAGTTCTCATTGCTTTAGATAATGTCATGGCAAAGTGTTTTCAGCTTTACTTGGCAGACACTGCTGCCATATGGTTTCGGCAGTTGGAAACAGATTTGGTTCATTCTTGAAATGATTTTTTTGGGAAGTTCGTCAAGTAGTTTAGAGTTCACATCGCTTGTCCAAAAAGCGTTATGACTCTAACAATAATCAAGCAGAAGTCCGACGAGACTTTGCGTAAATTGTAAAAAAAGGTTTAATGTGGCTGTAGCATCAGACAGCAGACCCGATCCTTCCATGGTTTTGACGGCTGCAGTCTCTGATATCTTGGATAAGACCAACTTTAAAATCTCATTGCAACGGGACCCGCTGAGGGATCTCGATGAGTTCTACTTTGAAGCGGAAATGTTTCATCGAGAAGAAGATGCGAGGAATGAAAAAAAGTTCTCGAGACTAATATGGTTAAGGGTGGAGCACCGTCCGACTCTGGTAAAGCTAAGGATTATGGAAAAGGTAAACCTTCTTCGGGGAATGATCAAAACATGGCTTGGAGGGAACCTGTGACAACCCAAACCCCCACCCCGGGCGGGATGGATAATCTTTGGAATATAACACATTAAACACATCAGCAGATCATAAAACATAGCATAATATATTACTCATTTTACAACCACGGAAATAAACATCATCAAAGCTAACGTAACATTATAGGATTATACTTAGTACATGCCAAGTTCCCCATAGTAAATAGTACACAGTGGAATCAAAGATAATTAACATAAGAGAGTCTTGAATGAGTTCAAAAGAAATATAAAAGTTCCATCTTCAGCTTCAAACCCCAAAACAGCTACAGCAGCTCCAGTACACATCCCAAAATAAAGCAAGCTTAAAGACCTGTTCACTTGGCCACACGTGTAAAAATTGTGGGCACCTGAGTTTGCAAGGGAAAACACAAACTACTAGTCAGTCATGGGATTGGTATGAGAAACCCTACAATTAACTTATTTAATATAAAGCATATTACGAGACCACGCCATATTACACAGAACGGATTTACTCCACAGGAATGTGGTGCAATAAAAAAGAAAGTAAACAATGCAATGTTTTTTGAAAAATGAAGCCAATATAAGACTCAGGTCCCATCACACAATGCAATGAGGATAGAGTTTTACCTTATAATGGCTAAACATGCTTGATACGAGAAAAAAAAATCATGTGGTATTATTATTAGTGTCTAGTGTTGAAAAAAAAATTCGAAAAATATTATCAGTAGTACTTCGCTGATTAGCATCACCTGAACAATACATTTCCCGGTCCATTCAGACCTCTTGGTCAGTTTGTCGACCATCTTGGCCTTGTGCGGCCATATCTGAGGCGCCTCGCTTTCCAACATCCACATAAGTAAAATTTCCTGGGCTCCATAGCATTACAACACTTCTAGCTAGAAGGAAATGCATGTTCTCCCTACGGTCCTTCATCCCGTTTTTGACTTATACCGGGGTGTGAAGCTCTCGAATTAACGCACCACGTAGCCTTTGTTTTCAACACAGGCTTTGATCTATCTGCCTGCATCACTCAGCATGCCACACAGTCATTCCAAACCATACAACTGATATCTATCAATATATATCCTTTACGCTCACACATCTCAGAGAAGGGTGTTAAGCTAAGAGAATAAATTTTTTTACCACGAAACAGATATATATTTACTAGAAATAAATTAATACAACTCAGAATACCATGTAAAACACATAATCCGTTTGCAAGTTCGTTCTGGGTTTAAACGAAACCGGAGGCACCTTGTTCCTGGTCTCATATGTCCAATACAAGGTTGTAACAACCCAGAATTTTGATAATAGAAATTAATTATTAGAATATCAAAAACACGAATTTCTGTAAATGGTGGAATTTGACCATGAAACTTTAACCGTCGCGTTCGTCTCAGAATTCTGGTTAACTTTCATGTTTGGAGTTTTGCAAACGGAGTCTATATGAAAAAGTTACGGACGAAATGCGAAAAACGGACGAAAATAAATAATTAGAATAAATAATATATTTATTACCTTCTTTAACCCGCCTTCACTGAGTAGTCTAGCTGAACGACGGTCGACCGCTCCTAGGAGGGTGTTGATAGCTTCAGGCCTGTAGTGCCTAGTGATGACTAGGTTTTTAAGTGTATTTTCGTTATATTATATAACATAAACAGGCGGATGTTTATTTAAATAAATATACCGGTTCATGGCCAATTCCACTCCTATAAATAAACGAGTAATGCCTCATTCTCTTCCACACAAATCTGTAGGCAGCAATGAAGCTCTGCCATTTCCCTTTCTCTTCAAATCAATTTCTTAATAAAAAAATATATTCATAGACAATCAATCAAATATGAAATGCATAGATTTGAAAGGGATTATCTGATTGAAATGGGAAAGGCTATATATTGATGTCTAAGCCATTCTTCATCAGATTCCCCTCTCTTTTCCTATTTTCTTGCAAATCTACAGATCTGAAAGTATCCCCTTTTCGTAATAATTGCAGATTTGTAAGAATTTGGGAATTGTAGGCCTAAAAGATTATACAGATTTTCATATATGGATGCTTACATGTGAGTGGGAAATTTACATATAAATTATAATAGCCTATTTATCTTGTTTGAATTAGATCTCAAAATATATGCCTAATATTGTCAGATTTGTTCATAATATTGTTGAATTTGAAATGACACCTATCAGATCTGCTTATGAGTGTTGATAAAAACTTGAATGTATAGATTTGTGGCTTTGAATAATATTTTTTATAGGCTTACTTAAATTAATTATGCCTATTTCCTACAATTATATTGGAAAATATATTATGGTTGTTGCAAAACACTTTAGATATGGAAATCAGTCCCATTAAACACTGTTTAGATGTAGTTATATTCCTGATCACTAGTTTCCGTGTCAAAATGATAAATTATGTAATTTTGATTGGAAAGAAATAAACATGTTTGTGTTCAGTGTTGTTGGGGTTTTGACTTAGTCGTTGTAAATATGCCTTTTTCTTCTTTTCAAACAAAAAGAGATCATTTTGAAACTAAAAGGAAGTATGACAAAAGATTTAAAAAGGGAAAAATTATGTAAATTTATGTATAAATATAAATACATATTTGTGCATAGTTTGCATCAATTATTCCAAAATATACATAAAGCATATTTCTTGCAGTTGTAAAATATGTTTATTGCAATATTCAGCCATAGTTTACAATAACTACAGTTGACAGTCTTTTGTAAGATTTAGAACCTTATGGCAAGACTGAATACAAAAAGAAATGTTTGGTTATTAGTTGAACCAAATTATTAGGCTTAACGATAATAATAATAAAATAAAATTAACTACGTTAATCGTGTAAAGATATAAATATAGATATTAACATTATCCATCTGAATCTACGTAAATGACAAAATATGCATTGTACCGAATGGTTGAATGTTTGAACGGTATTCATTTATGGAATTATACATGAAAATGTAATCCATATTAAATTGATATATTTGTAGTGACCATTGTAGCAATTAATATAATTGATCTCTATAAACAGGACCTCAAATAAATAACTACTGTAACCAACATTGATTTAGAGAAAGTAAACTTAATAAGGAAATTAAGTCTAATGGTTACAATTCCTAAGATTTGTTAGGATTAATGTTGTAAACCCTAATTAGGAAATTTAATCTATAACTGCATTAAGACATGAGGTTAGGCTTAACTTATGGTAGAAGTCTGCTCGGAACCGACCGGCGAATCCAGCACCCACAAGTGGTCGGCTTAATGTGAGAGGTCTAGTCCACAAGTATATATATCTATAATAGACAATAAATGAATAAAAAAAATTAGTAATCTCTATTGGGGTACAATAAATAAATATTTCGGGACTGATAAGATAAGGATATCCATTATTAATTAATGTCTTAGGAAAATTATGGTTGTTAGGCTCCTATAACATTAATTATAATCAATGATAATAAAAGGAAATGAGAGATTTGATTGTTGCCTTAGAAGAATATGACTATTATGGTTATAAATGGCAGTAAAGCTATGAACATAAATAAATGAAATAAAAAGGGGATTAATCGGTATTGATTGCTGTTTTAAATGCTAAGTCCAATAAGGAAAAATAAATAAATAAATAAATAAATATATATATATATATCCTAGGATAAAGAGGATATAACTTCCTTTATTTATATAAGTTAATATAGAACTTATAATTAAAAGTTAGAATTGGATTTGGTAGGTTAATGATGTGAAACATTATTAACTATAGGAAATCGTGACGATAACTAATTATGTGCATATAGTATTTCCGTGAAGAGGAACTAAACGGGAATAACTCAATAACGTAGCCCGCTTCATCCCAATAGGGAAGAGCATTAAAAGATAATTGGGTACGAAATTAATAATCTTCGCTTATAGTTCGCTTCCTTGGGTCATAAGTGGCTTGGGTCGAGGTGTCCACCTTGGAGTATGTCTTCCAGTCTAGGGGTCTTAAATGGTATGTTTGTGAGGCCTACCCAAACCTAGAAATCTAAATATATCCGATATGACTACCTATCCTATGGGAAGTAGTAAGAGACTAAGGAGAGTATCAAATGAGGTCAGCTAGATGGTAAAGCTAAACACTCTCTCACTTACAAGGAGTATGAGTTTATATGCGTGAATGACAGAAGCCTTAACTAGTAGGGCTCCATACTTAGTGCCCTCTAGCTTATGTTAACGTTGAATAAATCATTGAGAAATTTTAAGTAACCAACAGGTCCACCTAGGGTCATAAGTTATCGGGAGAATCCACCCTATGTATTATTTGATAGTGAGGCGATAAATAACTAAGGATGTGCACGTGAATATATATGACGAAACTCCGTAATTATGGGTCCACTCTCGATTAAATAACCAGTCATGTTCTGGTATAACGGCTTCATAAATATATGCATAAACGTTCTACCTTGGTATCATATTTTAGTTTTACTACCTTAGGAAGAGTAGTTAAAGTCATGCGTAAATATTTACAAGGTTAGGCTAGAGTCACTAACCTTGATAGGCATACATATTGGGCTGAACCAAACGGGATACATCTGTGTATTATAATCTGTGTTGAGCATTTCCTATTCACCAGAATCTTATTGTTCTGACCCCTTCCTCATTTCAACATCCCAGGTTATCTAGAGAAGGTCAAGTTCTCACTGGTGTTTAGGTTTGGCTTTCGGTTCTCGTTCTCTCTCATGCTCGATATTGGCAAAGTAATTTACTTTAAAAGGTAGTTACTTGAGTTAATACTAGTATATCCTATTTTGTTTCCGTTGTGGGTTTCTTTTATTGTACTCTGATTATGCTCATGCTCGTTTATTTGCAGGTACCAAATTTATACGCTCCATTCTTGGATGTGTTCGAGTTTCGATTTTTGTCGAAATTTGGGCTCAGAAAAGTATGGGGTGTTACATTTGGTATCAGAGCATAGGTTAGACGATCAGAGGTATTAGTTAAATTAGGACTTGTGAGATAACGTAATTCAATTTTCTTTTCTGTTTTTCATTGTCTTTATCACTCGACTTTAATTTATTTCGACGATGAATTAGTCGTGGGCCTAATTATATATATATAATGGGCTATAAACAACTAAGAGTTGAAACAGGTTGAGTTCAGTTTTCTTGCCAATTCTGTCTTACCCCCACAGTACGTTGGCGTTCTCATTGTAAAGAGCATGAGGACGACATATGATGGCTTCTGTTGATTCGAGTTTGTATACTAGACGAAAATCTAGCTACAATCGAGTTAGTTGCGATTTCTGGTTTTTGGTTTTGTTGGTAGTTCCAGTTATAGACCTTTGCTCAATCCAAAACGAAAAAAGTTCACATTAGTATGTCATATCCATTTCAAATATATAATTACGAGGTATATTCATTCGTCGCTTCATTTAATTTCCGAATATTCCCTTTATTGAAATGTTCATTTGAATTCTTGGCCTTGTATTCGAGGAAATTTTACTTTTAAAACTATTTAGAAAAATAAAATGGGTTTTGAAAGTTTTGAAAATATGGTTTCAGAATTTTATAGAAGTCGAGTTTTACGAAGATATGGTTTTTCGATTTTAATTTATTCATGTTTAAAATTTTTTAGGGCTTTGTGTAATTTTAATAAATATAATCCGACTAGTAGGAAGAAAGGAGTTAGAATTGACAATGAATACACCATTAAACCTAAGACTAATAAATACCCATTCCTTGTGATATATAGTATCCCTCTTCCTATACATATTCGATAATTTATTGAAATCATCACAATTAATCCTCGAGATTTTAGTTCCAACATTTTTTAACGCGGAATGGTTTTTCAGTTTATGAAATAAGAAGTAATATATAAAATAATAATATTAATAATAAATCAGACTTATAAGTACGAAACCGTTAGTTTATAATAAATTCCTTTTTTGAAAAAAGTTTCAAATTTTCCTTCGGAAAGGCTAAGGAAAATCCTTCATCTTGATTTTTTGGGGTACTTGATTTCAAACCATTTTGTTTGTTTAGTAGCTAGGTAAGGGGAAAATCCATTTCAAATTTTATTTCGGATTTCTAGCTGATTTTCTGTTCTAAGTTCATTTGTTCATTTTGTGGTCGTAGCATCGTTGTTGAGACTACTTTGAATCCTTGGAGTTGGTTCGGAGTTTTGAGTGCGGTCTATGGTATCTTTGTAATGAGGATAATTGTTTTTCGGGTCGCATAAAATTTTAAAAGATGGTGCTGGACGACTAATATTTTAATCCGACCTAATAAGATCAAGATCCAACCTTTACCCAAAGTTCATTTGATATTTGATCATTTAGCTATATCTAGAGTGGTCAACTTGTTGATGAGTTTTGGTACAACTTGGACCTAGACAACCATAAAAGTTACGTCCAAATCATTCCCTTCACTTCTTTCTTTCGTCCTTCCTTCCTCAACTAGCTGAACCATAGTCTTATACTTTTCTTTGTCGTCGCCTCATCTTCTCTTTTTTCGCGCTTGTTTGCGCATTAGATCTTACCCCATAGTACTTCAAGATTTAATCTCTTCCCTCCAATCATTTCTTAGTCCATAATACCTACTTGCACTACCCGATCCTTCTAGTACCATTTAAGTCTCATCCTTAGGGAGAGATCATTTGGTTGGATCAGAATGAGCAAGCAAAAAGATCTCACCGCTTTAGGGCTAAAAAAATTTGTTGAGGCAGTTGGATTTGCACTGGACAGTTGCTTCGAGATCTTAGAATATGATTGTTGTTTGTGTTGCATCCGCATTGCTATACCTTATTAGAATAGGTTATTTCGAAGGCGATCATTGTTTCGGAGATGAAGAATAAACCTTTTTTGGATGGTTTGTCTGAGGAGAATCTCGATAGGAGTTTTAGAGGCATCCGTGTTTTATGTGGATTTGAATGGACTTTTGTTTGATCGGTTTTGGAGATTTTGCAGCAGATCTCCTTTTCCTTAATGTCAGCTTTTGTGTTTGGAGGTCTATGTCGAAACTACACATGTTGATGTGCGACTCATCTAACACATTGTTCCAATAATGGAAAGTCGTGACTAGATTTATCGCGTGATGTGGAAATCAATATTTTCTTTGATCGATGGAGTAACCATCAATTTATCTTGCATCATATTTGATTTAGCTTGATGTTCTTGTGTGCTGTCTCATGGAATTACTTTATGTAATTTGACCTATCCATTTTTGTCTATGGCCAATATTAAGTCGATTTCTATGAGAAGCGGTTTTGTGGTGGGTTTCTTTTCTCATCGCAAATTCTCTTTTAGAAGGGATGGTGATGTGGAAACCTCCAACAACACCAGCAATGTTTTAACACGAGATTGATCATTTTGCTATCATGATATGCTTAAGTCAAAGGTCATAAAAATTGTTTAAACTCCAGTCGCGGAGCAAGACATCTCGTTGTTTACAGCCAATCTTTTGGTATTTCAGTGTTGTTGTTTTATTGCCTTTGTTGTCTTCCTTTTCCAATGTTTGGTTCTTGGTTTCATGATTATTCGTGCTTGTAACTGTTAGTGTTGTCTTTGAAATCACACGACTTATTTTAATGAGATTTCTATGTTTGAATTTATTTGTGTCATTTGCGCATATTCGTTTGGATGAAATCCATTTTCTTATCTAGCTAACAGAAGCTGGAAAGAATAGAATTTAGTGTTGGATAAATTTTAGCAAATGACCGGTTTTGCGTTGTTTTTCATCATGGGTATAAATAAATAAATCACCGTTCCTTGTTAAGATGAAATTTATTTTGGTCTTTTGTGTGTGATTTCAGTTTTTTGTGCGACCGACTTCCTTCTTCGCCAACATGTGACTTAAATCGTTTAAGTTTCTACAAAATACATTTTTGGGCTTTCTGTAAAAACGTTGTTTGACAAAAACACTTTAATCATTTTTAAATTTTACCGGTTTATTTTCTTCTATTTCGGTTCGCACGAAAATACAAAATTTCGATACAACAATTTATGCATATTTAAACGTCTGTTTTACATTAAAATGGATGATTTAAAAGGTGAAAAGCGCACGCTACCGAAATTTAGATTTTTCATGTGAATCTCATATGGAAAGTGAAATGGTTTTGAAAAGAATCTTTCAAAATAAACATAAGAAGTTTTTAAGCGGAATTTATTTTTATGAAAATTTCGATTTTTGGTTAAATGAGTAGCGTAAGGAAGATGTTCAAATGGTTTGTGTGCGCATTTTAGCGGTGCAGTAGGACCGATGATGCAATAATAAACGATAGCGATAATAAGGGAAATGCTGTTTTAGCCTTGGAAATGATGTTTCCAGAACTTCTCAATGATGTGCGCGATTTATTAATTAAATCATTTTATGTTTTAGAGTTTATTTAAAGCCTACTTTACAGTCTACAAATGGAAATTTTTGAAGTATTTTGGGTAGCTGAGGTAAAAATCCCACTGTATGGCAGGAAATCGAATATTTAAAAGTGGAGAAAACATTAAAATTCTTCGTTTTTATTTCCTTTATCCGGTTTAGGAGAAATTAAATAGGAAACGATTAGATGCGTCGACGTTTTGGATGGTAGGGTTTGGATGCAAAATTGGTTGCTTCACACTTTTATTCATAATCGTGTGAGGGTTATTGATGAAAAAGGATTTTTAGAATTTGCACTCATATAGAACTGCCAGTATTTAGGATGTTTTGCATTTTGTTTTCAAAAGTATTTTAAAAAAATTCAATGCATACGTATAGGGGACCGATTTAGAATCATCTTGCATACATGTTTTATGGTTGAAATGCATTATGTACACTGTGCACATGTATACACGGTTGCCAAGTGGATGTACACAAATTGGTTGTATAGGATAGGACTGTAGGTGTCAGAATTTCGGGACAAAATTCCTTTTTTGGGAGGGGGAGAATGTATCAACATGAAATTTTGATAATAAAAATAAATTATTAGAAGCTCAAAAATAAGAATTTTTGCAAACGATGGAATTTGACCACGAAACTTTAACCATAGCGTTCTTCTCGGAATTCTTATCAACTTTTATGTTTGGAGTTTTGCGAACAGAGTCCGTATGAAAAGTTACGGACGAAATAAGAAAAACGTACGGAAATAAATAAATAGAATAAAAATATATTTATCACCTTCTTTAACGCGCCTTCACTGGGCAGTCTAGCCGAAGGGCGGTCGACCGCTCATAGGAAGGTGTCGACCGCTTCGGGCCTGTAGTGCCCCGTGACGGCTAGGTTTTGAAGGGTATTTTTGTTATATTATATATTATAAACAGACGGATGTTTATTTAAATAAATCTAACGGTTCATGGCCAATTCCACTCTTATAAATAAAGGGGTAAGACAACATTCTTTTCCACACAAATCTGTTGGCAGCAGCGAAGCTTTGTCATTTCCCTTTCTCTTCAATTCAATTACTTAATCAAAAATATATTCATATACAATCAATCCAATATAAATCACATAGATTTGAAAGAGATTATCAGATTCAAATGGAAAAGGGTATGAATTGACGTCTAAGCTATTCCTCATCAAATTCTCCTCTCGTTTCCTATTTTCTTACAAATCTACAGATGTAAAAGTATCCCTTTTTCAGAATAATTGCAGATCTGTAAGTATTTGGGAATTTTAGGCGTAAAATTTTATTCAGATTTTCAGATTTGGATGCTTGCGGGTGAGTGGGAAATTTACATACAAAGTTATAGCTGATTTATCTCATTTGAGTTAAATCTCAAAATATATTCCTAATATTGTGAGCTCGGTTTATAATATTATTCAATATTAAATGACACTTATCAGATCTGCTTATGAATGTTGATAAAACCTAAAGGTATAAATTTTTGGCGTTGAATAATATTTTTTATAGGCTTACTTAAATTATTTATACATATTGCATACAATTATGTTGGAAAATATACTGTGGTTGTTACAAAACACCGTAGATCTGGAAATCGGTCCCATTAAACACTGTTTAAATGTTATATTCCAAACCTCTAGTTTCAGTGTTAAAATGATAAATTATGTAATTTTTGTTAGAACAAAATAAACCTGTTTGTGTTAAATATTGTTGGGGTTTTGACTTAGTCGTTGTAAATATGCCTTTTTCCTTTTTTCAAACAAAAAGACATCATTTTGAAACTAACATGAAGTATGACAAAAAATTTAAAAAGGGAAAAGTTGTGTAAATTTACTTATAAATATAAATATACATATTTGTGCGTAGTTTGCATCAACTATTCCAAAATATACATAAAGTATATTTCTTATGATTTGAAAATATGTTTATTGCAATATTCAAGCATAGTTTACAGTAACTACAGTTGACAATCTTTTTGCAAGATTTACAACCTTATGGAAAGATTGAATGCAAAAAGGAATGTTTGGTTATTAGTCGAACCAAATTATTAAACCCTACGATAATAATAATAAAAGAAAATTAACTACGTTGACCCAACAAAGAGATAAATATAAATATTTACATTATCTGTCTGAATCTACGTAAACGGCAAAATATGCATTGTACTGAATGGTTTAATGTTTGAACGGTATTCATTTATGGAATTATACATGTAAATGTAATGCATATTAAATTAATATATTGTGGTGACCATTGTAGAAATTAATATAATTGATTGCTATAACTAGGGTTGCAAATAAATAACTATTGTAACCAACGTTGATTTGGGGAAAGTAAACTTAATAAGTAAATTAAGTCTAATGATTACAATTCCTAAGACTTGTTAGGATTAATGTTGTAAATCCTAATTAGGAAATTTAATCTATAACTGCATTAAGACACAAGGTTAGGCTCAACTTGTGGTAGAAGTCTGCTTGGAACCGACCGACAAATATAGCATCCACAAGTGGTCAGCTTAATGTGAGAGGTCTAGTGCACAAGTGTGTGTGTGTGTGTGTATAACCGACAATAAATAAATAAACGAAATTAGTCATTTCTGTTGGGGTACGACAAATAGATATTTTGGGACTGATAAGATAAGGATATCCATTGTTAATTAATATATCAGGGAAATTATGGTCGTTAGGCTCATAAATGACATTAATTATAATTAATGGTAATAAAAGGAAATGAGAGATTTGATTGTTTCCTTTGAAAAATATGACCGTTATGGTTATAATGGCAGTAAAGCTACGACAAGAATAAATGAAATATAAAGGGAATTAATGTGTATTGATTGTCATTTTAAATGCTAAGCCCAATAAGGAAAAATAATCAAATATATATATATATATATCCTAGGATAAGAAGGATACAACTTTCCTTATTTATATAAGTTAATATAGAACTTTTAATTAAAAGCTAGAATTGGATTTGGTAGGTTAATGATGTGAAACATTATTAACTACAGAAACCCAAGACAATAACTAATTATGTGCGTATGGTTTTTCCATGAAGAGGAACTACATGGGAATAACTCAATAATGTAGCCCGCTTCATCCCAATAGGAAAGAACATTAAAGGATAATTGGGTACGAACTTAATAATCTTCGCGTATATTCTGCTTCCTTGGATCTTAAGTGGCTTGGGTCTAGGAGTCCACCTACGAGTAGGTCTTCCAGTCTAGGGGTCTTAAATGGTATTTGTGTGAGGCCTACCTAAACCTGGAAATCTATAAATGTCCGATATAACTACCTATCCTACGGGAAGTAGTAAGCCACTAAGGAGATTATCAAATGAGGTCAACTTGATGGTAAACTGAAACACCCTTTCTCACCTTACACGGGTATGACTTTATATGCGTGAATGACGGAAGCCCTAACTAGTAGGGCCCTGTAGTTAGTGCCATCTAGTTTGTGTTAACGTTGAATAAATCATTGAGAAGTTTTAATTGATCAACATGCCCGTCTAGGGTCTTAAGTGATCGGGAGAATCCGCCATATTTATCATTTGATAGTGAGGCGTTAAATAACTATGGATGTGCACATGAATATATATAAAGAAACTCCGTAATTAGGGGTCCACTCTCGATTAAGTAATCAGCCATGTTATGGTATAAGGGCTTCAGAAATATATGCTTCTATCTCGATATCATATTTTGGGTATACTACCTTGGGAAAGGTAGTTAGAGTCGTGCGTAAATATTTACAAGGTTAGGCTAGAGTCACTAACTTTGATAGGCATACATCTTGGGTTGAACCAAACGGGATACATCTGTGTATTATAATCTGTATTGTGCATTTCTAGTTCACTAGAATCTTGTTGTTCTAACCCCCTCCTTATTACAACCTCCCAGGTTATCTAAAGAAGCTCAGATTCTCACAGGTGTTTAGGTTTGGCTTTCGATTCTCGTTCTCTCTCATGCTCGGTATTGGCAAAGTGATTTACTTTAAAAGATAGTTACGTGAGTTGATATTAGTCTATCATATTTTGTTTCCATTGTGAGTTTCTGTAACAACTGAATTCCGATAGAGCGATTTTTTTTTCTCAAAATTCTAACATATCGAAACTCATGTTGGTTTGTCTGGTATCCTGCATAAAATACAAAGATATAAAATATATCAGAGCTCAGAAAACATCTCAAGCGAAATGGATAAAATATAATGTAATCAAAATATAGCCTTACCCAGATAATAATACTATCTAACTAGTATCCAAAGCTATCATATCTCTGCCACAATTCTAACCCGCGAGTATGTTATGAGGAGGGGATTGAGAACACAAGTTCTGGTGACTGGTTTTAAACTACACATTTAGGATAATCCTACATATATAGTTCAATTACATTTTCTTATTTATTAGGTTACTTGGGTTAGCAACACAAAGGATTACACACACGTCGACCCATCTACTTCCCAGTGGATTAACCTAACACAGTATATATGTAGCTACCCCTAAGATTAAGGTACACCCATAGTTACCCACTCACACGTTCTCTGCCGTAACGCCATAGAAATATATGCAGTCCCTCATCCTATGCCAGAGCAACATACAGATCTCTATATAGCAACGCTATGTTCAGCATAGATCTGCCATCGCAATGCTATGTAAGCATATAGACTTCCACCTTCGATCGAATCAGATTCCATCAGAGAGTAGTGCCCTAGAGTTTACGATACACCACCCAGAGTGGATATGCATGTATCTAGACTTTTTCACGTACGTATCATCAATCATACTCAATGTCGTTACCTTTATGATACACCATCTGGAAGTGATATTCATGTATATGCACATATCTACTGTGCATCGAGTCCCGTAACAGGGTTGTATTAGAAACACGGAACTTGGTTGGGATCTTTCCAAATATATGTATACACAGATGCTAAGGTCTGCATTTTCACTGGCTATGGTACAACCCGACCTCTCCCTCAACCAGTGAAAGATGAACAAAATTGAGAGCTAATGACCCGGTCCTAGAGAAAACAACAAACAACAAATCCTAATTGGCATGTCCCTCACCCATAGTCTTGATAGAAATGGGTCTACGGTCTTTTGGTTTAGCACTCCGTCTTTCCGTATCACGCATCACGTATCACACTGACTGTCGATGGTTGGTACCCGACGACTAGCTATCAACAGATGGTTAGACCCGTGGTAACTCGATAAAAATGGTCGTAACCAGCCTAGTCACTAGGCAACTGGATCATCGAATCACCTATGTCACCTTACAGCCTTCTGATTGCCCACTATCGTGGCAATCAAGGTATACTCACCGGTAGAAACACACAGACCTAACCTCTGCGAGTAAAATCTGAACGTTGTCTCCGCACAAAGGACTACCAGGAGTACCCTCCATGTCCCTGGAAGCCGCATTCTTCCCCTTCCAGTTCTTTGGAGCCAGTATAATATCAGCAGACCAACATGCAGAATAATCAGATGGATGTGCCCTCCCATCGTGTCCCATGACACCACGATGATCTACCCCATTGGGTTATTCACCTTCAGACGTACAGACTGGTCCAAGTGCTTCAGGTTGATGTGTTATTAGACCGTATGTCTAAACATTTAATTACGTACATGCTATACCTCATCAGATTTCCAGTTAACTTGGTTATTTCCATTCACATTGAATTCTTACTCAACTTATCAAGTTCCTCTTGCTTATTATTTTCAGAGATATAACTTAATCCATTTAAGTCTATTAATAAGCCCATAACATGTTATTCTCTTGATTGTAATCCAAGATCTGTAATCTACAATCTCTTTGTATTATTCATCGTATGATTCTATAGTTACAATAACATGTTATAACTTAATATGAAATTAAGTATACTTCATCTCAATTCACCTGTTTTCTGCTTAACATGTCACTTATTATTTATGATTAAATATAACTTATTTCATCCCATATATTCACCTTGTTCTTACTTATTTAATCATAATTCCGTCTTACACTGTCACTACAACTTGTCATTGTTTACTTATTAACTTAATTCTCTTAACTAAGGTTTACTAACAAGTTTCCTTTCCATTTATTATAACTTATGTTATAATTTCCACTTGTTCCTAGGACAAGCCTACCTATCGTATAACATTCTCATTAATGTAATTAATTATAATAGGTTATTATCATTCCCCGTTCATTCCACTACTTTTACTGTTGTAACTTTCATTCATTTCCTATTCATTTCCTTTAATCACAATTAGTGCCATTTATTTCTATCCTTTTATATACATATATGTTTATGCAGTAGACCTCTCACTTTAAGATGACCACTTGTGGATGCGGGATTTGCCGGGCGGTTACGGGCAGACTTCTACCACAAGTTGGACTTAACCTCGTGTCTTAGCACCATTACATGTATATTTACAAACTATACCCCTCATATTAAATTAACAACTTGTAGATGCTGGATTTGTTGGATGGTTTCGGGCAGACTTCTACCGCAAGTTGAATTTAACCTTGTGTCTTAGTGTAGTTACAGTTTTCTATTTTCTATAAATTTAGGTATATCCATTCTTTCCAAATTTTACTGTAATCTATTTTTACATCTCATACTTAATATCATATTAAGTCCATTATCTGATTATCATGTCGCATGTTCTTCCTAACATGTAATTAACTTCATTTTAAAATAACATGTAATCATCGAATCATGTAATTATTCCATTCTAACAAATTGACATGTAGTTATCCCAATTATTACAGTCAAAGGTTCAAGTACATAATATGCCACAGATTAACATGTAATTAGAACATGCATGTATACAATAGTAATGGTTTCCACATATTTTAGCAGGTTTATACATTTCAGCAGGTTTACATTTCAACATATTAACATTTCAACATATTAACATTCCAATATATTAACATTTCAACCTACAAACATTTCAACATATTAACGTTTCAACATATTAACATTTCAACATTTTAACATTTCAATATATCATATTAGCATTTCAACATGTTAATCATTCTAGCAGGTTTACACTGCATATTAACAGGGAATGTCAAATGATAAATATACCATTATCAAAAAGGTATAACTTAAATTCACTCACCTAATTGCTTTCCAATTGATGAATCTGGTCTAGATCTAGCATTCCATAGTTCTTCTAACTAGATTTAGAACCTAAATAACCATGTATCCACAATTCTCAACCAAAAAAAAGGGAAGAAAGAGGAGAAAATTAAACTGACCAGATCCAAAAATTTACCTCACTTCGAATGGAATTCTGAACACCTTCTTTATTAATATACATTCTTTTCCTCTAGATCTTGAACCGGAATTTTCCTAAACTAATTATTCTTTTTTTTAAGAGAATTTAGGAGGAAGAAGAATGGCAGAGCTTAGGCAGCATCTGAGGAAATGTGAGATTTAGGCTTGGCTCTACTAGCCTACTTATAGGTGCTCAGAAACTTATCATACACACAACACTAAGTCAGCAATGAATTTGGTTAAGAAAACAGTCCGGATTCATCAATGAATCTGCCTGGATCTGGGGTGGGTCGACCCCCATATGGGCGTGTCGACCCTAGGGTCGAACCCCCAATATGTGTGTCGACCCTAGGGTCGACCCCTCGGGTCCCGTGAGCGTTTTGGGCAGATGTTTACTATTTTTACGTTTTTAATTTTAAACGTTTGATTAGTATACCGTTATATTTTCTTTGATCTATTTAAATATTATATTTACATATAATCTTCTTATATGTATACAAAACTTCTAATGCTCATTTTACACGTATATATATGCATAACTTTTATTTCATTTTCAAAATTCAAATGATGTTATGCCGTTATTTAATTCTTACCATATTTTTTTGGTTGCAGCCTTATTTTGAATTTCTCCTATGTGTTTGTGTGTGTGTGTGTATATATATATAGTTGCACATATATTTTCATATACATATATACATATATTTTTGTACTTCCTTATATGTATAATTTTGCTTATATGTGCGTTTATACATATTTTCTCTTTAGAACATGTGTTAATTTAGCCGTTCCTTTAAAATAAAAATATGGCGCCTGTGGGGATCAAAACTGCGCCACTCTCGTGAAAGTCACATGCTCTAACCAATTAGGCTACTTAGGCTTTTGTTAACAAGGCTTAGAACAATGGTGATCATTGTTCTTTTCTTATTTCTCCTTTTCATGTTTGTTATTTCATTTAAACCATTGCATGTAACCTTATCAATTTGCTTGCATCTTTTTCTTTTATTTTTCTTTTCTTATTAATGCATAATATTTGAAATCATTGCGCGCAACATAATTATACTGCATGCAACCAATTTCTTCTTCCTTTTAACGCATGTGTTGCATATTTATTTGCATTAATCTTTTCTTCTTTTAAATGCATATATTTATTACATGCAATCAAACAATACCATTATTTTATTCTTATTTTAAATATTTATGTCCATGAATATATATACACATATGTCCTATTTAAATATTTAATTATTATAAAATGCGGGGCGTTACATTCTCCCACCCTTAGAAAATTTCGCCCGAAATTTGATAAGGGTAAAAATAATTAAACCCTCGCATAATATCCATCCATCATGTGGGCATCCAATTTTTGCAAACATTGTGCATTTGTGTAAAGTGTAATACAACATGGTGATACATGTACGCCTAAGCGGTACCTCCTATATGTATGCAATTTTTTCAAAAATCCTTTAAAAAAATGATGTGCACATCCTACTGGAAATTCCACATGAGTGCAATATTTTGAAAATCAAAATATATTTTCATCCAAATTTTCCCACACTCTTGCAGAGCAAGAACGCAGTTCATCCAATTGTTGCATCCAAAATCCTACCAACCAACTTTACTTTTCGAATTTAAGAAAAAACTAATTTTCTAAATTTGATTTCTTATGTTACAAAAAGGTGGGAAACGTATTCACATCTTCCGTTTTTCTTTTAGTCACCTTTTTCTGTCCGTACTTGGATTTTATGTAACTATTTTATAAAGATTCCCTATTTTCCTATCCAAGCACAACCCACATAAGAAAACTTTCTTTGTTACAGATTTTCTTTTTTAACTTGTCTTGGAAAAATTTACTCTTATACACATTTTCTTAGAATTTTCCATCTTTCTTTAACTGCCATGTTTGTTGGTTTACTGAATTTGTTGTTCCCTTTTTAGTTGTACCATTACTCTTTTCTTAGCTTATTTATCCTCTGATCTATGTTTAGTTTCAAATAAGCCTTCTAGTCCTTCAACTAAAATAGACACACTACACAGCTACTACTAAGGGCCAAGAATCTTAAGACTATGTCCCCCTCAAACAGAAAAATTCAAACAACAGGATGTGAAAACTTACTTGCCCTCTACTGTCTAGTAGTCACCACTAGTCCTTGTTGTGTACTAACATAAAATTTTAAGCAACACCCTTGGCTTTTCAATGCTTACGCATCCTACGGGAACTTACCACTATTCCAAGGCTTTTCAATGACTCAGGTCGAATTAGGTGGTGAGACCTATGCCATTGGAAAGGAAATGATGATTTCCTTTCAGTAGAGTGGTTACATTAAAGATTTGGCTCAGCGGTTTGGGAGGAATCGCTGTTTTAAGGTTTTTCGGTTGGCTGTTCAGGTTTTGGGAGCCTTAATGGGCTGATTTGTAGAGGCCCATTAGTAGGCTGGTAGAAAGCTGTAAATAGGGGGTGAGAGGTATGCAGAATGGTTTACTTTCTCCAGTCTCTCATTTGGTGGCCTATGTTCCTCCTTCCTCTAAAACCTTTCCATCATTAAAAATCAAAATCATAGGAAGGAAATCGAAGATCTACACCACTGGAGGCGAGATCTACATAATTTGAAGTGAGAATTCATCGGATCAAGGGTTTGGTTTGAGTTGCTTGCTGTTTGGAATCTTAATATATTGTTTTTAACTTGATACAGAGAATTAGTGAGTGATATGCATCTCTCACATGGATTCAATGAAGTATATGAATGTTTGATCATGTTTTTCGTCAAATTCAAGCATTTTTTCATAGATCTACACTTTGGTAAGTTCATTTTCATATGAGTCATCTTAGGAACAATTTTAGCATGTTTAAATCGGCAATTCCTATGCCATTTCATATATCTATGCCAGTTAGATCCGCAACTTAGATCATATGTTCATTTATCATGATTTTGGTGAAATTTGCATAATTTGATGATAGTTATCATTTTTATTATGTTAGTGGTTTCATAACATGCTTATGATTATATGGGATGTATTGGATGAGTTGGTTTCGCAGAATTTGTCGTTTGGCGAAGTTTTGGTCAAAACTGGAGTTGGATTGGGGCTGTACAGTGGACCAATCGGTCGGAAACCTTGTCTAGGGAACAAGCCAGGGGGGCGATCGGTGGTGCTCAGGGGACCGACCGGTGGTGCTCAAGGGGACCGATCGATGGTGCTCAGGGGGTAATCGGTAGTGTAGAGGAAGGGACTATCGGTGGTGTGGCCTTTTAAAACAGGTATGTCAGTCAGTGTCTCCAAAAGTGCGGCTCGGTGGTTATTTCTAAAAAAAAATATTTTCGAATACGACCCAGATGTGAACAAAAGAGCTTGAGGGATGTTGTGTTCGATTAGGATGGTTTACATAAGATACATAATTTGGATGTCATGAGTTCTTTTCCATGATTGAATGGGTGTTTTGGTTTCCATGGATGTGTGGTTGAAATGTTGTTGTAAAGGCTATCATTGTCCGATGTGGGGAAGATAGGGTCAAGTTCTTCCCCTGTGTTGTGGGTAGATTAGTATGTTTATCTATCCCTTCTCATATACTTTATTGTTGATGTTTGTTAGTTGTTTTATCGCTCACTAAGACTGTTGTCTAACTCAAGGTTTTATGTTTCCTTCTTATTACCTTGGGTTATTCATCAGTTGTGTATAGGCAGACTAGATGACAAGTGATATCTTAGTGAGGGCAATGTGGTAGTTCTGAGGCAAGCTAGAGGCTTACGTACCAGTTTTATTACTATCAAGTATTTCTGTTTCCACTGTTTGAGTTCCTCTATGAGTGTTGTAATGAGACTTTATGTATAGACTTCGATATTTCCTATGATGCTTGGATAATCTTTCAGGATGTTGTGAAAGTTTCAAAATTTTGTTATATGATGTACACATTATTACCTGTTGTATATTTTTCTACTATATCTAATCCTTGCGCTATGAATTCTACGACAGGTATCGATTGTGTTTACCTACCTATGATGATCGTCCACAGCTTCCTGGCACACCTTTCAGTGCATTATTCCTCTTGTTTAGTGTAGGGGTTGTAGGCGGTCGTCACATTTGGTATCAGAGCTCTGGTTAACGATTTTAGCCAAAGTTCAAAGACGTAATTACGTATGAGAGACGTATTTGTAGATTTCAATTGGATGCTTACTATATATAGTAGTTGCAGTTGTATTCCTTTAGCAGTTTTCTTGAAAGTGGCTAATTATTCTAAATTGCAGATTTAAAATGAGTAGACGAACAACATGACATGCTGCTAGGGGAGCTAATACTGAAGGGGGAAATGGAGGTGAACCAGACTACCCTACAATGTTTGAAGCCATGATGGAGGCATTCATGCAAAGGGTGCCCGCTCCAATGGCAGCTACGGTAGATGTGGGTGTTCAGTTGCCTAGGGTTGTATATTTTGCGAAGCTGTGCAAGGATTATACATCTCTAGGAGGGAGACCACTCAATGGAACCGAGCCAACTAAAGAGGTTCAGAGGTGGATGGATTCTTGTGTCCATATTTTTGGAGACTTGAGATTGGAAGATGCAACTAAGAGAAAGCTTGCATCAAGGGAGCTGCAAGGCAAAGCCATGGAATGGTGGAATTCAGTTACGCTTGAAACTCCAGAGGAAGAGATTTCATGGGAGCAATTCTAGGCTAAGTTTGAAGCAAAGTTTATCTTCACTGCTCAGAAGTCAGCTTTGTTCAAGAAGTTCGTAAAGCTGAAACAGAATGGTCGTTCTGTGCTTGACTGTGTTTCTGACTTCGAGGCCTTGTCCAGATATACTCGTACATACATTGACATACCCTATTAGAAAAATGAGAAGTTTGTTTTGGGTCTGGATACCTACATAGGAAGACCATTGGTGGAACATCTTGATGATTTATTCGAGAAGATTATGGAAAAAGCTGTTCACCATGAAAGCTTGTTTTCTAAGGAAGCAAATGTTGTCGCTGTAACCAAGGAAGTTCAGAAACCACAACAAGGTGGTAATAATAAGAAGAGGAAGCAGCAACAGCATAAAGAAAAGGATGGCCAGAAGAAGCCAAAGAGTGAGGAAGTTTGCTTTAACTGCCAACAGAAGGGTCATTTTGCTAATGAGTGCAAGAACCCCAAAGCTGAGAAGAAGTGCTTCAAGTCTGGAAAGCCTGGGCATGAGAAGAAAGATTGTCCAGAATCAGCTAAGGGCAAGCAGGTTATGAAGGCATATGCTTTGGAAGCCGTACCATCTTCTTCAAGAAATCCTACTGCAGAGGAGAAGGGAAAGGGTGTCGTCGTTCAAGGTACTCTTTCTGTTCGAGTTTAGTTTGATACTGGAGCGTCGCATTCTTTCATTTGCAATGAATTTGTGTGTCGCTTGGGTTTGGAATCCGAGATTTGTGATAGACATTTCGCAGTGACTAATCCAGTTGGAGGTTCATCCAATCTTTGCATGATTTGTTGAGGTCTAGTGTTGTCGAGTCATGGTAGCTCTTTTGTAAGTGATTGCTTTGATCTTAACTTCGCTGGGTTTGTGGGCATGGATTGGCTCAAGAGGTATGTTGCAAGAGTGAATTGCTAGAAGCTAGAGGTGAGGGTCGGGGATGTGGGAGGGCGAAAGGTGTTGATTAGATGTAAGCCCGAAGATGGGGTCTTCTAGGCTATCTATATTTGCTTGTGATTCCACAAGAAGATTTGTCATTTGTATGATCGTTAATGAGTATGAGGAGGTCATTAACGAGGTCAAAGGGTTGCCGCCACATCGTGAGATCGAGTTTAGAATAGATTTGGTCAAGGGTGCTAGACCAATCGTTATGCCTCTTAGGCGGATGGTGCCTAAGGAACAACAAGAGTTGGAGGTGCAAGTTCATGACCTTCTAGGAAAGAGATTCATTAGGAGAAGTGTTTCTGAATAGGGTACACCGGTCGTGTTTGCAACCAAGGCAGATGGCTCGTTAAGATTGTGTGTGGACTATCGCGAGCTGAACAAGGTGATAAAGAAGAACAAGTATCCTTTGCCAAGGATTGATGACTTGTTCGATTAGCTTCACGAGGCCAAAGTGTTTTCTCATATGGATTTTGGCAATGGGATTTCACCAGTTGAGGGTAGCTAAGGATAGTGTGCCAAAGACTGCTTTTAGAACGCCATCCGGTTCCTTCGAATGGTTGGTGATGCCATTCGGGTTGACTAACACGCCAGCGTATTTTTGGATCTTATTAATAGAGTTTTTAGAGATCAGTTAAATAAGTTCGTGGATGATATTCTGGTTTACTCTCAGAATGAGGAAGAGCACAGGATGCACTTGAGAGTTGTTTTGGAAATCTTGCGTAAGCATCAGCCGAGAGCTAAGTTTTCAAAGTGTCACTTTTGGAAGAAGAAAGTGAGGTTCTTAGGCCATGTTGTTTCTGGAAATGTGACAGCGGTTGACCTCGCTAAGGTGGCAGCAATCCAGGACTGGGATCAACCTAAGAATTCGACAGATGCTCGGAGTTTCCTTGGATTAGCTGGTAATTACCAATGGTTTATCAAGGATTTCTCCAAGGTAGTTGCACCATTGACAGGATTGATGAAGAAGAACCAAATGTTCACACGGGATTCAAAGTGTGAACAAGCGTTCGTGATCTTGAAAGAGAGACCGACGAGTGCTCCTGTTTTGACCATTCCAAGTGGGATGAAGAAATGATTGTGTATACCGATGCATGTGGTATTGGACTTGGAGCAGTGCTGATGCAGAAGGATAAGGTTTTGACCTGCGCGAGTCAACAGCTAAAGCCGCATGAAAGGAATTATCCAACTCATGATTTGGAGTTGGCGGCGATTGTGTTTTCTCTGAAGATGTGGAGATATTACCTATTAGGAGTTCGATTCGAGTTATTCAGGGATCACAAGTTACTGAAGTATCTTTTCTCCCAAAAGGATTTGAATCTTCGGCAGCAAAGGTGGTTAGAGTTTCTTACGTCATATGATTTTGGTATAGCCTACACTCTGACAAAGGAAACACAGTGGCAGATGCATTGAGCCGAAGACACTCAAGTTTGGGAGCGATGTTTTCAGAATGGAAGAGCCTCGAGTACTTGGCGGGGTTTGATTTTTGGCCAAGGTGTGAATTGGAACCTGAAATGTTGGCAAGCTTAGCGATAAGACCTACTCTCATCGAAAGGATTGGCGAGAGCCAAAAGCAATATGCAAAGCTTGTCGAGTTTATCCAGAAACTGGAACCAGAAGATAAAGAGCTCGAAGTCGATCGAGAAGGTTGGCTTCAAAAGCAAGGGCGATTAGTTGTTCCTGATATCAACAAATTGAGAGATGAGGTCCTGAGAGAATGTCATCACTCGAAGTTGACGATTCATCCCGGTGGTAATAAGATGTATCAGGACATGAAGCGAGTATACTATTGGGAAGGGATGAAGCGAGATATTGGAAATTTCATTTCCAAATGCATGAACTATCAATTGGTGAAAGCTGAACAAAAGAAGCCGAATGGTTTGCTTTATCCATCAGAAATTCCTACGTGGAAGTGGGAGCAGATATCGATGGATTTTATTGATGGAGTACCTAGAATAAGGGAAGAAAACGAAGGGATTTAGGTCATATTGGATCGTTTGACCAAAAGTGCAAGGTTCATTCCTGTCAAGTCGAATAGGACAACATCAAAATTGGATAAACTTTATGTGAAACAGATAGTTCGATTCCATAGTATCCCAAAGAGTATAGTGAGTGACCGAGATTCATTATTTACGAGTGGATTTTGGAAAAGTTTGCAATAAGCTTTGGGAACCGAATTATGTTTGAGTATGGCTTATCATCCCCAAATTGATGGTCAAATCGAGAGAGTCAATCGAGTTTTGGAAGATCTCCTGAGGGCTTGTTTGTTAGACTTCATAGGATCGTGGGAAGACCATCTATATTTAGTTGAGTTTGCATATAACAACAGCTACCAATTGAGCATTGGGATGGCACCATACGAGGCGTTGTATGGATGGCCATGCAATTCTCCAGCTTGTTGGTTAGAGACTGGAGATAAGTTAATACTTGGTCCTGAGATGATTAGAGAGACCTCGAATTGTATCAAGATCATTCAGCAACGAATGAAGACATCCCAAGATCATTAGAAGAGTTATGCTAATAAGCATCGAAAAGATTTGGAATTCGACGTAGGCGACATGGTTTTTGTGAAGATTTCACCACTGAATCATGTGGTTTGATTCAGAAGTAAAGGAAAGTTGGCTCCTAGGTTCGTTGTATAGTTTCTGATTGTCAAGCGAATTGGAAAGCTCACATATAGATTGGAGTTACCTGAGAAGATGTCGAGTGTGCATAATGTTTTCCATGTGTCGTTTCTACGGAAGTTCGTGCATGATTCGAATGTAGTGGTTTCTGCAGAGCAGTACGAAAACCTAGAAGTAGAAACCATAGTTGTGAAACCTCATAAGCTACTTCATGATGTGGAAAATGACATGAAACAACTTAGGAGGAAGACAGTTAAGCTAGACAAGGTACAATGGAGTGAAGATGGCGATGATTGTACGTGGGAGACAGAAGAGAGCATGAGGGCAACTCATCCCGAACTCTTCGTCGGTAGGACTGTTTGATATCGTATCATCGTTATATCGTGGTATATTGTTGTTGTTTGATAGAATTCCGCATGCTAGGATAAGGCTATGGATGCATGGCTTGATGGTTGCTAGTCGGATGATAGAATTGGCTTCTCATGGATGGTAGGCATGCGGAATTATTGTGGTTGCTTGTGTTCACCTAGAATTTCGAGGGTGAAATTCTTAAGGGAGGAGAATGTAACGGCCCACATTTTACGTATCGGAGGATGGTAAAATAATTTTATTTTTCCCCGAGGATTGGATCATTCTCATATCTTAATATGTTGCTTATGAGGATTTGAGACATATCCATAATTTTTACCAATTTGTTTATGACCATTTTGCCCCCCCCCCCCCCGAAACGTAGCCACGGCACAGTGATGTAATTTGGCTCACTGATGGTGTGACTTCGAAGGAAATTCAAGTAGGAAGATTCAAAGTGTTGAAATGTGTTCGTTGGAGGGTTTAGAACAGCGAATGAGGTGGCAACTCAAAGGTCATGAGTTGGTGGACATTGGTAGCTAGAGAGGGTTGCTTGAGTTAAGAAAAGTCGTCAGGTTGGATGACTAGAGATATGAAGGCCGAGATATTATCGTTACCGTAAGTTCTAGTAGGCTCGAAGCAGGGGTACAATAGAGACATATATAAGACCTGTTTTAGGTCGAGTACCCTGGGTATCATTGAAAGACCTAGTTGTCAAGTTTGGACAAACATACGTATCGTTGAAAGGCATATGGAGTTTATGCTAGAACTGGGTTGCCATTAGCCCTTGACATATGGCAAGGTTGGTCGTCATAAGATTATCAATGGTTTCGAAGCAGGATTGACGGTGATAGCTAGAGTCTGTCATGATTGATTAGTTGCCTTGTTTGAACCGTCTAATGTAGATTGTAGCACGTCGAAGGATATGTTCCTTGGGTGCTTGTCTAATATTGGTTTAGGCCTCTAGGGCTTGTGCTTGAGGGATGTTGAGTTCGATTAGGATGGTTTACATAAGATATATAATCTGGATGTCATGAGTGTTTTGCCATTATTGAATGGGTGTTATGGTTTTCATGGATATGTGGTTGAAATGTTGTTGTAAAGGCTATCACTGTCTGACTTGGGGAAGATAAGGTTGAGTTCTTCTCTGGTGTTATGGGTAGATTAGTATGTTTATCTATCCCTTCTCATATACTTTATTGTTGATGTTTGTTAGCTGTTTTATCATGTAACACCCCGTATTTTCCATGAATATTAAAATTAACAAATTTAATAACACTTAATTTTAGAAGAAGAATTAAGTGAAACGAGTTGCGCCATTGCGATCGTCTCGGAATTCTGCTTGAGATAGAGTCCGAGTTTGCGTGAATCGGACTCCGTATGAAGAAGTTATAGAGTTCAAAAGATTTCAAGTTTAAACAGAAATTAAATTAAAATAATAATTAAAGGTCAAAACTGTTCAAAATTCGAAATTCAGTCAAAGCGGGCTGAGCGGGAAATTTCCCACTCAGAGGTGTTGCCCCCCAGGGGGAGTCGACATAGGTGCTGCCCTCCTATAGGGGTGTCGACATAGGTGTCGACCCCCCATAGGGAGTCGACCCCTTTTTGATCCAGATCCAGTGACGTATTTTTATAGCCTAGGGCTGATGTGTCATTACCTCATTGGCCTGATGACGAATTTTCTTGGACTGGATGGCTTGGATGGATACTAGGTTGATCTAAATGCTCTTAATAATCCTAGACATCTATATATACACTCATATCCCAACCCAGATTCTATTGCTCCAAAGCTATGACATCGTCATGATGTTCATCTTTAATCTAGCCTAGCCACCACCATCTTCTCCAAACTAGAAATCAAATTAGATAGACTCAAATCCACTTTGAAGATTAATCAACATCAAATTAGAGTCTCTGCAACAACAACGATTCAATTATCTTTTCTTAATCCTAGCAATGTAAGTTCATGTTATTTTCAGATTTAAACACCTAATAGTAATCTTGGCATGCAATAAAATGAATCTAAGTCTATGCTTGATGATGAGACAATGTTTTTAGAATTACCCCTTTCTTTCTATTGAATCTATGATTTTACATGCCTAAGAAGTTATTATATTGATCAATCATGCCTATCTTGTTGAACATCGAATATATAATCCTTTTTGGTTCATGATGTTATTCTTATGCCTGCGATAATGATTGTATCAGCTTATTCAAGAATCTATCTTTGTTGGATCTAAATTTCTTGTATTATGTCTGTTGTTACATGCCTATTCTTATTTTATGCTCCTTCTCTCTCTTTTCCCCTATTTCCTTTCCTTTTATGAACCTGGGTTACCTTCGAACCTAGGCTGAAATCGCGAAATACGAATGATTGGAGTACGGGGAATATTTGGGTATAGCCTATTTTGGGTAAATATTGGGCATAATGTATTTGGTGAAATAATTGGGCATAATTGTTATTGTTGCGAACTTCGGGTAAATTGAAATATTAAATCTAGATTGGGTGTAAACTGTAAATTGGAATATTAAATCTAGATCGGGCATAACTATTGGTTGGGACGCCAAGCATAATGTAAATTGAGATTTTGGGGCATGACTACTATTGCAAATTCGAGAAGATAAGGTGTAACCTATTTTGAGCAATAACTTGAAATTTAATTTGTGGGGCATAACTTGCAATTGGCTTGGTTGGACATAACTTGAGAATTGGAACATGACTAGTTTTGAAAAATTTGGGATAATTAGTATATAAAATCTAGACTTGGACATGAATGGTAAATATGTAAATTGGCTAAAAGATGAACGTGCCTAACCCAAGGTTAGATTGAGTTGCGGTGTAAGACTGCTCGGAACCGCCCGGCACATCCAGCGACCGCAACAACATAGATCTAATGTGAGAGGTTAGCGCATAAAGTCCAACACCAGAGGTTAGAATGAGTTTGCGGTAGAAGTCTGCCCGGAACCGCCCGGCATATCCAGCAACCGCAAACAACGGTTCTAATGTGAGAGCTTAAGGCATTAATGAATGAATTAATGCTAATGAACAGACATGCTAAGAACGAGCGGGGTTAAGTTAAGGGGAAACACTTAACCAATATAACATGATGAATGAACAGGGTTAAGTTAATAGGAAACGCTCAACCAAATACAACACGTTAGGTGAGTAGGGCTAAGTTAACCAACCTAACATGATGAACGAGTGGGGATAAGTTAAGGAGGAACACTTAACCAATGTAACATGATGAATGAACAGGGTTAAGTAACATATGAACATGTGACACTTAACCAATACAACATATTAGGTGGGTGGGTTAAGTAAACATGGACAAGAAGACAACTTAACCAATATTACATGAACAAAGTGGATAGGGTTAAGGCAAGATTAACCAATAATACACATGGACTTGATAAGGGAAAGGGTTGAGTAAATCTTGGGTAAGTGGGTAATATTAGTATATATAGGCCCACAAACTTAACCATTAAATAAACATGCGTGAATCAGTGAGAAGGTTAAGTAACATATGAATAAGCAACACTTAACTAGTACAACATGTTAATTAAGCAAATGGGTGGGGTTAAGTTAAATTGAGAACACTTGACCATTATAACATGTTGATTAGGAAACCCTAGTAACGGGGACCCATTTCAGCTGTAACCCACATAGATGTATTATGGTACCCTGAGCTAGGCAGGGTGGGGCACGATTACGGGGCTAATTATAAGCGGTCAAAATAGCGGCGGGTGGTGCAACAGTGTAGTTCCGACGGAGTATAGGCGTGCACGTGCTCCGGAGTGGAAAAGCAGGCATTGGGCACCAGTAGTATACACTATGCATCTTGAATCGTGTCGGGTTTCCATCATGGGAATTGATACACCCCATGATCGGGCCAGCATAGGTATCTACATACAAGCGGGGCCGAATGACACAAGTAATGAATACATACAAGTGGGGCCGAATGACACAAGTAATAAATACATGCGAGTTAGGGAGCCGATCGATAGGGTAGTAAGTGTACATCTAACATATCCATGGCAATTAGGCAGATTGAGGTGGGATCCTCATAATGGATGTATACCTGAAGGCTACCACAATTGCGGGGATTGAGATCATATTATCATCCTATACAGATTACTAGTTGGGACACTAGTTAGGTGGTGCAGAGATATAGAAATCAGAATAACAGGGTAGAAGAGAAGCAGAGAAAGAGTAGAAGCGCATTCAGTTTATCTTGCCTTGTCATATCTTATGCTAATCTTATGTTATCTTGTTATCCCTGTTATCACGGTATTGTCTTATATTCACTTTATTCATGTCATGTTTCTTTTACCTGTTTACATACTGAAACTCGCTGGACTTACCAGGCTTTATGTCTGACCCGTTTTCTTTCATCTTCTTTTCTTCCGTTTCTCCCCCAGGTAGTTAGGGAGGGAATAGCTCAGCTTAGTTTGGACCATTTCTCTTTCCAAGCTTGAAGATTCTTTGATGTATTGCTTGGATCCTCTTATCTTTGGCTATGGCTGTGTTTGCACTTTAATTTGGGGACTTATGCTACTTTGCTATGTTTTATACTTCTTATATACTTGGAAGTTTTCGAATCAAGACAGAAGTTTTATGTAGTACTTTTAAGTATGATTGAGTCAATTGTTGTAAAAGCTTGACTGAACTACATTTCTTATAAAATGACTTTGTTTTCCGTTGTTTTATTTGTCTGTCTTGTAATTTATCTGCATCTTTTACCTATAATGCTTCACTGAAGTTAATGCATTCCCCTTGTGAGTGATATTAATGGAGGTGGGGTGTTTCACTTGGTATCGAAGCTGAAGGTTACCGGATTAGATAAAAGATTTGAAAAAAAAAGAAATTCAAAACGGTTTAAAGGAAGCATTTCCAAAAGAAAAGTTTTGTTTTAAAAGCATACTCCCCAAAGCCATATGCACTAACTTTTGATCCTCTGTTTGAATCCTTATTTCCTTCTTTTCTGAGTCTCCGGGGATCCTGGCTTTCTGGGAGGTAACCTCATCGCGGCATGGTTCCGTAGGCTTGATGAGACTACGACACCTGTCAAAGGGCAAAGAAGTGCCCAACTACCATCTATAGCCGCAGTAGATTCACCTGCGGCTAATTTTCTTTCAAGCTTTGTAGGGTTTTCCGTGCGATGGAGGAAAAGACTTGTCAACATGTTACACAAGGATGGTAAAGATGAGAATGAGGGAGTTTGGCTAAGAAGCACAACCCAAGGATGAGAAACTCATGGATATGGACTTGGTTCACAAAAGAGGTAAAAAGAAAGAGGTGTAAGTAGAAGAACCACAGGACAAGAAGGGAGGAAAGAATAGTAAAACCTTAGACAAGAGGAAGTGTCTTTATTATGGTATAACGGGTCGTATAATTAAGGACAAGGGCAAGAACAAAGGACAAGATTTTCAGGAGGGCAAGTGCGTGCTCTCACCGCCAGCGTACCAGAGAGAGGTAGTAAAGTTTCTGTTGAGAAAGTTTAGTTTTTCTTTTTGATCATCCTGTTAGTACTCTTTTTGATTTTAGTGCTTCACATTCGATTATATCTGCTTCCATAGTTGAGTCTCTGCACCTTAGCACTTGTATAGTAGAAGATCCCATTATTGTCTCAAATCCAGTTGGTAGTTCGGCTCATCAATCTTTGGTTTGTAAGGATTTGAGAATAGCTATATTAAGTATTGACTTTAATTGTAATGCTTATGTTTTTGGTTTCATGGGCTTTGGGTTGATTCTAGGCATGGATTGGTTAGCTAGTAATTGTGAAAGTAGGGTAGTTAGCCTTTTGACTTACCTCGGGAATACCCTCGAGATTTCGTGCGATCCTAAGGGATCAGTTTGGCTTAGCTACCCAAGATCACTTAATGCATCTATCGATGATTTACGATCCGTTAGAGTAGTCCATGAGTACGCAGATGTTTTTGATTAGGTTAGGGGTTTGTCCCCTAAAAATACGAGATAGACTTCCGCATATATCTAGTTGACAATACAAAGCCAGTTGCATTACCTGTACGACACATGACTCCAAGGGAAAGGAAGGGCTCAGTAAACAAGTAAAAGAGTTACTTGAGAAAGGGTTCATAAGGCGAAGAATTTCTGAATGGGGTGCTCCAGTTGTTTTCGCTACAAAGGCGGATGGTTCACTTTGCTTATGCATAGATGATATTTTGGTTTTCTCTAAGAGTGGGGAAGAACATGCTTCGTATCTAAGGGAAATATAGGATACCCTCCAAGCGCATCAGCTTAAGGCTAGGTTCTCTAAATATCATTTTTGGAGAGAAGAAGTAAGGTTTCCAAGACATGTGATATCCAAGGAAGGGATAACAGTAGATCCCGCAAAAGTAGTTGCGGTGCAAGATTAGAAGGTCCCAAGGAATGCAACGGGAGTAAGAAGTTTTCTTGGATTAGCGGGCTGGTATAGGAAATTAATTAAGGGCTTTGTGAAAGTATCAGCCCCACTTACTAGATTGACAAAGAAGAATGTAATTTTTGCTTGGGATTTGATTTGTGATGTTGCTTTCCAACGACTGAAGAGAACCCTGACGACAAACCCAGTCTTGACATTGCCCGAAGGGAACAAGACGTTTACAGTTTATACGGATGCATGCGGGATAGGGTTAGGCGTTATTTTATTGCTAGAAGAGAGGGTAGTTAGTTATGGAAGAAGATAGCTGAAACTACATGAGAAAAACTATCCTACCTACGACTTAGAATTAGCTTTTATAGTGTTCGCTCTTAAGTCATGGCATCATTATCCTTTAAGAGAGAAAGTTTGAACTATATACAGATCATAAGTCCTTTAAATATTTGTTGTCGCAAAAAGATTTGAAATTGAGGCAATAATGATAGATGGAATTTCTTGCCTCATACGACTTTGAGATTGCTTATACCCCTAGCAAGGTTAATGTTGTGGCAGGCACCCTAAGTAGAAAGAGACTAACCTTAAGAGCGGTAAAGTTTGAAGTACACAGCAACCTTTAGCTTTAGACCCTCATTCAAGTTTGTACCTGGTTTGTTAGCGTCGCTAGAAGAGTAGCCTACGCTTTTGGATCGGATAGGTGCGGCGTAACATGAAGACCCTCGGATTTGTGACATGATGGATAAGCTAAGTAGAGGAGAGACCTCTAATCATCTTAGTCTATACACTTGGTATCATGGTTAACATCTGTTTATCTTGGAAAGATAGTTCGACCACATGGGATACCCTCTAGCGTAGTAAGTGATAGAGATCCTATTTTTACTAGTGAGTTTTGGAAATGGAGGTCAAGAAGCTTCGAAATCGTGAAGTCAAGCTAGTTAAAGTACAATGGGGTGACACTGAAGAAGACGCGACTTGGGAGACTGAAGACAAGATAAGCACATCCAACCCTTTTCTTTTTGAGGGTACATCCTTGATCTCTTTTTCCATAAGTTTACGCATGCTTGTATCTATATTTTAAGTATATCTTCCCGATCCTATTCTTGATCCTTAGGTAGAAACCAATGGATGTAAACATCTATTTGAAACATGTTATGATTGATGGTTGCAAGTGGTTGCTCGTGGATGCATATACACACACATTAGGTACTAGATCGGCTCAGTCACTTTCATATTGCATATGCATATATGTATTTAGATATGGATTGAAACTTGATGTGTTATCATATGGATGTTGCATTTGTATGAATGATTGTGCACTCATGTAGAGGTTATAAGGTACGATTAGGAATAATTGCATGCACGATGGACTCATGGCACTGACATAATTCACATTAAGGAGGGCAACTGAATCAGTAGACCACCTCATTTTGCATTAGATAAGGACATATACACACTCTATGCATATGATCATGAAAGCATTAGAAATCTTTTTAAGGACAATGGATGCCTGTGATTGAATGGTTGAGTAGTTGGATGTTGGATGGTAGGATATACATTTTTCTTAACTTGGAGATTTCGGGGACGAAATCCTTTAAGGAGGAGAGAATGTAACACCCCGTATTTTCAACGAATATTAAAATTAAAAAAATTAAGAACTCTTAATTTTTAGAAGAAGAATTAAGTGAAATGGGTTGCGCCATTGCGATCGTCTCGGAATTATGCTTGAGATAGAGTCTGAGTTTGCGTGAATCGGACTCTTTATGAAGAAGTTATGGAGTTCAGAAGATTTCAATTTTAAACAGAAATTAAATTAAAATAATAATTAAAGGCCAAAACTGTTCAAAATTCGAAATTCGGTCAGAGCGAGCTGAGCGGGAAATTTCCCGCTCAGAGGTGTCGAGCCTCCCAGGGGGAGTCGACATAGGTGTCGACCCCCTATAGGGCTGTCGACATAGGTGTCGACCCCCTTGTAGGGGGTCGACCCATTTTTGATCCAGATCCAATGATGTATTTTTACAGCCTAGGGCTGATGTGTCGTTACCTGATTGGCCTGATGACGAATTTTCTTGGACTGGATGGCTTGGATGGATACTAGGTTGATCTAAATGCTCTTAATAATCCTAGACATCTATATATACACTCATAACCCAACTCTACTTCTATTGTTCCAAAGCTATGACGTCGTTATGATGTTCATCTTCAATCTAGCCTAGCCATCGCCATCTTCTCCAAACTAGAAATCAAATTAGAGAGCCTCAAATTAACTTTGAAGATTAATCAACATAAAATTAGAGTCTCCACAACAACAATGATTCAATTATCTTTTCTTAATCCTAGCAATGTAAGTTCATGTTATTTTCAGATTTAAACACCTAATAGTAATCTTGGCATGTAATAAAATGAATCTAAGTCTATGCTTGATGATGAGACAATGTTTTCAGATTTACCCCTATCTTTCTATTGAATCTATGATTTTACATGCCTAAGAAGTTATTATATCGATTCAATCATGCCTATCTTTGTTGAACATCGAATATATAATCCTTTTTGGTTCATGATGTTATTCTTATGCTTGCGATAATGATTGTATCAGCTTATTCAAGAATCTATCTTTGTTGGATCTAAATTTCTTGTATTATGTCTGTTGTTACATGCCTATTTTTATGCCTATTCTTATTTTATGCTCCTTCTCTCTCTTTTCCCCTATTTCCTTTCCTTTTATGAACCTGGGTTACCTTCGAACCTAGGCTGAAATCGCGAAATACGAATGATTGGAGTACGGGGAATATTTGGGTATAGCCTATTTTGGGTTAATATTGGGCATAATGTATTTGGTGAAATAATTGGGGATAATTGTTATTGTTGCAAACTTGGGGTAAATTGAAATATTAAATCTAGATTGGGTGTAAACTGTAAATTGGAATATTAAATCTAGATCGGGCATAACTATTGGTTAGGACGCCAAGCATAATGTAAATTGAGATTTTGGGGCATGACTACTATTGCAAATTTGGGAAGATAAGGTGTAACCTATTTTGAGCAATAACTTGAAATTTAATTTGTGGGGCATAACTTGCAATTGGCTTGGTTGGACATAACTTGAGAATTGGAACATGACTAGTTTTGAAAATTTTGGGATAATTAGTATATAAAATCTAGACTTGGACATGAATGGTAAATATGTAAATTGGCTAAAAGATGAACGTGCTTAACCCAAGGTTAGATTGAGTTGCGGTGTAAGACTGCTCGGAATTGCCCGACACATCCAGCGACCGCAACAACATAGATCTAATGTGAGAGGTTAGCGCATAAAGCCCAAAACCAGAGGTTAGAATGAGTTTGTGGTAGAAGTCTGCCCGAAACCGCCCGGCACATCCAGCAACCGCAAACAACGGTTCTAATGTGAGAGCTTAAGGCATTAATGAATGAATTAATGCTAATGAACAGACATGCTAAGAACGAGCGGGGTTAAGTTAAGGGGAAACACTTAACCAATATAACATGATGAAAGAACAGGGTTAAGTTAATAGGAAACGCTCAACCAAATACAACACGTTAGGTGAGTAGGGCTAAGTTAACCAACCTAACATGATGAACGAGTGGGGATAAGTTAAGGAGGAACACTTAACCAATGTAACATGATGAATGAACAGGGTTAAGTAACATATGAACATGTGACACTTAACCAATACAACATATTAGGTGGGTGGGTTAAGTAAACATGGACAAGAAGACAACTTAACCAATATTACATGAACAAAGTGTGTAGGGTTAAGGCAAGCTTAACCAATAATACACATGGACTTGATAAGGGAAAGGGTTGAGTAAATCTTGGGTAAGTGAGTGATATTAGTATATTTAGGCCCACAAACTTAATCGTTAAATAAACATGCGTGATTCAGTGAGAAGGTTAAGTAACATATGAATAGGAACCACTTAACCAGTACAACATGTTAATTAAGCAAATGGGTGGGGTTAAGTTAAATTGAGAACACTTAACCATTATAACATGTTGATTAGGAAACCCTGGTAACGGGGACCCATTTCAGCTGTAATCCACATAGATGTATCATGGTACCCTGAGCTAGGCAGAGTGGGGCAAGATTACTGGGCTGATTATAAGCGGTCAAAATAGCGGCGGGTGGTCCAGTAGTGTAATTCTGACGGAGTATGGGCGTGCACGTGCTCCGAAGTGGAAAAGCAGGCATTGGGCATCAGTAGTATATACTGTGCATCTTGAATCGTGTCGGGTTGCCATCATGGGAATTGATACACCCCATAATGGGGCCAGCACAGGTATCTACATACAAGCGGGGCCGAATGACACAAGTAATGAATACATACAAGCGAGGCCGAATGACACAAGTAATAAATACATGCGAGTTAGGGAGCCGATCGATAGAGTAGTAAGGGTACATCTAACATATCCATGGCAATTAGGCAGATTGAGGTAGGATCCTCATAATGGATGTACACCTGAAGGCTACCACAATTGCGGGGATTGGGATCATATTATCATCCTATACAGATTACTAGTTGGGACACTAGTTAGGTGGTGCAGATATATAGAAATCAGAATAATATGGTAGTAGCGAAGTAGAGAAAGAGTAGAAGCGCATTCAGTTTATCTTGCCTTATCATATCTTATGCTAATCTTATGTTATCTTGTTATCCCTGTTATCGCGGTATTGTCTTATATTCAGTTTATTCATATCATGTTGCTTTTACCTGTTTACATACTGAAAATCACTGGACTTACCAGGCTTTATGTATGACCCGTTTTCTTTCGTCTTCTTTTCTTACATTTCTCCCCCAGGTAGTCAAGGAGGGAAGAGCTCAGCTTAGTTTGGACCGTTTGAGACGACCCTAACTTCCCCGGTAAGGAAAGCCCGTATTGAATTGAGAACAAGCCACATCGGAACGCAAACAGAAGAACATTTCATTGCTTATTACAACAATTCCATCACAATACAAGAATGTACGGAGTATGAATAAATATTACACATTCGATAAACATCAGAGATTTAAATATATTACTGCAGCGGAAAAGTAATACAATACACAACTAAAAGGAATATACGGATACAGAGCTTTCCGAATATCATTCCAGCTGTAAACCAGGTTCCTGTGAATACAAATCTGCAAAACCAAAACTACTAGTTGCCCGTGTCAAAATAAGGGCACCCAGAGTTTAGGTTAAAACAATAAACTCCAGGTCAGTCATGTGACTGGTGTGAGAACTAAAACAGTTATTAATCTTTATTTTAAAGTTAGGTAAATCATGGGACCACGCCGTATAACACGGAACGGGTTTCCTCCCAAGAATACCAGTGCATAAAACAACAGCGCAATGCTAAATAAAGAAAAATGAAGCTATTATAAGACCCAGGTCCCATCACACAATGCAACGCAAGCCGGAGGATAGGTTTTTTTTCCTTGTAATAGCCAAAGAATGCTTGATACGCTAAAAACAAATCATTTGATACTATTATAAGTGCATAGTTTATAAAACAATTTCAATCATAAGTATCAATCATAGACGGCATGAGTGCCACATCCCACTATGTCGCCGTACTAGGCTCTACAAATAAAACCGCAAAGTCACGTATTGGAAGTTGGATTTCCATCTGTGAACCGAGGAAAAAGATAGTCCTCTACCGATTCGAGACAATCTAGCCCATGTCTCAGGATCAGAGCTCGAGTGACCCTTAGATCTTCAGGGCCGGTCCACCGATGTGGATTAAAATGCCTGAACACTGCGTTTCCCCACCCTTTGGGGCGTAAATGAGCTAAATGACTCCATCGGCTCCACACAGTCACCGATATATCCGAGGCGTCTCGCAACAGCAGCAACTACACAGGTGAAAATAATATAAATGTCAGGGATGGTAGGTCACTGACACCACCCTAGCTAGAAGGAAACGCATGCCCTCCCTGCAGTCCTCTCCCGTTTTTGGTTCACAACCGGGGTGTGAGGCTCGCGAATCAACGTTACACAAAGCTATGCCATACAGGCGGTGCTTTGATCATCAACCACAAGATTTTGCTTTTCAACAGAAGACTTGATCAATTGCCACTTAGGCATGCCACATAGGCAATTCACTCCATGCGATTGATATCCATCAATATATAATCCCTGAGCTCGTACGTCTCAGAGAAGGGCGTTAAGCAAGAGAATAAATTCTCCGCCGCCAAACAGATATATATTTAATAGAAATCAATCACACAGAATAAAATCCAATGTCAGACACACAGTCCATTTAAAAGTTCGTTCGGGGTCTGAACGAAACCGAAGGCACCTTGTACCTCGCATATCCATCGATCTCCAAATACGTCTGGACGATCACCAACTGATTCCCTCCTCTTGGGTGTACAGCCCAATCAAGATCATCAGTAATCACCCAAACGATGTGAAGACCTCCGGTCTTCGACCACCGTCTTCATCCTCGACACCACGTCGAATGAGTTATTCAGAATGGGGTAAACCCGGTCTTTCTGAATAGCTCGCGTATATAATAAATAAGTATTACACAAACACAACATACGCCTCATTCCAATTCAGAATATTCTTTTATTCAAATATTCTTATACTTTGGGAAAGGTTCCCATTAATTTTATCAAAGATAAATTCTTTAAATTTATTCTTTAATCTTCTTTTTGACTATCAATTCAAACTAGTCGGGATTAGCGAACCACACCGAAGTAATCATTTATTTTATTTCCCAATCCCAACCTATTCATCCCATGAAGTAAAACTGGTCATACTTCATATCTAACACCACGGTGTTATCGGTAAATTCAATTACCATTTCACGTTCAAATCTAGTTAAAGATTCAACTATCGTCTGGAGCAAAACTGGTGATACTCCATTCTCGATCATTTCAATCTAATTAAAGATTCATTAAAACTCCACTTAGTTTTAATCTACCCAAAATTCAATATCCTGTCTTTAATTGGGTTAAAGAACCAATGTCATTTAAAACACGGTTCACGATAAACCCAAAATCACATTCATTAATTATCGGGTTAAAGAACAAGTGTTATTTAAAACACCGTTCACGATAAACCCAAAAATCAATTCAAATTCAATTCCAATTAAATACCATTTAATTGGTACACTTCATTAAATCTAAATAAAAGATTTAATATTTTTCTCAACTGGGTTTAAGAACAGTGTTAATGAAGACACCATTCATGACAAACCCAAATCACATTTGATATTAAATACAAGGCTCTGAATAGAAAATATATCGGCTTATATTCAATACCAAATTCTACGACCCACAAATATCGTATTGGAAATAACGATATAAATATATCTTTCAAATTTCGATGACAATATCTGTATAATCACGAAATCCAACATCGAAATATTCCAAAGACAATTTTGATTCAAATCCATTCCAATTCAATTATTGGAAATTCTGGTAATTTTCAAAACCATTTCAAATCCACTTTATTTATTTTAAAAATAAATGGAATTTTAATTCTAGTTCAAAACTAGTTCATTTCGATAAAAATCTATTTTTATCTTTTCAAATATGGAATTTTTCATCCCAATTCTTCACAAATCATTTCTTATGATTTTACACAAATTATTACTATTTTTAATAAATTTATCAAGGTCCGTACAGTCGATTTCCATCAACGGCCATCGAACTGCACTTACAGCGACCTTTTCCAAACTTGATTTGGACATAATTCTAAATCCAACCGTTAGATTTCTAATTTCTTATATTCGTTAGAAATCTCTTTTCGATACGAACCCCACGGTTCCAGTTTTAGGAAAATCAAACGGTCGGATCTCCCGCAACGTCAATTCGAAGTCAATGGTCAAAATTCGCGAACTGCCGCAGCGCGGTGCGTTCTATTCAGGCCATTATATATATAATATATATATAATATATATATTTCGTCGATTTCCATTTAAAACATATTTTATAAATCATTTTAAATTCGTTTTCAAAATGATTTCAACTTCATATTCAATTTCCAATCAAAATTGAATATTCCATATCATCGATATATAAATGATAATATTTTCAAAATGTTATATTTTGAAATCACTTCCTTTTCTATACTCATTACAAAAACGAATATAATCGATATAAATATCGTTCGCGTCAAAATGGCGCATATCTAATCAACACGGCTTTATATATATTTCAATAACTTCGTTATTCTATTCAACAAATGAATATTTTCTTCAACACATGAATATCTATTTTTATTCAACACATGAATATATATTTTATTCAACACATGAATTTTTATTCTATTCAACACATCAATTTTCTTTCTATTCAACACATGAATTTTCTTTCTATTCAACACATGAATATATATTTTATTCAACATATGAATTTTTATTCTATTCAACACATGAATTTTCTTTCTATTCAACACATGAATTTTCTTTCTATTCAACACATAAATTTTCTTTTATAATATTCCTTATTTTCCAAATTGGAATGAGGCCCAATCAATTACCATATAATGTTAATTATATGGTTTCCATACAACACATGTATATAATAGCAACGATAAATAATCAACCATCATCTAGAGTGCATTCTACACTGTATAAGCATCAAATATAAATATTCAACGCTTATAACAGCCTGTCAATCAATCGATCGACATACAGTTAATTATTGGGATTAGTGTATGCCCAATTTCATCCCAACACCCGTGTGGGGTTTCAAACAATCAAACACAGATTTTATTTGTGCAGTTGGGCGATGTGTAAAATTTATCGTCCCAATCAATATCAGTCATATCGGTGTACATAAACAAATCGTTTGATTTGTAAATGAATATTTATTTTATTTCGACACATGAATATATATATTTTATTCAACACATGAATATATATTTTTATTCAACACATGAATTTTTATTTTATTTCAACACATGAAATTATTTTATTTCAACACATGAAATTATTTTATTTTCAACACAAGAATATATACTTTTCACATCACAATACACAGTCAAATTTCACAACACAACAATCACACAAGTCGTCCATGGTCTGTGGACAACGGGTGTCAGGTGCTGCTAAGCACCGTCTACATCCTAGTATATATTTCAACTAGAAAATAAATTAAAAGTGAGGAGTTCTCACCGAGGGTTGCACTCCGCCATTTTTTATATTTTTGAACATCTGAACATCTTGGATTTGTTTCCAGTGGTTCCATCTCAATTTGATTCACGCTGTTTATAGTAAAAATCACATTTTTATTTCACTATATAAATAATAAAAATCAGATTTTTATTTTGCTACATATATAAAAATCGTATTTTTACATTCTCTACCTTATAAAAATTATATTTTTATAATCTCTATTATATAAAAATCATATTTTTATTGTCACTACTATATAAAAATCATATTTTTAATCTTCACATATAATAAAAATCATATTTTTAATTAAATAAAAATCTTAACTTCATGCATATAAAAATCTCATCTTTCTATTTTTTTAAAATCTCACCTTTCTTCATGAAAAAATTACATCTTTCCTACATTAAAGATCCTACCTTTCCTCATATAAAAATTTAACCTTTCTACATGGCATTCATATAAGGATTACTTCTTTATTTCGCTTTCTCATATATAAAAATCGGATTCTTTTCACGAATAAAAGTCAAATCCTTTTCTAATTAAAAATCTAATTTTTATGGTTTTTAAAAAATCTAATTTTTTTATGTGTTATACTTTTTGTTTGTATGCATAAAGAAAATCTTAAAAAAAACAAACAAACAAAGCTTTACTATAAAATAAATAAAAGGGCTCACATTTTTGTTTCACGAGAGTAGGGGATGGAGGCTGAGGGCGCTACCAGTAGGGAGGAGGAGAGGGTACCCAGATAGGACGGCGGTGGTGGTCTAAGGGGTGCTCGGCGGTTTGGGGTCTTCTTTGATGGGAGAAGCGGGTTCGAGAACGGGTGGAGGGAGAGAAGGAGGAGGCGGTGGCGACGGAGGTGGGTGGCGCGGGTTCAGGGCTCCGACGAACTTTTTTTTATTTATATATTTTTCTTTTCTGAAATCGCGATTGAACGAGGAGAGAAGGGGAGAGAGAAGAGGGAAAAAGGGGGAGGTGTTATATTAATATATATATATATTATTATTATTTTATTCCAAAAAGCAATTTTTTATTTCGAACTCGAAATCGAACCCACCGACTGTCGTCCCTAGCTAATTACCCCCATTCCGAACACAATGGGATATGTATCGTAAGCCAGTTCGGCTATTTCAATCAATTTTCGTCAAAATCAAAATATAACTCTATATATTGAATTTGAACGCACATTTCAATTTACTGGGGCCACATACGGACTCTAAAAATTCCAAAAAAATTATTTCTAGCTTTGTATTGGCGATACGGTCCTAACAAAACTAATTTCATCAAATTTGAAGACCATTTGAAAAATGGCCATTTTCCAGTCGATTAAAATCAACTGAAACTGGTCAAACGCGTTTTACTTTGCCACGCTCACATATTGATTCGAAAAATTATGAATTTTGAAACCTAGCAATAACTTGACATCACGGATCCAACAAAAGTGGTTTCATCAAAAACCGAGGTTGTTTGCAAAATTTCCATTTTTAAGGGCCAGAATTCCATATCGACTATTCTGAAATTTCAATTGGGTATAACTTTTTATTCCCGCTATGAAATTTCAATTTTTCGGATTCGTTGGAAAGATATTCTCAAATAGATTCAAATATTTTTAGTTTCGCCAAAATCCGGTTTATTTTGAATCCTGCACACTCATTTGAACTTTGAAATCGAAATTTCAAACTACCACGCCATTTTCAATTCCTTTTATAATTTAAAATAAATATTTATATTCTAACGACGATCTATATAAATATATATGTTCTATTTCTATTCAAATTAAATTTTTCATCGTTATTATTTAAAATAATTCATTTTAAATATTCAAAATTCATCAAAATTGCCAAAATAAATTTTTTAAATTGGCTCAGATTTCCGGGTTATTACACCATTTCTCTTTCTAAGCTTGAAGATTCTTTGATGTATTGCTTGTATCCTCTTATCTTTGGCTATGGCTGTGTTTGCACTTTAATTTGGGGACTTATGCTACTTTGCTATGTTTTATGCTTCTTATATACTTGGAAGTTTTCAAATCAAGGCATGAGTTTTATGTAGTACTTTTAAATATGATTGAGTCAATTGTTGTATAAGTTTAACTGAACTACGTTGCTTATAAAATGACTTTGTTTTCCGCTGTTATATTTGTCTATCTTGTAATTTATCTGCATTTTTACCTATAACGCTTCACTGGAGTTAATGCATTCCCTTTGTGAGTGACATTAATGGAGGTGGGGTGTTTCATATCACTCACTAAGACTTTTGTCTGACTCAAGGTTTTATGTTTCCTTCCTATTACCCTAGATTGTTCATCCGGTTGTGGATGGGCAGACTAGGTGGCAGGTGATAGCTTAGTGCAGATGATGTTGTAGTTCAGAGGCGAGTTGGAGGCTTACGTACCAGTTTTATTACTATCTAGTATTTCTGTTTCCGCTGTTTGAGTTGCTTTATGACTGTTGTAGTGAGGCTTTATGTACAGACTTTGATATTTCTTATGATGCTTGGATAATCTTTCAGGATGTTGTGAAAGATTCAAAAGTTTGTTATATGATGCTTCACTATTATTACCTATTTTATATTTTTCTACTATATTTTATCCTTGCGCCGTGAGTTCTACGACAGGTATCGATTATGTTTACCTACCTATGATGATCGTCCACAGCTGCCTGACACATCTTTCAGCGCATTATTCCTCTTGTTTAGTGCAGGGGTTATGGGCGGTTGTCACATTTTAAAAGTTAACAATGGGGTTAGACTCAAAGCAGGTTTCCAATTTTCCTAGGCTTTCCTAGACACTCCCATACAGTCAATTCTCTCAACTATATATATTCATAATCCATTCTTCTCTTTTTAACCTTTTCCAATTTATAAGGTTTTACTGCTAAACCCACTAACCTGAAATACTAACACAAGGGATTCACCTTTCTTCCATACAAAGTATAGTGTACACTTCCCACCCAGTTTACCTAAGGGTTTAAGATTTCCATATTCATTCCTTTAGTGTACAAAATAGATATCCCATTTCTTACCATATTATGCTCTTTCTATCTAGTGGGTTCCTCGGTGGATCTGAGTATATATATAATAGATATTTATATTTTTAAAAATAAAAATAAGCTCACTCACTATTTATACAGGAATCCTAAACCTAAGCTCTGATACCAGATGTAACAACCCGAATTCTGACATATCGATTTTTTTTCAAAATTCTAATCTATCGAAACTCATGTTGGTTTGTCTGGTATCCTGCAGAAAAGACAGAGAAATAAAATATATCAGAACTCAGAAAACATCTCACAGCGGAATGGATAAAATATAATGTAATCAAATTATAGCCTTACCCAGATAATAATATTGCCTAACTGTAACAACCCGGAAAATCTGGGCCAGTTTAAAATTTTTATTTTGGCAATTTTAGCGAATTTTGATTATTTAAAATGAATTATTTTAAATAATATCGACGAGATATTTATTTAGAATTGAATTCGTCGTATATATTATATACGCGTCGTCGTTAGAATATAAATATTTATATAGAATTATAAATAGAATTGAAAATGGCGCGGTAGTTCGATAATTCGATTTCAAACTTCAATTGAATGTACCGGGTGCAAAATAATCCGGATTTTAGTGAAACCAAAAATAATGGGATCTAATTGATAATATCTTTCCAGCGAATCCGAATAATCAAAATTTCATAGCAGGAATCAAAAGATATGTCCAGTTGAAAATTCTGAATAGTCGCTATGGAATTCAGGCCCTTAAAAATGGACATTTTGCAAACGACCTCGGATTTCGACGAAACCACTTTTGTTGGGTCCGTGATGTAAAGTTATCGCTAGGTTTCAAATTTCATAATTTTTCGAATCAATGTGTGAGCGTGGCAAAGGAAAACGCGTTTGACCAGTTTCAGTTGATTTTAATCGACTGGAAATTGCCATTTTTCAAACGGTTTCAAAATTCGACGAAACTAGTTTTAGGACCGTATCGTCAATACGAGGCTAGAAAAGGTTTTTTTGGAATTTTTCTAGTTAGTATGTGACCCCGGTAATTTGAAATGTATGTTTAAAATTCAGTATAGTGATTTAAATGTAAATTTAACGGAAACTGATTCAAACGATCGAATCAACATGCGATGCATATCCCATTATGTTCGGAATGGGGGTTAAACGCTATGGACGACAGGCAGTGGGCCTCGTTTCGAGGTCATATGTAAAGGTCAACTTTTTGAGGAAAAAATAATAATAAAATAATTAAAAGCTCTTCTCTCTCCTCACCCTCTCCTATACTTTGGCCCCCCCCGATTCATCAAATCAGAAAACAGGAAAGAAAAAAAAAACTGCTCGTTCGAATCGAACGCCGACCCTCCCACCGCCATCGCCCAACCTCCAACCGCCACCAGAGCCTCTCCGCCCCTCTCCTCCTTCTTCTCGCCTCTTTTGTTACTTCCGTTGCTCGTATCCTCTACATATGTAAAAATCGAATTTTTACTATGTTATTCAATATATAAAAATCGAATTTTGACTTCGCTATTCAATATATAACGATATGATTTTTACTTCGACTTTCAATATATAAAAATCTGATTTTTACTTCGACTTTCAATATATAAAAATCTGATTTTTACTTCGACTTTCAATATATAAAAATCTGATTTTTACTTCGACTTTCAATATATAAAAATCTGATTTTTACTTCGACTTTCAATATATAAAAATCTGATTTTTATTTCGACTTTCAATATATAAAAATCTGATTTTTATTTCGACTTTCAATATATAAAAATCTGATTTTTATTATTTAAAAATCTCGTCTTTCCCCTTTTTAAAATCTCAAATCTTTTTCTTTTTAAATCTCAAAATAAAATCAGTTTTTAAATTCTTTTAAAAATCAGTTTTTCCTCCTAATTAAAATCAGAAATTTTCAGAATTAAAAATAAAAATAAAAATACAATAAAAGGCTTACATTGGTCTGCGAGAGGGGGGGGGGGGGAAATGGCCTGGTGCTCGTCGCGGTGGCGGTCAGCAGGGGTGGCGCGGCCGCGGTTTGGGCACGGCGAGGAGGTGCGGTCCTTGACAGGAGGGGGAGGGAGCAGGAGCAGCAGCTCGAACGGCCTGGATCGGTTTAGCGACTGGTTCGGACCGAGCGAAAATCGTTTTCGTCACACTAACCAATATCCAAAGCTATCATATCTCTGCTACAAATCTAACCTTCGAGTATGTTATGAGGAGTGGGTCAGAACACAAGTTTTGGTGATTGAATTTGAACTACACATTTTGGATAATCCTACATATATCGTTCAGTTAATTTTCTTATTTTTTAGGTTACTTTGGTCAACAACACTCAAGGCTTACACACACGTCATACACATCTACTTCCCAGTGGATTAACCTAACACAGTTTATATGTAGCTACCCCCAATATTAGGGTACACCCCATAGTACCCCACTCGCACGGTCTCCGCCGTAACATCATGGAAACATACGCATCCCCTCGTCCTATGCCAGAGCGACGTACGGGTCTCTATATAACAACGCTACGTTCCGCATAGATCTGCCATCGCCATGCTACGTAAGCATATGGACTGCCACCTTCGATCGAATCAGATTCCATCACAGAGTAGTGCCCTAGAGTCTACGATACATCACCCAGAGTGGATATGCATGTATCAAAACTTTTTCACGTATGTATCGTCAATCGTACTTGATGTTGTGACCTTTATGATACACCATTCAGAAGTGGTATGCATGTATCCGCACTTATCTACAGTGCATCGAGTCCCGTAACAGGGCTGTATTAGAAACACAGAACTCAGTCGGGAGCTTTTCAGATATCTGTATACACAGATACTAGGTCTGCATTTTCAGTGGCTATGGTCCCACCCGACCCCTCCCTCAACTAGTGAAAGACTAACAGAATTGAGAGCTAGTGACCTGGCCCTAGAGAAACCAACAAACAACAAATCCAAATTGGCACGTCCCTCACCCATAGCCTTGATAGTAAATGGTCTTTTGGTTCAGCTCTCTATCTTTTCGCATCACACGTCATGTATCATACTGACTATCGATGGTTGGTACCCAACGACTTGCTATCAACAGAAGGTTAGACCCGCCGATAACTCGATAAAAATGGCCGTAACCCAGCCTAGTCACAAGATAACTAGATCGTTGAATCACCTATGCCACCCTACAGCCTTCTGATTGCCCATTATCATGGCAACCAAGGTATACTCAATGGTAGAAACGCGCAGAGCTAACCTCTGCATAGTCCAAATGCTGTCACCGCACAAAGGACTACCAGGAGTACCGTCCACGTCCCAGGAAGCCGCGTGATTCCCCTTCCATTTCTTCGGAGCCACCAGAATATCAGAAGAACAACAGGAAGAACATGCAAAGTAATCAAATGGACGTGCGCTCCCCTCATGTCCCGTGACACCACGATGACCTATCCTATTGGGTTATTCACCTTCAGACGTACAGACTAGTCAAAGTGCTTCAGGTTGATGTGTTATCGAACCCTATTTCTAAACATTTAACTACGCGCTTGCCCTACCTCGTCAAATTTCCAGTTAACTTGGTTATTTCCATGACTTCCTATTCAATTTACCAAGTCCTCTTGCTTATTAATTTCAGATAAAGAACTTAATCCATTTATGTTTATTAGTAAGCCCATAACATGTTATCCTCTAGATTGTAATCCAAGATCTGTAATCTACAATCTATTTATAGTATTCATCGTCTGATTCCATAGTTATAATAACTTGTTCTACTTAATTTGAAATTAAGTATTCATCTCAATTCACCTGTTTTCTGTTTAACATGTCACTTATTATTTATGATTAAATATAACTTATTTCATCTCATATATTCACCTTGTTCTTACTTATTTAATCATAATTCCGTCTTACACTGTCACTACAACTTTTTGTTGTTTACTTATTAACTTAGTTCTCTAAACTAAGGTTTACTAATAAGTTTCCTTTTCATTTATTATAACTTATGTTATAATTTCCACTTTTCCTTAGGTCAAGCCTACCTATTATATAACATTCTCATTAATGTAATTAATTATAATAGGTTATTATCATTCCCCGTTCATTCCACTTCTTTTTATAGCTTTTATTCATTTCCTATTCATTTCCATTAATCACAATAAGTGCCATTTATTTCTATCCTTTTATATACATATATTCATATATATGTTTATGCACTAGACCTCTCACATTAAGCCGACCACTTGTGGATGCTGGATTTGTCGGGCGGTTCTGGGCAGACTTCTACCACAAATTGACTTAACGTCGTGTCTTGGCACCGTTACATGTATATTTACGCACTAGAATCCTCACATTAAATTAACCACTTGTGGTTGCTGGATTTGCTGGCAGTTCTGGGCAGACTTCTACCACAAGTTCAATTTAACCTCGTGTCTTAGTGCAGTTACAGTTTTCTATTTTCTGTAAATTTAGGCATATCCATTCTTTCCAAATTTTACTGTAATTTATTTGTACATATCACAATTTATATCATATTAAGCCCATTATCTGATTATCATGTTGCATGTTCTTCCTCACATGTAATTAACTTCATTTTAAAATAGTATGTAATCATCGAATCATGTAATTATTCCATTCTGATAAATTAACATGTAATTATCCCAAATCTTACAGTCAAGGGTTCAAGTACATAATATGCCACAGATTAACATCTAATTAGAACATGTATGTATACAATAGTAACCGTTTCCACATATTTTAAAAGGTTTATACATTTCAACATGTTTACATTTCAACATATTAACATTTCAACATATTAACATTTTAACCTATTAACATTTTAACCTATTAACATTTCAACATTTCAACATATTAACATTTCAACATATTAACGTTTCAACATATCATATTAACTTTTCAACATATTAACATTTCAACGTATTAATATCTCAACATATTAACATTTCAACATATTAATCATTCTAGCAGATTTACATTGCATATTAACGGGAAATGTCAAACGATAAATATACCATTATCAAAAAGGTATAACTTAAATCCACTCATCTAATTTCTTTCCAATTCGTGAATCAGGTCCAGCTCTAGCATTCCATGGTTCTCCTAACTAGATTTAGAACCTAAATAACCATGGATCCACAATTCTCAACTAAAAGAAAAAGTGAAGAAAGAGGAGAAAATTAAATTGGCCAGATCTAAGAATTTACCTCACTTCGAATAGAATTCAGAACCTTCTTTATTAATATACATCATTTTCCTTCAGATCTTGAATCATAATTTCCTAAACTAATTATTCTATTTTTCTGAAGAGATTTGAGAAAGAAGAAAAATGGCAGAACTTAGGCAGTCTCTCAGAAAATGTGAAATTTAGGCTAGGCTCTACTAGACTATTTATAGGTGTTCAGGTACTTATCATACACGCAGCGCTAAGTCAGCAACGAATTTGGTTAAGAAAATAGTCCGGATTCATCAATAAATCTGCCCGGATCTAGGGTGGGTCGACCTCCCTATGGGTGTGTCGACCCTAGGGTCGACCCCTCAGGTCCTCGAGCGTTTTGGGCAGATGTTTACCGTTTTTAATTTTAAACGTTTGATTAGTATCCCGTTATATTTTCTTTGATCTATTTAAATATTATATTTACATATAATTTCTTATATGTATACAAAACTTCTAATGCCCATTTTACACGTATATATACGCATAACTTTTATTTTGTTTTCAAAATTCAAACGGTGTTATGCCGTTATTTAATTCTTACCATATTTCTTTGATTGCAGCCTTATTTTGAATTTTTCCTTTGTGTGTGTATGTATACACACACACACACATATATATATATTTGCATATATACACACATATAATTTCATATACATGTGTACATATTTTACTTTATTTCCTTGTATGTATAATTTTCCTTATATGTGCATTTATACATATTTTCTCTTTATAAAATGTGTTATTTTAGCCATTCCTTTAAAAATAAAAATATGGCCCCTGTGGGGGATCGAACCTCCGCCACTCTCATGAAAGTAACATACTCTAATCAACTGGGCTGCTTAAGATTTTGTTAACAAGGCTTAGAACAATGGTGGTCATTGTTCTTTTCTTATTCCTCCTTTTCATATTCCTCCTTTTCATATTTGTTATTTCATTTAAACCATTGCATGTAACTTTATCAATTTGCATGCATCTTTTACTTTCATTTTTCTTTTCTTATTTATGCGTAATATTTGTAAATCACTACATGCAACTAATTTCTTCCTTCTTTTAATGCATGTGTTGCATTTTTATTTGCATTAATCTTTCTTCTTTTCAATGCATGTATTTATTACATGCAATCAAACATTACCATTATTTTATTATTCTTTTAAATATTTATGTCTATGCATATATATACACATATGCACTATTTAAATATTTAATTGTCATAAAATGCGGGGTGTTACAGTTTCTTTTATTGTACTCTGATTATGCTCATGCTCATTTATTTGTAGGCACAATATTTACACGCTCCATGCTTGGATGTGTTCGAGTTTCGATTTTTGTCGAAATTTGAGATTAGAAAAGTGTGTGGTGTTACAAGGAGAGAGGTCCTCGCACATCTGGACAATCAACAAGTACGTCCGAATAGCTTCCACTTTAACCCCTTAAAGGTAGCTACCCATATCCAGTGCATCAATCCATTCGATGCGAAGATTCCCGGTCTTGCACCGTCTTCAATCTCTTCAAATTTTAATCGTCGTTCAATTTTTCGAAATGGGTTAAATCCTATCTTTTTGAATAATTCGCGCCAAAACAAATCCGATTTAATCAAATTTATATTTGGACTATTGATCCGCCAATTATGTCTCTTTTAATCGGTTATATTATGTAAAATCTTATACTCAAACCTGGTTAAGTTAGTTGTTTTTCCAAAAATCATTTCATAACCTATATTAAAGGTTAACCCAAGAACTCAATCCAAATTAAGAATTAAAAATTCTTATTTCCAAATCCTTTCTCAAATCGGTTAAATAAGCTTTTATTCAACAATCACCAAATCTCACTTATTACAAACCATCGTGAAAATTGGTTTATATTCATTCCAAATCATTTATAATATTTTATAATGATTTTACGCTATCTTCATATGTATATATAAATATACATATATATATATATGTAAATAATTCATACCCATAATTTCCAATTACAGGTTATTATGGGCCATGGCACTATTTTCATTCGAACTTGAATTAAAAATTTCTCAAAATCTAACTGTTAGATTTTAAATCTCTTATTATCATTTGAAAGATATTTTCAAAACGAACCTAACGGTTTGAATTTCGGTAAAATCTGAAGGTCGGATCTCCTGGTATATTTATTTAAAGTTATATGTCAAAAATGAGAACTACCGTTGCACGACACGTTCTATTTTAGTTTATATTCGACGTGTGTGTATATATATATATATATAATATACGTCCAACCGTTTTGAAACCATTTTATTTATTATATATAATATATATATAATAATTTTCCAAAGTGATATATTAATATTTCAATGCAAAAATCTTTTATTTCTATACTACAACATTATAATAATATTATAATGATTGAAATAATATTATTTTTCCAATTTCGATATTTTTAATCTAAATCTTCCTGTCATTCATTATAAAAATAAACGAGAAACTTTCAAGAAGAAATTTCTTTTAAAGCATCACTTAGATAGCCTAAGCAAACTTCACTTCTGAAAGTTACTATTCATTACAAAATGAAAGCTTTGACAAGCCAAAATCAAATGAAAATTAATTTAAAATCATTTACTACAGTTGCGGATATCCATTGATATTTTATTACCTTTGCGTCCATCCAAAATCAAACTTCGATCTTTCTGCTATTATTATATTTATAAAATACTCCTTGAAAAATCATTTTTCTTAATGGAGACTCAACCAATGAACCAATAATCATTTTTATTGTTCATTTATTCACAATGAATATTATAACATCTAGTCATCCATCACTCTGCATCCAATTCACACACAAAGTGCACTATACCATATAAGCCTCAATTAAATAAATGATGCTTATACAGTTATATCAATTCCACAGATTGACAGTTTACACACTTGAGCTTTGGATCAGTGTTTATCTTCACCACAATACCCGTATGGGGTTTTCAGTACAATCGCAGTAACAGTGACTTATCTACATACTTTGGAGATTATTAAAAATATCATCCCAATAACCGTGTGGGGTTTACGTTGCAATCCATGTAGCTTACATACACACATTGGAGACGTGTGAATTACTGTCATCCGAAGACCCGTGTGGAGTTTTCTATTCAATTAATTAGATTATATACACACCTTGGAGATTTGCAAAAAGATTATCCCAATACCTGTATGGGGTTTACATCAAAATCCATGTAGCTTACATACACACATGAGAAACGTGTAAGCGTATGTCATCTCAAGACCCATACGGGGTTTGCATTATATTCATATATAATTGATAAACAATCGTTAATAAATTATACATCCAAAACCATTTAAGGTCCAACCAATTCCTAATCAACATTGTTTGAAATATCGGTGTCATGTTTTCAAACAACATCGCAAATAATAGATAAAACTAACATTTTTATCACACTATTAAATGTTTAACATAACATAAAATTTGTCTAATCAGTTTCAAACATTCCTAAATATTTTTAGTTAACACTTGTAGTTAATTTAATTTAATTTAATTTAATTTTAATCCCTATCTACCTGAGTTTTGGTTTCTCACCAGAGGTTTCCACTCCACCAAAACAACACCAAACGTTGTTTCGAAGGACCACGGACACGCGCACTGGACGTTGACACTTGTCGGGTTCCTATGCAATTTTCTAGCAGCTTCTAGGACTCAAACAACTCACAAACACTCACTAACTCATGAACACAAGTAGATCCGGAGGATTAAAGCAAAACAGAGGAGGAAATAGGGTTGTAAGGGGCACAACTTGCGCTGTAAGACCCACGGAGGCTTCTACAGGGGATGACATAGCGAGGGACCCCCGAGGTAAGGTGTGGAAGTGGTTGGAGTTATGGGGGTTTAAATTGCAAAAAGTGATGAAAAGATGTGATTTAGGGTTTATAAGATGGGCCCATGATAGATGGTGGGTGGCTGGCGACGGCGACATGGGGATCTGGGGAGGCGGGTGGTCAGGAGGTAGTGGTCAGCACGTGGGGCGGTAGCGTTAGGAAGAGGGAGAAGTCATTAAAGGAGATGGAAGAAAATGGAGGAGTAAAACGAAAATGGAGAAGGAAGAAAGAAGAAGAAAAGAGGAGGGAGTTTTGTGAAATTTTCCAAGGCCTCACGAGGATCACTGAGGTGGTGCGACGTGGGGAGTTGCAACAAAAACACTTGACGCCGTTAATCGTTGCCACTTTAATTCAAGCTTTTTGAATCAACGAACACAAAAGTGAGCTGGTTTGGCTTCACACTTTTTGATCGCATGACCACATATTAATCCAGTTTATCACGAAAATTTGGATTCTTATTTTTAACTTAATTCCAAATCCAATGGAACAGGTTTTGTCGAATTCCGAGTTAGTTTAACCTTCCATTTTATTTTTCAATTGTGTTTCAGTTTAATTTTAACGTGTCATTTTAGCGTGTGTTTAACTCTCGCACGCACACATGCTTGCTCCAAAAATTATGAAATTTGGAACCCGACGATTTCTCAATTCTATAGATCCAATAAAATTAGTTTCGTCGAAATTCGAGGTCATCTCAACAATGTCCTTTTGTAAACGGACGGAATCAACATTATTTCATCGAAAAATTCAATTGTATTTTCTTACATAATTAAATTAAAAATAATTTTTAATTGATTCCAAAATTCAGGGTTGTTACAGTCTCCCCAATTTAAAGAACTTTCATCCCCGAAAAGGTAGATAAAGTAAAATTGGAATAGAAATGATAGCTGTAAACATATGTTTACCTCTCTCAGATGAGCTATTCAAAGATATCAACTCTTCACCTGGGAAAAGCCCGTTTAATGCTATCGTCTATCTCCCAACTACAGTCTCTAGGGTCTCCGCTCCGCTATACTTTGACCAAGTTTAATTTCTTATTTCTTAATACTCTGGTCTCTCTTCCAATTATCTTCATCGACTCTTTATGCACAACTAAACTTGGATTAATTTCCAAATCCTCTTGCGATGTTTCCATAACAATCAAGTCTGGATCATGCACATGTATCCGGAGATGAGAAAGGCGAAATACATCATGCACTTCGGGTAAACCAATTAAGCAACCGAACACTATAAGCTAGAGTTCCAATCCTTTGTAATATCGGGAATGGACCAATGTACTTAGGTGCTAACTTTCCCGTCTTTCCAAATCTAAACACTCCCCTTAACGGAGAAAGTTTCAAATATACTAAGTCGCCAACAACAAATGCTTAATCTTTTCTTCTAGAATCTGCATAACTTTTATGTTGGATCCGTGCTGCATTCAGTCCTTTCTTAATAAAGTCTACTTTATTTGCAGCTTCCCGAATCATATCTGGACCCAAACTAGTCGATTATCAGGCTCTATCCAACATGCAGTAGGTCTACATGGTCTACCATACAATGCCTCAAATGGTGACATCTTCAAACTTGCTTGGAAGCTATTATTATACGAGAACTCCACCAGATTTAAATGATCTTCCCATGATCCTCCGAAATCAAGAATACATGCTTGCAAAAAATCCTCAAAAATACGATTCACTCTTTCAGTCAGACCATCTGTCTGGGATGGTAAGAAGTGCTAAGATTTAACTTTGTTCCTAACTCAGACTGAAATACCTCCTAAAATTTACTGGAGAAAATCGGATCGCGATCACTGGCTATGCGGTTAGGCACTCCATACAGTCTAACATCTTTTTTAACATATAATTGAGCAAGGCTCTGAGCTATTCTATTCGCTTTTACTAGAAGAAAATGGGCACTCTTCGTTAAATGATCTACAATAACCCACAAACCTTCATTACCCTTCTTAGTTCTAGGTAGACCGTCAATCAAATCCATTAGTATTTGGTCCCACTTCCATTCTGGAATCTCTAACGGTTGCAACAACCCAGCGACCTTCTGCTGATCACTCTTAACTTGTTGGCAAGTTGAAAACCTACTAACACATATCGAGATTTCTCTTTTCATCCACTTCCACCAAAATGTACATTTTAAATCTCGATACATTTTACTCACCCCTAGATGGATACTAAGCTTAGACTTGTGACATTCATCCAGTACCTCTCTTTTGAGCTCAGGAATATTTGGAATACAAATTCATCCTTTCAATCTCAGAACCCCTTTATTATCAATTTGAAAATCTGAGACCTCCCCATCTTGAATTCTTTCGCTAATATTATGAATAAACTCATCGTGCTTCTGTAGAATAGAAATCTTCTTGATTAATGAGGGCGTAATAATTAGATTAGCAACGATTGCATTCTTTCTACTGAGTGCATCTACTACAACATTAGCTTTTCCTGAAGTATATAAAATATCAAGACTATAAGTTGTAAAAACTCTAAACAACGCTGTTGTCTCATGTTCAAATCTTTTTGGGTGAACATATACTTTATAGATTTATGGTCTGTATATAACTCGAACTTCTCACCCAATAGGTAATGCCTCCAAACCTTTAAGAAGAATACCTTGGCCAATAGCTCCAAATCATGAGTAGCATATCTTTTCTCATGTGGCTTCAGTTGTCAACTAGCATAAGCAATTACTTTTCCTCTTTGCATTAACACTGCGCCTACTCCTTTACCTGATGCATCTGCATAGATGGTTAAATCTTGATTACCATCTATAATTGTCAATACTCGCGCCATAGTTAATCTTTCTTTCAGTTGCCGAAAAGCTTCTTCACATTCTGACGTCCAATTAAACTTGGCATGCTTCTTTGTATGCTTCATCAAAGGATTAGATAACTTCGAAAAATCTTTAATGAATTTCCGTTAATAACTTGCCAATCCAAGGAAACTTCTAACTTCAGTAGGTGTCGATGGCTGCTTCCAAAACATTAGACCTTCCCCTACCGACAGAAGTTGTTGGGGGTATCTGCTACATTATAAACGTTAGCTATCATGACATTCTTCAACAGTGGAAACTTTGGCTTTATATGCCCTTTCTGATGGCAATTGTAGCATTCTACCTCTTGCGATGGCCTCCTCGATCTCATGGGAGATTTACAATCCTTTATCAAATGTCCTGGCTTGTGACAATTGTTGCATGTACCACCTTTCCATCTTTCATCTTTGGGCTTCTCTCCTCCTTGGTTTTCTCAGGATTTTTATTTGAGAATTTTCTTTTCTTACCCAAATAGCCCTTCTCCTTATCCTCCAAAGCATTTTTCTTATCAATGTTTTCATACCTACATGCCATTTCTACCATTCCAACAAATGGAAGCCTTATATGGGCTGCTACTCCGTTTCAATATTTTCTCACTGACCCACTATGAACCTCGTATTTTTCTTTATCGCAATCTGTATCAGTTCGGGACCAAAGCGAGAGAGTTCATTAAACTTGTTCACATATTCATGGATGGTTATGTCCCCTTGCTTGAGATTATAAAATTCAAATTATAGACTCTCAACTTCTTCCGGGGGAACAAAATTTTCTTTGAAAACTCTTTAAATTTGTCCCAAGTAATATCGCCTGCTTGAGTACTCATGATAACAGTTTCCCACCAGATCAGGACTTCGTCCTTAAGCAACCACGATGTTAGAAATCTTTTTCGATTATCAGCTAATTCTAAGCCCTCAAAGATTCTCTCACAAGATCTCATCCATGCCCGTGCTTCAATTACAGACTCCTTACCCAAGAATGGCACTCCTCCTAAATTCTTGTATTTCTTAGCAAGTGAATCTAAATCTGGTTGCTGCTGAGGAGGCAATACTAGGGCATTAACAGCTCTTGGGGTTCGATCTGCAGAGCTTCAGCCTTAACATTTCCCATTCCTCTACCTCTTCTACTTCTGCCGCTCATTTTCTTCTACGTCTACAAGTGGCATGAAAAGAGTTAGGCCAGCGGAAAAGATATCATAAGGAAATATAATAGCATAAAAACACATACACAAGTAAAGATGTGCCTACTACTGAGGTATATACTATACTGCTGTACTCATTCTAGGATATTATTGATCTTCTCTTTAATGAGTTACTCATCCTAGAATACTAATGATCCTATCTCTGATGAGTCGGTTAATATGTTATACTCCAGAACTAAGGTTAACCCTTGGCTCTGATACCACCTATGACAACCCAAACCCCCAACCTCGGGCGGAATGGATAATCGTTGGATTATAATACATTAAACATCTCAGCAGATCACATAACATAGCATAAAATATTACATCATAGAATAATTTACATCATTTTACAACAACGGAAATTAACATCATCAGAGCTAACACAGCATTACAGGATCATACTTAGTACATAACAAGTTCCAGATAGTAAATAATACACAACGGAATCAAAGATAATTAACATAAGAGAGTCTTGAAAGAGTTAAAAAGAAATATAAAAGTTCTGTCTTTAACTTCAAATCCCAAAACGACTGCAGCAGCTTTAGTACACATCCCAAAATAAAGCAAGCTTAAAGACCTGTTCATGAGCTGCCCGTGTAAAAATTATGGGCACCCGAGTTTGCAGGGGAAAACACAAACTATGAGTCAGTCATGGAACTGGTATGAGAAACCCTCCAGTTAACTTTACTTATTTAATATATAGCATATCATGGGACCACGCCGTAAAACATGCAACATGTTTACTCCATACGAATGCAGTGCATTTAAAGGAAAACAAATAGCGCAATGCTTTTTGAAAAATGAAGCCATAAATTGTACCGCAATCGTATTACATCTGATAATGAATTCTGACATCGATTCAAATACAATGAGGGGCACAAACTCATTCATTATTAGAAGTCGGAAATGACTACACAACATGGGTTGGAGAAAATAACAAAATTGAGAGATTCAACTCGCTTCTCACCTCTATGTCACTTGAACTGGTATTTGAATGAAATCTGCGGTGTTCTTTGCCTCCCAAATCAACCTAAATTATTATTGCTAGTTAGAAAATTGATGATGAGCTCTAACCCATTCAGAATTCAAATCATTTCCAGCTTCGCACGCCATGCTTTGGCACTTTCTAGTCTCACTATCGATCTTCTCCTAGGCCATCCTTTTAGCCTCCATTATTAGTCCCGTTTATCCAATGCTAACACTGTCACTTCTAGTCATGCCGATGAATCATCCAAGCTCTACAACGCAACAACCCACACCGAATTCGACCATAGTCTTAGATTAGAAGAAAAGGACGATGCTAGCGAATTTGACAGAAATGACTAACGATAATGGAGGTATAATGTTAAAATCGATGAAATCAGAGGGTGGAGTAAAAGGCATCAAATTTCGAGATTGCTATCATTAGATAAGCGATCCGTTAAATCATCGCCTTATTTTGATGAAAAAGAAGTCATTAAGCTTGGCCATAAAAGTAAAATCCCTTACCAATGAGGTATAAGGATGAGCCTTGACATTGACGAACATATCTCATAGCCGAATCAAATGTCTACGTGCCTACAAAGTTTGAAATAGGAATGTCACTACATCCCTAACCCCGAAACTATGGATGAGTCATGGAACTATCCCAGGATTTGTGTAGCTATCCAAGCACTGGTTGAAACCAAGCAGCCAGATAATCGGTTCATAAAAATATGAATAGACTTGCAAAGAAGACAACCAAGATGATATGCAACATTAAGAAGACGCTCCAAATCAAAACTATCCCTGCATAAATCACAAGACATAGTAACTAGTGTACAACTAAGGATTGACTATAAGCATTGCATGCATTAAAAATCAACCCAACCTATTCCATGGAGAGATAAAAAAATAAATTTTTCTCGAGCATGGCATAATGGGCCAGCGAATGCAGATAAGTTCAAAATCTATGCTTCGGACTTTAAAATCGAAAGAAAATATAGTAAAACCCCTGCATGGATGATGGAAACTAAGGAACCGCGAAAGGTTAAGCCAGAGCAAACCAATGTAAACTGAAAGGCATAAAGCATTGGGTTGCTCCAACCCTAATAAGGACTGAAGGGCATACTCGGTCTATGGCAAATGAATAAGCCATACAACATACAGAGAAAATGTTACAGTTCACTATCGATAGAATGCGTATAAACAATGTCCTACAAGGCGTAGTGAAGAGAACTGATCCTTAAGCTCAAGAAGAGAAAATGACTTTCCTTAAAAGCTCCTTAAAATGCAAGACTTGACATTGAACCATTAGATATTCTCTTGATCCCGCTCGGCAGGAACTCCTAACATGTGATCTAGTAGTCAACCTAAAGCATATTAAATAGATCAAAATCAAAGTTGAATTATTGTCACGACCGAGAAAGATCCAAGTCAAGAAGTTCAAACAAGTGGTTAGAAAGTAAATGTCAACTTCTTGATAACAAGTTAATATGAATAGCTTAGTTTACCAAGCGAACAACTTAAAGATGATTCATTCTAGCGCACACCATGTTCATAACAAAATATACTATGTGGGGAAAATGTAAACAGGGGTTTTGAACCCGAAAAGGATATTTACGAGGAATAGAGACAAAACCTTCCTGGAATAAGCTTGAACTCGGTAAGCTAGATCAAAATGGTGATTGATAGCTTCACGAGAAGTTTTAAAGAAATTTCAACTAAATCCATGGACCGATACCGGCCCATACCCTATGGACTGGTACCGAGCCATAGAGGAGATGAGTATCAGTTTGTCTTTTGGGCTGTGGTGACTCCAAGCATTCAACAAGCCTTTGGAAAATTTACAAGTCAACCAGACCAGCAATGCGAAGATTACTTGATGGACTGACAGGAAAAGCACGCACGATAATACAACGGATCACCAAAATTAGTCAAACAAAGCCTGATCCATACCAAACTCAGCAAGAGGGCTCATATGGACTTAGGAAAGAATGTTATGAATTTTGCATCTCAAAATTGCCAAAGTCCATAGACCGACACCGGTCCATCGGCCAAGGACCGGTACTGGTCCATGATTTTAAGTCACATAGCAGTGAAACTCTGGGCATGGCTTCTCTATGTTATGCTTGAAAATTTTGTAATTGGGCTTGGCCCAATACCCCTTGGAACTCTATGAATACTCCACCTATTGCTACAAGGAGAGTGATACAATCTTTACCATGCCAAAGCTCTGCCAAAGTATATCTTCATCTCTAGTAGCAATGACTCACCTCCAACAGCAATGCCTGCTCCGAAGGTAACAAACTTCAGTCACCTTAGTTGGTTATCGTGATTCTTCGATAACCAATAGTACTTGGGATTTCATATTAATCTCTATTACGGAGAATATTATAATTATCTGTAATTCATTATATATGGCATGGCAAGGATAATAATAAAAGATATTCAAAGTGGTTGTAGGCCTTGTCAATGGCTAAACCACTATAAAAATTGTCTCTCTCTCTCTCTTTAGTTTCTGTTTCTTACCTTTTCCATTTATTTTTATATGTTTTATACTGTTTCCCCGTAAAGAGGTGGTGCTTTCGCTAAAATCTAGTGTTAGTGCCGTTTTTGGCGTTAACATTGGCATTTATTAAATATCTATAATAAGAAAAGTTGTATGTTATTTTATTGCTTATATGTCTGGCTTTATTTTTAACGTAAGATTAAAATTAAACTCCAGTAGAGTTAACTAAGTTGTATCAGATAATAAAATAGTATCAAGATCCTCAGTTATAGCCTCTGCCTTCCTTTGGCTAGTGGCTTTGCAGTGTCATATTTATCATATCAAGCTCCTTAGTTATGCTTTCATGTCATTTTACAACTGGGTTGTCCTTGCTGTTTTTCGGTGAGATGATGTTAGTTGCATTCCTCTAGTTCTTATGCTGATGGAATCCTGTACAATGGCTACTATTTTAGGGCGTGATGTTCTCATTGGCCCCTATGTTGTCTTGTGGCGTACCTTCTGGGTTGCGTTTGGTATTGGGCTGAATTGACGTTACTTGAAGATGTGATGTGTCTTGTGCATACCATGCCACCTTGCTTTTATGCTGATGTAACATGTCGTGTTGTAGGCTTGTGTTTTATGAAATGTAGTTGTACCTATTACAGCCCATAATCTATTATTTGGTCTGCTTTTTGTATGCCTTAGTTAAGTAATTTGCCTCCCTGTGTGGAGGAAGTAATTTGTAGTCTAGAAAAAGTGTCTAGCTCCTATACCGTAACCTTGATAGAATGACGGTCCACCTTAAAAACCGAAAGTGTAGTAGGTTGGTAACCACCAACCTCCGGTATTACTTGTATTTATTATTGGTTATAATAAAAGTGTTTGCGGTCACTTTAAAAACCGGTCGACTATGCACAAAAAAAAAAGTATCCAAGAAAATATTCAAATGAAACAAATTTGGATAAAATATATGAAACATAATTATGTTGGAAATCAAGTTAACGTTGGAGGTAAGCATCAATGACATCATCAAAGTTATATAAAAATAACTATTAATGTAATGGCTCGATTGATCTGAAGAACATTTAGTAATGAGATTTCCTTCTCCAATAATTAATTTGATTAAATTGAAATCCAAAAGATTTGTATATTAAAATAGTTAATTGACAAAATATTCTGCTGGAAGCAGTCAACAAATAGATAAACAAATAATCAATGAGAGAAAAAGAATTGATGTTTTATGCTTATTTAAATCTCTAGAAGAGATTTTTCTTATTTTTCTAAAGCTGAGAAAAACTTTCAATAAATTTAAAATCTCCAGAAGAGATAAAAGGATTTATTTACATGATTATTTTCTATTTGCACTATTATTACACATTGCTAACAAGAATTAGTAAAAATGATGAATTAGTTTGCTTTTATTTATTTATTCTACTAAGTAGTAAATATAATGGAAGATTAGTTTATTTTCGTGCATTTGGTTTGATTACAGTAAACAAATATAATGATATGCTTAATATTTATTTTGTTGTCATCCAAATCAGCGAAAAATCATTTAAAAATATTGTTTATATTTTCTATCCTTTGAATCAAGATGATAGGTGAAACCTTAGGTGAATTAATTGAGATTTTTATGCATTCTTATGCAAAAAAAGGAACATTGTCTTTTGCTCTTATAGTAAAAAGTTTTCCTAGATTCAAATTTGCACTGGGATTGGATCTTCTCAGATGTGTATTCTTTGTTACCTTGATTTTCTTAACTTGTGCATTTTTCTTTAAAATCTTGAAACATTCTATTTCAGAAATACTATTTTGTTATGCTTAATATTTTTTTCATAGGATTTTTTTTTAATACCCATATGTTATGATATTTTTCTGTTAAAATCTCTAGAAAAGATTTTTTACAAATTTGGTAATTTTATTAAACCAAATAAATGCATAGAAATTTGAATATAATGGATTCATTTTAGTTTAGTTTAGATTTGATTCAAAAAGTTAGAGATCAATGTGATGTATATCATATATTTCATTATAACTGTATCAAGGGCATTGTTATTGACACTCCAAATATTGTTAGGGGGAGGCCAATTTTTTATTTTTAAAAAAATTGTTAAGGGGAATACCAAGGAGGTAAGTAGCCCCTTAACAAATAAATGTACTTTTACATTATTATCCATTTAGGCTTAATTTGGGTTTTTGTGATTTAGGAAACTTATGATTTTACGATTGACTAATTCTATTTATACACCAAAAATTGCTAAACATATACCAAAAATTATAATAAACTAATGTACACCATATATTACTTTACATACACCATTTCTTTTACTAAAATATCCATGTTCTCATCTTCTTTTTCTTTCCTTTTTCAAACTTAAAACACAATTACCAAAAATTAGAAACTCTTTGCATCAAATTGAGTAAAATTTTACAAAATGAAATATATTTCTTCTACTAATATTGCAACTTTTATTAACTTTATGTAAAAAAATCAATTTCAACAAAATTACTGTAATTTTACAAAATAAATCAACACTTCTAAATTAGACCATTATTTATGAATGTTTTCTTAATTGAAATTTTAGATTTCATGATTAAATAATTTATTAACATATCTATTTTGTATCAAATTTCAATACATTTAAGAATAATTTGACTTTTTTTATGCAGAAGTATTAAAAAAGCAACTATGAGAAAAGGGTAATTTAGTAATAAAATTTTATAGAAAAAATAATGGTGTAATTTAGTAATAAAATTTTATAGAAAAAATAATGGTGTATGTTAAGGAATTTTCGGTGTATAAATAGAATTTGCCTTTATGGTGAGTAATTTTTAGAAGTAAGGGTAAAAACGTAAAAAGTAAAAAAAATAGTCACCTACATTGATCCCTCCCTTAACAATTTAAAAAAAGTGGAGTGTCCTTAAAATTTGGTCTCCTCTTAACAGAAAATGGAGTGTCAGTAACAATGCCCTGTATCAAACCTTTTGAATATGAAACAAATCAAATTACATATAAAATATATTATTTTATGTTCAAGTGTCTAGTTATTTCATAAAGGTTATATTTTCTAATTATTATGTCATAAGCAATATTATATTCTTAATCATTTCTTGAAAAAAATATCCTTAGATATTTACTTCAAGAGATAGTTTATATGTCATGTTATACTTTCCATGAAAGCAATAAAAAATGGCTTGAAGAGATTTGTATGTGCAATAAATATAATTGCATTTTTTCATAAAATTCCTAGTGTACAGAAGCTACTCTTATTTTTTTTAATATATCTTATTTATTTATTATTTCACTCTCTAGAAAAAATGTGTAGAAATGTCTGCATGCAGTTATAAATTATTACCTGATAAAGTTATCATAATTAATGTTCAAAAATAATATTTGAGGTATAATGAAGAAATAAAATTTAACAAATTGAAGTTTTTTATACATTTTATTTAAATTAGAAGTTCAATGCAGTTCCAGACAAAATGTTTTGAACATTATCATGCAGTCTTAAGGGATTAACATTGACGTTGATTTATAAAGAAATTAATATTTGAATCCTTGTATAGTTTGGTCTAAAAATCATCGACTAAAACAAGAAATTATATGAAAATTTAAAATATATTTGTAATACATGGATGCACGTATATACTATATATGTAAATATTCAACTAACGACCTGAAGTTTGTTATGAGCTCATCTTATAGATTTTTCATAGATATTATTTAGTAATTAAAAAAGTTGATCGACATAAATATTGAATGACCTGAAGTTATGTTTGTATTCAATTGATATATATATTTAGAAATTTCCTCTAAGTTACTAGATTAATCAAGTGAATAAATAATATAATATGAATTCATCTTATCAACTAATAAAAGTATTATCCTCCTATAATTGAAATACATATATTGTACTGCTAGTAATAATGTGATCTATATATTGTACCCATATATTACGTCGCCAAATATATATTTACAACTAAAATCGAAAAATCACGTATTGGAAATTGGGTTTCCATCTATGAACCGAGGCAAGTGATCATCCTCACCGCTTCGAGACACACTAGTAAGTGCCTCTGGACTACACATTCTGAGCAACCCTTGGATCTTCATAGCCGGTCATCCGTCGATGATTAGTTATACCATAAACTATATGTTAGCCGGTTCTATCAAACCTCTAGGTTAGTATATCGACCACATCATTCATCGATCCCATAGTGAAAGATATATCAATCGATCCCGTAGTAACCGATATATCCGAGGTACCTCATCTCCCATCAAGTAATAATAGTATGCAACTTCCACATGAGTAAACAGTCTTGGCTCCATACCATGATGTTACTCGTAGTTAGAACTAACATATGTCCATTTCCATGCTGTCACTATCCCATTTTTAGTTAACACCTGGGTGGGAGGCTCGTGAATTAACGTTAAGCTATGCTATTTAAATTCGTGATTTGATCATCAACCACAAGGCTCTTCTTTTAAACAAAAGCCTTGATCATTTGCATCTCATCATTCCATACAGGAAATTCACGCCATGCGACTAATGTCTATCGATATATAACCTCTGAGCTCGTATGTCTCAGAGAAGGCTGTTAAGAAAGAGAATAAATTCTCCGCCACCAAATAGATATATATTTAATAGAGATCAATCAACATAGAATAAAATTCAATGTCAGACACACATCCATTTACAAGTCCATTCTGGATCTGAACGAAACCGGAGGCACCTTATTCCTCGTCCCATATGTCCAATACAGGAGAGAGGTCCTTGCATATCCGGTCGATCTCGAAGTACGTCTGGACGATCACCACTTATTACCTTGTCTTGGGTGTACGGCCCAATCAAGACTTCAATAATCATCCAAACGATGTGAAGAACTTCGGTCTTCAACCATCGTCTTTATCGTCGAATCAGTTACTCAGAATGGGTATAAACCCGGCCTTTCTAAATAACTCGCGTATTTTATAAACAATTGCTACAAAAAAACAACATATGCCTCATTCCAATTCTGAATATTCTTTTATTTAAATATTCATATCATTTGGAAAAGGTTCCCATTAATTTTATCAAAGATAAATTCTATAAAATTTATTCTTTAATCTTCCTTTAGATATCAATTCAAACCAAATTAAGGTTTATCCAAACTAGTTGGGATTAGCGCACATTACCGAAGTAATCATTTGTTTAATTTCCCAATCCCAACCTATTCATTGCATGGAGCAAAACTGGTAATACTCCATATCTAACACCATAGTGTTATTGGTAAATTTAATTACCATTTCATGTTCAAACCTAATTAAAGATTTAACTATCGCTTGGAGCAAAACTGGTGATACTCCATTCTCGATCATTTCCCAAATTTGATAATTTAAATTATCAATTCACATTTCAATCTAATTAAAGATTCATTTAAACTCCAATTAGTTTTAATCTTCCAAAAATCAATATTAATGATTATTTAACTTTAGGAAATCAAACATGCCACATCGACAATCTACACCGTACCATTGATTTCTGCCGATGTATAACCTCAAAGCTCGTACGTCTTAGAGAAGGATGTTAAGCAAGAGAATAAATTCTCCACCACCAAACATATATATATATATATATATATATTGCAGAGACCATCCATATAGTTCAAAATACAATGTTATACATGTAATCCTGTCTTTAACTGGGTTAAAGAACCAATGTCATATAAAACACAGTTCACGATAAACCCAAAATCGCATCCCATTAAATATGGATTCTTCACGGAAAACAAATCAATATATAATCGATATCAGTATCCGTATCCGACTAATAATATAAATGGAATAACGACAAAGCCTTTTAAATTCCATATATATTAACAGTCTTCCTCCACGGAAGCTCACTTCGATTATTATCAAATCGAATTCCATTCAATTCCAATTTAATATATTAAATTGGAAAACTTTACTTTGGAAAATTCCCGTTAAATCTTAGAATAAAGATTTATAAATTCCAAATCTTAACTTCACCGTTAATCAGGTAAAGAACAAGTGTTATTGAAAACACCATTCACGATAAACCCAAAAATCCAATTCTTTTATTCAATTCCAATTAAGTATTAATTAATTGGAAAACTTCACTAAATCTTAATTAAAAGATTTATTCTTATCTCAACTGGGTTTAAGAACAACGTTAATAAAGACACCATTCACGACAACCCCAAAATCCCATTTGATATTAAATACAAGGCTTTGAATAGAAATTATATCGTCTTATATCCAATATCAAATTCTAAACCAAAAAATATCGTATTGGAAATAACGATATAAATATCTTTCGAATTTCCATACTGTGAAAACCCGTAACTTCCCCGGTGAGGAAAACGCGGATAGTTCGAAAACAAGCCACAACAGAACGCATATAAAAGAACATTTCATTGTATATTACAACAATGCATCAGATTACAAGAATATACAGAGTATAAATGAATATATATTACACAGAAATATCAGAGATTTAAATTACATTTAAATACATCGCAGCGGAAAATAATACATTACACAACTAGAAGAGATATATGGATACAAAGCTTTTCGGATATCATTCCAGCTGTAAACCAGGATCCTGTGAATATAAATCTGCAAAACCAAAACTACTAGCTGCCCGTGTCAAAATAGGGGCACCCAGAGTTTAGGTTAAAACAATAAACTCCAGGTCAGTCATGGGACTGGTGTGAGAACTAAAACAGTTAATCTTTATTTTTAAAGTTAGGTAAATCAAGGGACCACGCCGTATAACACGGAACGGGTTTCCTCCCAAGAATACCAGTGCATAAAACAAACAGCGCAATGCTAAATAAAGAAAAATGAAGCTGTTATAAGACCCATGTCCTATCACACAATGCAACGCAAGCCGGGGGATAGGGTTTTCCCTTATAACAGCCAAAGAATGCTTGATACGTTTAAAAAAAATCATTTGATACTATTATCAGTGTATAGTGTATAAACAACTTCAAATCATAAGTATCAATCATAGGCGGCATGGGTACCATATATCATGTCGCCATACTAGTTCTACAATTAAAACCGCAAATGTCACGTATTTGGAAATTGGGTTTCCATCTATGAACCGAGGCAAAAGATAGTCCTCAACCGATTCGAGACGCTCTAGCCCGCCCCTCAGGAACAACCGCAACTGCCCCTTGGATCGTCAGGGCCGGTCCACCGATGTGGATTATAATGCCTGAACACTACGTTTCTCCGCCCTTTGGGGCGTAAATGAGCCAACGAATGACTCCATCGGACCCGGGTCGTCCGATCAAACCGAGGCGCCTCGCAACAGCAACAACCACATAGGTGAAAATAATATAAATGTCAGGGCTAGTAGGTCACTGACACCACCCTAGCTAGAAAGAAAACGCATGTCCCCCCTGAGGTCCGTCTCCCGTTTTTGGTTCACCACCGGGGTGTGAGGCTCACGAATTCACGTTACACAAAGCTGTGCCACACGGGCTATGCTTTGATCATCACCACTAGACTTTGCTTTTCAACAGAAGCCTTGATCATTTGCGTCTTAGCATGCCACACAGGCAAACCACTCTATGCAACCGATATCAGTCACACAGAATGAAATCCAATGTCAGACACACAGTCCATTTACAAGTCCGTTCTGGGTCTGAACGAAACCGGAGGCACCTAGTACCCCGCATATCCATCGATCTCCAAGTACGTCTGGACGATCACCAACTGTTTCCATCTTCTTGGGTGTACATCCCAATCAAGATCATCAGTAATCACCCAAACGACGTGAAGAATTCCGGTCTTCGACCACCGTCTTCATCTTCGACTTATCGTCGTATCAGTTATTCAGAATGGGATAAACCCGGTCTTTCCGAATAACTCGCGTATATTTTAAATAAGTGTTAAATAAACACAACATACGCCTCATTCCAATTCATCAGTCACTAACCGTTAATTAATCAAGAGAATAATTCCCCAAATATTAACCCCGAAGGCCGAAACCAACATCAGATCAATATCCAGAAAACATTCTGCTTAGCTAACCGACAGTTAGTTTCTAAATTTCACATTCATGGGAAAGGTTCCCATTAATTTCATCAAAGATAAATCATTAAAATTTATTCTTTAATCTACTTTTGAATATCAATTCAAACCAGTCGGGATTAACGAACTTTACCGAAGTAATTATTTGTTTTAATTTCCCAATCCCAACCTATTCATCCCATGAAGTAAAACTAGTAATACTTCATATCTAACACCACGGTGTTATCGGTAAATTCAATTACCATTTCACGTTCAAATCTAATTAAAGATTTAACTATCGCCTGGAGCAAAACTGGTGATACTCCATTCTCGATTATTTCAATCTAATTAAAGATTCATTAAAACTCCACTTAGTTTTAATCGTTAACTGGGTTAAAGAATCAGTGTCATTTAAAACACGGTTCACGATAAACCCAAAACCACATTCCATTAATTATCGGATTAAAGAACGAGTGTTATTTAAAACACTGTCCACGATAAATCCAAAAATCAATATCAATTCTATTCCAATTAAATATTATTTAATTGGTACATTTCATTAAATCTAAGTAAAAAGATTTAATCTTTTCTCAACTGGGTTCAAGAACAGTGTTAATGAAGACACCATTCACGACAAACCCAAATCACATTTGATATTATATACAAGGCTCTAAATAGAAAATATCCCGGCTTATATTAAATATCAAATTCTACGACCAACAAATATCGTATTGGGAATAACGATATATATATCTATATCTTTCAAATTTCCATAACAACATCTGTATAATCACGAAATCCAACATCGAAATATTCCGAAAACAATTTCGATTCAAATCCATTCCAATGCAATCATTGGAAATTCTGGTTATTTTCAAAACCATTTCAAATTCAATTTATTTATTTAAAAATAAATAGAATTATAATTCTAGTTCAAAACTAGTTCATTTCGATAAAAATCTATTTTTATCTTTTCAAATATGGAGTTTTTCATCCCAATTCTTTCTAAATCATTTCTTATGATTTTACACAAATTATTACTATTTTTAATAATTTTATCAAGGCCCGTACAGTCGATTTCCATCAATGGCCATCGAACTGCACTTACAGCGACTTTTTCCAAATTTGATTTGGACATAATTCCAAATCCAACCGTTAGATGTCTAATTTCCCATATTCGTTAGAAAGCTCTTTTCGATACGAACCCAACGGTTCCGGTTTTAGGAGAATCTGATGGTCGGATCTCCCGTAATGTCCGTTTGAAATAAATGGTCGAAATTCACGAACTGCCGCGGCGCGTTCTATTCAGGCCATTATATTATATATATAATATATATTTTGTCGATTTCTATTTAAAACGAATTATATAAATAGTTTTAAATTCGTTTCAAAAACAATTTCGACTTCCATTTCAAATTCAAATCAAAATTGAATTTTCTATTATAAATCCTTTTTACTTTCATTTCTATTTGATTTCAATTCAAATCGATTTTTAATTCGATTCGAATTCATTTCGTTTTCTATTCAATTTAAATTCAATTCGTTTTCTATTCAATTTAAATTCAATTCGTTTTCTATTCAATTCGAAATCAATTGGTTTTCTATTCAATTCGAATTCAAATCATTTTCTATTCAATTCGAATTCAAATTCGTTTTCTATTCAATTCGAATTCAAATCGTTTTCTATTCAATTCGAATTCAAATTCGTTTTCTATTCAGTTCGAATTCAAATTCGTTTTCTATTCAATTTAAATTCAATTCGAAATCGTTTCATATTCAATTCATTTCGAAATCGTTTCATATTCAATTCATTTCGAAATCGTTTCATATTCAATTCATTTCGAAATCGTTTCATATTCAATTCATTTCGAAATCGTTTCATATTCAATTCATTTCGAAATCGTTTCATATTCAATTCATTTCGAAATCGTTTCATATTCAATTCATTTCGCAATTCAAAATATTCGATTACGAAATCACTTTTCAATATTCATTTTAAAATGAGTAAAATCGATATAAATATCGGTCACGTCAAAATGGCGTCAATCTAATCAACACGGCTTCATGTATTTCTATTTTCTAATATTCTATTTCAAATATTTCTTTTTCAAATATTTCTATTTCAAATATTTCTATTTTCTAATATTCTATTTCCAATATTTCCTATTATCAAAATATTTGTTATTATCAAAATATTTCGTTCAACACATGACTAATCTCAACGGATGAGTACAGTCAACACATGAACCTTTATTTTATATTGATAAAGATGTAAATTTTATTATTAAAATATTCCGTTCAACACATGACTAATCTCAACGGATGAGTACAGTCAACACATGAACCTTTATTTTATATTGATAAAGATGTAAATTTTATTATTAAAATATTTCGTTCAACCCATGACTAATCTCAACGGATGAGTACAGTCAACACATGAACCTTTATTTTATAATATTCTTTATTTTTCAAATTGGAATGAGGCCCAATCAATCACCATATAATGTTAATTATATGGATTTTCATACATCACACGTATATAATAGCATTGAAAAATAATCAACCATCAACCAAAGTGCACTACACCGTATAAGCATCAAATATAGATATCTAACGCTTATAACAGCCTGTCAATCAATCGATCGACATATTTAATCAATCAGGATGAGTGAACTTCAAATTTCATCCCAACACCCGTGTGGGGTTTCAAACAATCAAACACATATTTTATTTGTGCAGTTGGGCGAGGTGTAAAATTTATCGTCCCAATCAATGTCAGTCAAATCAGTGTACATAAACAAACCGTCCGATTTGTAAATGAATATTTATTTATTCACATTCACTATATTCATATTCACATTAAAAATTATATTTTTAACGATAAAACATTTTATTTTAACATATGAATTTTTATTCAGTTCATTCTTTAAATAAAATGATATTCTTATTTTTCTAACATATTTTAGAAAATTTCGGCAGCATAACGGCACGATACTAGAAACGGGACGAGGCCTAGCCTTATCCCCGGTCTAGTGAAGGCCCACGCCATTCACACATCAATCAAATTCAACGAACAACCGAATTCAAATAATCTAACTAATTTTTGAAATCAAACAAACAAGTCCATGGTCTGTGGACGATTGTGTCGGGTGCTACTAAACACCGTCTGCATCCTAGTATATATATATAACTAGAAAAATAAATTGAAAGGTGAGAAATTCTCACCAATAGCTATCCAACTTCACGACACTTCTTTGATAGAAATCTTCATCGTTATCGCATTTTTGCCATCTTCGATGCGGTAGCCACTACATATGTAAAAATCGAATTTTTTACTTTGTTATTCAATATATAAAAATCGAATTTTTACTTTGCTATTCAATATATAAAAATCGAATTTTTACTTTGCTATTCAATATATAAAAATCGAATTTTTACTTTGCTATTCAATATATAAAAATCGAATTTTTACTTTGCAATTCAATATATAAAAATCGAATTTTTACTTTAGTATATAATCAAAATCATATTTTCTCTTCGCTCTTCACCATATAAAGATTTCGCCTTTTTCAATACAAAGATTTCGCCTTTTCATTTTTAAAAATATCGTCTTTTCACTTTTAAAAATATCGTCTTTTCACTTTTAAAAATATCGTCTTTTCACTTTTAAAAATATCGCCTTTTCCAATATATCATTATAAAAATCACATTTTTATTTTTCTACACATATAAAGATGCTATTTTTAATATTTCTATCATGTAAAAATTATATTTTTAATTCTCTACCTAAACAAAAATCATATTTTTATATCATCTAGATAGTAAAGACTATATTTTTAATACTTTAAAAATATAAAAATCATATTTTTAATTCTTCTATATAGTAAAGACTATATTTTTAATACTTTAAAAATATAAAAATCATATTTTTAATTCTTCTACGTAAAAATCCTCTTATCAAATAAAAACCAAACCTTTATATTCACTCAAAATCGAACCTTTATACTTACCATACATCATATATACTTCAAACATTTTATATACTCTAATCTCAGATTTTAAAACTATTCTAAATTTTAAAACAATACTGAATAAGTTAAATATTAAAGTCTAAATGAAATAAAATAAAATAATTAAAGGCAGAAGACTTACTGTAAAAATCAGAAGAGGAGGGGGGGAAGAGTTTTCAGTCGAAGGAGAAGAGGAGGCGTCGGCGGTTTTGGCAGGAAGGGGGGCGTCGGTGGGCGGGCGATGGTCTCGGGTTGGTGGGGTTCGAACGTCGACAGTGCGAGAAGGAAGAAGGAGAGGAGGGGTGGTGCTGCGAGACCAGGGGAGTGCGGTGCCGTCGACGAGATGCAACGACGGAGTTCTGGCCAGAGGGCGACGGGGTGGGGTGGCGATGGGTGTCGGTCGCATCGATTGGAAGCAGCGGGTTTTTTTTCTATTTTTCTTCGATCTGAAATCGATTGACAAGGGGGGGCCAACGTGATTTAAGGAGGAGGGGGAGAGAATGATTTTTTTTTATTATTATTTTAAATTTCAAAAAGTTGACTTTTACATACGACCTCTAAACGAGGCCCACCGCCTGTCGCCCATAGCGAATTACCCCCATTCCGAACACAATGGGATATGTATCGTAAGCTGATTCGATCGTTTCGATCAGTTTCCGTTGAATTTACATTTAAATCACTATATTGAATTTTAAACGTACATTTCAATTTATCGAGGTCACATACTAACTAGAAAAATTCTCAAAAAATATTTTCTAGCTTCGTATTGACGATACGGTCCTAACAAAACTAGTTTCGTTGAATTCTGAGGCCGTTGGAAAAATGGCCATTTTCCAGTCGATTAAAATCAACTGAAAATGGTCAAACGCGTTTTCCTTTGCCATGCTCACATACTGATTCGAAAAATTATGAAATTTGAAACCTAGCAATAATTTGACACTGCGGATCCAACAAAAGTGGTTTAGTCGAATTCCGAGGTCGTTTGCAAAATTTCCATTTTTAAGGGCCTGAATTCCATAGCGATTATTCAGAATTTTCAACTGGACATATCTTTTGATTCCCGCTATGAAATTTCGATTTTTCAGATTCGTTGGAAAGATATTACCAATTAGATCCTATTGTTTTTGGTTTCACTAAAATCCGGATTGTTTTGCACCCGGTACATTCAATTGAAGTTTGAAATCGAATTATCGAACTACCGCGCCATTTTCAATTCCTATTAATAATTATAAATAAAATTATATTCTAACGACGACGTATATAAAATATACGTTCAAATTATATTCAAAAGTAAATTTCTCGTCGATATTATTTAAAATAATCTATTTTAATTATTCAAAATTCGCTAAAATTGCCAAAATAAAAATTTTAAACTGGCCCAGAATTTCTGGGTTATTACACATAACAATATCCGTATAATCACGAAATCCAACATCGAAATATTCCGAAGATGGTTTCCATTCAAATCCACTCCAATTCATATATTGGAAATTCTAGTTATATTAAAACCCATTCTCCATCCAATTTATTTATTTAAAAATAACTGGATTATAATTCTAGTTAATAATTAGTCCATTTCGATAAAAATATAATTTTATCTTTTCAAATATGGAATTTTTCATCCCAATTCTTTCCAAACCATTTATTATGATCTACACAAATTATTAATATTTTTAATAATTTTATTAAGGCCCTTTCAGTCGATAAATGGTCATCGAACTGCACTTACAACGACCTTTTCCAAATGATTTGGACATAATTCCAAATCCAGCCGTTAGATTTCAAATCTCTTATATTCGTTGGAAAGCTCTTTCCGATACGAACCCAATAGTTCCAGTTTTAGAGAATCCGACGGTCGGATCTCCCGTAATGTCAATTCGAAGTCAATGGTCGAAATTCGCAAGTGATCGCGGTGCGGCGCGTTCTATTCAGGTCATTAAATATATTTAATATATATTTCATCGATTTCCATTTAAAACGTATTTTATAATTCGTTTATAAATTCTTTTTAAAACGATTCTCACTTTCATTTCACTTTAAATCAAAATTGAATTGTCCTTATCATTGTAATATTTAAATGATAATATTTTCAAAATATCAGATTTGAAATCATTTCCTTTTTCGATATTCATTATAAAAATGAATAAAATCGATATAAATATCGTTCGCGTCAAAATGGCGCAAATCTAAACAACACGGCTTCATATATTTCAATATTTTCGTGTCCATCCCAAATCAGATGTCAAAATCATATTTTGATCCATTACTGAATATTATTTTAAAATATTAGTTATTTTAAAATATTCATTACTCGTCATTTTAAAACATTTGTTAATTTAAAATATTCATTCTTTCCGAATTGGAATTAGACATAGTTAATTACCATATAATTTTATTTATATGGATTTCATACACACATGTACACAACAATAATCAAACACGGTCAACCATCATCCAGAGTGTAGTACACAACTGCATAAGCGTTAAATATAGATAATTAACGCTTACAACAGTCTGTCAACCCATCTATTGACATACAACTAAACAATTGGGATTAGTGTACGTCAAATATCATCCCAATACCCGTGTGGGGTTTCAACCAACGATATTGAATATTATTTGTGCAGGTGGGCGATATGTAAAATTATCATCCCAATCAATAGCAGTCAAATGTGTGTATATAAACAAATCATCCAATTTGTAAATGAATATTTATTTTCATTCATTTACTCGTTAAAAATTATATTTTTAACAATAAAATATTTATTTCAACTCATGAATATTTTATACAGTTCATTTTTACAATAAAAATGATATTTTTATTGTTCTAACATTTTTAGAAAATTTTGGCAGCATAACGGCGCGATACTAGAACCGGAATAAGGTCTAGCCTTATCCCTCGCCTAATGATGGCTCGCGCTATATACAAACCAAATTCTAATCAATTCAATTTACATCCCAAACAAAATTCAAACAATTTATCAAACCAAACAAACAACCAAACATCCATGGTTTCAAACAAAGGTGTCGGGTGCGACTAAGCACCGCCTGCATTCTAGAATATATATTTAACTGTAAATAAAATTAGAGTGAAAAGTTCTCACCTTTGGGATCCACTCCTCCAGTTTTATTTCTGAATTTCTGAACCATTTGGATTTGCCCGAAATTCCAATGCAATCTTGTCCACGCTGTTTATAGTAAAAATCACATTTTTAATATGATGTTTATATATTTAAAAATCGCATTTTTATATTGCTATACATATACATATATATGTAAGTCACTTTTTTTTATATCACTATATATATATAAATCATATTTTTATATAACTAAAAATCGAATTTTTATCTAACTAAAAACATTATGATTCATATGATAAAAATCTCATTTTTATATTTTAAAAATCTCGTCTTTATATTTTTATAAATCTCATCTTCATATTTTTTAAAATATCATTTTTTTATTTTTAAAAATCTCCTTTTTTTATTTTTAAAAATCTCATTTTTTATATTTTTAAAAATCTCAATTTTTTCGTTATTAAAAATTAAATATTTTCGTGATTAAAAATCAAATATTTTCGTGATTAAAAGTCAAATCTTTTCATGATTAAAAATGAAATCTTTTCGTGATTAAAAATCAAATCTTTTCATGATTAAAAAATAAATCTTTTCATGATTAAAAATCAAATCTTTGATTAAAAATCAAATCTTTTTGTGATTAAAATTCAAATCTTTTTGTGATTAAAAATCAAATCTTTTTATAAATAAAAATCATAACTTTTCATATATAAAAATCATATCCTTTTTTTGTTAATGATAAACGTATAAAGATCGCATTTTTATTTTAGTGATTAACAAATAAAAATTGCATTTTTATTCTAGATTAATTGCTTAAAAGAAAATAGAATAAAAAGTCACTTTTGTTGTTCAAAGGGGAGGAGGGTTCATGGCTGAAGTTGGATGGTCAGGGGGCGTCGTAGGAGGTTGCTGGTGGTGGTGTGGTGGTGCGGCAGTGGTCTGAAGGTGGAACAGGAGGTGGCGACGCAGTTTTCCGTTGTTGGCGGCTTTGGGTTTCAAATCCGGCGAGGGAGAGAAAGGGGAGGGAGAAGGAGGGTTGCAGCGGAGCTGGGGGCCTGGCGGCGGCATCGCGGCGCCAGTGGCCGGTCTGGAGGCGGCGTCGATCGATTTGAAGAAGGGGCTGAAGCGGGATCGGGGTTAATGGGTTTTTTTTTTAATTTAATGAAATATAGGGTTATGAAAACCTGTATGTACACTTTCCATTCAACCTCCAAATCGAACCCACCGCCCATCGTCTCCAGCTAAATGTCCCCATTCCGGATCTAATGGGATATTTTTAGTAAGCCAATTCTACTGTTTCAATCATTTTTTATTAAAATTAAAATACAAATCAATATATTTTTAATTTGAAAAAACATTTTAATTTACTGGAGCCACATACTGACTTCAAAATTTCCAAAAAAATAAATCTAGCTATGTTTTGACGATACAGTCCTAACAAAACTAATTTCGTCGAATTTGGAGACCGTTTGAAAAATGGTCATTTTATAGTCGATTATATTCAAACTGAAATTACCAAACGCGTTTAAATCCACCACGCTCTCGTATTGATTCCAAAAATAGGAATCTAGCAATAATTTGACATCCAAGATCCAACAAAAGTGGCGTCGTCGAAAACGGAGGTCGTTTGCAAAATCGCTATTTTTAAGGGCTATATATTATATAAAATTCCGTAGCGACTATTCTGAATTTTCAACTGGACATAACTTTTTATTCCTGTTATGAAATCTGGATTTTTCACATTCGTTGGAAAGATATTTTCAAACAAGTTCAAATATTTCTGGTTTTACTGAAATCCGAATTATTTTGAATCATGTACATTCATATGAAATTTGAAATCGAATTTTCAAACTACCGCACCATTTCAGGATCGTTATATAATTAAAATAAATTTATTCATTCTAACTTCAATTTAAATAAATTTTTAGTCATTATTATTTAAAATAAATCATTTTAAATATTCAAAATCCGTTAAAATTGCTAAAATAAATTTTTAAATTGGTTCAGATTTTTTGGGTTGTTACAGACACGAGGTTAGATTACACTTGTGGTAGAAGTCTGCCCGAAACCGTCCAACAAATCCAGCATCCACGAGTGGTTAATTTAATGTGAGGGGGCTAGTGCGTAAATGTACATGTAATGGTGCGTAGACACGAGGTTAAAGTCCGACTTATGGTAGAAGTCTGCCCGGAACCGCCCGACATATCCAGCATCCACAAGTGGTAGACTTAATATGGGAGGTCTGGTGCATTAACATACATGAACATGAAATGATAATAACCTGTTAACCTATAATGCTTAACCTGTTTAAATCTGTGGGGTTTATATGAACATGTCAAATTGCGTAAGGGATAAATAAGCTTGTTTGAATAATTGAGGGTTAAGTAAATCTGTTAAATCTGTGGGGGTTATACGAACCTGACAAACTTAACCTCTTTTAAATGTTGGGGATATGTGGGCTTGTTAATTGTTAGGCATAACCTATCGAAATCCTAGTATTGGGGATGCAAGCCTGGGGGTGGATTGTATCATCTGTTGTGTGGGACCAATATCAGTCAGTAATCCATACTGGTATCCAAAGAGGGACCCCGAACTAGGTAGGGTTTAGGGAACACTTACTGAGCTGATTATAAGAGGTTCATATGGGTGGAGGTGTATGATGGCGCATTCCGACGGAGCTATATGCCTACATGGATCCGCTTCCTGGGAAAATAAGACGCTATAGCACCAATAGATATGGTTGTGCCTATCGGGAAAAGGGGTTGCAATTTAGGAGGTGATACATCCTACTGTGGGTCCAGCACAGGGTATCTATAGGATAGGGAGTCGATCGATTAGGGTAGTAATTAGGGTACATCTAGTCCTGGCTGTTTAGGAGCCCGTTATTATCGGTTGGGGTAACACCTGTTATTTCTTGGGGATGCCTATTATTGTCGTTGGGGGTAAAATCCGTCACTAGAAGAACACTTAAGTCTACCATTTGTTACTGTTGGGATCATTCTGTTTCTGTTATACTAGTATTGGTGTAGAGAAAAGTATTTGGGAAGCGTAATCTATTCTGTTCTGTTTACTCTGCTTATCCTTCTCAGTCTGTTATACATGTCTTAAGATACTGTTATCTCTCTCATCCAGTTTATATGTCTGTTATGATGCTTTTACTTATTTATATGCTAAAAGTAACTGGACTTGCCAGACTTTATGTCTGACCCATTTTGTTTTGTTTTCTCTCTCTTCCTTTTCCCCTCCCTTTGGTTCTCAAGGTGGGAATACTCGAGCTTGATTAGGATTCTCTCTTTTGTTTATGCTTGGAGCTGCTTATATGTACCGCTTTGATTACTTGTCTATCTTGCTATGGCTATTTTTGGGGACTATGATATTATATTAATGTACTCTGATGATTTAAGTACAGACAGATATTTTAATTTGATGTAATGGGTTTACTGAATTTCAAACTTATGTTGTCAGTGAATTTTGGACCATGATGTTTTCTGTTTGAAGAATAAAGTTTTAAATTCCACTTTTATTTTATATTTGTCTTGTGATGTTTCTGTTTCTATTTCTGTTTACCTATAACGCTTCATGGAACTTGGTGCATTCTGCTAAAGAGTGACATTAACGGACGTAGGGTGTCACATTTGGTATCAGAGATGAAGGTTACAAGATTGGATAAATGATTTTGAAAATTGTTTTCAGAAGGTTTTAAAAGAAAGTATTTTCAAAAGAAAAGTCTGTTTTTGAAAAAATATTCCCTAAAGCCATATGAAGTATCCTTTGATTCTCTATTTGAATCCCTTTTTCTTTTCTTTTCAGTATGTCTAGGGAACCGAATATTCCCGAGTGTGTTCAGATAATGACTTAGTTCCATAGGTATCTTGAGGCTACGACGCCTACCGAAGGCTAAGTAGACGCCCCTCCCCCAGCTGCAGCCATTGTTCCTCCTGCTCCTCCGTGAGAGGACAATTTCACTAAGATATGCCAGGATTTCTGTGCGATGGGAGGAAAGCCTTTCCGAGGAACTAAGACTTTCGTAGAAGCAAGGAATTGGCTTAAAGAGACGGAGGATTTATTAGGGATTTTTGAGGTTGACGACCATAGGAAGATTTAGTTGGCCGTTTGGCAGTCGAAAGACGAGGCTTTATTCTGGTGGGAAGTGACGCAAGAAGGGCATCCAGTTGAGGCTTAGGATGATTTCCGAAAGAGATTCGAGATGAAGTTTCTTTTTCAAGCCGAAGAGAGTATGCAAATGGAAAGGTTTTTGGCAATTAAGCAAGGAGGCATGTCTGTCAAAGAGCATGTCAATAAGTTCAATCAATTGGCGAGTTTTGGTTTGGAGCTAGTGAATACCCCAGACAAGAAAGCTTTAAGGTTTGCAAGAGGGCTAAATGAACCCCTCCATGGGTTGGCTATGTCTCATATTCCGATAGGGGCAACTTTTGAGAGACTTATTAGCACGTTACACAAGGATGGTAAAAATGGGGAATAAGGGAGTTAGGGATAAGGAGCACAGCCCAAGGATGAGAATAATGGTGGCCCAAGAAGGAAACATAGATGAAAGAAGGAAAGCCTAACAAAGTTCAAATAAAGACAAGAAGAAGTGTCACATTTGTGGGAACGTAGGTCATACGGTCAAAGATTACCGAAAAACGAAGAATGCTTGTTTCAATTGTGGCAAAGTTGGACTCTATTCTAGGGAGTGCCCGAAGAAGCAAGGACAAGGCTAAAGGGAAGGATCTTTTGAAGGGCAGGTGCTTGCTCTCAAGGCCAGTGTACCGGACAAAGGTAGGAAAGTTTCTATTGAAGGTTTGATTTCTCTTTTCGATCATCCTATTAGGACTCTTTTTTATTTTGGCACTTTGCATTCTTTATATTTGATTCTGTGGTTGAGTCTCTGCACCTTAGTACTAGTATGGTTTTGGATCCCGTTTTTGTCTTAAACCCTATTGGGGACACAGCTCATCTGTCTATGATTTGTCGAGGTTTGAGGATATCTGTATTGGGCGTTGAATTTAAGTGTGACGCATATGTGCTTGGTTTCATGGGCTATGGTTTGATTCTAGGGATGTATTGGCTAGCCATGTATGGTGCCATTCTAGACTGTAAGAGGAGGGTTGTTAGGCATTCGACTTGCCAAGGAAGGACTCTCGAGATTTCTTGTGACCCTAAGGGGTCTGTCATGCTTAGTTTCCTAGAATCACTTAATGCATCTATCGATGATTTACAATCTGTACCAGTAGTCTGTGAGTATTCAGATGTTTATGAGGAGGCTAAGGGCTTATCTCTAAGGCACGAGATTGATTTCCGGATATACTTGGTGAACAATGCAAAGCCAATTGAATTGCCTGTGCGTTATATGGCTTTGAGAGAAAGGATGGAGCTTAGCAAGCAAGTAGAGGAGCTACTTGAGAAAGGGTTTATTAGGCAAAGCATTTCGAAAAGGGGTGCTCTAGTCGTTTTCGTGACTAAGGCAGATGGCTCGCTTCGCTTTATGTGTGGATTACAGGGAGTTGAATAAAATCACTAAGAATAATAGGCACCCACTTCCGAGGATAGATGATCTGTTTGACTAGCTTGTTGGTGCATCTGTTTTCTCCCAGTTAGACTTGGCTATGTGGTTTTCATCAGTTGAGGGTAGCCAAGGACAGTATAGACAAGACCGCTTTAAGAACACCAGATGGTTTATTCAAGTGGCTTGTCATGCCTTTTGGGATGACGAATGCACCCGCCTATTTTGTGGATCTGACGAGTAGGGTGTTTCGGGAGTTTCTGAATAAGTTCGTGGTGGTCTTTGTGGATGACATCTTAATCTCGAAGAGCGAGGAAGAGCATGCATGAAGATTTTGCGAGTGCATCAGCTTAAAGAAAAATTTTCCAAATGTCATTTTTGGAGAAAGGAAGTGAGATTTCTTGGGCATGTGGTCTCTAAGGATGGGAAAACAGTGGCTCTCGTGAAAGTAGTTGCAGTTCAAGATTGGAAGATTCCAAATAATGCAACAGAGGTGAGGAATTTTCTCGGTTTAGCGGGCTATTATAAGAAGTTCATTATGGACTTCGCAAAGATATCAGCCCCACTCACCAGACTAACGAAGAAGAATTTGTCATTTTCTTGGGATATTGACTGTGAGGATACTATTCAGCGATTGAAGAGGGCTCTAACAACAGCCCCAGTCTTGACTTTGCCTGATGGGAACAAAGTGTTCACAGTATACATTGATGCATGTGGTACAATGCTTGGTGTTGTTTTGATACAAGAGGGAAGGGTAGTATGTTACGGTGGAAGATAGTTGAGAGTTCATGAGAAGAACTATCCTACCCATGACTTAGAGTTGGCTGCCATAGTATTCACGCTTAAGACTTAGCGTCATTATCTACTTGGAGAGAAGTTTGTGTTGTATACCGATCATGAATCTCTCAAGTACTTGTTCTTGCAGAAAGATCTCGATTGAGGCAACAGAGATGGATAGATTTCTTAGCATCCTATGATTTTGAGATTTCTTATAACCTTGGCACGGGTAATGTAGTGGCGGATGTGTTGAGTAGGTAGAGGATGACTTTAAGTCCACTATTCGTAGAGAGGCGGAGCTTGGAGTATATATCGACCTTTGATTTTAGGCCATTTACGGATTTTATACCTTGTTTTTTGGCATTCTTAGAGGTGCGACCTACTCTTATGGATCATATAGGAACTTCGTAGCGAGAGGACTCAAAGATAGCAGACATCTTGGAAAGGCTCAGTAGAGGGGAGACTTCTAGTCACCTCAGAAGATATTCTACGGATGATAGAGGGTAGTTGCAATGAGATGAAAGGCTTTGTGTTCCCCGAGATGGGAGTTTGTTGAAGACATTCCTTGAAGAAGCCCATCATTCTAAGATGACTATCCATCCCGCTGGTGATAAGATGTATAGAGATATGAAGAGGGTTTTCTTTTGGGCTGGGATGAAGAAAGATGTGGTGGAGTTTGTTTCTCGATGTTTGATATGCCAGCAAGTCAAAGCTGAGCAAAGGATGCGCGGCGGTTTACTTCATCCTTTAGAGGTCCTACAGTGGAAGTGGGAGAGCGTCTCTATGGATTTCATTTATGGTTTTCCTAGATCGAGGAAAGGCAACACCAGTATTTGGGTTATAGTTGACAGGCTTACTAAGAGCACTCATTTCATTCATGTTAAGAGTAAGAGAATGGCAGCATGGTTGGCAGCAATTTATCTTCGTGAGATAGTCCATCTACATGGAGTACTTTCAGTATTGTGAGTGACCGTTATGCCATACTCACCAGTGAGTTATGGAGGAGCTTCTAGGAGGCATTAGGTACACAGTTGTGTTTGAGCACCGCTTATCACCCTCAGACCGATGGGCAGACGGAAAGGGTGAATAGAGTTCTTGAGGATCTTTTGAGGTTGTATATCCTAGACTTCGAAAGGACTTGGGAAGAGCATCTTCCGTTGGTAGAGTTCGCATACAAAAACAGTTATCAAGCTAGTATTGGCATGACACCCTTCGAGGTATTGTATGGACGACCCTGTAGATCACTGACTTGTTGGTGGGAGTCTACAGATAGGCTTCTACTTGGACCTCAGATGATTAGAGAAACTCCAGAGAAAATTGATCTTATCCGCAGACGCATGAAGACAACTCAGGACAGGCTGTAGTCCTACGCAGATAAGAGGACTGATGTTGAGTTTGAGGTGGGAGACATGGTTTTCATCAAGGTATCACCTTTAAGGAATGTGGTTCGCTTTAGATCTGTAGGGAAGTTGGCGCCAAGGTTTGTTGGGCCATTTCCCATAACGAAAAGGATTGGCCAAATGGCTTATAAGGTGAAGTTACCAGAGAGATTGGCGGGTGATCATGATGTTTTCCATGTTTCTCATTTGCGGAAATGTCTGAACGATACAACAGAGGTAGTGGAGCCGAGCTTGCTCGAGGAAGTAGAGGTGGAACGGGAGGTGACAGTTAGACGAGTTTCTACCCGTATTCTTGGATTGGAGGTTAAGAAGCTACTCAACCGAGAGGTCAAGTTGATGAAAGTTCAATGGGGAGAAGATAGAGAAGACGCAACTTGGGAGACTAAAGACATGATTCGCGCTTTGTAGCCTTTTCTTTTTAAGGGTATGTTCTTAACTTCTTTTTCCAAAAGATTTTTATTCGTACTTGCTTCTGTCATTAAGTATGTCATATCGATTGAATGTTCAACCTTTAGGTAGGGAACCAATGGGTGTAAACATGTGTTTGAGACATGTTATTTTTGATGGATGCAAGTATTTGCTCGTGGTTGCTCGTGGATACATATACACACATTATACACTAGATTGACTCAATCACTACATAATGCATATGGATGTGTGTGCATTTTAAAATTTTATGTATGAAAATGGGTGTATCATCATATGGATGTTGCATTTGAGTGAATGATTGTGCACACGTATAGCATTTACGTGATATACTAGGACTATTTGCATACATGTTGGATTCATGGCACTAGCACACATTGCATTAAGCAGGTCGACTGAATTAGTAGATTGCCTGATCTTTCGCATTGGAATAGAGACATATACACACACCTTTGCATATGTTCATATAATCATTAGAATTTGTTTAAGGACAATGGATGCCTGTGATTGGAGGATGAGTAGATGGATGATGGATGTTAAGATATACATTCTTCTTAACTTCGAGATTTCGGGGATGAAATCCTTTAAGTATGGGAGAATGTAACACCCCGTAATTTTAAAGAACATTATAATGATAAACTAAGGAATACTTAATTAAATATTGGGAACTAAGGGAAATAGACTGTACCATTGTATTCGTCTCGGAATTTTGCTTAAGATAGACTCCGAATTTGCGTAAAACGGACATTGTATAAAGAAGATATTAAGGTTTAAAGTTTGTATATGTAGAAGAGAAATATATATATACACACACATATACAAACCAGTCCAGAAAATAAAAATCAAAGAGCAGGAAGACACGCGGGAAATCGACCCGTTGGGGGTCGACCCATGCCCGACGGTCGACCCCACCTAGATCCGGGGCTGATCCATTATCTGAACCTGGACTTGTTTCTTGACCTGATTCATTGACGGTAGGCTATAAATAGGACCTCATTTCTATTGTTTTGTTCATCAAAAAACAATGGAGACAACGAGATGCGGCCCCAACTCTGATTGAATTAGCCTATTCTTCTGCAACAATGACTTATACGTATTCAAGAATCTCTGCTTCAACATCAACACTCTTTTCTCAGTTCTTTCGATCTTGTCCCTGTGAGTTTATGTTGCTTTAGATATAAACATTTAGTAAGTAATCCTGACATGTTTATAAGTTTGGATCTAAATCCATGCCTGTTAATAACCTAAATCATAATTAAACAGATCTTCCATTACTTATACACCTGATCTACTGTTCAGCCCGTACATATCTATCTCTATTATGCCCATTTCTGTTATCATATGCCTATTTTTGTCACCATATGCCTATTTCTGTCATCATATGTCTGTTTTGTTATTATGCCTATTTTTGTTCTCCTCTCTCCCTCCTTCCCTTTTTACTTTTATAACCAGGCTACCTTTGAGCCTAGGCATATCGTCGAAATACGCAAATGAACAAAATTGGTAATGGTTGGGGACAAATTGGGGCATAACTTGTATTGTAAATTATGATTGAGATTTGAGGGCATAACCTATACTGTGATCTAAGACTTTAATTTAGGGCATATCATACATGATGATTTATGACTTGAGGGTAGGGGCATGAAAAACCTATGATGAACATGAATAATTGTTTAAGAATGAATATGCCTAAATTTACAGTAAATAGAAAATGTAACTACATTTAGACATGAGGCTAGATTACATTTGTGGTAGAAGTCTGCCCGGAATCGCCCGACAAATCCAGCAACCATGAGTGTTTAATTTAATGTGAGGGGTCTAGTGCGTAAATGTACACGTAACGGTGCCAAGACACGAGATTAAAGTCTGACTTGTGGTAGAAGTCTGCCCGGAACCGCCCGGGATATCCAGCATCCACAAGTGGTCGAATTGATGTAGGAGGTCTGGTGCGTTAACATACATGAATAGGAAATGATAATAACATGTTATCCTGTAATACTTAGCATGTTTAAATCTGTGGGGGTTATATGAACCTGTCAAATCGTGTAAGGGTTAAGTAAGCATCAAATAAATCTGTTAAATTTGTGGGGGGTTATACGAACCTGACAAACTTAACCTGTTTTATATATTGAGGTTATGCGGGCTTGTAAATCTATTAGGCATAACCTATCGAAATCCTAGTAGTGAGGATGCAAGCTTGGGGGTGGATTGTATCATCTGTTGTGTGGGACTTGTATCAGTCAGTTACGCATACTGGTATCCAAAGGGGGACCCGAACTAGGTAGGGTTCAAGGCACACTTACTGAGCTGATTATAAGAGGTTCATATGGGTGGAGGTGTCTAATGGCACGTTCCGACGGAGCCATGTGCATGCACGGATCCGCCTGTCTGGGAAAATAAGACGTTATAGCACCAGTAGATATGGTTGTGCCTATCGGGAAAAGGGGTTGCCACTTTAGGAGGTGATACATCCTGCTGTGGGTCCAGCACAGGGTATCTAAGGGATAGGGAGTCAATCGATTGGGGTAGTGATTAGGGTACATATAATCCTGACTGCTTAGGAGCACATTATTATCGGTTGGGGTAACACCTGTTATTTCTTTGGGGATGCCTATTATTGTCATTGGGGGTAAAACCCGTCACTAAAAGAACACCTAAGTCTACCATTCTTTTACTGTTGGGATCATTCTGTTTCCGTTATACGAGTATTGATGTAGAGAAAAATATTTGGGAAGCGTAATCTATTCTGTTTAGTTTGATCTGCTTATCCGGCTCAATCTATTATACCTATCTTAAGATACTGTTATCTCTCTCTTCCAGATTATATGCCTGGCATGATGCTTTTACTTATTTATATGCTAAAAGTAACTGGACTCGCCAGACTTTATGTCTGACCCGTTTTGTTTCCTTTCTCTCTCTTCCTTTTCCCCTCGCCCAGGTTCTCAGGGTGGGAATACTCAGGCTTGATTAGGATTCTCTCTTCTGTTTCCGTTTGGAGCTGCTTAGATGTATTTCTTTGATTACCTGTCTATCTTGCTATGGCTACTTTTAGGGACTACGATATTATATTACTGTACTCTGATGATTTTAGTACAAGGAAGATATTTTAATTTGATGTAATTGGTTTTCTGTATTTCAGACTTATGTTGTAACTGGATTTTGGACCAAGATGTTTTCTGTTTGAAGAATAAAGTTGTAAATTCCGCTGTTATTTTATATCTGTCTTGTGATGTTTCTTTTTCCGTTTATCAATAACGCTTCATGGAACTTAGTGCATTCTGCCGAAGAGTGGCATTAACGGACATGGGGTGTCACACATAATACCTATTCGTATCCTCCTTGATATGATATCACCATCTTAACAAGAGATTGTTGCAACTAATTCTGCAAAGGTCCAATTCGTATGGCCTATAATTAAGATGTTCCATTGTCTGATATGAAAATGTGAACTACATTTACTACGCCCACACTGCGGCTATTCACGGTGTACCACCCTGCATACATCGAGGATCTACACGTAATAGCCTTGTCTACATTTCAGAGTCTCGCTCACAAATGGTGCCACTAAGGCCCATTTAGTGCAAAACTCGATCGAGGATTTACTGATATGTAAAGGACAACTGCATAAGGCCTGTAATACTGAAGTCCTATATGGTCTCGATAGTGAAAGATTACTGACATATTGGTTTAACCTGGGTCCTTCCCCATGCACGAATACTTAAATCACCTACCAGCCTTTTGGCTGCTTGTAAAGAACAACTTCATTTGGCCTAAAATACAAGTGCACTCAAGGCATGTCCTCTTGATGAAAAGTACAGACCTGCCTCTAAAGGACATCTTCGTTAAGTCTGCATCGGAGCGATATCCTATGGTATCCTTTTGACATCTCATTTGAAGTCACTTATTTCTAGCATTGGTATTTGCTGAACGATCTAGTTAGGACGGGCCTTAAATGTGATCAATTATTTCTTATTCTGAAATTGTCCACAAATTCATTTAGATGGGCTCCCCACTATTTTTACGTCTCGTATGAAGTCATCTACCTACATATGCTGAAGAACTAATGGTCCGTTGCTAGTACAGACTTCCACTACTCCAAAGGATCTGCAATGTCCCACTTCGTTAGGCCTACATCCAGATTCTATTTGGACTGCTCCAAAAGCGTCTCATGACGTTATCGCCATAGCCTCACCATCTTTTTAAACACTATGTTTAATCTTTTCTTATACATTTAGTTTATTTTTCGATTTCATTTATTATGATACTTAGTCTTCTTTTAGGTTTCTTTCCGTTATATGGTAATTCCAATCTAAAACTTTGTCTACCTATCATAAATTATTTATCGTAATAATTACTCTTATTTTTTTATCTGCATCCCAAAGGTAGATCTTAACCATTTTCCCAATTTCTTGTTTTCCAATGCTCATTAAGTATTTAACTTGGTTATTGCCTCTTTTTCTTTTTATCTTCTATTATCTAATATAATCTTTCTTTTCTCACTGCCATTGTAAGTTTTATTTTTGTGAAGTTAGTCATATGCCATTTGGTTGGTTACAGAGAATTTAAAAAATATATATTTCCATATTTAACGTAAAACAATCTCATATGAAATGACGCATAATTACAAAGATGTCTCTTCTATTTTCTTTCACTTTTTGTTAGAAAATGCAAAATATGGCAATATCCCTATTTTTCACTGATTTTACTTCCTTTATCCTTACTCTTGTAACTACATTCACCTTACTTTTATAAAGTTTACAATATAGAAATATATTATTTCCTAGCCAATCAACTAAGCTATCTTTGACTTCCTGATTCAGGTTATATATTAATTCCTCTTTTTATTACGTTTCACATGTTGATATTGCTACTATAAATTTTCCCGCTTTTTCGGCTTAAGCCTTTTCTTAAATTTTAAACCCAAGATTACTTATATAATTAGATTTTATCTTGTCATAACAACATTTACATATAAATTAAGTATATTCGGATTTACAATTTTAATGCAAATAACTTGAATAACTAATTAATACAATTTGTCCAAGTATAAAAATGTTCGTTTCAATAATTACAACGGGAATCTAAAAATTTCATATATGATTTTTTTTGAAATAAATGATTGTGAACACCTGAAATGCAGTTCACGCCATTATTATAATCAAAATAACATTATGACCCCACATACAAAACCATAAAACACCAAACAAAACTAGACACAGGTTCACCATTATACACACACACACACACACACACACACACACACACACACACATATATATATATATATATATATATATATATATAGCGAGAGAGACACACACACACATACATACCCACACACAACCTATAAAAATACAAGTACAACCCAAAAGAGACAAGTGAATTACAAGCAGGAAAACAAACTACCTAAATCAAATCATCCCATGCAAACACATGAAGGAGCTCCCTTTTATCTCTTCCCCTGACACAGGCTGTAATACAGTCCATAAAACCCTAGTTATCAGCACTTGACCATGAGAAAACATATTTATGAACAAGTTGAACTACACTTTCATGACTCTTCAACATATATTTGAATTTTCTAGTGTTTCTTTCATGCCACAAAATCCAATAAAAAGAAAAATTCAGTCTAGTGAATGCATCTAGCTTCCTATGGCTTGATAATGACACATATATGCAATTCCAAAAGCCAAATTGATCTTCAATGGATCCACTCATCTCAATTCAATTCTCAGTTACACCATGCATTTAGTCCAAACATAAAATCCAAAATCACATTCTCAAAACAAATACTTATAATCTTCATCCACATTCCAGCAAAAAACACAACTATATGTAATTTTCATATCCTTTTTTTTAGTCTGCTGCTAGTATTTAGCATGTTATGCATAATAATCCATATATGTACCCAAACTTTCAAAAGAACACCTTAAAGCTCCACATATGTTTATAACCCAGAAAACTTCTCCTAGGAAAATTCAGCAATTTAGGTAACTTGCTTACACTGTACTTCTTCCCATTCCTCCCAATCATCCAATTAAAGCCATCCTTCTCATTACTAAGTGCAAACTTCTCAAGTAGATCAAGTAATTTTAAAAACTGAACCAAAGCGTTCCCTTTGGTTATTCTATTAAAAGAGAGCCTTTGTAGAAATTAACTGCCCTTCATCATAATCTCATGAACGGAAGAGTCTTTATTATTAGCCATAATAAATAAATCTTCAAATTCAACTTCAAGGGGAACTAAAAGAATCCAATTATCTCTCCAAAAAGAAACACATTCTCCATTCTTCACCATAATATTTATGCTAAATTTAAAAATCTGAACGTTACTCATGACACCGTTCCAAAAACCAGAGTCGTTGTTAACATCTTTGTGCCAATCAAAACATCCACCATAACATGTATTGTCATCCGTTCTTTCCAGAAAGCATTTTTACCACTAATTATATCCCAAATCCATTTACAAAGGAGAAAAGAATTCATAATTTACAAATTTAAAACACCCACTCCATTCTGATGTTTCAACCTGAAAACTTGGTTCCAAGATATTAAGCAACACAAAATTTTATTCTCTTTACATCTAGTCCAGAAAAACTCCTTTTTTAGGCATCAGTTTTATTTAAAACCCAAATAAGAAATTTGTAAATTGAGAATCAATATAAAGGAACAACAGATAAAATAGTGTTCGCCAAAATAAGTCCACTAGCCTGTGATAATGAACATCCTTTACATATAGCTAACTTAAAATCAAATTTAATATTCAATAAGGATCAACCCTGCTTCAGTAGTTTTTTGGGCATGATATATAAACCTAAATAATTAATAGGAAATTCACCCACTTTGCAATTCAATGATTTTGCATTCTTCACTTTAATCTCTTTTGAACAGCCAATAGAGTACACACAACTATTATGAAAATTTATCTTCAAACGTGACAAACTTCCAAAAGCATAAAGAATGAACTTCATAGATATGGAAAATTTACAATCTGAATCACTAAAAATGATTGTATCATCTGCATATGGAAGTGAATTATTACTACCCACAATTTGGTCACTCCGAAAGCATTAATAATACCTTTGTTACTATTAACACTCAAAATTTGTGTAAAGACATCGGCTACAAGGTCAAAAAGTAACAGTGGTAAAGGATCACCTTGCCTCAACCCTCTTCTAGACTTTATAGTTTTCCAGCAAAACCGTTTGCAAATATATTTAACCTGCTAGAAGATAAAATACAAGAGATCCAGATAACCCACTTAGTACTAAAACCTCTAGCTTTCAAAACATCATCCAGAAATTTCCAATCAACGTTATCAAACACCTTTGCAAAGTTCAGTTTCATAATATTATAAGGGATATTATTCTTGCTACAATTTTGAACCACTTCTTACATCAAAACCGCCCCATCCAAAATTGATCTACCCTTAATAAATGCAGTTTGAGAATTATCAATAAGAGGATCCATCCTAAGTTTTAGTCTGTTAGCTAGTACTTTACTAATAAGCTTTAAAGTACCATATAACAAATTTATTTGTCTAAATTCCTAAACAGTGTCATTTTCTTCCTTCTTAGGTATTAAAACCACATTAGCATAACACAAATTTTCAATCTTTAAAACTCCTTAATGAATTCATGAAACAATCTCATAACTTCATCCTTAATCCAACTCCAATATTTTTTTAATGAAAAAATTCGAAAATTGATTAAGCCTGCAGCCTTATCACTAGGCATCTCATTCAAAGCTTCCCCAACTTTCTCTTCAGAAAGGACAACATAAATATCATCTACATCACCTTATTATAATATAACTCATCACAGTCAACATCAATACGATTATTGATGCATTCACCAAAAATCTTTTAATAATACAAGGAAACTATATCATTCAACTCTTTTTGATTGCTAACTTCTACACCCCGATTAAGAACACTACAAATCATATTAGACCTCCTTCTAGAAAGCTTTTGAAGAATTTGAAATTTACTTTACTAATGAAAATGTAAATTCTTTTTTATTATGACTGAAGGAATAATGGAATGTACATATTGTTTACAAATATATAGGCATTTCTTTTGGGCCATATGCGACAGAGAATAATGTAATAAGAGGTGGGTTAAAGGCCCAGCCCAATATAATAATATAAGTCTTTAACTAATGTGAGCAGCTGACATATCCTATTACAACCCCACGAAACTTGGGGTTTCTGAAACACTAATTTCGCCATGTCGAGCTGGAAAGTAGACAAATTGGAGTGGCGCTTCAACATTTTCTTCTTTTATTATACTTCTCTGGGCTATATCTGTGATCTTTGATGTTATCTGATGACTTGGTTGCTCCTATTAGCAGATTTGTTGAAGCATCATCTATAACTTTTGGGTTTTGAGCTTTGTACGGATTTCCTTTGACTGTTGCGATACTCGAATTAGCTCCATCTCCAGTAACATTCTTTTGAAGACTTGCTTGATCAGTGACGTTGAGGTCCTCTATGAATCTAGTATAATTTTTCAATGATATTTCTTTAGTTAACATATCTTCTCTCTGGAAGAATCCAGGTATATGATTTACTTGTATCTCTCCTTTTTGAACTGATTCTCTGCAAAATGAATATCTGTCTCAATATGCTTTGTTCTAGCATGTTGTATGGGATTCTCTGTCATGTAGACGACACTTCCGTTATCACACCATAGAATAGGTTTTACTGTAGACTTTAGTTTGAGTTCAAACAGTAGGGATTGTAGCCACTTAATCTCAGCTATTGCATTGGCTATACTCCTGTATTCAGCTTCAGTGCTGGATCTAGAAATTGTAGGCTGTTTCTTTGAACACTAGGATATTAGACTTTGACCAAAGTATATACAGTATCCACTAGTTGATCTACAATCATCAGGATCTGAAGCCCAGTCAGAATCTACATATCCAGTTATGTGTAAATGTTGGTTGGCCTTTAGTTTTAGCCTATAGTTAACAGTTCCTTTTAAGTAGCGTAGAACTCTTTAAAATTGCCTTCCAGTGTATATCCATGGGATTCTGCATAAATTGGGATAGTTTATTCACACTATATGATATATCAGGACGTGTTATTATTGCATATTGAAGTGCACCAATAATACTCTTGTATTTAGTTACATTGGAAATAACCTCTCCCTCATACTTCCAATAATTCTGACTACTTACCATTAGAGTGGGTTAGGGGTTGGCATTTACCAATTTTGTTTTGACAAGCAACTCAGTTATATATTTCCTTTGACATAGAATTATTTCTAATTCGGTTCTGGACACTTCTATGCTAAGAAAATAATTTTGCTCTCCTAAATTTTTAATAGGGAACTGTTGATCTAAATATTGAGTTAGCTTGTCAATATCATCGGTATTATTTCCAGTTATAATGAGGTCATCTACATATATTAGTATGTAAACTATTGAAGAGTTATTTATTTTGGTAAATAATGAACAGACTGATATCCTAATTTAATTATGGTATTGTAACACCCTACCTCCGTTAAGGTCACTCACAAAGGGAATGCATTAACTTCAGTGGAGTGTCATAAGTGTATAGAACATATAAATTACAAAACAGACAAAATTTAAATAGCGAAAAATAAATAAAACTTTACTTTATTGATAAAACAGCAGCTTGGTAAAACAGCTTGTATAAAGATTGTTTTCTAGCACCAAAACACCAATACCCATTACAACAAAGCATCTGTCTTGTTTAAGAAAATAAAGAAGCATGAAATGACAATGATACTCCCCAATAAAGCATGAGCCAGCCATAGTAGTGGAAAAGAGAGTCCAAAGCAATACATCGTCTATCTTCGAGCTTGAAAAGTAAACTGAGCTAAGTGGTAATATTACCTCCCTGTGAACCTGGGGGGGGGGGGGTGGAAGAAAAGAGAGCGAAACAAAACAGAGTCAGACATAAAGCCTGGTAAGTCCAGTGATTATTCAGCATGTAAATAGGTAAAAGGATCATGACATGAATAAACTGGATACCAGACCATAACCATGATAATAAGCATAGCAATACAACAAATGATGATCGTTAGATATGACAAGGTAAGATACACTGAATGCGCTTCGGTTCATTCTCTGATTTCCTATTTTCCCTGCACCACCCAACTAGCATCCTAACTAGTGTATTTTATAGAACGATTCGTATTCCCTACTAGTGTCCCAACTAGTATCCTATGAAAAAGGATCCATATCCCCTAATAGTGTCCCAGTTAGTATCCTGTGTTATAAAATAAGGTGATCCCAACCCTGCAATTGTGGTAGCCTTCAGGTGTACATCTAGTATGAGGATCTTACCTCAACCAGCCTAATTGCCATGAAGATGTTAGATGTACCCTTACAACCTTATCGATCGTCTCCCTACTTGTATTAACTTTCCTTGTGTCTGCGTCAATCGTCCCTCTCTTGCGTGTAGATACCCTGTGCTGGTCCCACCATAAGGTGTATCAATCCCTATGATAGCAACCCGAAACAAATTCTAGATGCACACTGTATATTACTGATGCCCAGTGCCTTCTTTTCCACTCCGGAGCACGTGCACGCCCATACTCCGTCGGAACTATACTGATGCACCTCCTACCGCTATTTTGACTGCTTATAATCAAGCCAGTAATGGTGCCCCACCCTGCCTAGTTTTAGGGTACCGTGATACATCTATGTGGGTTACTGCTGAAATGGTTCCCTGTTACTAGGGTTTTCTAGGGTCTATTCGTATACCCCCCAAATTGGCTAAGTGTTATCCATCCATTCAAGTTAACTTAACCCATCCACACGCCATGTCATGTTGGTTAAGTGTTTCTTATTAACTTAACCCTTCTCATTCATCATGTTGTAATTGGTTAAGCGTTTTTTTATTAACTTAACCCTGTTCATTCATCATATTATATTGGTTAAGTGTTTCCCATTAACTTAACCCTACTTGTTCATTGGTTAAGTGTTAACTTAACCCTACCACTGGTCATGTTACATTCGTTAAGTGTTGCCCCCTTGTGTTACTTAACCCTACCACTTGTCATGTTACATTGGTTAAGTGTTGCCCTCTTGCGTTACTTAACCCTATCACACATCATGTTATATTGGTTAAGTGTTGCTCTCTTGTGTTACTTAACCCTACCACTTGCCATGTTACATTGGTTATGTGTTGCCCTCTTGTGTTACTTAACCCTATCACACATCATGTTATATTGGTTAAGTGTTACTCTCTTGTGTTACTTAACCCTATCACACATCATGTTATATTGGTTAAGTGTTACTCTCTTGTGTTACTTAACCCTATCACACATCATGTTATATTGGTTATGTAACACCCCATGTATTTTATAACTGTGAAATTCATAAATTAAACAATAAATAATTTTAAATCAAAGAATTAAGGGAAACGAGATACGCCATTGTGTTCGTCTCGGAATTCTGCTTGAGATAGAGTCTGAGTTTGCGTAAAACGGATATCGTATGAAGAAGTTATGGACGAACGAAGTTGGGCGAAAAACCGGAAAACGGGTCAGAATGCACTGGCGCACTTGGGAAGTGCGCCAGAACAAAAATGCACTGGCGCACTTGGGAAGTGCGCCAGTACATTTTTGACCTGGCGCACCTGCCAAGTGCGCCCAGGTCAAAAATGACCTGCTGGTCAGGTCTGGTCAAGTCCTGGCTGGCCAGGTCTGTGTTTGGTCGATTTTCAGAAGCTTGCTTTGTCATTAGGGCTAGGTGGCAGGCTCTAATTGGTCTCTCTTTCGAATGAATGGCTACGATCAATCCAAGCAACATCGATGGTCCTAATCAGTTCATAAACTCTATAAAAATGACCCTAGACTCTACCTAATCTATTCATTCAAAAATAAAGAACGAGGCCATCATGCTGCAGAGGAGCGACTAGGAGTAGCCACCAATTTGAGAGAAGATTAGGAGGAAAATTCTAAAGCACAAAGCAACTTAAACAAATCAAATCAACAAGGAGTCGCATCTCCAAATTCCTGAATTGGAGAATTCGCCACACGATTGTAAGTAGAGTATTATTTTGGTATGAATAAATAACTGTGTTGGTTTGTACACTTGATTTGTGGTGATAAGTAATTCATATTTGTGCGTTACTATGATTCTTATCGATTTGGAATATTGTATAACGATTGGATATTCGCAAAATATGTTATTCATTATAAAAACTACATGTTTGCGGTAGTTTTATGCAAGTATACGTTTGGATATTCGCAAAATATGTTATTCATTATAAAAACTACATGTTTGCGGTAGTTTTATGCAAGTATACGTTTGGATATTCGCAAAGTATGTTATTCATTATAAAAACTACATGTTTGCGGTAGTTTTATGCAAGTATACGTTTGGATATTCGCAAAGTTTGTAATTCATGTTGAAGCTACATGTATGTAGTTCTTTAATTGAAATTCATGCAAGTTTGTGGTTTTGCTACTATGCCATCATAATGTGTATTTTTGTACAAAAATCATTTTGTGTGTAATTGGAACAAATTTGGGTTATTATAATTCATATGAAATTATGTTAAAAATTTGGCATCATGATCTATGTATTAAGCCATACTTTTGTACTAGAAAACCTCTTTGCGAACTTATGAATATGACTAGGCTATGATTGATATTTTGCATAATTGAAAAACATGTTAGGTCTATATTGTTAACAAGAATTATATGATGACACATGTGGTACATAGCTAGGTTAGATTCAAAATCCCATTTGCAAGTTTGCATGACTAAAGTAAAAATCATGATTTCATGTTAGAAATATTTATGCCATAAGTATATGTGTGCCATGGTTATGTGAATAGATTTAAAATCATGATTAAGTTGGATTAATTCTAGTTGAATTATACTTTTGTATTAGCCACAAAAGTAAGCACCTTTGTAAACATGTAGTAATCTTATAAACATGATTTGCTTATGTTTGACATTATGCCTAAATAAAATATAGGTTTATGTTGTAGTTAAGCCTATGTGTCAATAGTGATATTCTTAACTTAATTACAAGTTTACATGGTTTGATTCATGTCACTTATGCTTTATGACCAAAGTACATGTTACTACTATGCAAGTACACCAGTTTCTATTTTGTAGTTCCAACGTTATGTTGCAAGTTCATGCGTTCACATTCCCCTTTTGTGTATGTAATCACGCTTTAAGCCTCCCCTCTTTCGCATGGCTAAGTTGGGCTTAAAAAGGTTAAGCCCAACATATATATAATAAACGAACGTATTAAACGGGGGAAAATAACGTTGGGCTAAATTAATTAATAAATGAAAAGATAAAGTAGAGGGGCCCAAATTCAAGAATGGGTTGGGCCCATGATTGGTGTAACCTTTACACCATTGATTTTTAATAATGGGCCGCAAATATTTACATATAAGAAAGTAAAGAAGAAAGACAAAATATGTAAATGTAGAAAATACGATATGTTTAACCCGAGGTTGGATTGAGTTGTGATGTAAACCTGCCCGGAACCGCCCGGCTGTCCAGTAGTCACAACAATACCTATCCAATGTGGGTGGTTAAACATGGAGCCCAATAAGGACCCGAGGTTAGACTGAGTTGTGGCATAAGACTGCCCGGAACCAACCGGCAACAGGCAGCCACAACAATACCTGTCTAATGTGAGAGGTCAAGGCTTTAATAAGACAATTAAGGCTGAGTCAGGATTGTTAGGATTAAGTGAACTAAAGACTTAATCAAAATGGAAAATGCTAAACTAAACAGACTGATTTGGGGGGGTTAGGTTTATAAAACACTTAACCAACTTAGCATGTTGGCTAGAAATAGAAAACCTAGTAGCGGAGGACCCTTTTCGCAGTAACCCTACAAGGTATCATGATACCCTGAAACTAGGAAGGGTGGGGCACGATTACTGGGCTGATTGTAAGAGGTCAAATCGACGGCGGTGGTGCAGCAGTGTAGGTTCTAACGGGGTGCGGGCGTGCACACACTCCGGCGCAGAAAAATAAGGCACTGGGCACCAGTAGCATACCTGTGCATTCTAGGATTGTGTCGGGCCGCCACCATGGGACTTGATACACCCAATGGTGGGACCAGCACAGGTAACTACAACATCGGGGGCCGTAGGACACATGTAACTATGCGAGTAGGAGCCGATCATCATGAAATGGATCACTTCACCCAGATTATGGGGTGCCAGTTGGAAACTAGTTTATATGGGTTCAGAGATTGATATGGGGTACGATAGTATATTCGTCCCTAGACAACTTAACTAAGTTTATAGTACTTTCCCATTTCAGGTTTATACTTATCATACCCAGTTCTTTATTCATAGACTGAATAGTCCTAGACTTACTTAGGCTTTATGTCTGACTCTACTTTTCTTTCGTCTTCTTTTCTTCCGTTTCCCCCCCCCAGGTACACAGGGAGGGAATACCGCAGCTTGACCAGCCTTCACATCCAGCTTGAAGAGAAAGAATGTATTGCTTGGACCTTTTCGCTTTGAACTATGGCTTTGGACAACAACTATGGGGCTTTTGCAGTTTATTTATGTTTTCTTTATGCTTCTTTAAATGATGTAATCAAGACAGTTATGAAGATGTTATGTTTTGAAGTATTGTAAGACAATTATGGCATGTTGTTGAAACACGTATTTTCTTTATGAAATAAAAGTTGTTATTTTTCCGCTGTTTAAAAATATGTGTTCTTATATCTGTCTTGTATATCTGTGACTTATACTTATAAACCTCCACCAAAATTAGGGCATTCCCTTTGAGAGTGACTCTAACGGAGGTGGGGTGTTTCACTTGGTATCAGAGCATAGGTTTACCAGATAAGATAAAAAGTTTTGAAAATTTATTTTCAAAAAGGAAATTTAAAGAAGCATTTTTAAAAGATAAAATATTATTTTGTTTTAAAAGGCAAAGTCCCCCCAAAGCCATAGGTACTATCTTCTATCCTTCGTTTTGAATCTATCCTTTCTGTTTCAGCATGTCTGGAGACCTTACTCCCCAGCTGCTGACGCTTTCACTCCTCCTCCTCCACGTAAACCAGCAAGCGGAAGAGTCCCAGAGTAGGAAGACGAATAATAGTCAAACAAGAAAGGTTCGTAATAGTAATAATAAGAAACGAGAAAAAAGGAAATGCAATTTTTGTGTGGTACGGAAGGGCACATAGCCAAGGATTGTAGAAAGAGGAAAAGAAAGCAAGGATAATGTTTTCATTGTGGGGAGACTGGACACATCAGCAAAGACTGCCCTGAGAAGACAGACTTTGAGAAGGGCGGGAAAGACAACAAGTCCCGAGAGAAGAGGGAGTGTAAATTCTATGGCGAAGTGGGGCCACTTAGTGAAGGATTGCCAGAAAAAGAAGTCCAAGATGAATGGTGGGTGCTTTTCTTGCGGTGAGACAGGCCACATGGCTAAGGACTGCCTAAAGAAATGAGGTATAAATACTTCTGTAGAAAGTGTAGTTTATCTTTATGATCACCCCGTTCACACTTTATTTGATTCCGGCGCATCAAACTCCTTTATCTCGTCTGCTTTAGTAGAATCTCTGCACCTAAAAACTAGTATGGTAGAGGACCCCTTAATTGTTTCAAACCCAATTGGGGGCCCAGCTCATTTGTCTATGATCTGTTTGGGTTTGAAAATTTCTATTCTAAGCGTAGAATTTCAATGTAGTGCCTTTGTTTTGGGCTTTTTCGGGATATGGTTTGATTTTGGGCATGGATTGGCTACCCAGTAATGGGGCCATCCTTGATTGTGAGAAAAGGGTTGTTAGGCTCCTAACCCAGCTCGGTAATACTTTGGAAATTTCTTGTAATCCCTCGTATGCGGTTATGCTTAGTTATCTTGAATCGTTAGAAAAATTTGCAATCGGTTAGAGTGGTCCGGGAATATCCGGATGTCTTCGAAGAGGTGAAGGGCTTGCCTCCGAAGCGGGAGATAGACCTCCGTATATATCTTGTAGATAATGCAAAGCCCATTGCGTTGCCCGTTAGACACATGGCTCCATGGGAAAGGTAAGGGCTCAGTAAACAGATTAAAGAGCTTCTAGAGAAGGGGTTCATTAGAAGGAGCATTTCAGAATGGGGCGCTCTAGTAGTGTTCGTCACTAAGGCAGAAGGTTCATTTCGCTTATGCATGAGTTGTGGAGAATCACCTTAGTAAGTACATTTGGCAACATGACTGACATTTATTTCCAAGAGATAGTTCTGCTACGTGGAATACCTAATAGTGAGTGGACGAGATCCAAGATTCACTAGTGAATTTTGGAGAGCTTGCATGAAACCATGAGTACGCCATTATGTTTGATCCGAGCATACTAGAAGTAGAGTAAGTGAAAGAGGAACGAGAGGCAACAGTGAAAAAAGGTTCCAACTCATATTTTGGAAACAAGAATTAAGAAGCTACGAAATTGTGAAGTTAAAGACGGATAAAGCATAATGGAGTTAAGCTCAAGGAAATGCGACTTAGAAGATTGAAGACTAGATTCGTGCATCATATCTCTTCTTAAGAGTATATCCTTGATCCCTCTCTTCCTGTAAAGCTCACTTGCATGCTGTCTTTTGTGTATATCCTCTCGGTCCTATTCTTAATCCAATTTCTATTGCAAACCCCATAGGGAGTATGACTCATCTGTTAGTAACACATGTTGGGGCTTGAGGGTGTTCGTTGGATTGACCAAACTTTTTGGGTTTAATAGGATACGCGTTGGTCTTAGGAAGGGACTCCCTTGTGACCAAAAAGGAGTCCATCATGCTTAATTTCCTAGAATCATATATAGTGGTTGTGTAACACCCCGAGAATTCTATAACTGTGAAATTCATAAATTAAAGTATAATCAAATTCAAATCAAAGAACTAAGGGAAACGGGATACGCCATTGCGTTCGTCTCGGAAAAATACGCGAAATAGAGTCCGAGTTTTCGAAAAACGGAGTCCGTATGAAGAAGATATAGCCTTCGGAAGTTTTTAAATTAAGTTTAACATTCAAACAGAATAAAACAATAGGGCCCAATGGGCCAGGGCGGATAAACACCCGCCTAGGCCACCCAGGTCGACTGGGCTGTCGACCTGGGCTACCCATGTCGACAGGGCTGTCGACAGCCCTGTCGACAGGGGTATCGACCTGGTCGAGCCCAGCTCGACCTGGCTGGCCAGGTCTGTGTTTGGCCGATTTTCTGTGGTCTGCTTTGTCATTAGGGCTAGGTGGCAAGCTCTAATTGGTCTCTCCTTAGGATGAAAGGCTACGATCTAACCAAGCAACATCAACGGTCCTAATCAGTTCATTACCTCTATAAAAACAACCCTAGACTAAACCCTAATCTATTCATTCAAAAATAAGAACAAAGCCGCCATGTTGCTGAGGAACGACTAGGGGTAGCCACCAAATTGGAGAGAGGATTAGGAGGCAAATTCTAAGGCATAAAGCAACTCAATCAAATCAAACCGCATCTTCTTATCCCTAATTCGCCACACCATTGTAAGTAGAGTATTACTTTGGTATGAATAAATAACTGTGTTGGTTTGTATACTTGATTGTGGTGATAAATAATGCATAATTTGTGCGCTACTATGATTATTATTGATTTGAAATATTGTATACGTTTGGATATTCTTGAATTATGTTATTCATTATAAAGAACTACATGCGGTAGTTCTATGCAAGTATACGTTTGGAATATTCGCAAATTATGTAATCCATGTTGAAGCTACATGTATGTAGTTGATTGAAATTCATGCAAGTTTGGGGCTTTGCTACTATGCCGTCATAATATGTATTTTTATACAAAAATCATTTTTGTGAGTAAATTGGAATAAGTTTGGGTTATTATAATCCATATGAAATTATGTTGAGAATTTGGCATCATGTATTAAGCCATGCTTTTAGAACACCTATTTGTAAACTTATGAATATGGCTAGGCTATGATTGATAATTTACATAATTGAAATTGTCAACAAGAATTATATGATGACATATGTGGTACATAGCTAGGTTAGGTTCAAAAATCCCTTTTTGCAAGTTTGCATGACTAAAGTAAAAATCATGATTTCATGTTAGAAATATTTATGCCATGGTTATGTGAACAAGCACTTATGCCATGCTTATGTTTGACATTATGCCATGCTTATGTTAGAAATATTTGTGCCATGCTTATGTTTGACATTATGCCTAAATAAGAACATAGGTCTATGTTGTAGTTAAGACTATGTGACACCTAATTTAGATTCTTATCTTAACTACAAGTTTACATGGCTTGATTCATGTCACCTATGCTTTATGACCAAAGTATATGTTACCACTATGCAAGTACACCAGTTTCTATTTTGTATTCCCAACGTCATATTGCAAGTTCATGCGCTCACCTTCCCCTTTTTGTGTATGTAATCACGCTTTAAGCCTCCCCTTTTCGGATGGCTAAGTTGGGCTTAAAAAAGGCTAAGCCCAACATATACATAATAAACGGACGTGTTAAACGGGGGGAAAATAACGTTGGGTAAAGATTACTAATGAATGAAAACATAAAATAGAGGGGCCCAAATTCAAGTATGGGTTGGGCCCATGATTGGTGTAACCTTTACACCATTAACTTAATGGGCCGCAAATATTTACATATAAGAAAATAAAGAAGAAAGACAAAATATGTAAATGTAGAGCATACGATGTGTTTAACCCGAGGTTGGATTGAGTTGTGATGTAAACCTGCCCGGAACCGCCCGGCTGTCCAGTAGTCACAACAATACCTATCCAATGTGGGAGGTTAAACATGGAGCCCAATAAGGACCCGAGGTTAGACTGAGTTGTGGCGTAAGACTGCCCAGAACCAACCGGCAACAGGCAGCCACAACAATACCTGTCTAATGTGAGAGGTCAGGGCCTTAATAAGACAATTAAGGCTGAGTCAGGATTGTTAGGATTAAGTGAACTAAAGACTTAATCAAAATGGAACATGCTAAACTAAACGGACTGGTGGGGTTAGGTTAGAAAACACTTAACCAACTTAGCATGTTGGCTAGAGATAGAAAACCTAGTAACGGGGGGGACCCTTTTCAGCAGTAACCCTAGAAGGTGTATCAGGAAACCCTGAAACTAGGCAGGGTGGGGCACGATTACTGGGCTGATTGTAAGAGGTCAAATCGACGGCGGTGGTGTAGCAGTGTAGGTTCTAACGGGGTGCGGGCGTGCACACACTCCGGCGCAGAAAAATAAAGCACTGGGCACCAGTAGCATACCTGTGCATTCTAAGGTTGTGTCGGGCCGCTGCCATGGGACTTGATACACCCCATGGTGGGACCAGCATAGGTAACTACAACATCGGGGGCCGTAAGACACATGTAACTATGCGAGTAGGAGCCGATCATCGTAGAATGGATCACATCACCCTGATTATGGGGTGCCAGTTGGAAACTAGTTTATATGAGGTTCAGAGATTTACATGGGGTACGACAGTATATTCGACCCTAGACAACTTAACCAAGTTTAGAGTGCTTGCCCACTTCTTGTTTATACTTATCATACCCAGTTGTTTATTCATAGACAAATTAGTACTAGACTTACTCAGGCTTTATGTCTGACTCTACTTTTCTTTCGTCTTCTTTTCTTCCGTTTCCCCCCCCCCCCCCAGGTCCACAGGGAGGAAACACAGCAGCTTGACCAACCTTAACATCCAGCTTGAAGAAGAGAAATGTATTGCTTGGACCTTTTCATCTTGAACTATGGCTTTGGACGAACTCTATGGGGCTTTTGCAGTTTATCTATGTTTTATTTATGCTTCTTTAAATGATGTAATCAAGACAGATTATGAAAGTGTTATGTTATGTTTTTGGGAAAGATGTAAGACAATCATGGTGATATTGCTGTAACACGTATTTGCTTTTTATGAAATAAAAGTTTTTTGATTTTCCGCTGTTTACAAATATGTGTTCTTATATCTGTCTTGTATATCTGTGACTTATACTTATAAACCTCCACCAAAATTAGGGCATTCCCTTTGAGAGTGACCCTAACGGAGGTGGGGTGTTTCACTTGGTATCAGAGCATAGGTTTACCAGATAAGATAAAAAGTTTTGAAAATTTATTTTCAAGAAGGAAATTTAAAGAAGCATCTTTAAAAGAAAAATATTATTTTAAAAAGGCAAAGTCCACCCCCCAAAGCCATAGGTACTATCTCTTATCCTTCGTTTTGAACCTATCCTTTTTGTTTCAGCATGTCCGAAGACCTTAACTTGCCGGAAGGGGTGCCAATACCTGGTTGGTTTAGACGGTTCTTAGAAGCAAGATCCACTCAGCCAGGTCCTACCGTTCCTCCTCCCCCAGCTGCCGGTAATCATCCAGCTGCAGCGGCACCTTTTCCTCCACCTCCTCCACGGGGAAATGCTTTTGCTAAGATATGTAAAGATTTTAAAGCTATGGGAGGAAGGGATTTCCATGGAACTGAGTCCTTCGTGGCTGCTAGAAATTGGCTAAAAGAAACGGAAGACCTATTCATCATCTTTGAGGTAGAAAATAGACAAAAAGTACAATTGGCGGTGTGGCTATTGAAGGGCGAGGCTTCCTACTGGTGGGAAGTCACTAATGCTGAAAGACCAGTGGAGACATGGGAGGACTTTAGGGCAAGGTTTGAGACCAAATTTCTCTCAGATGCGGAAAGAAGTTTGCAGTTGGAAAAATTCTTATTTCTCAAGCAAGGGGACAAGACAGTCAGAGAGTATGTGAATCAGTTCGATGAGCTGGCTAGGTTTGGGCTTGACCTAGTCAACACCCCGCACAAGAAGGCTCTCCGTTTCGTCAAAGGGTTGAATGAGCCATTACACAGTTTGGCCATGACCCATATACCCATGGGAGCCACGTATGAAAGACTGGTGCAAATGGCATTGCTGAATGAAGAAGATAAGGGCAAGAAGGAGACAAAGGCAGAAAGCTCTCAAGGGAAGAAAGAGGGTTTGCAGCCTAAGAAGACAGACTTTAAGAAGGGCGGGAAAGGCAACAAAGAGAAGAGGAAGTGTAATTTCTGTGGCAAAGTGGGGCACTTAGTAAAGGACTGCCGGAAAAAGAAGGCCAAGGAGAATGGTGGGTGCTTTTCTTGCGGTCAGACAGGCCACAGGGCTAAGGACTGCCCAAAGAAACGAGGGCAGGGGCAGGGGGCTGGATCCACCTCAGGGGCACAGGTTCATGTGCTAGAAGCGCCACCTTTGCAACAGCGAGGTACCAATACTTCTGTAGAAAGTGTAGTTTATCTTTATGATCACCCCGTTCGCACTTTATTTGATTCTGGCGCATCACACTCCTTTATCTCGTCTGCTTTAGTAGAATCTCTGCACCTAAAGACTAGTATGGTAGAGGACCCCTTAATTGTTTCAAACCCAATTGGGGGCCCAGCTCATTTGTCTATGATCTGTTTGGATTTGAAAATTTCCATTCTAAGTGTTGAATTTCAATGTAGTGCCTTTGTTTTGGGCTTTTCGGGGTATGGTTTGATTTTGGGTATGGATTGGCTATCCAGTAATGGGGCCATCCTTGATTGTGAGAAAAGGGTTGTTAGGCTCCTAACCCAGCTCGGTAATACTTTGGAAATTTCTTGTAATCCCTCGTATGCGGTTATGCTTAGTTATCTTGAATCGCTAGATGCCTCTGTTGAAAATTTGCAATCCGTTAGAGTGGTCCGGGAATATCCGGATGTCTTCGAAGAGGTGAAGGGCTTGCCTCCGAAGCGGGAAATAGACTTCCGCATATATCTTGTAGATAATGCAAAGCCCGTTGCGTTGCCCGTTAGACACATGGCTCCACGAGAAAGGAAAGAGCTCAGTAAACAGATTAAAGAGCTTCTAGAAAAGAGGTTCATTAGGAGGAGCATTTCAGAATGGGGCGCTCCGGTGGTGTTCGCTACAAAGGCGGATGGTTCACTCCGTCTATGTGTTGACTATAGGGAGCTCAACAAGCTAACGAAAAAGAATAGGCACCCTCTCCCTAGAATTGACGATTTATTTGACCAGCTTGTAGGAGCGTCTGTTTTCTCCCAACTCGATTTAGCAACCGGTTTTCATCAGCTAAGGGTGGCTGAAGATAGCATCGATAAAACGGCGTTCAGAACCCCAGACGGCTTCTTTGAATGGCTTGTCATGCCTTTCGGCTTGACAAATGCACCTGCTTACTTCGTGGACCTGATGAGTAGGGTATTTAGAGATTTCCTCAACAAATTCGTAGTGGTCTTCGTAGATGATATCCTTATCTTCTCAAGGAGTGAAGAGGAACATGCTCAGCACTTAAGGGCAATCATGGAAACTTTGCGACTCCATCAACTAAAATCCAAATTCTCCAAATGCCACTTTTGGAGGGAAGAGGTGAGGTTCCTTGGGCACATAGTATCCAAACAAGGGTTAGCGGTGGACCCTGCTAAGGTAGTGGCGGTACAGGATTGGAAGACACCAAGGAATGCAACTGAGGTCCGAAGCTTTCTAGGACTAGTAGGTTTCTATCGAAAATTCATAAGGGACTTTGCGAAAATCTCAGCTCCGCTCACGAAATTGACCAAGAAGAATCTAGTGTTCAATTGGGACTTGGATTGCGAGTTTGCTTTCCAACGATTGAAAAGGGCTCTCACAAAAGCCCCAGTTTTGACGCTGCCAGATGGGAGTAAGATGTTCACTGTTTATACGGATGCATGTGGGACAGGGCTAGGCGCCGTTTTAATGCAAGAAGGAAGGGTAGTAGCTTATGGCGGGAGGCAGTTGAAAGTGCACGAAAAGAACTACCCAACCCACGATCTTGAGTTAGCCGCCATCGTCTTTGCACTCAAGTCTTGGCGACACTATCTCCTAGGTGAGAAGTTCGAACTTTACACTGACCATAAATCGTTGAAATATCTTTTCTCACAGAAGGATCTTAACTTGAGGCAACAAAGATGGATGGAGTTTCTTGCCTCGTACGATTTCGAAATCTCCTACACTCCGGGCAAAGGCAACGTAGTTGCAGACGCGTTGAGCCGAAAGAAATTGACCCTAAGCCCGTTGTTTGTTGAAAGACAAAGCCTAGAGTTTATAGCCAGCTTCGACTTTAGGCCTTCCTCCGATTTCGTACCAGGCTTGCTAGCATCTCTCGAAGTGCGCCCAACCTTAGTGGATTCAGTAGGGACAGCACAACGCGAAGACCCTCAGCTTGTGGAAATAATTGATAGGCTAATTAGGGGTGAGACTTCAAGTCACCTCAACAGATACTCCATCGACGATAAGGGGTTGCTAAGGCGAGACGGAAGACTATGCGTCCCACAAACGAAAGATTTAGCAAAGAAGGTTCTTGAGGAAGCACATCACTCCAAGATGACGATACACCCAGGCGGAGATAAAATGTACAAAGATATAAAAAGGACTTTCTTCTGGAACGGCATGAAAAAGGACGTGGCAGAATTCGTTTCTAAGTGTATGGTGTGCCAACAGGTTAAGGCGGAACAGAAAAAGCCTGGCGGACTGCTACATCCTCTGGAGGTCCCGCAGTGGAAGTGGGATAGCATCTCAATGGACTTCATCGATGGGCTGCCTAGGTCTAGGAGAGGCAACACTAGCATTTGGGTAATAGTGAATAGGCTTACTAAAAGCGCCCACTTTTTACCTGTCAAAAGTAAAAGAACTGCCTCATCCCTAGCATCACTTTACCTCAAGGAAATCGTTCGACTCCATGGAATACCATCTAGCATTGTTAGTGACCGAGACCCCATCTTCACCAGCGAGTTTTGGCGGAGTCTGCAAGAAGCAGTAGGAACGCAGTTATGCTTGAGCACAGCCTATCATCCCCAAACAGACGGCCAAACAGAGAGAGTGAACAGAGTTTTGGAAGACCTTCTAAGACTATGCGTCCTAGACTTCGGAGGGACATGGGAAGACCACCTTCCTTTGGTGGAATTTGCCTACAACAACAGCTATCAAGCAACCATCGGAATGGCGCCCTTCGAAGCTTTGTATGGAAGACCGTGCCGATCGCCCACTTGTTGGTGGGAGTCTACTGATAAGCTCATACTTGGACCGGATATGATCCGAGAGACTTCAGAGAAAGTAGACTTAATACGAAGAAGGATGAAGACGGCCCAAGACAGACAAAAGTCCTATGCCGACAAGAGAAGGACCGACCTTGAATTCGAGGTTGGAGACAGAGTTTTTCTCAAGGTATCACCGCTAAGGAACGTTGTTCGTTTTGGAACCACAGGAAAGCTAGCACCAAGGTTCGTAGGGCCATTCCCTATCATCGAGAAGATTGGGAAAATGGCCTATAGATTAGAGCTACCCGAGAAGTTGGCTGGAGTCCACAACGTTTTTCATGTTTCACATCTCCGAAAATGTCTACATGAGTCTGCTGAAGTGGTAGAGCCAAATATCCTCGAAGAGGCCGAAGTGGAACGCGAAGCAACCATAAGAAGAGTTCCAACCCGCATCTTAGGAACGGAAGTGAAGAAGCTACGCAACCGCGAAGTCAAGCTCGTCAAAGTTCAGTGGAGCGACGCCGAGGGAGACGCGACTTGGGAAACTGAAGCTAGAATCCGTACAGCCTACCCTTTTCTGTTCGAGGGTACATCCTTGATCTTTCATTTTCCTTAAGTTGCGCTTTTATCTATCTTTTTTTTAGGTATATTTCCTCGACCTTATCTTTTAAGTAGAAACCCTTTGGATGGAAACATGTAATTGAAACATGTTATGTATGATGGTTGCAAGTGGTTGCAAGTGATTGCTAGTGGTTGCTCGTGGTTGCATATACACACACAATCTAGGTTTTAGATCGGCTCAGTCACTTCATATTGCATATGCATATATGTTTGCATTCGTATATGGTTGAACTATAATGTGTTGTCATGTGGATGCTGCATTTGTATTGAATGATTGTGCACTCATGTAGAATCAAGAATAGGAAAATTTGCATACATAATGGATTCATGGCACTTACATAATTCGCATTAAGGAGGTCAACTGAATCAGTAGACCGCCTGATTTTGCATTAGATAAGTACATGTACACACACGTCGCATATGATCATGAAGCATTAGAAGTCTTTTAAGGACAATGGATGCTCGTGTTTGATGGTTGAGTAGATGGATGATTGGATGTTAGGATATACATTCCTCCTAACTTGAAGATTTCGGGGACGAAATCCTTTTAAGTGGGGGAGAATGTAACACCCCGAGAATTCTATAACTGTGAAATTCATAAATTAAAGTATAATCAAATTCAAATCAAAGAACTAAGGGAAACGGGATACGCCATTGCGTTCGTCTCGGAAAAATACGCGAAATAGAGTCCGAGTTTTCGAAAAACGGAGTCCGTATGAAGAAGATATAGCCTTCGGAAGTTTTTAAATTAAGTTTAACATTCAAACAGAATAAAACAATGGGGCCCAATGGGCCAGGGCGGGTAAACACCCGCCTAGGCCACCCAGGTCGACTGGGCTGTCGACCTGGGCTACCCATGTCGACAGGGCTGTCGACAGCCCTGTCGACAGGGGTATCGACCTGGTCGAGCCCAGCTCGACCTGGCTGGCCAGGTCTGTGTTTGGCCGATTTTCTGTGGTCTGCTTTGTCATTAGGGCTAGGTGGCAAGCTCTAATTGGTCTCTCCTTAGGATGAAAGGCTACGATCTAACCAAGCAACATCAACGGTCCTAATCAGTTCATTACCTCTATAAAAACAACCCTAGACTAAACCCTAATCTATTCATTCAAAAATAAGAACAAAGCCGCCATGTTGCTGAGGAACGACTAGGGGTAGCCACCAAATTGGAGAGAGGATTAGGAGGCAAATTCTAAGGCATAAAGCAACTCAATCAAATCAAACCGCATCTTCTTATCCCTAATTCGCCACACCATTGTAAGTAGAGTATTACTTTGGTATGAATAAATAACTGTGTTGGTTTGTATACTTGATTGTGGTGATAAATAATGCATAATTTGTGCGCTACTATGATTATTATTGATTTGAAATATTGTATACGTTTGGATATTCTTGAATTATGTTATTCATTATAAAGAACTACATGCGGTAGTTCTATGCAAGTATACGTTTGGAATATTCGCAAATTATGTAATCCATGTTGAAGCTACATGTATGTAGTTGATTGAAATTCATGCAAGTTTGGGGCTTTGCTACTATGCCGTCATAATATGTATTTTTATACAAAAATCATTTTTGTGAGTAAATTGGAATAAGTTTGGGTTATTATAATCCATATGAAATTATGTTGAGAATTTGGCATCATGTATTAAGCCATGCTTTTAGAACACCTATTTGTAAACTTATGAATATGGCTAGGCTATGATTGATAATTTGCATAATTGAAATTGTCAACAAGAATTATATGATGACATATGTGGTACATAGCTAGGTTAGGTTCAAAAATCCCTTTTTGCAAGTTTGCATGACTAAAGTAAAAATCATGATTTCATGTTAGAAATATTTATGCCATGGTTATGTGAACAAGCACTTATGCCATGCTTATGTTTGACATTATGCCATGCTTATGTTAGAAATATTTGTGCCATGCTTATGTTTGACATTATGCCTAAATAAGAACATAGGTCTATGTTGTAGTTAAGACTATGTGACACCTAATTTAGATTCTTATCTTAACTACAAGTTTACATGGCTTGATTCATGTCACCTATGCTTTATGACCAAAGTATATGTTACCACTATGCAAGTACACCAGTTTCTATTTTGTATTCCCAACGTCATATTGCAAGTTCATGCGCTCACCTTTCCCTTTTTGTGTATGTAATCACGCTTTAAGCCTCCCCTTTTCGCATGGCTAAGTTGGGCTTAAAAAAGGCTAAGCCCAACATATACATAATAAACGGACGTGTTAAACGGGGGGAAAATAACGTTGGGTAAAGATTACTAATGAATGAAAACATAAAATAGAGGGGCCCAAATTCAAGTATGGGTTGGGCCCATGATTGGTGTAACCTTTACACCATTAACTTAATGGGCCGCAAATATTTACATATAAGAAAATAAAGAAGAAAGACAAAATATGTAAATGTAGAGCATACGATGTGTTTAACCCGAGGTTGGATTGAGTTGTGATGTAAACCTGCCCGGAACCGCCCGGCTGTCCAGTAGTCACAACAATACCTATCCAATGTGGGAGGTTAAACATGGAGCCCAATAAGGACCCGAGGTTAGACTGAGTTATGGCGTAAGACTGCCCGGAACCAACCGGCAACAGGCAGCCACAACAATACCTGTCTAATGTGAGAGGTCAGGGCCTTAATAAGACAATTAAGGCTGAGTCAGGATTGTTAGGATTAAGTGAACTAAAGACTTAATCAAAATGGAACATGCTAAACTAAACGGACTGGTGGGGTTAGGTTAGAAAACACTTAACCAACTTAGCATGTTGGCTAGAGATAGAAAACCTAGTAACGGGGGGGGGACCCTTTTCAGCAGTAACCCTAGAAGGTGTATCAGGAAACCCTGAAACTAGGCAGGGTGGGGCACGATTACTGGGCTGATTGTAAGAGGTCAAATCGACGGCGGTGGTGTAGCAGTGTAGGTTCTAACGGGGTGCGGGCGTGCACACACTCCGGCGCAGAAAAATAAAGCACTGGGCACCAGTAGCATACCTGTGCATTCTAAGGTTGTGTCGGGCCGCTGCCATGGGACTTGATACACCCCATGGTGGGACCAGCATAGGTAACTACAACATCGGGGGCCGTAAGACACATGTAACTATGCGAGTAGGAGCCGATCATCGTAGAATGGATCACATCACCCTGATTATGGGGTGCCAGTTGGAAACTAGTTTATATGAGGTTCAGAGATTTACATGGGGTACGACAGTATATTCGACCCTAGACAACTTAACCAAGTTTAGAGTGCTTGCCCACTTCTTGTTTATACTTATCATACCCAGTTGTTTATTCATAGACAAATTAGTACTAGACTTACTCAGGCTTTATGTCTGACTCTACTTTTCTTTCGTCTTCTTTTCTTCCGTTTCCCCCCAGGTCCACAGGGAGGAAACACAGCAGCTTGACCAACCTTAACATCCAGCTTGAAGAAGAGAAATGTATTGCTTGGACCTTTTCATCTTGAACTATGGCTTTGGACGAACTCTATGGGGCTTTTGCAGTTTATCTATGTTTTATTTATGCTTCTTTAAATGATGTAATCAAGACAGATTATGAAAGTGTTATGTTATGTTTTTGGGAAAGATGTAAGACAATCATGGTGATATTGCTGTAACACGTATTTGCTTTTTATGAAATAAAAGTTTGTTGATTTTCCGCTGTTTACAAATATGTGTTCTTATATCTGTCTTGTATATCTGTGACTTATACTTATAAACCTCCACCAAAATTAGGGCATTCCCTTTGAGAGTGACCCTAACGGAGGTGGGGTGTTTCAGGTTGGGTTGAGTAATTCTTTGGGTGTCAGTCTGATGTTGATTTCGGTCTTCGGGGCTGATGCTTAGAGAGTTCTTCTCCTAATCAATATATATGTGACATAGATTTCCAGTTTTGACATTGCCTAATGGGCACAAAGTTTTTACTTGCTTCTATCATTCGACTATACCTTTAGATAGGAACAATTGGGAAAATGGCCTATAGATTAGAGCTACCCGAAAAATTGGCCGGAGTTCACAACGTTTTTCATGTTTCACATCTCCGAAAATGTCTACATGAGTCTGCTGAAGTGGTAGAGCCAAATATCCTAGAAGAAGCTGAAGTGGAGCGCGAAGCAACCGTGAGGAAAGTTCCAACCCGCATATTAGGAACGGAAGTGAAGAAGCTACGCAACCGAGAAGTCAAGCTCGTCAAAGTTCAGTGGAGCGACGTCGAGGGAGACGCGACTTGGGAAACTGAAGCTAGAATACGCACTGCCTACCCTTTTCTTTTCGAGGGTACATCCTTAATCTTTCTTTTTCCTTAAGTTGCGCTTTTATCTATCTTTTTAGGTATATTTCATCGACCTTATCTTTTAGGTAGAAACCCCTTGGATGAAAACATGTAATTGAAACATGTTATGGATGATGGTTGCAAGTGGTTGCAAGTGATTGCTAGTGGTTGCTCGTGGTTGCATATACACACACAATCTAGGTTTTAGATCGGCTCAGTCACTTCATATTGCATATGCATATATGTTTGCATTCGTATATGGTTGAACTTTAATGTGTTGTCATATGGATGTTGCATGTGTATGAATGATTGTGCACTCATGTAGAATCATGAATAGGGGGATTTGCATTCATAATGGATTCATGGCACTTACATAATTCGCATTAAGGAGGTCAACTGAATCAGTAGACCGCCTGATTTTGCATTAGTTAAGTACAGGTACACACACACTTCACATATGATCATGAAGCATTAGAAGTCTTTTAAGGACAATGGATGCTCGTGCTTGATGGATGAGTAGATGGATGTTTGGACGTTAGGATGTACATTCTTCCTGAACTTGAAGATTTCGGGGACGAAATCCTTTTAAGTGGGGGAGAATGTAACACCCCATGTATTTTATAACTGTGAAATTCATAAATTAAACAATAAATAATTTTAAATCAAAGAATTAAGGGAAACGAGATACGCCATTGTGTTCGTCTCGGAATTCTGCTTGAGATAGAGTCTGAGTTTGCGTAAAACGGATATCGTATGAAGAAGTTATGGACGAACGAAGTTGGGCGAAAAACCGGAAAACGGGTCAGAATGCACTGGCGCACTTGGGAAGTGCGCCAGAACAAAAATGCACTGGCGCACTTGGGAAGTGCGCCAGTACATTTTTGACCTGGCGCACCTGCCAAGTGCGCCCAGGTCAAAAATGACCTGCTGGTCAGGTCTGGTCAAGTCCTGGCTGGCCAGGTCTGTGTTTGGTCGATTTTCAGAAGCTTACTTTGTCATTAGGGCTAGGTGGCAGGCTCTAATTGGTCTCTCTTTCGAATGAATGGCTACGATCAATCCAAGCAACATCGATGGTCCTAATCAGTTCATAAACTCTATAAAAATGACCATAGACTCTACCTAATCTATTCATTCAAAAATAAAGAACGAGGCCATCATGCTGCAGAGGAGCGACTAGGAGTAGCCACCAATTTGAGAGAAGATTAGGAGGAAAATTCTAAAGCATAAAGCAACTTAAACAAATCAAATCAACAAGGAGTCGCATCTCCAAATTCCTGAATTGGAGAATTCGCCACACGATTGTAAGTAGAGTATTATTTTGGTATGAATAAATAACTGTGTTGGTTTGTACACTTGATTTGTGGTGATAAGTAATTCATATTTGTGCGTTACTATGATTCTTATCGATTTGGAATATTGTATAACGATTGGATATTCGCAAAATATGTTATTCATTATAAAAACTACATGTTTGCGGTAGATTTATGCAAGTATACGTTTGGATATTCGCAAAATATGTTATTCATTATAAAAACTACATGTTTGCGGTAGTTTTATGCAAGTATACGTTTGGATATTCGCAAAGTATGTTATTCATTATAAAAACTACATGTTTGCGGTAGTTTTATGCAAGTATACGTTTGGATATTCGCAAAGTTTGTAATTCATGTTGAAGCTACATGTATGTAGTTCTTTAATTGAAATTCATGCAAGTTTGTGGTTTTGCTACTATGCCATCATAATGTGTATTTTTGTACAAAAATCATTTTGTATGTAATTGGAACAAATTTGGGTTATTATAATTCATATGAAATTATGTTAAAAATTTGGCATCATGATCTATGTATTAAGCCATACTTTTGTACTAGAAAACCTCTTTGCGAACTTATGAATATGACTAGGCTATGATTGATATTTTGCATAATTGAAAAACATGTTAGGTCTATATTGTTAACAAGAATTATATGATGACACATGTGGTACATAGCTAGGTTAGATTCAAAATCCCATTTGCAAGTTTGCATGACTAAAGTAAAAATCATGATTTCATGTTAGAAATATTTATGCCATAAGTATATGTGTGCCATGGTTATGTGAATAGATTTAAAATCATGATTAAGTTGGATTAATTCTAGTTGAATTATACTTTTGTATTAGCCACAAAAGTAAGCACCTTTGTAAACATGTAGTAATCTTATAAACATGATTTGCTTATGTTTGACATTATGCCTAAATAAAATATAGGTTTATGTTGTAGTTAAGCCTATGTGTCAATAGTGATATTCTTAACTTAACTACAAGTTTACATGGTTTGATTCATGTCACTTATGCTTTATGACCAAAGTATATGTTACTACTATGCAAGTACACCAGTTTCTATTTTGTAGTTCCAACGTTATGTTGCAAGTTCATGCGTTCACATTCCCCTTTTGTGTATGTAATCACGCTTTAAGCCTCCCCTCTTTCGCATGGCTAAGTTGGGCTTAAAAAGGTTAAGCCCAACATATATATAATAAACGAACGTATTAAACGGGGGAAAATAACGTTGGGCTAAATTAATTAATAAATGAAAAGATAAAGTAGAGGGGCCCAAATTCAAGAATGGGTTGGGCCCATGATTGGTGTAACCTTTACACCATTGATTTTTAATAATGGGCCGCAAATATTTACATATAAGAAAGTAAAGAAGAAAGACAAAATATGTAAATGTAGAAAATACGATATGTTTAACCCGAGGTTGGATTGAGTTGTGATGTAAACCTGCCCGGAACCGCCCGGCTGTCCAGTAGTCACAACAATACCTATCCAATGTGGGTGGTTAAACATGGAGCCCAATAAGGACCCGAGGTTAGACTGAGTTGTGGCGTAAGACTGCCCGGAACCAACCGGCAACAGGCAGCCACAACAATACCTGTCTAATGTGAGAGGTCAAGGCTTTAATAAGACAATTAAGGCTGAGTCAGGATTGTTAGGATTAAGTGAACTAAAGACTTAATCAAAATGGAACATGCTAAACTAAACAGACTGATTTGGGGGGGTTAGTTTTATAAAACACTTAACCAACTTAGCATGTTGGCTAGAAATAGAAAACCTAGTAGCGGAGGACCCTTTTCGCAGTAACCCTACAAGGTATCATGATACCCTGAAACTAGGCAGGGTGGGGCACGATTACTGGGCTGATTGTAAGAGGTCAAATCGACGGCGGTGGTGCAGCAGTGTAGGTTCTAACGGGGTGCGGGCGTGCACACACTCCGGCGCAGAAAAATAAGGCACTGGGCACCAGTAGCATACCTGTGCATTCTAGGATTGTGTCGGGCCGCCACCATGGGACTTGATACACCCCATGGTGGGACCAGCACAGGTAACTACAACATCGGGGGCCGTAGGACACATGTAACTATGCGAGTAGGAGCCGATCATCATGAAATGGATCACTTCACCCAGATTATGGGGTGCCAGTTGGAAACTAGTTTATATGGGTTCAGAGATTGATATGGGGTACGATAGTATATTCGTCCCTAGACAACTTAACTAAGTTTATAGTACTTTCCCATTTCAGGTTTATACTTATCATACCCAGTTCTTTATTCATAGACTGAATAGTCCTAGACTTACTCAGGCTTTATGTCTGACTCTACTTTTCTTTCGTCTTCTTTTCTTCCATTTCCCCCCCCCCCAGGTACACAGGGAGGGAATACCGCAGCTTGACCAGCCTTCACATCCAGCTTGAAGAGAAAGAATGTATTGCTTGGACCTTTTCGCTTTGAACTATGGCTTTGGACAACAACTATGGGGCTTTTGCAGTTTATTTATGTTTTCTTTATGCTTCTTTAAATGATGTAATCAAGACAGTTATGAAGATGTTATGTTTTGAAGTATTGTAAGACAATTATGGCATGTTGTTGAAACACGTATTTTCTTTATGAAATAAAAGTTGTTATTTTTCCGCTGTTTAAAAATATGTGTTCTTATATCTGTCTTGTATATCTGTGACTTATATTTATAAACCTCCACCAAAATTAGGGCATTCCCTTTGAGAGTGACTCTAACGGAGGTGGGGTGTTTCAGGTTAAGTGTTGTTGTTAAGTGTTAACTTAACCCTACCACTGGTCATGTTACATTGGTTAAGTGTTGCCCTCTTGTGTTACTTAACCCTATCATACATCATGTTATATTGGTTAATTGTTGCTTTGATTAACTTAACCCTACCATTCTTAGCCTGTCTGTTTCTTAGCTTCAATTTATTCATTAAAGCACCAACCTCTCACATTAGATCTATATTGTTGCGATCGCTGGATGTGCCAGGCGGTTGCGGGTAGCCTTACGCCGCAACTCAATCTAACCTCGGGTTTTTGGGCTTAAATGCGCTAACCTCTTACATTAGATCTATATTGTTGCGGTTGCTGGATATGCCGGGCGGTTCCGGGTAGTCTTACACCGCAACTCAATCTAACCTCGGGTTAGACATGTTCATCTTTAGCCAATTTACATATTTGTCATATGTGTCCAAATCTATGTGTCAAATTTTCCACAAGTCTAGTAAATACAAGTTTAGGCCACATTCCCATGCTATACCCAAAAATTTACTCAATTAAATTATACCCAATTTTCCCCACGTTATAATCGCACGTACAACGAGATTCAATCTAAGTTCCGAATGAACTTAGTATTCACAAAAGCAAGTAGAAAGGGGAAAAATAGAGAAGAGGCATAAGAATTGACATAAGGAAAAATAGGCGTGTAAAGATGTACCCAATTCAAGAATCATGTTTCAATGTTGTACGTTAATAATATGGGTAGACAAGCTAAGCAATTCACACCATAGGTATAAAGATTAGATAGAATTGGACTTAAGAGAATCACTAATTTTTATGTACAATATGATAAGTCCCACTATATCAATCACAATAGTCTCATAGGCATAGGATGTACAACATGATAGGTTCCATAATATAAATCACAATAGTCTCACAGGCATGATAGGTTCCATTATGTCAATCCAACAGTCTCATAGGCATGATAGGTTTTACTATGTCAGTCACAACAGTCTCATAGGAATGATGGTTCTATTATGTCAGTCCAACAGTCTCATAGGCATGGTAGGTTCTATTATGTCAGTCCAACAGTCTCATAGGCATGATAGGTGTCATTACATCAATCGCAATAGTCTCATAGGCATAAGCAATTCAGATTTGACAAAAGGATAGGCATGAATCAGAATTAGGCATCATTCTAGATCTGATTATTACAGTCATGATTTCTATTAGATGTTTAAATCTAAATAATAACTGAGCTTACAGAAAAAGAATGGATCTTGTATTCTGGGATCTGATTTCTGAATTTGAAAAGCTATCCTTTGATGTAGACGTTTGATTCTCTAGTTTGGATTTTGTTTGGAGCTTTCTAACTTGATTTCTAATTTAGAGAAGATGGAGGCTAGGCTAACTTAGGCGTGGACAACATGACGGCTTCATTGTGTGGCCTACGGTTGAGGTTTGGTGTGCTTATATAGAAGTCTAGGTTTAATTCTAGCCTTTAGATTAGTCTAGGAGAAATCAGAGCCATCAAACCAAAGAGATGTATCATCCAGCCAACCATAGCACGACACATAAGCCCTAACACCTCAGAAATTAGTCATTAGCCAATCAGAGAAGGCCACATCAGCTCAGGACTACAGAAATTCGTCACAGGAAGCAGATCTCAAAGGGGTCGACTCCTTACAAGGGGGTCGACACCTATGTTGACTCCCCTATAGGGGGGTCGACACCTATGTCGACTCCCCTTGAGGGGGATCGACGCCTCTGAGAGGGAAATTTCCCGCTCAACCCGCTCTTACTGAATTTCGATTTTCGAAGTGTTTTGACTTTTAATTATTATTTCAATTTAATTTCTGTTTAAACTTGAAATCTTCTGAACTCCATAACTTCTTCATACAAAGCACGCTTTACACAAACTCGGACTTTATCTCAAGCAGAATTCCAAGACGAACGCAATGGCGCAGCCCGTTTCCCCTAATTCTTCTTTTAAAAATTAAATGTTCTTTAATTTGTTATTTTAATATACATAGAAAATTCAGGGTGTTACGGGTATTTTTCAGTCTATTAAGCCAAACTCTAGGGGCTTGTTTTAGACCATAAATAGCTTTATTCAGTTTACATACTAAATTTTGATTGAGATTGTAGCCTTGTGGTTGCCTCATATATATTTCCTCCTCAAGTACACCATTTAAGAAAGCATTGTTAACATCTAAATGTTTAACATGCCACTTTTTACATAAGGCAATAGTAAGTATGAGTCTAATGGTTTTGGATTTTACTACAGGTGAGAAAGTCTAATTAAAATCAAACCCGTACTCCTGAGTAAAACCCTTTGCAACTAACCTAGCCTTGTACTTATTTATTGACGCATCTGGGTTCTTTTTAAGTTTGTATGTCCATCTGCACCCAACAACAATTTTATTGGTAGGTGGACGTACAACTCCCAGGTTTTATTTCCGATGAGTGCATTATACTCCTCATTAATGGCTTTCTTCCAGTTTTTATTTTTGATAGCCTGTTCAAAGGAATCATGTTCACAATTACTGGATGAAGCTATATATGCTTTTGGTTTGAAAATACCACTTTTTGCCCAAATAACCATAGGATGGCCAGTCTGAATTGGTGATTCCGATGATGGTGAGCTACTATCATTATCTGAATCTGATGAGTATTCTGATCTTGTACTTTGTGAACCTGTATTTTCTTCTAACCTTTGATTTTGTGAATTTTCAGGATTGTGCATGGTGAGGCTAGGTTGCTGTGACTCATCACATTCTTCAGAATGAGTTTGTGATGTTTTATTGGACTCAGCAGCCTCACTTTCATCATTATTGTCCCATTTCTCAAAATAAATTGGGATCTCAGGTATTGAAACATTTGGATTTCTTACCTTACTAGTAGTTGAGATTTTTCTACTACTAAAAGGAAATACAGTTTCATCGAATACAACATGTCTTCTTATGTATATTTTAACAGTTTCATCCAGACACTTGTACCCCTTTTGCTTAGTGGTATACCGCAAAAAAGTACAGGGTTTTGACCTAAAATCTAACCTGTTAAAATTATAGGGCCTTAAATATGGAAAACACAAATATCCAAATTGTTTTAGACTATTATAGTCTGGTTTTACATTATATAATCTTTCTATTGATGTTATATCCTTCAGTACCTTTGTTGGTTGTCTATTAAATAAGTGTACAGATGCACTGAAGGCCTCTGGCCAAAATTTTAGGGGAAAATTTGCTTGTGCCAGTAAGGTTAAACCATACTCAATGATGTGTCTGTGTTTTCGTTCAACTAGCCTATTTTATTGAGAAGTATATGGACAAGTGATTCTGTGAACAATTCCTTTCTTTGTAAAATACTGGTTTAAACTATTGAATTCACTTCCATCATCAGACTGAATAATTCTAGCTAGGGTGTTAAATTGTCTTTCAGCCATAGCAACAAAGTTAATGACAACATTAATAGTTTCAGATTTGGCTTTAAGAAAATAAATCCAAGTGTGTCTTGAGTAAGCATCTACAAAAGCAATATAATACTTAAATCCAAAATCTGATTTATAGTAGCTGGACCCCATAAGTCAGTTGCAATTAACTGCAATGGTTTAGTATAAACTGTTTCAGAGTCAATAAAGGGTAGCCTATGACTTTTACCTACTTGACAATACTCACAAATATATGGTAAAGATACATCATTATATTGAATATTGTTCTCAGCTAATATTTTCATTACAATCTTAGCACTTGGATGTCCAAGTTTGTAATGCCAAAGACCAAAGACTTTTTTGCTGCTATCAGCTGTCAAGAACATTCAAATTACAGTGTTTTTCCCTTTTTATCACACTTTATTTTTAACAGTGTTGAACTTGTAAAGGCCTCATGTCATGTTACCCTGTAAAATGGGTTCTCTAGTTAGAATGTCCCTAACTAAACCGTATTTAAGGTAAAGTTCAAAGAAGACGTTATTGTCATGAGCAAACTGAGAAACACTTATTAAATTTTTCTTGATCTTTGGGACCCTTAAAAGATTGTGTAGATACAATTGTCTCTTACCACTTAAGTTAGCATTACCAATGTGAGTAATATTAATACTTTTACCATTGCCTAATAAAATAGAGTGATTACCTCTGTAGTCTCTGCATCCTAGATTTAAACTGTCAAGATTGTTTGTAATGTGATTAGTAGCTCCTGAATCTGGGTACCGGCTATCGTCTTGCACAGTTTCAAGCTTTGCAATGTCATTTTGATTACCACTTTTGCTAGTATTATCTTGACAGCTGTTTTCAGATTGACATAAAGCCATGTTCACACTAGGATTACCATTATTTCTCTGATTGTGGTTAGATGTGTAATTAGTGTTGAATCTAAAGTAGCAGTTTAATGCTGTGTGGCCCATCTTTTCGCAAATTTGACACTTTGGCCTGTTGGTATTAGTGCATCGACCTCTGTCACGTCCTCTTCTTGCACTACCACCTCTTTGGTAAGACTGATCATTTCTGTTGTTATTAATGTTCTGGTTTTTGCCTTTAAATCCAGTAGTAAAGTTCACCGCATACTCTATTTCTTGAGGTTTCTTGGCATTTATTATTGCCTCATGAGAAAGTAGAATATAATGTACCTCATCAATAGAAGGCATGATTTTTTGAGAAGTTATAACGGCAACAACAACTTTATAATCATTGTTAAGTCCATTGACTAAGTATAAGACTTGATCACTATTAGATACTCTGTTTCCAGTAGCATTTAGCAAATCACATAGTCTTTTAACCTTTGCAATATACTCTCTCATGGACAAATTTTCCATTTTAACACTTTGCAATTTGTTCTTGTAGTAAAGGACTTTTGCAGAACATTGATTATTAAATTCTTTTTCTACTGTAGTCCAAATGTCATAAGCAGAGGTACATCCAATGACTTGTTGTAACAAACTTGCACTTATAGATGATAACAACCAAGAACTGATGAGTCTGTCTTGTCTACGATATTGTACATATTTTTCATTTGCAATTTTTCGGTTGTTTGCATCTATAATGTACTTTGCTGGTATGTCTACAGTACCAAGAATATATCCTTCGAGACCATACCCCTGAATAGCTGTTTTGACTTGTAATTTCCAAATAAGATAGTTATATTCTTCAAGATGTATCGTGATTAATTGACTCTTAAGACTAATGACAGTCTTTACTATTGGATTTACAGGTCCATGTTCATTGGAAACATTCTGACCATTGTCTGATGCCGCAGTGGACGTTTGCTCAACAATAAAGGCGGGTAAATGATGACAGAGTTATCAAGAAGAAATCAGAACAAAAGAATGCCGCTATCAATCAAGAATCTAAGAAATTCTCAGGCAGGTATGAAGCAGCCAGAGATTTCTAATGATGAATATAAGCTAAATCAATGTGTACCTTATTCTGAAGATTTCTCTAGGCACAACACTTACTTGTTTTGATGATTTTATAGAATTCTTGGTTTATTTCCTGGTGATCTTTGTTACAGATAACAGAAGATATATCTGATTCTTTTGATGTAGCCTGACAATACTATTTCAGACGAGGCATTGAACAGTTGAGGTGTATCTTCTCTCAAATGATGAAGGATCCCCGATGATGAGCCATATCCAAATGATGATGTTATACTCTGATCGATATGAAGATCTAAAGAACTCAATTGCAGGATATCTAATGTCGTGAGGCGGTTCTGCTCTGATACCAAGAAAGCTTTTGAAGAATTTGAATTTTACTTTTCTAATGAAAATGTAAATGCTTTTTTATTATGACTGAAAGAATAATGAAATATACATATTGTTTACAAATATATAGGCATTTTCCTTGGACCATATGCGGTAGAGAATAATGTAATAAGAGGTGGGTTAAAGGCCCTGCTCAATATAATAATATAAGTCTTTAACTAAAGTGAATAGTCGGCATATCCTATTACTTCTTCCATTAACAGTCATATGAAAATAATTTGTATCACTATCACCTTCCTTAAGCCATCGAGTTCTCGATCTCTATATCCAATAAATTTCTTCTTGGTCTATAACTCTTAAAAGCTTCTTCTCTTTTCCTTTTAAAGCATCTTTCTCCTTTTCCTTAAGACCTCTTTCATGTTAGCTCAAGAGTTTTGATCATGATGAAAACCAAACCCAACAATGAAGTTGATCATATCGACAACCAAGCTTAGCAATGATTCAGAAATCATCGTTCGACAAAAAGAGGAGAAACAAAGACACTAAGCTCTTGGGTCATTACACACACACACAAACAGATATATATATATATATATATATATGTGTGTGTGTGTGTGTGTGTAAGAAAGAGAGAGTCTTAGTTATATTTTATCCATGTTAAGATCTATCCTCAAGTAAATCACATCCTCTCAAGTTTTTTTAAATATAGTTTTAAACTTCAAAAAGGCATATTTTTAACAAACTCAGAAACAATCAACTAAAACACCCTATTTAGTCAACCGACATTGTTTTAAATATGAACATTTGAACTCAGTCGACTGGCTATGAATGATCAGCTGACTGAATTTCTTACAACTGTCATCTTTTGAACAGACACTTTTCTTTGCAAAAAGTTTTTTGATTCGTTAAGAGTTGCATGTGTTTCTTTTCAATCGAATCCTTTTACTAATAGTTGTAACTATTATATTACTACAAATTCGCATGAATTCTTAAATCAAAATCTAAATTATCTTTCTAACATTCTATCAAAATAAAATTCTATTTACTAACAGTGGAAAACCTATTCCTCTAGGTAAAGTGATGGATGCTAGTAAAATTCCAGAGGAGTTTTGGGACTAGATATAGAACATGAGTTCAAACCAATATAAAAATTCCTAGTGTTATTTTAATTTACTACTATTTATATTCTGTTTCATTTAGTCTATTATATATATATATATTCCATATTGCACGACACTATAGTTACCTTCATTTGGTATCATAGCAAGGTCAAATGTTAGCCATAACACCCTTATTTGATACTATTGTAATATGGAAGATAACACCAACAATGGCTTTATTGAGGGTCAATCCATTGCACGACCACCACTATTTACTGGGACAAATTATAACTATTGGACCATTAAAATGAGAATTTATATGCAACCCAATGGTTATGACACATGGAACATCACTCAAACAGAATATCACATATCCACTACTGAGTTTCATCATGGTCTAACTCATAACAACTAGATACTACATCAAATGTCAAACCTATGAATATGTTATTTTTTGCATTAGACAAAAATAAGTTTAATAGAATTAGCATGTGTACTATAACTTAAGAAATTTGGTGAACACTTGAAGTTGCACATGAATGTACTAGAAAAGTAAAACAAAGTAAAATGTCTATGCTTAAAAATCAGTTTCAAAATGAAACCATGTGAAATTTTCAATGATACGTAAAGGTTCAATTCATATTTCACTCACTTTTAGCTTTAGGAGAAAATATTCTGATTTTGATATTGTATCGAGAATCCTAAACTCTTTATCGGATGAGTGGGAATGAAAAGTCTTAGCTATCAAAGAAGGTAATGATGTTTCAACTATAAAACCTAAAAATTTAATAGGAAATTTAATGTCCAATGAAATTAATCTCAAGGCTAAACAAGTCCAGGCTCAAGACAAGAAAAACATGGCATTCCAAGCCAAAAAGATGAGTCAAAATTAGAAGAAGAAGATATTGCATTGAAATTCAGGAAAGGCAATAAATATAGAAATAAAAATATCAAAGACAGCAACAAAAATGATCAGCTATCATCCATAGAACTTGAATGTTTTAAATGTCACGAAAAAGGCCACATCAAGAAAGATTTTCCATTACAAAAGAAAAAAAATCAAGAAAAAAGGACGTAAACAAAAAGAAAGCTTTTTGGGTAACATGAGATGACTCCGAATCATTACCATCAGATAGTGACAGTGACACTGAACAAGAAAATCTTTGCTTCATGGCTACCAAAGATGAGGTCAGTGATTTAACTTTTGATGATATGATTAGTCTAAGCTCATATTTAAATTTAAAAGACTTAAAATGGAGATATGAGGATACTTGATGGAAGTTAAATAGAGCTGAAATTGAAATTTACATGTTAAGAGAAAAAAAGACAATTTTAGAAGAAGAACTTGAGAAATCTCAAGAATCTTATTCTACTATAACTTCTCAACTCAACTTGTTAAGTCAAGAATTAAAACCCAAAAAGAAAAGAATGGTGCTTTACTGGCTGAGAATCATGATCTAAAAAAACAATAAGATCTTTGAATTAGTTCATTCTAGTCTAAAGATATAGTTAGAAAATATATATAAAAAAATAACTTTAACAAAGGAACCGAGAATATCTCTAGAATAATAGAAAATTCGTAATCGGTTTCAAAAAAAAGGACCAGGATATTATTCAAAGAAGAGTTAAAAGAAATTGAATTTGTCTCAAAATAATTTCAAAATTAAATTGGTCAAAAAGGTTTGTAAAATATCTAAAATAATCAAAGTTTGGGTTCCAAAAAACATATAATTCTTTGATAATTATATAAAATCATTTATAGAAACTGTACACAGAAACAAGAATTTTATTTTTAAAAGGGATACTAAACCCACTTGAGTTTGGTTTCATACGATCTAACTCTTAAGGCCCAAAACAAAATAGATGGGTACCAATGTTTTTATCTTTTCTTTTTCTAGGTAGTAGTAAAGAATAGAGGGAAATTGATATTAGATAGTGGTTGCTCAAAACATATGACAGGAAACAAGGACATGCTAATGAACATTATCTACTCAAATGGTGGCTTTGTCACTTTTGGAGGTAATTCCAAGGAATATATCATCGGCAAAGGTGATGTGCACAATAACAGTACATCTAATTTACCTATCCAATTTCATGGCTTTCGAAAATGACACATTCTACTCCACCATTGATTTCCCCCTCTTAGCTCAGATTCAACTTTACATTCTCCAAATCCCATCCATAAACCTATTTCGATTGTACCTTCACCAAACAATCATGTTGGATACACTACAGATAGCAAATGTGCACGAAATATATTTTCTGGATCTCCTTCTATAAGACATCGTATAAAGGATATCCTTCACTATCGACAATAAATGCTTGAACTACAACGTGAAATGTACTTCGAATATAACCTAACTACAAAAAGACTAAGCTTCTTCGAGGAAATATGAATTAAAAATTTGTGTTACTTCACCTACAAACAATAATGTACATATTTCATCACCTCAACATCCTTCTAACTCATTGAACTCTTGGAATCATTCAACAATTCAACCCGCACTAGAAAATACAAATATGAAGCCGAAGGATTGTACTACACTACCCAAGTCTGTCGTTTCATCTAATTAACGTAATATTTTAATGTAATCGATTTTGTTTTACAATATTTTTTTTCTACGTAATTCTCCACAACACACACACGTGCGCACGCGCACGCACATACACACACAATCACACACACACACACATGTGTGTGCGTATATATATATATATATAAAGTTATATTTCTTTTCGCTTTAAAATTTTCCTACTTCTGCAATTTTACCAAGATTCAGTCGACTAAACACTTAAACCAGTCGACTGGCCTGATAACCTGTTTGTCAAAAATACTATGTAATTTAGTCGATTGGGTTGTGATTTCAAGCGACTGAATACCCCATATTTTGAACTAAATCTCTTTGGATTGGTTCAGTCGACTAACTATAGTCATATGGTTGACTTACCTGTCTGTATTTCCAAAAGTTAAAAAATCTGAAGCATTACAGTCGGTAGGATTTGAATGCTCAATCGATTGAAACTAGAAAATTGGGAAAAACCTTATAGACATATCACTTCATTTAACCCTACCTCTTCATTCAAATAATATTTCCGTTCATCTTTTACCATCCATTTATTTTCTATAAAAGCCCATCTTAGTAAATTTTGAAATCAATCTTCTAAAAACTCAAATTTCATGTAAAATCAAAGTTTCAATGACTCAAAAAATACAAAGAGCTTCAACTTCTTACTCAACTGATCCATCAGATTCACAAATTCGAAAGTGGCTTCACGATGAATAGGAAGTAGAAAGATTTGACAAGATAAAGAAAACAAGAATCTTCGAAGGATCTTTTGTTAAGTACCTTGATTTTGCTTCTTAATCAATTCAAGACCTAGCTAGAAATATGGTGTAACAACCCTCCCGAAGTGGCCTAAATTTGGACTTGGAAAAGGCCCATCGAAAATTAGAGCCACTCTAAGCAGGTCGTTGGTTCTTGTAAGGAATTACATTTGCACAGAATACAAAATAATATAATGAGATGGAATCTCACACAATTTAATGAGAAAATATATTAATCAAAATAAGATGTTCCATTTATTCAAAAACCTCATATTCAAATACAAAACACCAAATTCATGTGTTTACAATGGTACATCATTATAATTCACCATCATGAGCTTCTAACAATAAAAGAGCAATGACACTTAATAGCATACTAATAGTCTCATTTCCTTTTCAGGCTCCATCATCATTCGTCCAACATGTCTACGTCCCTACCTACTAACCTGTTGGATATGTTAAGGAGAGGGGTCAGAACATAAAGTTCTGGTGACTAAAAATAACATGTGTTTAATGACTATACTCTAAATTTGGTAGGTTATATATTTCAAAGTATGTCTATGAAACACATAGGCATACACACACAAAGATATATTTTAATTAATGAGGTGGATATCCGATTCAATCACTTAAGACCTTCATTAATATATTTAGGGTAAATCAAGGATCAGTTAAGACCCAACGAGGTGGACATTCTTGGTAACTTAAAGGCTCATTCTAGTATATTTATTAAGGGTGGATTATTATGATATCTTATGAGCCTAAGGCGTACCCTAACAACTTAAGACCCCATCCTAATAAGTCAACGTCCTATGTAGATATATTCTCACAAGTAATATGAGAAGTAGTAGGTTGCCGCTTAGTACCGGTTTAGGGTAGGTCCGCTAGAGCCATTTAAGACCCCTCCAGCGGACGTCTCATGTTACTACTTAACTAATATTATGGTAGTAGACCTACGACGCTTAAGACTTCCCTTAGACGGTGGTTAATCAAATTGCATGTTATATCCCAGGTATATTAAACTCGTCCCTAGGTTATTCCTTGCATAGCTCCTAAAGGAAGTGGACATTCTGGTAAACAACCATAATGCGTTATCGCCATGACTAGACTGCTTTAGAGAAGGAGGACCCATGACCATTTCAAATATAGTAAGGGAGGGTACCATAACTTTGGCCCAAATCTAAGGAATAAACCTTCAGAATGGGCCTAGTCCTAACCACTTAAGACCCAAACTTGATAAGAAGAAAGTCATCCACTTAATACCTTCTCAAGGCGGGCAGTAAGCCTGCCTATTCACACAAATAATAAGTATATATATACACACACTAGACCTCTTACATTAAACCGACTACTTGTAGACATTGGATATGTCGGGTGGTTCTGGGTGGGCTTCTACTACAAGCGAGTTTAACCTCATGTCATAGTGCACTAAGTTTTAATAGCCCATGGCACCAAGACCTTTCATATTAGCCAACTCACTTGTGATTGCTGGATTTTCCAGTTGGTTCTAAGTAGACTTCTACCACAAATGACGACTAACCTTGTAGTGTGTCATTATTTAATATATATATAAGCCATTTATACACACGCAAGCAACAATTCATATGGCGACATTTACGAATTTATAATCTTATCCTAACATATTTATTATGCCATTATTAAGTTTGATTATGTAGATTATGCTATATAAATAAATAATTTAATACGTGCTATAAACGCTAATTTCCGTTCAAATTAAGAAACGTTCTAACGGTGAATTTTTTCAATCATGTTCATATATAAGTTATACATGCCTAATTCGCATATTAAACTAATCAATTCATGGCATAATTAATAACAAGCAACAATTGGGAAAATATCAACATAACCATTCAATTTTTTTTGTTGAAATTGGGTATATTTTATTGTGTCCCAACAAGCCCAAAAGGTTTTACAGTCCATAAATACAATGTGTTACGAATGCAACATTGGCAAATCGACAACTCAGGAGTCACTCAAACAAGGAGTTAACACTTAAACCTAAACTTGCCCAAATTACATTCATGGCGGGTGACGGTGGTATTGTATATTTTGGTTTCGATCACACATCTCCCCTTGATTATCATCTTCACTACTAGCTGTTTTGTTACCCAGGATTGAGGTAAAACTTCTTCATCTGCTCTTCAATTTCACTTCTACATCATGCTGAATCATTCTATTGACCTCTTCAATTGATCTTCACTTTGATTGAAACAATCAGTGGTTCCTTTCTTTCCAGATCCACCAAATCATAGCTGTGAATATGGCGCTATTTTCATCGGATTCCATGTTTTTGGCATGCCATTGACTAGCCAGGTAATCTAATAATCGATTAATATTATTGTCTCTTTATTTCTTGCCATACATTTGAATGCATTTGTTAGCAATTTGGTTGGAGTAATTACATTCAAAGAACAAATGACGATGAGATTCAGCAGAATTGTCACACAAAACGCAGGTTGTATTATTAATGATGTTCCATCTGTGTAATCTATCTTTAGTTGGCATCCTCCTTTAAATTACTTTAAGAGCTGTAAATGCCATTTTGGGTATATTAGCTTTACTCCAAATGAATTTGTCCCAAACACATATTTCTCCTTGTTCTCGTACACTATTATATGCAGATTAAATAGTAACTTCTACATGATGTTTGCAAACCCAAAGATCAGTTGCTCTATCTAGATGAGCCTGCATGTTTGTTATGTTATCCTTAAGATCTTCATTAAGAGGTAGACCAGTCACATTCCACACACCACTATTTCTGATGGAATTAACAAATAATTCAGGACATCCAAAGTCTGAATACGTATTCCACCCCCACATAGTCTATTGTTGATTTTCTAGAAATCCAAGGATCTCTCCAAAGGTTGGTTTCATTTCCATAGGCTAATTCTCCCACACAATTTCGTGTGAGCACATCTCTTATGCTTAAAATTGATTTCCATGTAGAGGAAGCATTACTATCAATTCCCATTGTCCAAAAATTATTGGACACATACCTACTTTTCATCCACCAGGCCCATAAGCTTATAGAATTATTGAACTTCCAAGCAAGTTTAAGGGTAAAAGCCTTCTCGTTAATTTACCAAACCTACGCCTTCCTTCTTTGGTTTGCATAAATCATGATAACTAATCTTGTGTAATCCCCCTCTCCAAATAACATAAGCGCATACTTTTTCAATTTTACCTTTGAAGCTTCAGGTAACTGAAATGTTTGCAACCAAAAGTATACTTTCGCTTGAATAACAGTATGTACTAACTCAATTCTTCTTGCAAACAACAACAATTTCGAACTCCACCCATGTAATCTGTCTCGAATATTAGATATTAGCACAACACATTCTTTATCAATGATCTTATTAGATGAGAGAGGCACACCAAGATACTTAACAGGCAGAGATCCCTCAAGCACATTCAACACTTCCAAAATCTCACCTTTATTTCTACAATATGCATTGAAATAACATTTTGATTTTTGTACATTCATCTTAAGTCCAACATGCAATTCCAGATCCTGAAAAATCTTTTTAATAGTCATAGCAGATTCAATGTTGGATTTAATGCAAACAATCAAATCATCCGCATACAATAAATGAGTGATGTGTGGTTAGGTTATATAAGCTGGTCTAATATGTCTATTATGACTCGCCAATTCCATTTGTAAGGAGAAAAACTCCACAGCAATACCAAATAAATATAGGGAGAGGGGATCTCCCTGTCTTAAACTGTAACACCCCACATCTGTTAAGGTCACTCACAAAGGGAATGCCTTAACTTCAATGGAGTATTATGGGTATTGGAACAGAAATATTACAAGACAGACATATATAAAACAGCGGAAAATAAAGTGAATGTACTTCAAATCATTTATTAAATATAAATGTTTACAAGAAAAGCCCATCAACTTCCAATACCCAATTTCATAGTTAAAATATCTGTCTTGCTCAAAAACAAAGAAGCATAAAAACAAACTGCAGTATTCCCCAATAAAGCAAAGCAAGCCATAGCCAAGAGAAATCCAAGCCATACATGAAAGAGCCTTGGAGCTTGGTAAGATCCGAACTAAGCTGTATTCCCACCCTGTGAACCCAGGGGGGGGGGGTAACGGAAGAAAAAGAGGTGAAACAAAACGGGTCAGTCATAAAGACTGAGTAAGTACTAGTGACTTTCAGCATAAAAATAGGTAAAGATAACATGGCATGAATAAACTGAAAGTAAACATAAGCATGATAACAGGCAAGATAAACTAAGATATCAAGATAAACTATGATAACAAGATAAACTAAGGTAACAAGATAAACTTCGGGCACGATGAAACAAGTATAACATCCCATAATTCCTATTAAGTATCCCACCGCATGGTTTCTATCAAGAATAACATCGCAAGGTTTTTAAGATTTACCATTAAAACGATATCTATTTGCTCTGCACCACCTAACTAGCATCCTCATAATTGTCTTACATTGAATGATCCGTATTCCTACTAGTGTCCCAACTAGTGTCCTGTGTAACAAGGATCCGTACCCCCTACTAGTGTCCCAACTAGTAGCCCGTGTTATATAATAATTACAACGTGATCCCAATCCCCGCAATTATGGTAGCCATCAGGTGTACATCGATTATGAGGATTCCACCTCGATCACCCCAATGGCCATGTATATATTCGATGCACCCTTACTACCTTATCGATCGGCTCCCTACTTGACCTAGTTCTCGTTTGTGTCACGCAGCCCCCTACTTGTAGATACCTGTGCTGGTCCCACCATGGGGTGTATCAAGTCCCATGGTGGCAACCCTGACACAATCAAGATGCACAGCTTTATACCTACTGATGCCCAGTGGCTAAATTTTCTGTGCCGAAGTGTGTGCACGCCCGCACTCCGTTAGAACCTGCACTGCTGCACCAACCGCCGCTAATTTGACCTCTTATAATCAGCCCAGTAATCGTGCCCCACCCTGCCTAGCTCAGGGTTCCGTTGATACCTAATGTGGGTTACTGCTGAAATGGGTCCCCGTTACTAGGTTTTTCTAATGGTTAAGTCTGTGGGCCTATATTCTCTGATATTACCCACCAACCCTGATGTGTACTTAACCCCGCTACTGATTCAAGCATGTGTATTTAATGGTTAAGTGTATGTGGGCCTATATTTATTAATATTACCCACCAACCCGATATGTACTTAACCCTCCTACTCGTTATGTTACCATGGTTAAGTGTTTACCTTAGTTAACTTAACCTTTCTCGCTTATTATGTTTGATTGGTTAAGTGTGGTTTATTAACTTAACCCCGTTCGTCTATCTGGTTATATTGGTTAAGGATTTTCTTGTTAACTTAACCCCGTGTGTTACTTAACCCTACCACGCATCACATCAGATTGGTTAAGTGCATGTTAACTTAACCCCATCCACTAGTCATATTATAATGGTTAAGTGTTATCAACTTATTCAAGTTAACTTAGCCCACCCGCTTGTCCTGTTATGTTGGTTATGTGTTACTACTTAACCGCAACCACTTGTCTAATTAACCCATTGTATTAGTTAAGTGTTCTCTTTAACTTAACCTCACTCTCTAGTCCAGTTTAATCATGTTATAATAGTTAAACATTTGCTTAACCTTACATACTCCCGTAGTCAACATATTAAATTGGTTAAGTGTCCAGATTATCCTAACCCTACCCGCCAATTTAGTTAACATGTTGAAATTGGTTAAGTGTTATAGTTAACTTAACCCTACCAACCCTAGCTCAGCTCTAGTTGTCTTATTAGGGCACCAACCTCTCACATTAGACAGATATTGTTGTGGCTGCCGGTGTGCCGGTCGGGTCCGGGCAGTCTTACGCCACAACTCAGTCTAACCTCGGGTCTTTATTGGGCCTAATGCTTAGCCTCCCACATTGGATAGGTATTGCTGTGATTACTAGACAGCCGGGCAGGTCCGGGCAGGTTTACATCACAACTCAATCCAACCTCGTGCTAATCATATTCGTATTTTCCAATTTACATTAATTATGTAAATTATTCAAATTCATATTACTGCCCAATTTGTTTCCAATCAATCTCATTAAATTAGGTATATAATTAATACCATTTTATGCCATAATTCTAATTTACATTTTAATTATGTAAATTGTTCAAATTCAGATTTAATGCCCAATTTGTTTCCAATCAATCTCATTAAATTAGGTATATAATTAATACCATTTTATGCCATAAATCACTTATGTGATAAATGACCAATTTATGGCAAGTTTTCCTATAATTAATCATTTAACCCACCATTACCCCGTCTAATATTAGGCTAATTATCTTAGCCTAATTTACGTTCGTATGAATTTTGAGTATAAAGTTTAGGCTAAAAACTTAGCCTAATTTAATGTACACAAATACACAATCATAAACATGACAAAGGTATAATTTTGACATTGATGGCATAATTAATGTGAACATAATGGGGTGAACTTGCAAAATGACATCATGAACATTACAGGGGTGAACTTGCAAAATGACATCATGAACATTACAGGGGTGAACTTGCAAAATAACCTTTATGAACATTATAGTGTCATAAGTGTGAACTCGCAATTATAAGCTAATTCAACATATATGTGTATTTTTAACATAGGCCATATTAACATACATACATGAGAATTAGCAATATGAACTAATCAATATACATATGTTAATTTGCAACATAGGCAAATCAACATACACATGCGTTACTTGGCAACGTAGATTAAATTAACATACTCACAAGCCAATCACAAATATATGATAAGTGTGGCATAGGTTTTTCTTATACATAAACATGTAGATTTGACCATTTGTCGCATGAATCTACAACATAAACTTGCATAATAAACTTATCAATAATTCCCAATTTAACATGATAATAGAATCAAATCACTGGCATATTATACAACATGACAAACATTGTACTCAATAATTCCCAATCCAACATGATAATAGAATCAAATCACTGGCATAATATTATACAACATAACCAAACATAATAAGCATCGTACTATTTTCATTTGACCGCAAAACATGATTTTAATCTTAATTCACATTCCGCAAATATAGCTAAACTTACATCAATTTCACTTTATTTCATCACCATATTATAATTATATATTTAAATCTGAAAATAACTAGAACTTACAGAGAACGGCTAATGAATTAGGGAGTGAATTTGTCGTAGAAAGTTGCAGTGTCATTGATCCATCCTCTTGAATTTGTTGTAGAAGCATTGATATTTGATTTGATTTGGGTTTGAACGCTTAAGCTTTAATTTGGAGACGGCGGCCATGGCTCAAGAGAGATTCCAGCAGCATTTAGGTGTCATATGAATTTGTGTGAGTTAGGCTAGGTTTAGGTGTTATTTTATAGGTGTAGCACTTCATTTCAGCCATCGGATTAACCCTAAAACCCATCCGGACCATCAAAACTCGTCCCGGGCCTCAAAAATGGGTTCTGGACCACCCCAGGCTGACCAGGTCGACCTGTACAGAGGGGGGGTCGACACTATAGTTGACCTGGGGGGGGGGGGGGGGGGCAGGTCGACTATAGTGTCGACACTATGGTCGACCTGGGTCAGTCTGCCAGAAAGTCTGCTGAAATCTTGTTTTGGCCATATCTTGGTCATACGGACTCCGATTTTCTAAAACTCGGACTCTATTTCGCGTATTTTTCCGAGAGGAACGCAATGGTGATGTCCATTTTACCTAATTCCTGATTCTTGAATTAGTTATCCTTATTTTACTATCTTTTCCGTTACATACGCCGTTATCGAACTAATTTTTCTTCTCTTCTATGTATTAATTAATTCTCCTTATGCATCACCATTATTTACCTATCATAAGCATATTTTCATATATTTTATTTCATTTTTAATTATATTAAAAAAAATACGGGGTGTTACATTCTCCCCTTCTTAAAGGATTTCGTCCCCGAAATCTTCAAGTTAAGAAGAATGTGTCCTACCATCCATCATCCATCTACTCAATCATCAATCACAGGCATTCATTGTCCTTAAGAGATTTCTAATGCTGTATGAACATATGCAAGAAGTGTGTGTATATGTTCCTTGTCTAGTGCAAATGATCAGGCCTGATTGATCTTCTAAATGAAAAATATGTTTAGTGCCATGAGTCCAACATGTATGCAAATAATCCTAGTCACATAAAGACTATATGTGTGCACAAACATCCATCCATATGCAACATCCACATGATAACACATTCAACTTCATCCACAAACAAGTGTAAACACTCGTGCATATGCAATATGAAAGGCGATTGAGCCGATCTAGTGCCTAATGTGTGTAAATGCATCCACGAGCAACCACTTGCAGCCACTTGCAACCATCAATCATAACATGTCTGAAACACATGTTTACCCCCAATTGTTCCTATCTAAAGGTATAGTCGAATGATAGAAGCAAGTAAAAACTTTGTGCCCATTAGGCAATGTCAAAACTGGAAATCTATGCCACATATATATTGATTAGGAGAAGAACTCTCTAAGCATCAGCCCCGAAGACCGAAATCAACATCAGACTGACACCCAAAGAATTACTCATCCCAACCAATATATATGATTCTAGGAAGCTAAGCATGATGGACTCCTATTAGGTCACAAGGAAATCCCTTCCTAAGACCAACCCGTATCCTATAGAACCCAAAAAGTTTAGTCAACCCAAGGAACACCCTCAAGCTCCAACATGTGTTACTAACATATGAGTCATACTCCCTATGGGGTTTGCAACAGAAATTAGATTGAGGATAGGACCGGGAGGATATACACAAAAGATAGAATGTGAGTAAGCTCTATAGGAAAAGAGAGATCATGGATATACTCTTAAAAAGAGATATGATGCGCGAATCTAGTCTTCAATCTTCTAAGTCGCATTTCCTTGAGCTTAACTCCATTGTGCTTTGACCGTCTTTAACTACACAGTTTCATAGCTTCTTAATTCTTGTTTCCAAAATATGGGTTGGAATCCATTTCACTTTTGCCTCGCGTTCCACTTTCACTTATTCTCCTCCTAGTATATTCGGCTCAAACATAACTGTGTACTCATGGTTTCATGCAAGCTCTCCAAAATTCACTAGTGAATCTTGGATCTCGTCCACTTACTATCAGGTATTCCACGTAGAAGAACTATCTCTTGGAAATAAATGCCAACCATATTGCCAAATGTACTTACTAAGGTGATTCTCTATAACTCATGCATAAGCGAAATGACTCATCCGCCTTAGTGGCGAACACTACTCGAGCGGATCAACTAATGTGTCAAGAGATTCTAGGTAACAAATCATGATAGAACCCTAAAGGTTACATGCGACTTCGAGGGTATTACCGAGGCAAGTCAAGAGTCTAACTACCCCATTTTTCAAAACCGAGAAGGTCACCCTTACTGGATAACCACTCCATCGCTAGAATCAACCCATAGCCCAAAACATAAACATTACTTCTAGACTCAACACTTAGCATAGACATTCTCAAATCCAAACAAGTCATGAATAAATGAGTCGATTTCCCCAACAGGACTTGAGACAAAAATGGGATCCTCTATTATGCTAGTACTAAGGTGCATAGACTCAACTTTCGAAGCAGAATTAAAAGGATGCGATGTACAAAAACAAAGTTCTAGTGGGATGTTAGAAAGGAAAAGCTAAACCTTTAACAGAAATGTTACCACCTTCTTAGGTATGCTAGTGGTGAGAGCATTCAATTGCCCTCTCGACGATCTTGTCCCTTGCCCTTGTCCTGTAATACTTAACTACATGTCCCTTCTCACTAAAGATACTCTCTCTTGTCATGGGTTTTACTATTCTTTCACTTTGGCCTCTTTCCTCTCACCTTTTTCCTCCTTCGTGGATTAAGCTATAACAACTAGTTTCTTGTTCTTACTGTCCTTGTATAGTTTGTTAACAAGTCTCTCGAAGCTACCTCCAACGCACGGCACTCTACCCAACTTGAAATAAGATTAGACGCAGATGGGACTACCACGGCTACAGACAGAGGTTGGGCACTCCTTTGCCCTCCGACATGTGTCGGATGCCTACGAAACTATGGTGAAAAGAGAGAGAAGAGATTTCAAGATAGAATCAAAAGATAGTGCATATGGCTTTGGGGAATATGCCTTTTAATTAAAACAAAATTTTCTTGAAAATTTGCTTCTTTGTAAATGTTTTGAAAATAATTTCAGAAGGTTTTTGAAAACTTTTGCCCAGTCTGGTAACCTTCTGCTCTGATACCAAATGTAACACCCCACATCTGTTAAGGTCACTCATAAAGGGAATGCCTTAACTTCAATGGAGTATTATGGGTACTGGAACATAAATATTACAAGACAGACATATATAAAACAGCGGAAAATAAAGTGGAAGTACTTCAAATCATTTATTAAATATAAATGTTTGCAAGAAAAGCCCAACAACTTCCAATACCCAATTTCATAGTTAAAATATCTGTCTTGCTCAAAAACAAAGAAGCATAAAAACAAACTGCAGTACTCCCCAATAAAGCAAAGCAAGCCATAGCCAAGAGAAATCCAAGCCATACATGAAAGAGCCTTAGAGCTTGGTAAGATCCGAACTAAGCTGTATTCCCACCCTGTGAACCTGGGGGGGGGGGGGAACGGAAGAAAAAGAGGCGAAACAAAACGGGTCAGTCATAAAGACTGAGTAAGTCCTAGTGACTTTCAGCATAAAAATAGGTAAAGATAACATGGCATGAATAAACTGAAAGTAAACATAAGCATGATAACAAGGTAGGCAAGATAAACTAAGATATCAAGATAAACTATGATAACAAGATAAACTAAGGTAACCAGATAAACTTCGGGCACGATGAAACAAGTATAACATCCCATAATTCCTATCAAGTATCCCACCGCATGGTTTCTATCAAGAATAACATCGCAAGGTTTTTAAGCTTTACCATTAAAACGATATCTATTTGCTCTGCACCACCTAACTAGCATCCTCTTAAGTGTCTTACATTGAATGATCCGTATTCCTACTAGTGTCCCAACTAGTGTCATGTGTAACAAGGATCCGTACCCCCTACTAGTGTCCCAACTAGTAGCCCGTGTTATATAATAATTACAACGTGATCCCAATCCCCGCAATTATGGTAGCCTTCAGGTGTACATCGATTATGAGGATTCCACCTCGATCACCCCAATGGCCATGTATATATTCGATGCACCCTTACTACCTTATCGATCGGCTCCCTACTTGACCTAGTTCTCGTTTGTGTCACGCGGCCCCCTACTTGTAGATACCTGTGCTGGTCCCACCATGGGGTGTATCAAGTCCCATGGTGGCAACCCTGACACAATCAAGATGCACAGTTTTATACCTACTGATGCCCAGTGGCTAAATTTTCTACGCCGAAGTGTGTGCACGCCCGCACTCCGTTAGAACCTGCACTGCTGTACCAACCGCCGCTAATTTGACCTCTTATAATCAGCCCAGTAATCGTGCACCACCCTGCCTAGCTCAGGGTTCCGTTGATATCTAATGTGGGTTACTGCTGAAATGGGTCCCCGTTACTAGGTTTTTCTAATGGTTAAGTCTATGGGCCTATATTCTCTGATATTACCCACCAACCCTGATGTGTACTTAACCCCGCTACTGATTCAAGCATGTGTATTTAATGGTTAAGTGTATGTGGGCCTATATTTATTAATATTACCCACCAACCCGATATGTACTTAACCCTCCTACTCGTTATGTTACCATGGTTAAGTGTTTACCTTAGTTAACTTAACCTTTCTCGCTTATTATGTTTGATTGGTTAAGTGTGGTTTATTAACTTAACCCCGTTCGTCTATCTGGTTACATTGGCTAAGGATTTTCTTGTTAACTTAACCCCGTGTGTTACTTAACCCTACCACGCATCACATCAGATTGGTTAAGTGCATGTTAACTTAACCCCATCCACTAGTCATATTATAATGGTTAAGTGTTATCAACTTATTCAAGTTAACTTAGCCCACCCGCTTGTCCTGATATGTTGGTTAAGTGTTACTACTTAACCGCAACCACTTGTCTAATTAACCCATTGTATTAGTTAAGTGTTCTCATTAACTTAACCTCACTCTCTGGTCCAGTTTAATCATATTATAATAGTTAAACATTTGCTTAACCTTACCTACTCCCGTAGTCAACATATTAAATTGGTTAAGTGTCCAGATTATCCTAACCCTACGCGACAATTTAGTTAACATGTTGAAATTGGTTAAGTGTTCTAGTTAACTTAACCCTACCAACCCTAGCTCAGCTCTAGTTGTCTTATTAGGGCACCAACCTCTCACATTAGACAGATATTGTTGTGGCTGCCGGTGTGCCGGTCGGGTCCGGGCAGTCTTACGCCACAACTCAGTCTAACCTCGGGTCTTTATTGGGCCTAATGCTTAGCCTCCCACATTGGATAGGTATTGCTGTGATTACTGGACAGCCGGGCGGGTCAGGGCAGGTTTACATCACAACTCAATCCAACCTCGTGCTAAGCATATTCGTATTTTCCAATTTACATTAATTATGTAAATTATTCAAATTCATATTACTGCCCAATTTGTTTCCAATCAATCTCATTAAATTAGGTATATAATTAATACCATTTTATGCCATAATTCTAATTTACATTTTAATTATGTAAATTGTTCAAATTCAGATTTAATGTCCAATTTGTTTCCAATCAATCTCATTAAATTAGGTATATAATTAATACCATTTTATGCCATAAATCACTTATGTGATAAATTACCAATTTATGGCAAGTTTTCCTATAATTAATCATTTTAACCCACCGTTACCCCGTCTAATATTAGGCTAATTATCTTAGCCTAATTTACGTTCGTATGAATTTTGAGTATAAAGTTTAGGCTAAAAACTTAGCCTAATTTAATGTACACAAATACACAATCATAAACATGACAAAGGTATAATTTTGACATTGATGGCATAATTAATGTGAACATAATGGGGTGAACTTGCAAAATGACATCATGAACATTACAGGGGTGAACTTGCAAAATGACATCATGAACATTACAGGGGTGAACTTGCAAAATAACCATTATGAACATTATAGTGTCATAAGTGTGAACTCGCAATTATAAGCTAATTCAACATATATGTGTATTTTTAACATAGGCCATATTAAAATACATACATGAGAATTAGCAATATGAACTAATCAATACATATGTTAATTTGCAACATAGGCAAATCAACATACACATGCGTTACTTGGCAACATAGATTAAATTAACATACTCACAAGCCAATCACAAATATATGATAAGTGTGGCATAGATTTGACCATTTGTCGCATGAATCTACAACATAAACTTGCATAATAAACTTATCAATAATTCCCAATTAAACATGATAATAGAATCAAATCACTGGCGTATTATACAACATGACAAACATTGTACTTAATAATTCCCAATCCAACATGATAATAGAATCAAATCATTGGCATAATATTATACAACATAACCAAACATAATAAGCATCGTACTATTTTCATTTGACCGCAAAACATGATTTTAATCTTAATTCACATTCCGTAAATATAGCTAAACTTATATCAATTTCACTTTATTTCATCGCCATATTATAATTAAATATTTAAATCTGAAAATAACTAGAACTTACAGAGAACGGCTAATGAATTAGGGAGTGAATTTGTCGTAGAAAGTTGCAGTGCCATTGATCTATCCTCTTGAATTTGTTGTAGAAGCATTGATCTTTGATTTGATTTGGGTTTGAACACTTAAGCTTTAATTTGGAGACGGCGACCATGGCTCAAGAGAGATTCCAGTAGAATTTAGGTGTCATATGAATTTGTGTGAGTTAGGCTAGGTCTAGGTGTTATTTTATAGGTGTAGCACTTCATTTCAGCCATCGGATTAACCCTAAAACCCATCCGGATCATCAAAACTCGTCCCGGGCCTCAAAAATGGGTTCTGGACCACCCCAGGCCGACCAGGTCGACCTGTACAGAGGGGGGGTCGACACTATAGTCGACCTGGAGGGGGGGGGCAGGTCGACTATAGTGTCGACACTATGGTCGACCTGGGTCAGTCTGCCAGAAAGTCTGTTGAAATCTTGTTTTGGCCATATCTTGGTCATACGGACTCCGATTTTCGAAAACTCGGACTCTATTTCGCGTATTTTTCCGAGAGGAATGCAATGGTGATGTCCGTTTTACCTAATTCCTGATTCTTGAATTAGTTATCTTTATTTTACTATCTTTTCCGTTACATACGCCGTTATCGAACTAATTTTTCTTCTCTTCCATGTATTAATTAATTCTCCTTATGCATCACCATTATTTACCTATCATAAGCATATTTTCATATATTTTATTTCATTTTTAATTATATTAAAAAAAATACGGGGTGTTACACAAACGCCGATTGCTAGAAATAAATCCTTTAGGAATACCATTAATCAGAATAGAAAAAGTGGGAGTTGTGATACATTCTCTTATAATATCCACAAGCTTGTCAATAAAATGCATGCACTTAAGCATATGCAAAATGAAAAATCTGTTAATCTTGTCATATGCTTTTTGTAGATTGACCTTAAGACAAAATTTATCAGCTCCTTTTCTATTGAAATTTCTAACCAATTCATGAGCAAGCAATGAATTTTCTGAAATACTACGACCTTTGATAAAAGCATTTTGATTTTCCACTATTAGATCAGGTAAAACTAATTTCATTCTATTGCAGAGCACTTTACTCAGGACTTTATAAATAACATTACTACAAGCTATAGGGCTATAATCTGAAATAGTTAAAGGTTTTTCTATTTTTGGAATAAGACATACGAATGTATGATTGATTTCTTTCAAAATCTTGCATGAATTAAAATCCTCCTGAATAGCTTAAACAACATGTTGCTGCAGGCTAGTTCATTGTGTCAAATAGAAAGTGGAATTGAATCCATCAGGCCCCGGGGAGGCGTCTGCTCTTATGCTTTCCAAGGCTCTCTTAACTTCTTCAACAGTGATAGCACCCAGGAGCTTGCTTCCACCAACATCAATAATGATTCTTCTTGAAGCAATTTGGGGGTAAGTCTTCATTTACATTGCCATTGTATAATGCTTGAAAATATCTGATTGCCTCGCTTTCTATTTGATTACTATTGACAATGAATTGGCCATCCTGATTCAAAAATTGAAAATTATAGTTAGTATTTCTTCTAACTGACATTTAAGTATAAAAGAACTTAGTGCACATATAGCCCTCAGTCAGCCAGTATTCTTTGGCTTTTTGCTTAATCTCTACAGCTTTAACATGCAAAGCTTGCGGCTTGATTTTCGGCATATTCCCTCCAAATAGTATCAGCTACACCATCAATCTCCAACTTAGTCAGCAAATCCACATTGATTTTTCCCAATTCCTCAATAATGATGTTGTCATTTGGTCTAGCTTTATTCCAGTCCTTCAGCCTTTTCTTTGTTCTCTTAAGAAATTGGATTAAGTGAAACATGCACCCATCATTATGAACAGCTAATTCAGAACAGATAATATTAGTATGATAACCATTAATAAGATGCTGGTGATTAGCATATCTGAATGGTTTCCCTTTTTCCTCCCTCTTGCGAGTTTGTAAATTGATGTGTATTAGGGAGTGATCACACGTTGAGGGGGGGGGGGGGTAAAACATTAACTTTAATTCCAACAAACAGATTCATGCATGCAGCATGTAACGACCCGCATTTTACATATCGAAGGATCAGAGAATATTTATTTCTTTTTCATATGAGGTCGTATAGTCGTGTAACTTTGGGGAACGACTATTGGGTCATTTCCCATGTTCACGATTTTTGCCTATTTTTAAATGACCGTTTTGCCCCTAGCTGATCTTGTTTCAGCCATAACTTTTGATTGGTAAGGAGTTTTGACCTGAAACCACTTCCATTGGATTCGGATGATGGTTTACATTTAGAGTGGTTACATTTTCCAAACGACTCACCGTTTGGGTGATATGGCTGAAATAAGGTTTAGAAGGCGAAAAACTGCTTAAGTGGGCTGATTAGGGTAACTAACAAATGGGCCCATAACCCATTTTGGAATTAGGGTTATGGGGAGGATGAAATGAGTTAGGTTTTCATTCTTTTTCCGTTTTCTAGCCACCATTTACCTCTTAGAACCCTAACAATGGCATCTACATTCTAATTTCATCCCAAATCGCTCTCTAATCAAGGATTAAGCTAATTAGCATCAAATCAAGGCAAATCAACATCAAATTAGAGGCAAAGGCTGATGTTTGCATTGGAATTCGTGTCATTTAAAGAATCATTTCGGATCTGAGTTTATATTTTGGCTAAGGTGAGTGATTTGCATTGTTTTTCACTAATTACGGCTAATTAGGGGTGATTAGTATTAATTAACAAAATTATACATGATTAAATTCTGGAAAAATGTTTAGAAATTCATAAATATTATTTTAGGGCTCTAATAAAAATTTGGGCTAATTTGGAAAAGTTTTGCTAATTGTATACTAAACATGATTAAGAGGGATTAAGGGGAAAATCATGCTTTTGGGGTATGTTTGATCTTAAATGACCTATATGCTTGATGTTTTGACCTTGTTGATTGATTCTATATGTCATTACTACTATTTGGAATGTTTTATAATTGATTAGCAAAGTTAGAATGGTTGAAAACGCCATCATATGGTGAGAATGGACGAAAAATAGCTTGTTGGAAATTCTACAGGGATCCGGATCAAGTCGAATGAGGGGATCGGGTCGGTTAGCCTAACCGAACCAAGGTGATGGCATCTTCAGCAGTGTGAAATTATAAAGGGCAACAAGGAAGGCCCGGACCGGATCGAATTGGGGTGAAACAAGTGGGATCAAAGCAAATGGGGATTGGGGATTTCGAACCGAACCGAGGAGGCTTGAGGGGAACCGAACCGGTGGCTTGAATATTATATACACATAGAGCCGAACCAAACCGCACATGGAGCTCCACGACCTTAAATGAGGTGCGGACTATGAGCACCGAACCGAACCATATATGGGGTACGGAACCGAACCGTTACTTAAGCCATACCACGCGATGACTTTTCTGAAGATCAATCCCAATTCGACCAAAACCCGAAATGCAAAGGTAGTCCAAATAAGAAGTAGAACCCAGGATCCAGTTGGGAACCAACGAGTTAACTTCATGAGTTGGGCTTTGCTGTGGGACGTGTGCTAAGGGGTTATCGACGTCCATAACTTTGATTCACCACTAAGACGGATGATAGGCTACGGATCAGTGCAGTGGGGTAGTTATTACTCCATGGGGCAGAGTGATCGTAGTATGGCTATGAGCCAGTGCAGTGGAGTCGTCATGACTTCATGGGGCAAAGTGGACATAGCAAGGGATTATCGGCTATGCATTAGTGCAGTGAAGCCATCATGACTCCATGGGGCAGAGTGATCATAGCAAAGGATTTGGGTGGTCAAAGCAGTGGATATCGTATGCTTTACGCACTGAGTGAGAGATGTGAGGGTGGTTGCTATGCTTGATTGTTTGATATCACAATGACATACACACCCCTTTCCCGTATCTTTACACCATATGTTAGTGTCATCTTAGAATATTGTACATCCTGTTGTGCTTACTCTTTGGTTGCAGGTTCAGGTATGGTTATATATATTTGTTATTGTTCTGTTTTGCTGCTTATCGCTCATACCAGACTTTTGTATGACCCAGAGTTTTATGTCTCTTCTTATTACTCTGGGTGCTCTTAAGCGGCAGACTAGAGATAGATTAGGTGGTATGCACGAGTAGTTATACCAGAGACGAGTAGGAGGCTTCCACGTATGATATGTGTATATATATATATTCTCCCTATGTTGTTGCTAGTCACTACTTTGGGCATTGGTAGTGCACGTTTTTCTTTGCTTTAGAGACAGTATGTTGGGGTTGTAATAAGCTGTATTTTGAATTTCCACTACTATGATGATTATGGTTTAGTTTTCAGCTTATGCACTGTCTCGCCTGTTTTATGTCAAGTATGATATTATTATATTTTATTCCATGCGCTGTGAGACATTCTACAGGTTCCTTGTTAGTTCAAATTTCTTTCTTTTCCTTTGTTTGACGACCGTCCCGTGCTAGTCGGGCATTGGCACAACGCACCTTCATTGGAAATGTCGGCTGGTGCGGGGTGGGCTGTCACACTTAGTATCAGGGATCTAGGTTGCGTAGTTAACCTAGGGAAAGACACCAGGGAGAGATAGTACGTATATGAGAGCGCGTATTTGTGAGATTTTGGTTTTCAAAAGCTATATATATACTATTAGTATATCTAAGGATGGAGTCGCACTGCACTGGCACCATTGAAGAGATGGTTAATCGTTTTCTCCTTACGGATTGAACGATGAGCCGACATACGAGGGGTACTGGTAGAGGAGCTGATAATGGGAATGCTCCTGATATGAGGACGATGTTCACTGACTTCGTGAGAGAAATGCTTAGAGATGTGCAAGGAGCAGTTCTTGATGCTGCTCACGGTGGTGGTGCAGCGGTGCAGGGGCCTAAGGCCGATTTCTCTAAGCTCTATAAGGACTACACTAGTCTTGGTGGGAAGTCGTTCCATGGAATGGAATCGGCTACAGAAGTTCAGGATTGGCTTGATAGTTGTGAGCACATCTTCAAGGACTTAAGGACCGATGATGCAATGAAGAGAAAGCTAGCATCCCATCAGCTGTAAGGACGGGCTATGAATTGGTGGAATGCTATTAAGGCAGCTACCCCTGAGGATCAAGTTACTTGGGATCAGTTTAAGGCCCGATTCAGTGATAAGTTCGTCCCAGTTGCTCGAAAATCAGAACTGTTTAGGAAGTTCTTGGAGCTTAAGCAGAATGGTAGGGCAGTCTCGGAGTATATTGCTGAGTTCGATATTTATCAAAGTATGGATTATCCCTTATTGACACTCCCGAGAAGAAGAATGATAAATTCATAACAGGATTAGATCAATACTTAGAGGAAAGGCTTATAAACCATATTGACGAGATTTTTGAATCGATTGTTGGGAAAGCATTGAGATCAGAGAGCCTTTATCCTAAACCCAAGACTGAAGTCGCTGTTGCATCTGCAGAGGAGCCAAAGCCGCAAGCAAGCGATGGAGGCAAGAATAATTCTCTGAATAAAAGGAAACAGAATTAGACTAAGGATGGTCAGAAAAAGAGCAAGAAAGATGCTGAGTGCTTTAGCTGTGACAAGAAGGGCCACCATGCTAAAGAATGTCGAGCAAAGCCAGCAGACAGGAAGTGCTTCAACTGCGGCCAAGTGGGACATCACAAGGATAAATGTCCGCAACCCCCCAAAGAGAAGCAGATAGTGAAAGCATATGCTATTAATGTTGTTCCTTCTTCATCGAATGCCCCAACTGCGGCAGAGAAAGGAAAGAATGTCGTCGTTCAAGGTATGCTTTTTGTTCATGATGTTCCTGTTTGAGTACTGTTTGATATTGGGGCTTCCCGTTCCTTCATATCTAGTGACTTGGTAGATAGGTTTAGATTAGAACCCGAGATAGTCGATAGACCTTTAGCGGTGACAAACCCGATTGGTGGTTCGACTAGCCTTAGCATGATTTGTCATAATGTGGTCTTATCGAGTCATGGATGTATGTTTGCTTTGTTTTGGGCTTTACTGGGTATGGCATTATTTTGGGAGTCGATTGGCTCCAAAGATATGGGGTGGTGGTAGACTGTGAGGGATTTTCGGTGACTATTAGGGCGGATGATGGGCGAAGGGTGGTGTTTGGTGGCCTACCTAGTGAGGAGGTGATGGCTAGTTTTCTAAATTTCATCGACATCCCGCAGGACGAGTTAGCATGAATTCCCATTGTTGGCCAGTATCCGGATATCTTCGAGGAAGTGACCGGACTTCCACCACACCGAGAGATTGAGTTCCATATTGATTTAGTGGAAGATGTCAGACCTATAGTGATGCCACTTCGTCGTATTGCACCAAGGGAGCAGCAAGAGCTCGAGGTGCAAGTAAGCGATCTTTTGAAGAAGGGATTTATCAGAAGAAGTGTCTCCAAGTAGGGAGCACCAGTTGTGTTTGCTACCAAGGCAGATGGTTCCCTTCGATTGTGTGTGGACTACCGCGAGTTGAATAAGGTGACGAGGAAGAATAAGTATCCTCTACCGCGGATAGATGATTTGTTTGATCTGTTGAGTGGTGCGAGAGTGTTCTCCCAATTGGACCTCCCGACAGGATTTCATCAGCTCCGAGTAGCAGCTGAGAGTATTTCTAAAATGGCCTTTCGGACGCCATCTGGATTCTATGAGTGGTTGGTCATGCCATTCGGGTTGACCAATGCACTAGCATATTTTGTGGATCTTATGAATAAAGTATTCAGGGATCAATTGAATAAGTTTGTTCTTGTGTTCGTAGATGATATCTTGGTTTACTCGAGAACAGAGGAAGAACACAAGGAACATTTGAGGATAGTGATGGAGGTGTTGAGAAAACACCAATTAAAAGAAAAGTTTTCTAAGTGTCACTTTTGGAGGAGGGAATTGAGATTCTTGGGCCATGTTGTTTCAGAAAATGGTATTTCCATGGACCCTGCGAAGGTGGCTACGGTACAAGATTGGTCTACGCCCAAGAATGCAATAGACGTAAAAGGTTTTTTGGGGTTAGCTGGATGTTACCATAAGTTTATCCAGGACTTCTCCAAGATAGCGACACCGTTGACTCAGTTAACCGAGAAGAATCAAGCTTTTGTTTGGGATGAAAAGTGTGAAGTTGCACTTAAGAGTCTAAAGGAAAAGTTGACGTGCGCGACATTGTTAGTTATTCCTAAAGAGAATGAAGAGATGACGGTATACACAGATGCATGTGGTACCGAACTAGGTGTTGTATTGATGCAAGGAGGTAGGGTAGTAGCTTACGCTAGTCGGTAATTGAAACCGCATAAGAAAAGATATTTTACCCATGATTTGGAATTGGCAGCAATCGTGTTCACGTTAAAGATGTGGAGACATTATCTCTTGGGAGAAAGATTCGAGTTGTTTACCGATCATAAATTGTTAAAGTATATCTTCTCACAGAAAGATCTAAATCTCCGACAACAAAGATGGTTAGAATTCTTGGCTTCCTATGATTTCGATATTGCATATACACCAGGAAAGGGCAATGTGGTAGCTGATGCATTGAGAAGAAGACATGCCAGTTTAGGGGCTATGTTTCTTGAGTGGAAGCAACTGGAGTATATCATTGGGTATGATTTCAGACCAAGGTGCAAGTTCGATCCAGAAATGTTAGCAAGTTTGATGATCAGACCCACTCTGATTGAGCGGATTGGTTCCAGTCAAAGGGACGATCCTATCCTATTAAAAATCATCTCCAAGTTAGAAATGGGTATCGACGGTGAGGAGATGAACAAGTATGGGCTTGATCGAGAAGGATGGCTTCGAAATAATGGTATACTGGTTGTACCCAATGTCAATGGATTGAGAGATGAAGTGCTTAGAGAATGTCATCACTCAAAACTAACTATACATCCCGGTGGTAATAAAATGTATCGAGACATGAAGCAGACCTACTACTGGGAAGGGATGAAATGAGACGTTGGGAAGTTTATATCCAAATGCATGAACTGCCAGCTAGTTAAAGCTGAGAAAAAAAGCCTAGTGGTTTTCTGCAACCATTAGAAATTCCAGAATGGAAAAGGGAACAAGTCTAAATGGATTTCATTGATGGGTTACCAAGGACTAGATCAGGCCATGATAGCATTTAGGTGATTGTGGATCGATTGACAAAGAGTGCAAGATTTATACCCATCAGGACGAACAGAACGGCAACTAAGTTAGCTGAACTGTATATGAAATGGGTAGTAAGATTTCATGGAGTACCCAAAGGCATTATAAGTGGCCGAGATCCGTTGTTCACTAGTGGATTTTGGAAGAGCTTACAAGAGTCATTAGGATCAGAATTACATCTCAGTACCACGTACCATCCTCAAACCGATGGTCAGACAGAGAGGGTGAATCGAGTATTAGAAGATCTCTTGATATCTTATATATTGGATTTAGGAGGGTCATGGAATGACCATTTGCATCTAGTTGAATTTGCATATAATAATAGTTATTAGTCCAGATTGGTATGGCTCCATTTGAAGCTTTATATGGAAGACCATGCAACTCACCATCATGTTGGTTAGAAACTGGTGAGAAGTTTGTGCTTGGGCCAGATATGATAAGAGAAACTTCAGACAAGATCAGGGTTATCCAACAGCGAATGAAGCCTGCTCAAGATAGGCAAAAGAGTTATGTTGATAATAGGTGAATAGATTTAAATTCTCCATTGGCAACTTGGTGTTTGTCTAGATTTCTCCGCTAAAGAGCATGATTCGATTTGGTAGGAGGTGAAAGTTAACACCAAGATTTGTTGGCCCATTCCCAGTTCTCGAGCACGTTGGGAACTTGGCATATAAAGTTAAGTTGTCGGACAAGATGGTGGGAATTTATAACGTATTTCATGTTTCCTAGTTAAGGAAATTCGTGCACGACCCCGATGTGGCTTTTTCACCTGATCAGTTGTATGATTTTGAAGTAGAACCCGAGACGGTTGGGAACCGCAAGCCAATTCGTATTATCGAGCACGATACGAAGAAACTTCGAAGGAAAGAGGTGAATCTGGTCAAGGTTCAGTGGGGCGGGGATGAGAATAACTATCCTTGGGAGACAGAGGAGAGCATTAATGAGACGTATCCAGAACTCTTTGCCTGGTAAGGTTTTCATTTCGATTTAGTCTTTCCGCATGCTAGGATAGGTTTGTTTTGTATGTTTGATTGCGAGATATGGCTGGTAGGTATGCGGGACCCATTGGTTGTTTCTTAGTTGAGGAATTTCGGGGCGAAATTTCTTAAGGGAGGGGAGGGGGGAGAGTGTAACGACCCGCATTCTACGTATCGAAGGATCGTAGAATATTTATTTCTTTTTCATATGAGGTCATATAGTCGTGTAACTTTGGGGAACGGCTATTGGGTTCATTTCCCATGTTCACGATATTTGCCGATTTTTAAATAACCGTTTTACTCCTAGCTAATCTTGTTTCGGCCATAAGTTTTGATTGGTAAGGAGTTTTGACCTGAAACCACTTCCATTGGATTCAAATGATGGTTTACATTTCCGTAGATTGGTCACATTAGCCAAACGGACTCACCGTTTGGGAGATATGGCTAAAACTATGTTTAGAAGGTGAAAAACTGCTTAAGTGGGCTGATTAGAGTAATTAGCAAATGGGCCCGTAACCCATTTCGGAATTAGGGTTATGGGGAGGCTGAAATGAGTTAGGTTTTCACTCTATTTCAGTTTTCTAGCCGCCATTTTCCTCTTAGAAGCCAATGGCCTCCACCTTCTAATTTCATCCCATATCGCTCTCTAATCAAGGATTAAGCTAATTAGCATCACATCAAGGCAAATCAACATCAAATTAGAGGCAAGGGCTGCTGTTTGCATTGTAATTCATGCCATTTAAAGAATCATTTCAAATCTGAGTTTATATTTTGGCTAGGTGAGTGATTTGCATTGTTTTCACTAATTACGGCTAATTAGGGGTGATTAGTATTAATTAACAAAATTATACATGATTAAATTTTGGAAAAATGTTTAGAAATTCATAAATATTATTTTAGGGCTTTGATAAAAATTTGGGCTAATTTGGTTAAGTTTTGCTAATTGTATGACTAAACATGATTAAGAGGGATTAAGGGGAAAATCATGCTTTTAGGGTATGTTTGACCTATATGCTTGATGTTTTGACCTTGTTGATTGATTCTATATGTCATTACTACTGTTTGGAATGTTTTATAATTAATTAGCAAAGTTAGCATGGTTGAAAACGATGTCGTATGGCGAGAATGGATGAAAAATAATTTGCTGGAAATGCTACAGGGATCCGGATTGGATCGGATGAGGGGATCGGGTCGGTTAGCCGAACCGAACCAAGGTGATGGCATCTTCAGTAGTGTAAAATTGCAAGAGGCAACAAGGAAGGTCCGGAACGGATCGAATTAGGGTGAAACAAGTGGGATCGGAGCAAATGGGGATTGGGGATTTCGAACCGAACCGAGGAGGCTTGAGGAAGACCGAACCGGTGGCTTGGGTATTATATACACATGTAACCGAACCGAACCGCACATGGAGCTCCACGACCCGAACTGAGGAGTGTACTATGAGCACCGAACCGAACCAGACATGGGGTGTCGAACCGAACCGTTACTTAAGCCACTACCACGCGATGACTTTTCTGAAGACCAATCCCAATTGGACCAAAACCCGAAATGCAAAGGTAGTCCAAATAAGAAGTAGAACTCAGGATCCAGTTGGGAACCAACGAGTTAACTTCATGAGTTGGGCTTTGCTACAGGATGTGTGCTAAGGGGTTATTGATGTCTATAACTTTGATTCACCACCAAGACGGATGTTAGGCTACAGATCAGTGCAGTAGGGTAGTTATTACTCCATGAGGCAGAGGGATCGTAGCATGGCTATGAGCTAGTGCAGTGGAGTCGTCATGTCTTCATGGGTTAGAGTGGACATAGCAAGGGATTAGTGGCTATGGATCAGTGCAGTGGAGCCATCATGACTCCATGGGGCAGAGTGATCATAGGAAAGGATTTGGGTGGTCAAAGCAGTGGATATCGTATGCTTTACGCACTGAGTGAGAGATGTGAGGAGGGTTGCTATGCTTGATTGTTTGATATTACTATGACATACACACCCCTTCCCCGTATCTTTACACCATATGTTAGTGTCACCTTAGAGTATTGTACATCCTGTTGTGCTAACTCTTTTGTTGCAGGTCCAGGTTCAGGTATGGTTATGTATACCTGTTATCGTTCTGCTTTGCCGCTTATCGCTCATACCAGACTTTTGTCTGACCCAGAGTTATGTCTCTTCTTATTACTCTAGGTTCTCTTAAACGGGCAGACTAGAGACAGGTTATGTAACAACACGGAATTTTAAGTGTATTTTTATTTGATTATTTAATTTAAATTTTGGTTTTGATTTTGATTTTTATTTTATTCGTATAAAACTCAGTTTTGTTTTTATTCTTGTAACTATTTTGATTTTGAATTAAAAACAAACTTTATTTTCATTTTATATAACGAATGAATTTGTTTTGATATGAATATATTTTATAATATTTTCAATTCCGATCTTATTTGGTATATAAATTAAATTGAGTTTATTTAGTTGAATATGAATTTGTTTAGGAAAATTAAAACATGAAATTGATTTATAATGAAACATTTATCTTTAATATTTTGTTATTTTCATTTAGAAGTGATTTAAATAATTTTACATTAAAAACGACAAATTTTAGTCACTTCGTTTGAATCAGTTTTTGACGATTATTTGAGGTAGCGGCAATCGATATATCTCAAATAAAAACGAAAATGTAATATAAAAATAAAAATCCAGAAAAAAAATATTTGAGATGCGTCTAGCCAGACATAGCGTAGAAATTAATTTCGTCGGAAAATTTGAATGTTTGTCGATTGTGCAGTTTTCAATGCAAAACTGCGCATAACAGTTCAAATTTTAACAATTTTAAAATCTCTCCGAAATCAGTTCGGACAAACATGAAAAATATTCTATTGTTGTCATGAATTTGACGATGAAACTCGTTTCGCGAAAATCGGACATTTTGACCTCCGTTTAATTGTTTTCTCGTGCCATTTTTCCTTTCAAAAGGGGTCTGTAACGCGCTTTTGAACGGAGCATCCTGACACTGCAAACTGTATACCGTTTCGACCGTCTCATCGCATTGATTAGCGCAATATGTTCACTTGCCAGTTTCGGTGCCCGATTCGCACTGAAATTGCTAAAAGGCTTGCGCAGTTAATTTTTGAAACAAAGCCATTTGAGTTCGAAGTGTCCATATTCAGATCCCTCATATTTTTCTAATCATTTTGGATCTGCAAAACTCATTCGTTTGTTTTACTAAACCACTAGTTTAATTTTTGTTTTTGGCAAGTGTAGTGAATGTACACATTTACTTCTCATTTTAATGCATGCACGTTTCACTTTTGTGCGCTACATTTAAACTTTCATTTCCAATTCATGCTTTCACGTTTCAAAGGCTTCCTTCAATTCTCACGAACAACATTTTTCTTTCATTCCCTTCTAAAGTTTTCCATTGCAACATTATGCATTAGTTCGTTTGCTTCCATGCAAATTCATTTTGGCATGCGTTGGTCCATTTTGTTTTCCAATGCATGCTTAAATTTTTTTGTTATCTCGTTAAAAAAAAGGGAAATGGTGCCATCCTCTTTGCTTTTCAAAAAAAAAAACTTTTGCTCCTTCCCAAAGCTGTTGTTTGGACTTCCAGTACGGTTCATTTCATATTATAAAAAAAAATGCATAGTGCCTTATTCCGAACCCATACTTCTTTTTTGAGCTATTCCATCAGCTACTTCTCCATTTTTTATTTCTCCGCGTTTCATCTACCCCCCGCTCCTCCATGTTTTCCCTATTCACCACCCGCCTGTAGCCTCTCCGCCTCCTGTAGCCATGTCAACCACATGCCATGCCTTCCTCCGATCCAAATATTTCCAGCTCGCATCCTGTTGCGCCATCACCACCTCACCATTGACACCACTCACGCTTTCCCCTTTCAGCTCCATCAGTTGAACTCCAACAACACCAAATCCCCTCAACCACCTGAACCAAGCCGCCGGTAGCCGAGCCACCAACCCGAACCTAAAAAGTCCGCACCTCTCCCCTTCCGTAGCCTTGTGCGCATGTGTAAATGGTATTCTATATATGCATTTATATGGGATGTTTAATATATATTTGTTTGTGTACTTCGTATCTTTGCGTTTGTGTAGTGTGTATGTTTATGTGTTCTGTTTGGGTGTGGGTTCATTTCAGTGGGTGTTTGTGGATCTGTGTATGTGCGTGAGTGATTTTTGTGTGTGAATGTTTGGGTGTGTTGTGTGTAAGTATTTTTGTATTGTGTGTATATATGAGTTTTAAAAATATTTATTCAATTTAGTGTTTATATACATAAAATATATCTATGGTTTTGAATAAGTTATATAATTTATACATATATATTATTTTGTATAGGGAAATGTTGTATGTTTAGTTGTTAGGTGTTGAGTTCCGAAACTCGTTCCAATACCCAATAGCCGTATCGGTCTGTTGAAATTTCCCCGACCTCCTCTTATAAAAATTTAAAAATAAAATAAAATATTGAGTGATATCGAGTTGGATCCATCTGAATTGTGCCTGGAAGTCATCTCTTTCTATGTCAATCCGTCAATCGTCGTCTCCCTTTCTGTGCCACGAAAGGTGAGTTTATCTCATACCTGACCTACATTTTTCATGGATGTTAGATCAATAATGAACTGTTATGTGAAATGTAGGAATTGTTTGATTTGATATGTATGCACATTTCATATGTGACACGATATACTCATATGACACGTAGTTGTACTGATGATGTATATGCTGTGATTGATGCTATGTGACTGTTGTTTGTGATTGTTGATATCCAAGTTTAGGAAAAATCACTAAGGGTAGAAATGATACATACCCGAACGAACATTAGATAGGGAAAAATCGTTATGGGTTGAAATGATAGACCTGAATGGTTTTTATTGAATTTGGGATTGCGGATTTAAAGTGAAAAATATCTATATCACATGAATATATGGTAGGAAAGTATATACAGACGCCATTGGCCATGTTTCGACAAAAAATGATTTGGAACTTGGTTTTTGAATAATAACTTAAGATTTTATTTTTTAAAACTTTTATATAATAAATAATTCTTTAAAAACCTATTTCTATATTATTTTAATCTTATATATGTTTATAATCTATTTTTCTAATTTGTTTTACAATTTTATAAACTTATATATATATTTATTTATTTTCAAAGTTATTTTTTTGTATATTTATGCATATATATATATATTTCAAACTATAATAACAAACTAATAGGTGGATAAGTTAAGATTTTAGCGATTTTAACTTGAGATTTAAAGATTTGAACGTATATACGAAACTTGATTTAATGAATGAGCTGATAAAAGATTTGAATATTGAACTTTTATAATTAATGAACGTTAGTTGTGTAAATTGATTTTTATTTGAAATTATAATTGACATTGAATTGAGTTCGATTTTAAGTGACCAAAGGTGGATTTGAATATATAGATTTTATATACCGAATTGATTTTATAATCGTATGGTTTGAATTAGAAATTTTGTTAAATCGTTTTTATAAGAATGGTTTAAATTGTATGAACTGTTTAAATTGTATGAACTGTTTAAATTGTTGTATAAGAAGTTGATTCGATTTATGAGTTATAGAATATGATACAATTTATTGAAATTGAAGATAATATTTGATTTGAATTATAAACCGAATTTGAACAGAAGCGAGTGAATTTTTGAATCGACTTAAGCGAACTCTTATAAAGCTAAAAATCCATTTTTATGAATTGATTTGAATTTATAAATAAAGACTTCAAATTATATGTTTGGAATTATAAAACACGATATGATTTTTCGACTTGAAATTTAAATATGATATGATTTGTTGAAATTGAAATATAAATTTTGTTATGAAATATACCAACGGTACAAGTATGGAAATCCCGCCTATGCTATTTTGCTATTTACTTAGATGATTGACACTATTGCATCTAGTGTATTAGTTGGACGGATTCTTAAAGGATGGTGATCCCAAACATCCTTTAAGTTGTTGATTGCATTTCATCGAACATTTCATTTGAGTTGATTTTCTTCCATGAGAATGTTAGTCCTGATCCGAATTATTTTGTTTTGCATTATGGTTCGGGTCAGATCGGTTATTACTGCTTTCGAGATTCACTTTGGAGTCTGAAGTTATATTGGGTTTTGCTCATCCTATATCCACCTGTTGATCAGTCGTTCTAGTCATTCAGTTGTTCTTGTCATTTCTATTTCAAACTGATATCATTTATCCATGTGTTAGAATTCATTTTGTATTAGGCTTCCGCTGTATTATTTATGTAAACTCTGATGTAAAATTTTATTTAGTAGCTTCATGAATTACTATTGTATTATTTATTTCCACTGCGAGATATCATATTGCTCTGTATCTGTGTCTGTGATCTATGATTCTGTGATTTATTCTATTTACCTCAGAAGCTAATATCAATCTGTCGTTTTCGAGCAGTTCGAGTTGGTTTAATTACCGGCTTGGAGTTGTCGAAAATGGTAGGTCGTTACATGTGATATCGAAGCTTTAGTTTATTAAAGCTTTAGCCTATGGGGTAAAAACTCATTAGAGATAGGGTAGTGATACCCTAGAATGAGTGGAATCAGTCGCAGAATTCTTCTTGTGAGAAAGCGTATTTTGAAAATATAAATTATTTTGAAACTTAAAGTATTTTGAAATTTAAATCCATTTGGAATTCCCACTCTTCGAATCTGTTTTCTTCGATTGCTTCTTGTTAAGTTCTCCTTCGATTTGAATCTTAATCCCATTTGAAATCCATTTTCGGGTTGTCGTGGTTTCCGAGATTTTGAGAGTAAAGTATATGTTGCAAATAAAAATAAATTGTGGAGATCATTTGGCTTAAACTTGAGAATCTGATTTCTGAAATTTTGAAATTGATTTCTAAGGTTTTGCAAAAGTACTAGTAGTATATATAAGTATTTTCGAATGAAAAGTTTGAAATGATTTTATGAAATGTTTTCAAAAAGGAAAATATATGAATAGAGACCACTTTGGTAGCTTTGCTACATGTTTATCCAACGAAGTTTGATTTGCGAAGCATGATTTGATATACACATATATGTATATTTTGAATAAGTGAAAGAAAATCCAGAATCGATTCTCAAGTTTAGTCGAATGATAATCCTTATATTAGGATCGTGTAATTGTACATCTTGAGATGTTTTGATAAGAAATTATTGAACCTATGATTTCCAATTATTTAATTGAAAAATATATTTTCAACTATTTGAATAATCCAACCTTTTGTGAACAAGATTTGGAATGACATTAAATATTCTAATTTATTATAAAATTAAAAAACTAAATTGGTATTGAAATGAAATTTCGAGAATCTTTGATATTTAGTACTTGATGTGAAGTTTTCGAACTTTACAAACATGGATGATGTATAGAAGAATGATGATTAATTCGAAAGCTATTGATTTGGAAGTTAATTGATTTAAATGAAACCTTATATAAGGAATTTATATAAGAATGATATATTTGAAAAAACGATGTTGAAAATGAAATCTTATGTAAATTGATATATATGTAAGTGCGATATGGGTGAAGCTTGAAATGAAGTACTATATATATATAATATATGTTTTCGAAATAAAGATATGGGAAGTACTTTCATCGCAATTCCTGAGAGAGGGATTGTGTTGGCGCTCGTCGAGAGTATCCATCGGAAATCGAAAATCGTAGCTACGTTGGTGCTCCGTCGATTGGAGTACCCATCATCGATATTGGATTCCCACCCGGTGAGATCACGTTGATTATTATTATTACTTATCTGTTCTAGCATAATTCGGGGGGCGAGATGCCTACAGTTACAAGCGATTCCACTGGGATAGTGGCGTAACTGCCACGTAACTGCGATCTAGATGCCATAGCGAAATTCGATGGGGCGTGATGCCTACAGTTACAAGCGATTCCACTGGGATAGTGGCATAACCGCCGCGTAACTGCGATCTATGGCAACAACCATGGCAAAATTCGAGGGGTGTGTCACCTACGGTTACAAGCGATTCTACTGGGATAGTAGCGCAACCGCCGAGTAACCGCGATCCATGGGGGAATGTATTTTCCATATCTATTTTAAATGTTTTAAGTATTTTCAATGGGAGTTGAAACAGGGATATTTAATACTTAGAGATTTTGGTCGTACGCCTGGCCAGCGTATGCCTAACGTCTGTAAGATCGACAGTAAACTTGTTAAACTTTGAGTTATCAAGTATTTTCAAACGTTAAATATCAAACCAATAACCTGCAATTAAATTTATATATAATCTCAACATAATAAACTAAGAAAGAGATTTTAAATGTTTATAAAATAAATATTTTCATACATAAAATTTTGTTTAATATTTAAATCTTCTTCTGGAATTTCCTTTCCATTCGAATCCATCTTCCTTCGTCGATCCTCTTTGATTAGGTTCTTTCGTTCGATCAGCTTTTAACTTGAATTCTGTGACTAATCCTTGTCCACAACAAGGTAAGAAGTAGAAGGAGAGTGTAAGTCTTCCAACGAGTCCATTTTACTAAATATTGATTTGAAATAACTAGTTTGAAATGTTATTATAATATATAACTTCCATAGTATAATATTGAAATTTTGATATGTATTTGTGAAAGATTTTATATAAGTAAACATCAATATGCTTTAGAAATATTTTGTATATTATAGAATAATATTATGTATATTGTCGTATATTTATTATAGATTGAAGTTGGATTTTAATAAATAAACGAGTGAGGGAGAAATATATTTTTCCTTATTAAATTTTTTTAATGATTTGAAATATATTATTTATAATATACGACTTGAAAATTTTGATATATATTATGTTTAAATATAGAAAGATGTTTTGAGTATTTACCTAACGATAAAATTGGCCTATCGAATACCTAGTGATTTGGGTATACGTCTGATCAACATATATGTTAATTCCTATAAGTATTGGATAGATATAGAGTCACACTCTAGTCGCTTGAAAATGATTTTGGTGATGACTACGCAGCATCATCGATATCTATTTTCGAGTTTCGAAAGTGGGACAGATATATATCGCCAATCTAGACGTCGAGAGAATACTTATACGTATTTTGAAATGTTAGAAAAAAATTAACATTGATTTAGGTATATAATTTTCAAAGTATATATAGATATGAAGATAAATTTGAACTATTGTTTTAAATATATTAATTATTTAACTACTATTTCCCTTCCTTTTTCCTTTTCGGGGACGAAAAGGTTTAAGTGAGGGAGAATGTAACAACCCGGAATTTTGAGTGTATTTTTATTTGATTATTTAATTTAAATTTTGGTTTTGATTTTAATTTTATTCGTTTAAAACTAAGTTTGTTTGTATTCTTGTAACTATTTTGATTTTGAATTAAAAACAATCTTTATTTTTGTTTTATATAACGAATGAATTTGTTTTGATATGAATATATTTTATAATATTTTCAATCCCGATCTTATTTGGTATATAAATTAAATTGAGTTTATTTAGTTGAATTTGAATTTATTTAGGAAAATTAAAACATGAAATTGATTTATAATGAAACGTTTATCTTTAATATTTTGTTATTTTCATTTAGAAGTGATTTAAATAATTTTATATTAAAAACTTCAAATTTTAGTCACTTCGTTTGAATCAGTTTTTGACGATTATTTGAGGTAGCGGCAATCGATATATCTCAAATAAAAACGAAAATGTAATATAAAAATAAAAATCTGTAAAACATATATTTGAGATGCGTCTACCCAGACATAGCGTAGAAATTAATTTCGTCGGAAAATTTGAATGTTTGTCGATCGTGCAGTTTTCAGTGCAAAACTGCGCATATCAATTCAAATTTTAACGATTTTAAAATCTCTCCGAAATCAGTTTGGACAAACATGAAAAATATTCTATTTGTTGTCACGAATTTGACGGCAAAATTCGTTTCGCGAAAATCGGACATTTTGACCTCCATTTAATTGTTTTCTCGTGCCATTTTTCCTTTCAAAAGGGGTCCGTAACGCGCTTTTGAACGGAGCATCCTGACACTGCAAACTGTATACCGTTTTGACTGTCTCGTCGCGCTTATTAGCGCAATATGTTTATTTTCCAGTTTCGGTGCCCGATTCGCACTGAAATTGCTTAAAGGCTTGCGTAGTTCATTTTTGAAACAAAGCCATTTGAGTTCGAAATGTTCATATTCGGATCCCTCATATTTTTCTAATCATTTTGGGTCTGCAAAACTCATTCGTTTGTTTTACTAAACCACTAGTTTAATTTTTTTTTTGGCGGGTGTAGTGAATGTACACATTTACTTCTCATTTTAATGCATGCACGTTTCTCTTTTGTGCACTACATTTAAACTTTCATTTCCAATTGATGCTTTCACGTTTCAAAGGCTTCCTTTAATTCTCACAAACAACATTTTTCTTTCATTCCTTTCTAAAGCTTTCCATTGCAACATTATGCATTAGTTCTTCTTCCATGCAAATTCATTTTTGCATGCGTTGGTCCATTTTGTTTTCCAATGCATGCTTAAATTTTTTTGTTATCTCGTTAAAAAAGGGAAACGGTGCCATCCTCTTTGCTTTTCCAAAAAAAAACACGTTTGATCCTTCCCAAAGCTGTTGTTTGGACTTCCAATACGGTTCATTTCATATTATATATAAAAAAACGCACAGTGCCTTATTCCGAACCCATACTTCTTCTTTGAGCTATTCCATCAGCTACTTCTCCATTCTTTATTTCTCCGCGTTTCATCTCCTCCCCGCTCCTCCATGTTTTCCCTATTCACCACCCGCCTGTAGCCTCTCCGCCTCCTGCAGCCATGTCAACCACACGCCATGCCTTCCTCCGATCCAAATATTTCCAGCTCGCGATCCTGTTGCGCCATCACCACCTCACCATTGATACCACTCACGCTTTCCCCTTTCAGCTCCATCAGTTGAACTCCAACAACACCAAAGCCTCGCAACCACCTGAACCAAGCCGCCGGTAGCCGAGCCACCAACCCGAACCTAACAGTCTGCACCTCTCCCCTTCCGTAGCCTTGTGCGCGTGTGTAAATGGTATTCTATATATGCGTTTATATGGGATGTTTAATATATATATATTTGTGTACTTCTTATCTTTGCGTTTGTGTAGTGTGTATGTTTATGTGTTCTGTTTGGGTGTGTGTTCATTTCAATGGGTGTTTGTGGATCTATGTATGTGCGTGAGTGATTTTGTTGTGTGAATGTTTGGGTGTGTTATGTGTATGTATTTTTGTATTGTGTGTATATATGAGTTTTAAAAATATTTATTTGATTTAGTGTTTATACATATAATATATATCTATGGTTTTGAATAAGTTATATAATTTATACATATATATTATTTTGTAAAGGGAAATGTTGTATGTTTAGTTGTTTGGTGTTGAGTTCCGAAACTCGTTCCAATACCCAATAGCCGTACCGGTCCGTTGAAATTTCCCCGACCTCCTCTTATAAAAAATTTAAAAACAATAAAATATTGAGTGATATCGAGTTGGATCCATATGAATCGTGCCTAGAAATCATCTCTTTCTATGTCAATCCATCAATCGCCGTCTCCCTTTCTGTGCCACGAAAAGTGAGTTTATCTCACACCTGGCCTACATTTTTCATGGATGTTAGATCAATAATGAACTGTTATGTGAAATGTATAGGACTGTTGGTAGGAATTGTTTGATTTGATATATATGCACATTTCATATGTGACACGATATACTCATATGACACGTAGTTGCACTGATGATGTATATGTTGTGATTGATGTTATGTGACTGTTGTTTGTGATTGTTGTTACCCTAGTTTAGGAAAAATCACTAAGGGTTGAAATGATACATACCCGAATGAACATTAGATATGGAAAAATCGTTATGGGTTGAAATGATAGACCTGAAAGGTTTTTATTGAATTTGGGATTGCGGATTTAAAGTGATAAATATTCGTATCACGCGAATATATGGTAGGAATGTATATACGGACGCCGTTGGTCATGCTTCGACGAAAAATGATTTGGAACTTGGTTTTTGAATAATAACTTAAGATTTTATTTTTTTAAACTTTTTTATAATAAATAATTCTTTAAAAACCTATTTATATATTATTTTAATCTTATATATGTTTATAATCTATTTTTCTAATTTGTTTTAGAATTTTAAAAACTTATATATATATTTATTTGTTTTCAAAGTTATTTTTGTGTGTGTATATATATATATATATATATTTCAAACTTTAATAACAAACTAATAGGTGGATAAGTTAAGATTTTAGCGATTTGAATTTGAGATTTAAAGATTTGAACGTATATAACGAAACTTGATTTAATGAATGAGCTGATAAAAGATTTGAATATTGAACTTTTATAAGTAATGAACGTTAGTTGTGTAAATTGATTTTTATTTGAAATTATAATTGACATTGAATTGAGTTCGATTTTAAGTGACCAAAGGTGGATTTGAATATATAGATTTTATATACCGAATTGATTTTATAATCGTATGGTTTGAATTCGAAATTTTGTTAAATCGCTTTTATAAGAATGGTTTAAATTGTATGAACTATTTAAATTGTTGTATAAGAAGTTGATTCGATTTATGAGTTATGGAATATGATACAATTTATTGAAATTGAAGATAATATTTGATTTGAATTATAAACCGAATTTGAACAGAAGCGAGTGAATTTTAGAATCGACTTAAGTGAACTCTTATAAAGCTAAAACTCCATTTTTATGAATTGATTTGAATTTATAAATAAAGACTTCAAATTATATGTTTGGAATTATAAAACACGATTTGATTTTTCGACTTTAAATTTAAATATGATATGATTTGTTGAAATTGAAATATAAATTTTGTTATGAAATATACCAACGGTATAAGTATGGAAATCCCGCCTATGCTATTTTGCTATTTACTTAGATGATTGACACTATTGCATCTAGTGTATTAGTTGGACGGATTCTTAAAGGATGGTGATCCCAAACATCCTTTAAGTTGTTGATTGCATTTCATCGAACATTTCATTTGAGTTGATTTACTTCCATGAGAATGTTAGTCCTAATCCGAATTATTTTGTTTTGCATTATGGTTCAGGTCAAATCGATTATTGCTGCTTTCGAGATTCACTTTGGAGTCTGAAGTTATGTTGGGTTTTGCTCATCCTATATCCACCTGTTGATCAGTCGTTCTAGTCATTCAGCTGTTCTTGTCATTTCTATTTCAAACTGATATCACTTATCCATGTATTAGAATTCATTTTGTATTAGGCTTCCGCTATATTATTTATGTAAACTCTGATGTAAAATTTTATTTAGTAGCTTCATGAACTACTATTGTATTATTTATTTCCGCTGTGAGATATCATATTGCTCTGTATCTGTGTCTGTGATCTGTGATTTATTCTATTTAACTCAGAAGCTAATAACAATCTGTCGTTTTCGAGCATTCGAGTTGGTTTAATTACTGGCTTGGAGTGGTCGAAAATGGCGGGTCGTTATAGGTTAGGTGGTATGCACGAGTAGCTGTACCGGAGACGAGCAGGAGGCTTCCACGTATGATATATATATATATATATATATATATATATATATATATATATTCTTCCTGTGTTGTTGCTAGTCACTACTTTGGGCATTGGTAGTGCACCTTTTTCTTTGCTTTAGAGACAATATGTTGGGGTTGTAATAAGCTGTATTTTGAATTTCTGCTGCTATGATGATTATGGTTTAGTTTTCAGCTTATGCAATGTCTCACCTATTTTATGTCAAGTATGATATTATTATATTTTATTCCATGCACTGTGAGACATTCTACAGATTCCTTGTTAGTTCAAATTTCTTTCTTTTCCTTTCTTTGACGACCGTCCCGTGCTGGTTGGGCATTAGCACAGCGTACCTTCATTGGAAATGTCGGCTAATGCGGGGCGGGCTATCACACAGCATTAACAAACGCTCTATCAAGTTTACTAGTAATTTCCCTACTTTTACCACTACGCCATGTATATTGCAGGCCTGAGTGCATTGGCTCCACCAAACCCGAAGCAGTGACGCAATTATTGAATTCAGAAAGTTGTGGCACTCGCACCGCATGCCCACCTTTCTTTTCATTAGCCTTTAAAATTACCTTAAAGTCACCAGAAACTATCCATGGATTAACAATAGTGTTAGAAAGAGATATGATTTTGTTCCAAAGCTCCACATGTTGTTTTCAAGGTTACTAGCATATACAATTGTCAAGGAGTCCCCCCACATTAATCACTTTTATAGTAATCTGATGATTATCAGTGTCATGAATGTGAGCTTGCCCGACAGATATCTTCCATAACACTGGTATACGACCATGGTTTTCAATACTGTTGTTGTGTGCATGATCCATTCATTTCCTATCGAATTAACAAAGAAATTGTAGTAGTCTACATTAGGTTTATTCTCAAGAATACCCAAAATAGAAGGAGACAATTTCCTTTTAATGTTTGAGAGGTCTAAATATTGGGTGTCATTATTAAGACCTCTCACATTCCACGTTAAGATATACATTAAGGCTTGAGACTGCAACTCCTCGTAATAGGAGGAGATCCTTATCTTGCCTTGGTATTTTTTGACTTTACCACCTTCTCTTTGAACTGAACATCATATTCCTCATTTGATTTAGTTAAGCTTTCTTTATTGATTTCAGTCTCTTTTTCACTTTCATTCTCATCATCACTTTGAATATTTATGTCTAATCGGCTTACATCTTCTAATGATCCATGAATTTTTTCCTGATCACTCGCAAACTCTACTTGATAAGCTTTCTCAGCTTGGGAAGCCTTGTCTACAGTCCCAAAGCTTTGGGGAATGTTCCGGGGAGAATCCACCTACACCACTGTCACATCTTGTTGCGGGAAGCTTTTGGGAAGGCACCTCCACCTCTTAATCAGAATGACAAGGTGCCAAAGGAATAGGATCGGGCTCCGTCTGCTGTGAAGTTTTGCTTTCTATATTAGTTTCATTTGTAAATGTGTTAGTAGTAGTAGTGCTGTGTGTATTACCAGCATTTTGTGATGTAATTATGAAATCGTTGGTTGTAGTAGCTTTACATTGCCATACCATCGGCTTAGCTATGGTAGAACACTGATCGTCAGTTGAAACGACCCGAACTTCCCCGGTCTCCGAAGAGATGAGGAAGAACGAATTGTTTTGAGAACACGACAAAATAGAACGCAGACGGGAGAACATTTCATTGTATATTACAACAATCCATCAGATTACAAGAATATACAGAGTATAAATGAATATTACACAGAAATATCAAAGATTTAAATTACATTTAAATACATAGCAGCGGAAAATAATACAATACACAACTAGAAGGAGATATACGGATACAAAGCTTTCCAGATATCGTTCCAGCTGTAAACCAGGATCCTGTGAATATAAATCTGCAAAACCAAAACTACTAGCTGCCCGTGTCGAAATAAGGGCACCCAGAGTTTAGGTTAAAACAATAAACCCTAGGTCAGTCATGTGACTGGTGTGAGAACTAAAACAGTTATTAATCTTTATTTTAAAGTTAGGTAAATCAAGGGACCACGCCGTATATGAATGGAACGGGTTTCCTCCCAAGAATACCAGTGCATAAAACAAACAGCGCAATGCTAAATAAAGAAAAATGAAGCTATTATAAGACCCAGTTCCCATCACACAATGCAACGCAAGCCGGAGGATAGGGTTTTTACCTTATAATAGCCAAGAATGCTTGATACGTTAAAAAACAAATCATTTGATACTATTATAAGTGCATAGTGTATAAAACAACTTCAAATCATAAGTATCAATCATAGGCGACATGAGCGTCCCATGCCACTATGCCGCCATATATAGGTTCCACAAATAAAACCACAAATGTCACGTATTTGGAAGTTGGATTTCCATCTGTGAACCGAGGCAAAAGATAGCCCTCAACCGATTCGAGACTCTCTAGCCCGAGCCTTAGGATCAGAACGCATCAACCCTTTAGATCGTCAGGGTCGGTCCACCGATGTGGATTATTATGCCTGAGCACTACGTTTCCCCACCCTTTGGGGCGTAAATGAGCCAACGAATGACTCCATCGGACCCGGATCGTCCGATCTAACCGAGGCGCCTCGCAACAGCAACAACCATACAGGTAAAAAGTACATAAATGTCAGGGCTGGTAGGTCACTGACACCACCCTAGCTAGAAGGAAACGCATGCCCTCCCTGATGTCCTCTCCCGTTTCTGGTTCACAACCGGGGTGTGAGGCTCACGAATTCACGTTACACAAAGCTATGCCACACAGGCGGTGCTTTGATCATCAACCACAAGACTTTGCTTTTCAACAGAAGCCTTGATCATTTGCCACTTAGGCATGCCACACAGGCAATTCACTCTATGCGTTTGATATCCATCAGTATATAACCCCTAAGCTCGTACGTCTCAGAGAAGGGCGTTAAGCAAGAGAATAAATTCTCCATCGCCAAACAGATATGTATTTAATAGAGATCAATCACACAGACTAAAATCCAATGTCAGACACACGGTCCATTTACAAGTCCGTTCTGGGTCTGAACGAAACCGGAGGCACCTAGTACCCCGCATATCCATCGATCTCCAAGTACGTCTGGACGATCACCAACTGTTTCCATCTTCTTGGGTGTACAGCCCAATCAAGATCATCAGTAATCACCCAAACGACGTGAAGACTTCCGGTCTTCAACCACCGTCTTCATCTTCGACTTATAGTCGTATCAGTTATTCAGAATGGGATAAACCCGGTCTTTCCGAATAACTCGCGTATATTTTAAATAAGTGTTACACAAACACAACATACGCCTCATTCCCATTTATCAGTCACTAATCGTAAATTAATCAAGAGAATAATCCCCCAAATATCAACCCCGAAGGCCGAAACCAACATCAGATCAATATCCAGAAAACCATTCTGCTTGGCTAACCGACAGTTAGTTTCTAAATTTCACATTCATAGGGAAAGGTTCCCATTAATTTTATCCAAGATAAATTCCTTGAATTTATTATTTAATCTTCTTTTGAATTTCGATTCAACTAGTCGGGATTAACGAATCTTACCGAAGTAATCATTTGTTTTAATTTCCCAATCCCAACCTATTCATCCCATGAAGTAAAACTGGTAATACTTCATATCTAACACCACGGTGTTATCGGTAAATTCAATTACCATTTCACGTTCAAATCTAATTAAAGATTTAACTATCGCCTGGAGTAAAACTGGTGATACTCCATTCTCGATCTTTTCAATCTAATTAAAGATTCATTAAAACTCCACTTAGTTTTAGTCTGTGACTGGGTTAAAGAATCAGTGTCATTTAAAACACGGTTCACGATAAATCCAAAATCACATTACATTTCAATCAGTCCCTAACTGTAAATTAGCAAGTGAGTAATTCCCCAAGTATTAACCCCGAAGGCCGAAACCAACATCAGATCAATACCTCTGAAACCATTCAACTTAACTAACCTCCAGTTAGTTTCTGATTTCTTAACTCCTTGGGGTCTAAGAACAGTATTATTGAAGATACCGTCCACAACAACCCAAAATCACATTCCATTAATTATCGGGTTAAAGAACAAGTGTTATTTAAAACACTGTTCACGATAAACCCAAAAAAATCAATACCAATTCAATTCCAATTAAATATGATTTAATTGGTACACTTCATTAAATCTAAACAAAAAAAGATTTAATCTTTTTTTTCTCAACTGGGTTTAAGAACAGTGTTAATAAAGACACCATTCACGACAAACCCAAATCACATTTGATATTAAATACAAGGCTCTGAATAGAAAATATATCGGCTTATATTCAATATCAAATTCTGCGACTAATAGATATCGTATTGGAAATAACGATATTAATACATCTTTCAAATTTACATAACAATATCTGTATAATCACGAAATTCAACATCGAAATATTCCAAAGACAATTTCGATTCAAATCTATCCCAATTCAATTATTGGAAATCCTGGTTACTTTTAAAACCCTTTCAAATCAAATTTATTTATTTAAAAATAAATAGAATTTTAATTCTAGTTCAAAACTAGTTCATTTCGATAAAAATCTATTTTTATCTTTTCAAATATGGAGTTTTCATCCCAATTTTTCCCAAATCATTTCTTATGATTTTACACAAATTATTACTATTTTTAATAATTTTATCAAGGCCCGTACAGTCGATTTCCATCAATGGCCATCGAACTGCACTTATAGCGACCTTTTTCAAACTTGATTTGGACATAATTCCAAATCCAACCGTTAGATTTCTAATTTCTAATAATCGTTAGAAATCTCTTTTCGATACGAACCCAATGGTTCCGGTTTTTTAGGAAAATCCAACGGTCGGATCTCCCGCAATATCCGTTCGAAGTCAATGGTCGAAATTCGCGAACTGCCGCGGCACGGCGCGTTCTATTCCGGCCATTATATTATATATAAAATATATATAATATGTACTTCATCGATTTCTTTGCGAAATGAATTTTATAAATCGTTTTAAATTCGTTTCAAAGCGATTTCCACTTCTTATTCAATTTCAAATCAAAATTGAATATTCCAACATTAATTCGTTTTAAATTCATTTCAAAACGATTTCAATTCAAATTGATTTCTAATTCAATTTCAGTTCGTTTTCAATTCAATTCAGTTTCATTCGAATTCATTTCTATTCAATTTCAATTCGAATTCATTTCTATTTGAATTTCAAATCATTTCAGTGTATTTCGAATTTCCAATCAATTCAGTTTAATTCGAATTTCAATTCACTCTAAATATAATTCGAATTTCAATTCATTTCAATATAGTTCGAATTTCAAATCTATTCAATTTCAAATCTATTCAATATTCATTGAAGAATGAATAAAATCGATATAAATATTGTTCACGTCAAAATGGCGTCAATCTAACCAACACGGCTTCATATGTTTCTATTTTCAAATATTCTATTTCAAACATTTCTATTTCAAATATTCTATTTCAAATATTTCTATTTCAAATATTTCCATTCAAATATTTCTCTTCAAATATTTCTATTTCAAATATTTTTATTTCAAATATTTCTTTTTCGAAACTGGAATGAGGCCCAATCAATTACCATATAATGTTAATTATATGGATTTTCTACAACACATGTATATATAAACAACGATGAACAATCAAACATCATCCAAAGTGCATTCTACACTGTATAAGCATCAAATATAAATATTCAACGCTTATAACAGTCTGTCAATTAATCGATTGACATACAACTAAACAATCGGGATTAGTGTACTTCAAATATCATCCCAATACCCGTGTGGGGTTTCAAACAATCAAACACAGATTTTATTTGTGCAGTTGGGCGATGTGTAAAATTTATCGTCCCAATCAATATCAGTCAAATGTGTGTATATAAACAAATCGTCCGATTTGTTTATAAATATTTCATTTTATATACACGTTAAAAATTCTATTTTTAACTATACAATATTTTCCACTATAAAAATATTTTATTTCATTTCACATCACACAATCAACTACGCAGCAAAATCAAAAAAACAAGCATACAAGCCGTCCATGGTCTGTGGACGACGGGTGTCGGGTGCTACTAAACACCGTCTGCATCCTAGTATATATTTATAACTAGAAAATTAAATTAAAGAGTGATAAATTTTCACAGATAGCTAATCCAATCCCACGGCTCTTCTTTTGTAGAAATCTTCGCTGTTTTCGCTTTTTGTCAACTTTCACTACCCGTATTCTCTACCTATATAAAAATCACATTTTTACTTCGCTATTCAATATATAAAAATCGAATTTTTACTTTGCTATTCAATATATAAAAATCAAATTTTTACTTTGCTATTCAATATATAAAAATCGAATTTTTACTTCGCTATTCAATATATAAAAATCGAATTTTTACTTTGCTATTCAATATATAAAAATCGAATTTTTACTTTGCTATTCAATATATAAAAATCGAATTTTTACTTTGCTATTCAATATATAAAAATCGAATTTTTAAACTTCACATATGATAAAAATTATATTTATATTCTCTCTCTAATATAATAATTATATTTTTATTGCCACTTCATGTATGAAAAATAAAACGAACTTTTCTACAACGAAAAATCTAATTTTCCTTCTATGAGAAATCAAACCTTTTTAATGAACAAAAATCAAATTTTACTTGATAAAAATCTAAACTTTATGCTAAATTAAAAATTAGTTTTAATGTTAAACAAAAAAATCCGTTTTTAAATGTAAATAAAAATCATAGAAACTCACAGTGATTTGCAGAGAGAGGGGGGGGGGGGGTTTCGCAGCGTCGCCGAGGTTGGGGGGTATCGTGGCGCGGAGAGGCAATGGGGGGGTGTTTTGCGTCGCGCGGCGCCTTGGGGGGGGGGGGTTTCGTCGATCGCGGAAGAGGATTTGGGGGGGTATCGTGGCACGGTGGCGCGCCGCCTGGGGGGGTTTCGTCGATCGCGGCAGAGGATTTGGGGGGGGGGGGGGGGGGGTCACGCGGTTTTTATTTCTTTTTTTTATTTCTGAACTGAATTGAACGAGATAATGAAAGGGAGGGGGTTGACTTCAAAGAGGAGGGTATAGGGGGTTATAAATAATTATATTATTTTTAAATTCTATAAAGTAACTTTTTACAACGAACTCAAAATCGAACCCACTGACTGTCGTCCCTAGCGTTATACCCCCATTCCGAACACAATGGGATATGTATTGTAGGCTGATTCGATCGTCTCGATCAGCTTTCGTCAAAATCAACATATAACTCTATATATTGAATTTGAACACACATTTCAATTTACTGGGGTCACACACTAACTAGAAAAATTCCAGAAAAATATTTTCTAGCTTCGTATTAACGATACGGTCCTAACAAAACTAGTTTCGTCAAATTCTGAGACCATTGGAAAAATGGCCAATTTCCAGTCGATTAAAATCAACTGAAACTGGTCAAACGCGTTTTCCTTTGCCACGCTCACATATTGATTCGAAAAATTATGAAATTTCGAATCTAGCAATAACTTTACATCACGGATCCAACAAAAGTGGTTTCGTCGAATTCTGAGGTCGTTTGCAAAAAATCCATTTTTAAGGGCCTGAATTCCATAACGACTATTCAGAATTTTCAACTAGACATATCTTTTGATTCCCGTTATGAAATTTTGATTTTTCGGATTCGTTGGAAAGATATTCTCAATTAGATTCAAATATTTTTGGTTTCACTAAAATCCGGTTTGTTTTGCACCCGGTACATTCAATTGAAGTTTGAAATCGAATTATCGAACTACCGCGCCATTTTCAATTCTATTTTATAATTATATATAATTATTTATATCCTAACGACGACATATTTAATATATACGTTTGAATTATATTCAAAATAAATTTCTCATCGATATTATTTAAAATAATTCATTTCAAATAATCAAAATTCGCTAAAATTGCTGAAATAAAATTTTTAAACTGGCCCAGATTTTCGGGTTGTTACAATCTCCCCCACTTAAAACTTTTCGTCCCCGAAAAGGAACAAAGTCGAAAGTGGTTTGATTAATCAACTCTACGTTCGATCTGGCTTCCATTCTCCAACTTTTCAGTTTCTGAGAATTTTCAAAAATTTCAAAAATTTGGCTAACACCCTAAATTTTCGAAAAATTTCGCCATAACCTCCCCTGCACCGGGAGCCACGAGAAAATCCCGAAATTGCCATATAGGCCTTCTGATCTCAAAAAGAAAAAGAAAAAGCCAAGCGGCTAGCCAATAGGCTCATAAAATCATCATCACCCAAACAAAACAGTAAATTATTATAAACATGTACCTATTTGTCGGGCAAACAAATTTTATTCTCTGCTCTAGCCTCCTTGCTATGACCTATTCAACGTAAGTACAAGTATATGCAGGCAAATGCGACTAATTTTCAATATATTTCTATATTTAATTCTATTAGGCATAATGGTTCAAAATTATCAAACAAATAAACAAACCACACAAACATCAATCAATCAGTTGATTAGCTTTTCAAATGCATAACTTTGATATATGGTCAAAAATCACATTTTTGATGCCAAATCATAACAATAAGCCCTATCTAGTTTCGGTTCTCACACCAGTCAATAGGAAATATATAGAAATCTCACTTTCGAAACTCGAAGATAAATACTAGCGATGGTGCCCCGTCACCAGAATTATCCCCGGGCACTAGAGTGCGATTCTATAACCATCCAGTATATTAAAACTTCGAATACATGTTTGCAAGACATATATGCAAAATCTCTATATATCGGATTGTCCCGATCAATATAGAATAAATAATCAAATACGAATAGTTGATTTAAATTTTCAAAACAAAATTTGTTTTCACTTTAAAAATATACTCTTCACACTCGTTCTAGGATACTACTGATCCCATCTCTAACGAGTCACTCTCATTGGATATTACTAATCCAATATCTGATGAATTCTTTCGTATGGTTCTAATGTGTCTTGTTCTCTGAGCTTTGTAAACCAAAGCTCTGATACCACGCTGAAACGACCCGAACTTCCCCGGTCTCCGAAGAGATGAGGAAGAAAGAATTGTTTTGAGAACACGACAAAATAGAACGCAGACGGGAGAACATTTCATTGTATATTACAACAATCCATCAGATTACAAGAATATACAGAGTATAAATGAATATTACACAGAAATATCAGAGATTTAAATTACATTTAAATACATAGCAGCGGAAAATAATACAATACACAACTAGAAGGAGATATACGGATACAAAGCTTTCCGGATATCGTTCCAGCTGTAAACCAGGATCCTATGAATATAAATCTGCAAAACCAAAACTACTAGCTGCCCGTGTCGAAATAAAGGGCACCCAGAGTTTAGGTTAAAACAATAAACCCCAAGTCAGTCATGTGACTGGTGTGAGAACTAAAACAGTTATTAATCTTTATTTTAAAGTTAGGTAAATCAAGGGACCACGCCGTATAACACGGAACGGGTTTCCACCCAAGAATACCAGTGCATAAAACAAACAGCGCAATGCTAAATAAAGAAAAATGAATCTATTATAAGACCCAATTCCCATCACACAATGCAACGCAAGCCGGAGGATAGGGTTTTTACCTTATAATAGCCAAGAATGCTTGATACGTTGAAAAATAAATCATTTGATACTATTATAAGTGCATAGTGTATAAAACAACTTCAAATCATAAGTATCAATCATAGGCGACATGAGCGTCCCATGCCACTATGCCGCCATATATAGGTTCTACAAATAAAACCACAAATGTCACGTATTTGGAAGTTGGATTTCCATCTGTGAACCAAGGCAAAAGATAGTCCTCAACCGATTCGAGACTCTCTAGCCCGAGCCTCAGGATTAGAACGCATCAACCCTTTAGAGCGTCAGGGCCGGTCAACCGATGTGGATTATTATGCCTGAACACTACGTTTCCCCGCCCTTTGGGGCGTAAATGAGCCAACGAATGACTCCATCGGACCCGGATCGTCCGATCTAACCGAGGCGCCTCGCAATAGCAACAACCACACAGGTGAAAAGTATATAAATGTCAGGGCTGGTAGGTCACTGACACCACCCTAGCTAGAAGGAAACGCATGCCCTCCCTGATGTCCTGTCCCGTTTCTGGTTCACAACCGGGGTGTGAGGCTCGCGAATTCACGTTACACAAAGCTATGCCACATAGGCGGTGCTTTGATCATCAACCACAAGACTTTTCTTTTCAACAGAAGCCTTGATCATTTGCCACTTAGGCATGCCACACAGGCAATTCACTCTATGCGTTTGATATCCATCAGTATATAACCCCTGAGCTCGTACGTCTCAGAGAAGGGCGTTAAGCAAGAGAATAAATTCTCCGCCGCCAAACAGATATATATTTAATAGAGATCAATCACACAGACTAAAATCCAATGTTAGACACACGGTCCATTTACAAGTCCGTTCTGGGTCTGAACGAAACCGGAGGCACCTAATACCCCGCATATCCATCGATCTCCAAGTACGTCTGGACGATCACCAACTGTTTCCATCTTCTTGGGTGTACAGCCCAATCAAGATCATCAGTAATCACCCAAACGACGTGAAGACTTCTGGTCTTCAACCACCGTCTTCATCTTCGACTTATCGTCGTATCAGTTATTCAGAATGGGATAAACCCGGTCTTTCCGAATAACTCGCGTATATTTTAAATAAGTGTTACACAAACACAACATACGCCTCATTCCAATTTATCAGTCACTAACCGTAAATTAATCAAGAGAATAATCCCCCAAATATTAACCCCGAAGGCCGAAACCAACATCAGATCAATATCCAGAAAACCATTCTGCTTGGCTAACCGACAGTTAGTTTCTAAATTTCACATTCATAGGGAAAGGTTCCCATTAATTTTATCCAAGATAAATTCCTTGAATTTATTCTTTAATCTTCTTTTGAATTTCGATTCAACTAGTCGGGATTAACGAATCTTACCGAAGTAATCATTTGTTTTAATTTCCCTATCCCAACCTATTCATCCCATGAAGTAAAACTGGTAATACTTCATATCTAACACCGCAGTGTTATCGGTAAATTCAATTACCATTTCACGTTCAAATATAATTAAAGATTTAACTATCACCTAGAGTAAAACCGGTGATACTCCATTCTCGATCTTTTCAATCTAATTAAAGATTCATTAAAACTCCACTTAGTTTTAATCTGTGACTGGGTTAAAGAATCAGTGTCTTTTAAAACACGGTTCACGATAAACCCAAAATCACATTACATTTCAATCAGTCCCTAACTGTAAATTAGCAAGTGAGTAATTCCCTAAGTATTAACCCCGAAGGCCGAAACCAACATCAGATCAATACCTCTGAAACCATTCAACTTAACTAACCTCCAGTTAGTTTCTGATTTTCTTAACTCCTTGGGGTCTAAGAACAATATTATTGAAGATACCGTCCACAACAAACCAAAATCACGTTCCATTAATTATCGGGTTAAAGAACCAGTGTTATTTAAAACACTGTTCACGATAAACCCAAAAAAATCAATACCAATTCAATTCCAATTAAATATGATTTAATTGGTACACTTCATTAAATCTAAATAAAAAAAGATTTAATCTTTTTTTCTCAACTGGGTTTAAGAACAGTGTTAATAAAGACACCATTCACGACAGACCCAAATCACATTTAATATTAAATACAAGGCTCTGAATAGAAAATATATCGGCTTATATTCAATATCAAATTCTGCGACTAATAGATATCGTATTGGAAATAACGATATTAATATATCTTTCAAATTTCCATAACAATATCTGTATAATCACGAAATTCAACATCGAAATATTCCAAAGACAATTTCGATTCAAATCCATCCCAATTCAATTATTGGAAATCCTGGTTACTTTTAAAACCCTTTCAAATCAAATTTATTTATTTAAAAATAAATAGAATTTTAATTCTAGTTCAAAACTAGTTCATTTCGATAAAAATCTATTTTTATCTTTTCAAATATGGAGTTTTCATCCCAATTTTTCCCAAATCATTTCTTATGATTTTACACAAATTATTACTATTTTTAATAATTTTATCAAGGCCCGTACAGTCGATTTCCATCAATGGCCATCGAACTGCACTTACAGCGACCTTTTTCAAATTTGATTTGGACATAATTCCAAATCCAACCGTTAGATTTCTAATTTCTAATAATCGTTAGAAAGCTCTTTTCGATACGAACCCAACGGTTCCGGTTTTTTAGGAAAATCCAACGGTCGGATCTCCCGCAATATCCGTTCGAAGTCAATGGTCGAAATTCGCGAACTACCGCGGCGCGGCGCGTTCTATTCCGGCCATTATATTATATATAAAATATATATAATATATACTTCATCGATTTCCTTGCGAAATGAATTTTATAAATCGTTTTAAATTCGTTTTCAAAGCGATTTCCACTTCTTATTCAATTTCAAATCAAAATTGAATATTCCAATATTAATTCGTTTTAAATTTATTTCAAAACGATTTCAATTCAAATTGATTTCTAATTCAATTTCAGTTCGTTTTCAATTCAATTCAATTTCAATTCGAATTCATTTCTATTCGAATTTCAAATCATTTCAGTGTATTTCGAATTTCCAATCAATTCAGTTTAATTCGAATTTCAATTCACTCTAAATATAATTCGAATTTCAATTCATTTCAATATAGTTCGAATTTCAAATCTATTCAATTTCAAATCTATTCAATATTCATTGAAGAATGAATAAAATCGATATAAATATTGTTCACGTCAAAATGGCGTCAATCTAACCAACACGGCTTCATATGTTTGTAACGACCCAGAAAATCTGAACCAATTTAAAATTTTTAAATTGGCTAAAATAATGGATTTTAAATATTTAAAATAAATATTTTAAATAATGGCGATGAAAACTGAGTTTGAATCGACAATTGAAAATGAATATAATTAATTATAATTATAAACAAGGCCTGAAAGGCGCTGCAGTTTCAAAAATTGAATTCAAACTTTGTCGGACTGTACCGGGTGCAGAACAATCCGGACTTTAGTGAAACCAAAAACATTAGGATCTATTTGATGATATCTTTCGAAAGAATCCGACCAATCGAAATTTCATAGCGGGAATCAAAAGATATGTCCAGTTGAAAATTCTGAATAGTCGCTATGGAATTCAGGCCCTTAAAAATGGACGTTTTGCAAACGACCTCAGATTTCGACGAAACCACTTTTGTTGGATCCGTGATGTCAAATTATTGCTAGGTTTCAAATTTCATAATTTTTCGAATCAATATGTGGGCGTGGCAAAGGAAAACGCGTTTGACCGGTTTTAGTTGATTTTAATCGACTGGAAATTGGCCATTTTTCAAACGGTCTCAGAATTTGATGAAACTAGTTTTGTTAGGACCGTATCGTCAATACGAAGCTAGAAAATATTTGTCGAGAATTTTTCTAGTTAGTATGTGACCCCGGTAAATTGAAATGCGCGTTCAAATTCAATATATAGAGTTATATGTTGATTTTAACGGAAACTGATCGAAATGGTCGAATCCGCTTGCGATACATATCCCATTGTGTTCGGAATGGGGGTAATTAGCTATGGACGGCAGGCGGTGGGTTCAATTTCGAGTTTGAAAATAAGAGTTGCTTTTTGAAATCAATAAATAATTAAATATATATATTTTATATAAACCCCCCCTATTCCCTCTTCTCTCTCTCCACTTCGAGCAGAAATCAAAAAAAAAAAAAAAAAAACCTAAAACCCGAATCGAGATTGTCGCCCCCCCCCCCCCTCCGTTGCCGTCGACCGCACCGTCCGCCGCCTCTGGCGTGGACCTTCCCCCCTCCCTCTCTCGCCCGACGCTTCCCCTCACCCCAACAACTCCCCAGTCGCCGCGCCTCTCTTCTCCTTCTCCCCCCTTTTTTTTTACAGTAACTTTTAATACGATTTTCTTCTTTGATTTATGTTGTTTCTTTTTTTTTATGATCTCTATGATTTTACTGATAATAAATATATGATTTTCAGTTTATAGGAAATAGAATTTTTATGAAAAGAAAAATACGATTTTTACTAAGTAAAAAGATAGGATTTTTTAGAGGTATAAAGCTGCGATTTTCAATATAGAAAAGATATGATTTTTGGTATGTAAAAGACGAGATTTTTAGATACAAAGTAAAAATTCGATTTTTATATATTGAATAGCGAAGTAAAAATTCGATTTTTATATATTGAATAGCGAAGTAAAAATATGATTTTTATATATTGAACATCGAAGTAAAAATATGATTTTTATATATTGAACATCGAAGTAAAAATATGATTTTTAAATATTGAACATCGAAGTAAAAAATTCGATTTTTATATATCGAACATCGAAGTAAAAATTCGATTTTTATATATTGAATAGCATAATAAAAATTCGATTTTTATATATTGAATAACGAAGTAAAAATTCGATCTTTACATATGTAGTGAATACGGGCAACGAAAGCGACAAAAGGCGAGAACGGTGAAGATTTATGCAAAGAAGAGTCGTGGGATTGAATTAGCTATTTGGTGAGAATTTCTCACTCTTCAAATTCTTTTTCTAGCCATATATATATGTGTGAAATTAAAGTGAATTGCTATATATAAATATATATATATATATACGCCCCTCGTCCACAAACCATGGACGATATTTATTGGTTGAAATTGTTGTGAAAATTGATTGATAGCGAATGGTTGTTTGGGATTGTTTGTGGTTGATATTGATTTGATTGTGGTTGAAAAATACCCATTTGTGGTTGAAAAATATTTGGTTGAAACCACATAGGATTAGTTTGTGGAAATGAAATAAATATATACATGCCGCCTGCGTGCGAACTAGATGCATGATCCCCACTGTCAAAAACCGCGTGGTTTTAAGGTAGAGCGAGGAGCCGTACTAGGGAAGGTCCCGGTTTTAACTACCCTGCCGTTATGCTGCCGAAATTTTGAATAATATTCGTGTGTTTGAATTATTTTCATCTGCTTAAACTATATTTATTCATTGAATAGAAAACCTTCATGTGTTGAATTGATATTCATTCGTTGATTAAAAATTCATGTGTTGAATGGTATTCGCGTTTTAAATATAAAAATCACATTTCTATCTATATATAAAAAACTATAGAAAACCTTCATGTGTTGAATTGATATTCATTCGTTGAATTGAAATTCATGTGTTGAATTGTATTCATATTTTGAAATAAATTGTTTGATAATAAAAAATCACCTTTTATCGACTATATGAACTGTGTAAAATAATCTCGTTTTGAAAGAAATTGTTTTATGATAAAATCCTATTTTTGTCACCTATATGAACTATATAGAAAAATAGTGTTTTGAAATGAATTGTTTTACAATAAAAATCACATTTTTATTGTATGCATGAATCGTTGAAATGTGAAGTGTTAAAAATAGCCACTTGTTCAAAATAAACATATATGAGTTGAAATATTCATTAATTAGCTAATGAAATGATTTGCACCTATGTATGTAACATTAGGATGAATGGTGTTTTTAAACCAAATAGAAATCAAATATGAAGTTGGATAGAAAATGATAAATGATAAGAACTGTATATATATGTACATGCATATTCATTGAACAGGTTATAGCAAAGGGGCTAGAGAAGAGGAATAAAATTTTGTGCCCGACAAATAGGTACACATTTACTGTTTTGTTTGGGTGATGATTTTATGAGCCTGTTGGCTAGCCGCTTGGCTTTTTCTTTTTGAGATTAGAAGGACCGGGAAAGCTATTTGCGATTTCCCGATGCTCCCGGTGCAGGGGAGGTTATGGCGAAATTTTCCAAAATTTTAAGGCGTTAGTGAAATATTTGAAGTGAAAACGATATTGAAATTGTTGAATGAACTATATTTATATAATTCATCAGATATTGGATTAGTAATGTCCAATTAGAAGGACTCGTTAGAGATAGGATCAGTAGTATCCTAGAACGAGTGTGAAGAGTATATTCTTAAAATGAAAACAATTTTTGTTTTGAAAATTTAAATCGTTGTATACGTATTTGAATATTTATTTTATATTGATAGGACAGTCCAGTATATAAAGATTTTGCATATACGCCTTGCAAACGTGTATTTGAAGTTTTAATATACTGGATAGATATATAATTACACTCTAGTCGCCCGGGGGTGATTCTGATGATTGATATATCATCATCAGAATTTATATTCGAGTTACGAACGTGTAATATCTATATATTTCCTCTTGACTGGTGTGAGAACCAAAAATTAGATAGGGCCTATTGTTGTGATTTGGCATCAAAAATGAGATTTTGACTATGTATCAAAGTTATGAATTTCAAATGATAATCAACTAATTGATTGATGTTTGCGTTGTTTGTTTATTTGTTTGCTAATTTTTAGCCGTTTAGCCTAATTGAACCAAATATTGAATTATATTGAAATTTGGTCGCATTTGCTTGCATATACATATACTTACCTTGAACAGGTCATAGCAAGGAGGCTAGAGCAGAGAATAAAATTTGTTTGCCCGACAAATAGGTACATGTTTACTACATAATTTACTGTTTTGTTTGGGTGATGATGATTTTATGAGCCTATTGGCTAGCCGCTTGGCTTTTTCTTTTTCTTTTTGAGATCTGAAGGACCGGGGAAGCTATTTGAGATTTCCCGATGCTCCCATTGCAGGGGAGGTTATGGCGAAATTTTTCGAAAATTTAGGGTGTTAGCCAAATTTTTGAAATTTTTGAAAATTCTCAGAAACTGAAAAGTTGGAGAATGGAAGCCAGATCGAACGTAGAGTTGATTAATCAAACCACTTTCGACTTTGTTCCTTTTCGGGGACGAAAAGTTTTAAGTGGGGGAGATTGTAACAACCCGAAAATCTGGGTCAGTTTAAAATTTTTATTTTGGCAATTTTAGCGAATTTTGATTATTTAAAATGAATTATTTTAAATAATATCGACGAGAAATTTATTTTGAATAGAATTAGAACGTATATATTATATACGTCGTCGTTAGAATATAAATAAATATATATAATTATAAATAGAATTGAAAATGGCGCGGTAGTTCGATAATTCGATTTCAAACTTCAATTGAATGTACCGGGTGCAAAGCAATCCGGATTTTAGTGAAACCAAAAACATTAGGATCTATTTTAGAATATCTTTCCAACGAATCCGAAAAATCGAGATTTCATAGCGGGAATCAAAAGATATGTCCAGTTGAAAATTCTGAATAGTCGCTATGGAATTCAGGCCCTTAAAAATGGAAATTTTGCAAACGACCTCGGATTTCGACGAAACCACTTTTGTTGGATCCGTGATGTAAAGTTATTGCTAGATTTCAAATTTCATAATTTTTCGAATCAATATGTGAGCGTGTCAAAGGAAAACGCGTTTGACCAGTTTCAGTTGATTTTAATCGACTGGAAATTGGCCATTTTTCAAACGGTCTCAGAATTTGACGAAATTAGTTTTGTTAGGACCGTATCGTCAATACGAAGCTAGAAAATATTTTTCTGGAATTTTTCGGGTCTGTATGTGGTCCCGGTAAATGAAAATGTGCGTTTAAATTGAATATATAAAGAATTATACTTTAAATTCAACGGACACTGATTCAAACAGTCGAATTGGCCTACGAAACATATCCCATTGTGTTCAGAATGGGGGTAATTAGCTAGGGGCGATAGTCGTTGGGTTTGATTTCAAGTTCGTAGCAATAAGCAATTAACTTCTAAATTAAAAATATTATTTAATAAATTATATAGCCCCCTAGCTAGGTCAAAACCCTAGTTTGAAGTCAAACCCTCAGGAGCCGCCCCCAAATCCATTCTAACGGACGAAATTTCTCCATAGAAAATCGTGCTCGTTATCCACAATGGCGCGATGATTGGGCGTGAATCTGAAGCGGAAATTTTAGACGAATTCCTGCTCTTCAAAACCAAATAAGTTTGATCAATTATAGGGGAGGGGTTCGATCGATTTTGCCCCTCTAACCCGCCATCTTCGAGCGCGTCTTTCTTGGCGCTGGGGGGTTCGAGTTCGGAGCCGTTCATGGCATGGGGGCGGAAGTCGAAGCTGGTCGGAGTGGTGTTGGTTGATGGGGGTCCGACGATCCAGGTGGCGCGCAATTCCAGGGCGACGTTGATGAATGGGTGGGTTCTATTCGACGGAGAGCACGTTGAGACGACCCGAAATCCCGTTCAGACGGAGACAAGGGTTATCTTTGGAATATAACACAGAAACAGATAATAGCAGAACAAAATTAAATAAATACACCAGATAATGAAAAATAGAATATACTGGATAAAAGTAATCATCAGAGTTACACAGTATACAGGATCTTACTTAGTACAAATACAGTTCAGCTATACATAAAAGTCTACAGCGGAAAACTAACAAAATATGTACAATAGGAGCTGAACAGCATAAAAAGAGATAAATGATAGAATCCATCTTCAGCTCCAGCTATCCAGAAAGAACCAGCTAAACCTGAATACAAGGCTGCCCGTGTAGAAAAAGGGGCACCCGAGTTTGAGAGTGAAACAAACTACGAGTCAGTCATGGGACTGGTATGAGAAATCTATTCAACACATATATAATATGGCCAATCACAGGACCACGCCACTTTCGTGGAACGGGTTTACTCCATCGGATTGCCAGTGCTTTAAAACAAATCTTTATATGTACATGCATATTCATTGAACATGTTATAGCAAAGGGGCTAGAGAAGAGGAATAAAATTTTGTGCCCGACAAATAGGTACACATTTACTGTTTTGTTTGGGTGATGATTTTATGAGCCTGTTGGCTAGCCGCTTGGCTTTTTCTTTTTCTTTTTGAGATTAGAAGGACCGGGAAAGCTATTTGCGATTTCCCGATGCTCCCGGTGCAGGGGAGGTTATGGCGAAATTTTCCAAAATTTTAAGGCGTTAGTGAAATATTTGAAGTGAAAACGATATTGAAATTGTTGAATGAACTATATTTATATAATTATATAAATATAAATAAAATTAAAACGAAACGTGGCCGTGCAGTTCGCATTTTGAAACCGTGATTTCAAACAACTAGTACGGGAAATCCGACCATTGGATTTTCCCGAAATCTCAACCGTCGGGTTCGCCTTGGAAATATCTTCCCAACGGCACCAACCTTGCAAAAATCCAACGGTTGGATCGTCTGGAATGTTTAATTCAAATCTGATGAAAAACAGCGCCTGAAGCGATTATATTTATTTATATATATATAAATATAATTATATATTTAATCGAATAACGACGCTGCAGTTCGTATTTTGAAATCGAAAATTCAAACGATTGTACCGGAAGATCCGACCGTCGGATTTTCCCGAAACTGGAACCGTTGGATTCGTTTTGAAAAGACCTTTCTAATGATGTAAATTTTGTGAAGATCCAACGGTTAGATTTTCAGATATTTGTAAATCAAATCTGAAGAAAAACAGCGCCACGGCCGCTTTATGGCCCGAAGCGTCGTTTTGAATAAATTAGCTATTTTAAAATAAATAAAAATAGCGATAAATAGTTATAAAATATCATAGGCGATATGGAATGGAAATAAACTGAATTTGCTCGATTTATGTGGCTTTTGATGGTTGAATGTGTTTGGTGTGAAAATTACATTAAAGAACAAGATTGGCGTTGTCGAATAATTTAACCATTGAAGTAAATTGATTTGAAATTCTAAATATACGTGAATTATTTGAGAAGGCCGAGTTAATTCTCATTTCAAATAATTGACCGACGATTGAAAGTCGAAGATGAAGACGATGGTCGAAGACCGGAGATCTTCACCTCGTTTGGATGGTAACCGAGGTCCTGATTGGGAGGCATCCCGAAATATGGATAATGAGTGGTGATCGTCCAGACGTACGTGGTGATCGAAGGGTTTGCGAGGTATTTAGTGCCTCCGGTTTCGTTCAGACCCAGAACGGACTCGTAGATGGACTGTGTGTCTGACATTGGATTTTATTCTGTGTTGATTGATCTCTATTAAATATACATCTGTTTGGCGGCGGAGAATTTATTCTTTTGCTTAACGTCCTTCTCTGAAACGCACGAGCTCAGAGGTTATATATCGATGGACATCAGTCGCATGGCATGAATTGCCTGTGTGGCATGCTAAGATGCAGTGATCAGGGCTTCTGTTGAAAAGCAAAGTCTTGTGGTGATGATCAAAGCACCGCCTGTGTGGCGTAGCTTTATGTATAACGTGAATTCGCGAGCCTCACACCCCGGTATGAACCAGAAACGGGAGGAAGGACCTCAGGGAGGACATGCGTTTCTTTCTAGCTAGGGTGGTGTCAGTGACCTACCAGCCCTGACATTTATATACTTTTCACCTATGTGGTTGTTGCTATTGCGAGGCGCCTCGGTTTGATCGGACGATCCGGGTCCGATGGAGTCATTCGTTGGCTCGTTTACGCCCCAAAGGGCGGGGAAATGTATTGTTCAGGCATTTTAATCCACATCGGTGGACCGGCCCTGTCGCTCCTAGGGTCACTCGAGCTCTGATCCTGTGGCTCGGGCTAGAGAGTCACGAATTCAGTAAGGACTATCTTTTGCCTTGGTTCATGACGGAAATCCAATTTCCAAATACGACATCGTGCGGTTTTGATTGTATATATATGTGGCGACATGATATATGGTACCCATGCCGTCTATGATTGATAGTTATGATTGAAATTGTTTTGAAACATATAAACACTAGTCATAATATCAAATGCTTTTGTTTTATTCGTATCAATCATATTTTGGCCATTATAAGGTAAAACTCTATCCTCCGGTTTGCGTTGCATTGTGTGATGGGAACTGAGTCTTATAATGGCTTCATTTTTATAAAATGCATTGCGTTGTTTTAAAAGAAAGATTTGTTTTAAAGCACTGGCAATCCAATGGAGTAAACCCGTTCCACGAAAGTGGCGTGGTCCTGTGATTCGCCATATTATATATGTGTTGAATAGATTTCTCATACCAGTCCCATGACTGACTCGTAGTTTGTTTCACTCTCAAACTCGGGTGCCCCTTTTTCTACATGGGCAGTCTTGTATTCAGGTTTAGCTGGTTCTTTCTAGATAGCTGGAGCTGAAGATGGATTCTATCATTTATCTCTTTTTATGCTGTTCAGCTCCTATTGTACATATTTTGTTTGTTTTCCGCTGTAGACATTTATGTATAGCTGAACTGTATTTGTACTAAGTAAGATCCTGTATACTGTGTAACTCTGATGATTACTTTTATCCAGTATATTCTATTGTTCATTATCTGGTGTATTTATTTAATTCTGTTCTGTTATTATCTGTTTCTGTGTTATATTCCAAAGATAACCCTTGTTTCCGTCTGAACGGGATTTGGGGTCGTCTCAACGTGGTATCAGAGCTTTGGTTAAGCTTAGTTCTGGAATATAACATATGAACAAACTCGTCAGAAATAGAACCAGTAGTGTTCTAGGACGGGCAACTCAATACAGATAGGATCAGTAATATCCTAGTATGAGTAAAGCAGAATGAAATTACACCTTGATAGACACATTTACATTTGAAGTATGTGTTTCTATATTTTAAAATACCTTTTCTGTGACCTGACACTTGATCTGCCATTTGCAGAAGTACTAGAAAAATGAGTGTCAGAAGCAGAAGGAATGCAGAACCGGATATAGAGGCCTTATTAATCAAATATCGAAATATGGGTGGAATACCGTTCTCTGGTGAAAAATCTATTATGAAGACACAGGCTTGGATTCGTTCGGCTGAAAAGATCTTTGATGGTTTAAAGCTTAGGGATGACCAGAAAAGATTACTGGCCTCCTGGGCACTCAAAGATGAAGCTTTGTTCTGGTGGGATTCGGTTATAGTGAATAATCCAGAAGGTGATATCACCTGGGATAGATTCAAGGTGATTTTCCTGGAAAGATTTACTCCTCCCGAAGCGACTGAGCGCCTTTGTGACGAATTTTCTTATCTAATACAAGGTGACATGACCATCCCAGAATATCATAAGAAATTCAACGAACTTTCTCATTTTGCGCCTCATCTGATTAAAGACCCAAAGAGGAAGAATCTTAGATTTATTCACGGGCTTCAAAGGAAATACCAGAATAAAGTATTGGGGCATGTGAAGCTTCCTTTTTCTGAAATGATATACATGGCTTATCAGTACGAAGATCTCGACAGGAAAGGCATGTTGCGCGACGAGGAGGAAGTCAGCTCTAGTAATAAAATTGAGTCTGAAACTGATCGTCCTGAGGCCAGTACAATGTCTGAAGTCGGTAAGGAGCCCGAAGTAAATCGAAAAAGGGCCAGATCCGAAAAAGAACCAGTTCGACAGCTGTATGCAGTAACTGCAATCGGCAAGGGCACTTTTCAGTAAGTTGCAGATCTCTCAAGAAGCGAGTAAAGGATGGATCTAAATCCGGCAAGAAGTTCCAAGAGAATAGAAAGTGCAGTCAATGCCATCAGTCCGGTCATCTTTCAAAGGCATGCCCGCTATTCAGAAAACCTAAAGCAGTACAGGTAAATGAAGTGGTAGAAGTACCTGCACCCTCGTCTGCTCAGGAAAGGTCTGATGTTTTAGAAGACACGCTCAATGTCAAAAACATTCCAGTTAAAGTACTATTTGACACAGGCGCGTCACGAAGCTTTATTGCAAAGAGTGCAGTCAAGAAACTGGATTTGAATTTGAAGAAGCTCAAAGAGCCAATGACTGTCCGGAATCCGGTTGGGGGTTCCATCAATCTCAGTTGGGTTTGTGCAGTACCTGTCTCTTTTTCTTGCTATAAATTCCCTATTATCTCTATCGTCATGAATTTTAACGAATTCGATCTTATTCTGGGATTGGATTGGCTAACCATATATGAAGCAGAGGTTAGATGCGCCGAGAGAGTTGTTAAGGCAAAGGCACAGTCGGGGAATTATATAACCATACCTTGTGAAGGCCCGACTTCAAATAGAAAAGATTTCTGGTCAGCTCTCGATGTTTCTCCAGCTCAAATAGAAAATATCCTAGAAGTCACAGAGAATATTCCTGACCTCATCAAAGACATTCCTGTCGTCAAGAACTATGCGGATGTGTTCAAAGAAGTTGTTCGCTTACCTACGCAGAGAGAAATAGATTTCAAAATTGCTTTAATTCCCAATGCAAGGCCGGTAGTTCACGTTATTCGAAGAATGTCCTTGAAAGAGAAGGAGGAATTAGACAATCAAACACGATAGCTAGTATGGAAAGGTCTGATCAGGCCTAGTTTCTCTAACTGGGGTGCAACAGTGGTATTTGTCCCAAAATCTGACGGTACTCTACGGCTATGCGTGGACTATCGTGATCTGAACAAGCAGACAATAAAGAACAAGTATCCATTGCCGCGGATTGATGATTTGTTGGATCGATTAAATGGAGCACAAGTATTTTCACGAATGGACCTAGCTACAAGCTTCCATCAACTCCGAATTGCCGAAGAGTGTGTTCCAATGACAGCGTTCAGAGGTCCCGACCTATTCTACGAGTGGTTAGTAATGCCATTCGGCTTATGTAACGCTCCCGCTTACTTCGTCGATCTAATGAACAGAGTATTCAGAGGAGTATTGAATAAATTTGTTCTGGTTTTTATTGACGATATTCTAATCTTCTCTAAATCAAAAGCCGAACATGAAAAGCATCTGGAACAGGTTTTGGGAATTCTCAGACGGAATGTATTAAAAGCCAAATTTTCCAAATGTATCTTCTGGCAAGATGAAGTAAAATTTCTGGGCCACGTCGTATCGAAAGAAGGAATTGCTGTGGATCCAAGTAAAATCACAGCTATTCAGAACTGGAAACAGCCTAGTACTCCCACTGAAGTCCGCAGTTTTCTCGGATTGGCTAGTTATTACCGGAAGTTCGTTAAAAACTTTTCGAAGATATCTGGTCATTTAACAAAGCTTACGAAGAAGCATTCTAAGTTCAAATGGACTCCAGAAAGTGAGGAGGCTTTCGAAGAGCTAAAGTTAAGATTAACAATAGCTCCAGTGTTAACCATCATCGATGGCAACCAAGATCTAAAAGTATGGACTGATGCTTCTAGAGAAGGCCTTGGCGCAGTGTTAATGCAAAGGGGTCAAGTGATTGCTTATGCTAGCCGTCAACTAAAGCCGTACGAGAAAAACTATGTTACTCATGATCTTGAGTTATTGGCTATCATATTCTCTTTGAAAATCTGGAGACACTATCTTCTGGGCGAGAGATTTGAACTGTTTACAGATCACCAGTCGTTAAAGTATCTGTTCACTCAGAAAGACTTGAATTTAAGGCAGCAACGTTGGCTGGAGTTCCTTGCAGCATATGACTTTGAAATTATATATACTCCAGGAAAAGCCAATGTCGTGGCTGATGCGTTAAGCAGAAAGAATGAAATGATCGCCAGTTTTATTATCACGACTTCATTGCTAGATAAGATATCTGCTCTTCAGGAGGATGATCACTTCATTCAGAAGATCAGAGGGATAATTCAACAAGGCGAACCCTCGAGTTTTCAAGTAGACAATGAGGGGATTTTAAGGCTCAAAGGTCGAATCTGTGTCCCTAACATTCCTGAACTTCGAAAGGAAGTACTGGATGAATGCCACAAGTCAAAGCTCAGTATCCATCCAGGTGTGAATAAAATGTATAACGATATCAAACGCACATTCTTGTGGAAGTCGTTAAAAAGAGACATCTCGATATATGTTAGTCGATGCCCTACTTGCCAGCTAGTCAAAAGCGACCAGCAGAAATTGGCTGGATTATTACAACCACTGGAAGTTCCTGGTTGGAAGTGGGAACATATTTCTATGGATTTCATTGATGGTCTGCCCAGAACCAGAAAAGGAAATGACAGTATTTGGGTGATCGTAGATCGTTTCACGAAGACCGCCCATTTCATACCTGTCAGATCAAATAGAACTGCTCAGAGTCTGGCGTAGATATACTTCAAGGAGATAGTTAGACTACATGGAGTGCCGCTCAGTATAGTAAGTGATAGAGATACAATATTCACTAGCAAATTCTGGGAAGCATTTCAAGTCGAGCTGGGAACGAAGTTAAACTTGAGCACCGCTTTTCATCCTCAGACAGACGGTCAGACTGAGAGGTTGAATCGCATTTTAGAAGATCTATTGCGGGCTTGTGTTCTAGATTTCAGTGGATCATGGGAAGACCATCTGCATTTGGCTGAATTCTCTTATAACAACAGCTACCAGGCGAGTCTGACAATGTCGCCATTCGAAGCATTGTATGGTAGACCGTGCCGATCCCCTGCTTGTTGGGTCGAACCAGGTAATAGACTTGTGTTGGGTCCTGATATGATTCGAGAAGCTGCCGACAAAGTCGATTTTATTAAGAAGCGATTACTCGCCGCTCAAAGCTGACAAAAGAGCTATGCCGATAGAAGAAGAAGAGATATATCCTTTGAAGTTGGCGACTATGTATATTTGAAAGTATCGCCGATGAGAGGAGTTATCCGGTTCGGTAAAATTGGAAAGTTAGCACCCAAATTCATAGGTCCGTTTCCTATTCTGGAACGGATCGGTACTCTCGCTTATAGGGTCAAACTGCCTAATTGGTTGCCTGAAATTCATGATGTATTTCACATATCTCAACTTCGAAAGCACATTCATGATCCAGACTTGATCGTGGAAGAAGCAGCTCAACATGACATTGAAATTACCCCAGAATTAGCTGTGAGAAGAGAGCCGCTAAAGATTATCGGTAAAGAAACCAAAGAGCTGAGGAACAAGAAGGTTCACTTAGTCAAAGTGCAATGGAGTGGAGATCCGCGAGATTGTACTTGGGAAACTGAGGAGAGCATTCAGAAAGCTTATCCCAGATGCCGAGTAGATATCTTTCATTGACTCCGGTGCAAGGTACATTTAACCTACTTTGCATTACCATTCAATTCTCTACTCTATTGTTATTTTCTTCTCATAGATATACACTTTTAATTATATAGTCTGAATGATTTTTAAAGGGTATAGGATTTGATTAGAATATTTTTGAAAGGTTAAAAACAAATTGGTTGTTGTGTTGTGTGATTGTAGATTTATCAAACCACTTTCGACTTTGTTCCATTTCGGGGACGAAAAGTTTTAAGTGGGGGAGATTGTAATGACCTAGAAAATCTGAACCAATTTAAAAAATTTAAATTGGCTAAAATAATGGATTTTAAATATTTAAAATAAATATTTTAAATAATGGCGATGAAAACTGAGTTTGAATCGACAATTGAAAACGAATATAATTAATTATAATTATAAACAAGGCCTGAAAGGCGCTGCAGTTTCAAAAATTGAATTCAAACTTTGTCGGACTGTACCGGGTGCAGAACAATCCAGATTTTAGTGAAACCAAAAACATTAGGATCTATTTGATGATATCTTTCTAACGAATCCGACCAATCGAAATTTCATAGCGGGAATCAAAAGATATGTCCAGTTGAAAATTCTGAATAGTCGCTATGGAATTCAGGCCCTTAAAAATGGACATTTTGCAAACGACCTCGGATTTCGACGAAACCACTTTTGTTGGATCCGTGATGTCAAATTATTGCTAGGTTTCAAATTTCATAATTTTTCGAATCAATATGTGGGCGTGGCAAAGGAAAACGCGTTTGACCGGTTTTAGTTGATTTTAATCGACTGGAAATTGGCCATTTTTCAAACGGTCTCAGAATTTGACGAAACTAGTTTTGTTAGGACCGTATCGTCAATACGAAGCTAGAAAATATTTTTCGATAATTTTTCTAGTTAGTATGTGACCCCGGTAAATTGAAATGCGCGTTCAAATTCAATATATAGAGTTATATGTTGATTTAAACGGAAACTGATCGAAAAGGTCGAATCCGCTTGCGATACATATCCCATTGTGTTCGGAATGGGGGTAATTAGCTATGGACGGCAGGCGGTGGGTTCGATTTCGAGTTTGAAAATAAGAGTTGCTTTTTGAAATCAATAAATAATTAAATATATATATTTTATATAAAACCCCCCTATTCCCTCTTCTCTCTCTCAACTTCGAGCAGAAATCAAAAAAATAAAAAAAATAAAAAACATAAAACACGAATCGAGATTGTCGCCCCCCCCCCCCCCGTTGCCGTCGACCGCACCGTCCGCCGCCTCTGGCGTGGACCTTCCCCCCCTCCCCTCCCTCTCTCGCCCGACGCTTCCCCTCACCCCAACAACTCCCCAGTCGCCGCGCCTCTCTTCTCCTTCTCAACCCTTTTTTTTTACAGTAAGTTTTAATACGATTTTCTTCTTTGATTTATGTTGTTTCTTTTTTTTTAATGATCTCTATGATTTTACTGATAATAAATATATGATTTTCAGTTTATAGGAAATAGAATTTTTATGAAAAGAAAAATACGATTTTTACTAAGTAAAAAGATAGGATTTTTTAGAGGTATAAAGCTACGATTTTCAATATAGAAAAGATATGATTTTTGGTATGTAAAAGACGAGATTTTTAGATACAAAGTAAAAATTCGATTTTTATATATTGAATAGCGAAGTAAAAATTCGATTTTTATATATTGAATAGCGAAGTAAAAATATGATTTTTACATATTGAACATCGAAGTAAAAATATGATTTTTATATATTGGACATCGAAGTAAAAATATGATTTTTATATATTGAACATCGAAGTAAAAATATGATTTTTATATATTGAACATCGAAGTAAAAAATTCGATTTTTTATATATTGAACATCGAAGTAAAAATTCGATTTTTATATATTGAATAGCATAATAAAAATTCGATTTTTATATATTGAATAACGAAGTAAAAATTCGATCTTTACATATGTAGTGAATACGGGCAACGAAAGCGACAAAAGGTGAGAACGGTGAAGATTTATGCAAAGAAGAGTCGTGGGATTGAATTAGCTATTTGGTGAGAATTTCTCACTCTTCAATTTCTTTTTCTAGCCATATATATATGTGTGAAATTAAAGTGAATTGCTATATATATATATATATATATATATATACGCCCCTCGTCCACAAACCATGGACGATATTTATTGGTTGAAATTGTTATGAAAATTGATTGATAGCGAATGGTTGTTTGGGATTGTTTGTGGTTGATATTGATTTGATTGTGGTTGAAAAATACCCATTTGTGGTTGAAAAATATTTGGTTGAAACCACATAGGATTAGTTTGTGGAAATGAAATAAATATATACATGCCGCCTGCGTGCGAACTAGATGCATGATCCCCATTGTCAAAAACCGCGAGGTTTTAAGGTAGAGCGAGGAGCCGTACTAGGGACGGTCCCGGTTTTAACTACCCTGCCGTTATGCTGCCGAAATTTTGAATAATATTCGTGTGTTTGAATTATTTTCATCTGCTTAAACTATATTTATTCATTGAATAGAAAACCTTCATGTGTTGAATTGATATTCATTCGTTGATTAAAAATTCATGTGTTGAATGGTATTCGCGTTTTAAATATAAAAATCACATTTCTATCTATATATAGAAACTATAGAAAACCTTCATGTGTTGAATTGATATTCATTCGTTGAATTGAAATTCATGTGTTGAATGGTATTCATATTTTGAAATAAATTGTTTGATAATAAAAAATCACCTTTTATCGACTATATGAACTGTGTAAAATAATCTCGTTTTGAAAGAAATTGTTTTATGATAAAAATCCTATTTTTGTCACCTATATGAACTATATAGAAAAATAGTGTTTTGAAATGAATTTTTTTACAATAAAAATCACATTTTTATTGTATGCATGAATCGTTGAAATGTGAAGTGTTAAAAATAGCCACTTGTTCAAAATAAACATATATGAGTTGAAATATTCATTAATTAGCTAATGAAATGATTTGCACCTATGTATGTAACATTAGGATGAATGGTGTTTTTAAACCAAATAGAAATCAAATATGAAGTTGGATAGAAAATGGTAAATGATAAGAACTGTATATATATGTACATGCATATTCATTGAACAGGTTATAGCAAAGGGGCTAGAGAAGAGGAATAAAATTTTGTGCCCGACAAATAGGTACACATTTACTGTTTTGTTTGGGTGATGATTTTATGAGCCTGTTGGCTAGCCGCTTGGCTTTTTCTTTTTCTTTTTGAGATTAGAAGGACCGGGAAAGCTATTTGCGATTTCCCGATGCTCCCGGTGCATGGGAGGTTATGGCGAAATTTTCCAAAATTTTAAGGCGTTAGTGAAATATTTGAAGTGAAAACGATATTGAAATTGTTGAATGAACTATATTTATATAATTATATAAATATAAATAAAATTAAAACGAAACGTGGCCGTGCAGTTCGCATTTTGAAACCGTGATTTCAAACAACTAGTACAGGAAATCCGACCATTGGATTTTCCCGAAATCTCAACCGTCGGGTTCGCCTTGGAAATATCTTCCCAACGGCACCAACCTTGCAAAAATCCAACGGTTGGATCGTCTAGAATGTTTAATTCAAATCTGATAAAAACAGCGCCAGAAGCGATTATATTTATATATATATAAATATATTTATATATTTAATCGAATAACGACGCTGCAGTTCGTATTTTGAAATCGAAAATTCAAACGATTGTACCGGAAGATCCGACCGTCGGATTTTCCCGAAACTGGAACCGTTGGATTCGTTTTGAAAAGACCTTTCTAATGATGTAAATTTTGTGAAGATCCAACAGTTAGATTTTTAGATATGTGTAAATCAAATCTGAAGAAAAACAGCGCCACGACCGCTTTATGGCCCGAAGCGTCATTTTGAATAAATTAGCTATTTTAAAATAAATAAAAATAGCGATAAATAGTTATAAAATATCATAGGCGATATGGAATGGAAATAAACTGAATTTGCTCGATTTATGTGGCTTTTGATGGTTGAATGTGTTTGGTGTGAAAATTACATTAAAGAACAAGATTGGCATTGTCGAATAATTTAACCATTGAAGTAAATTGATTTGAAATTCTAAATATACGTGAATTATTTGAGAAGGCCGAGTTAATTCTCATTTCAAATAATTGACCGACGATTGAAAGTCGAAGATGAAGACGATGGTCGAAGACCGGAGATCTTCACCTCGTTTCGATGGTAACCGAGGTCCTGATTGGGAGGCATCCCGAAATATGGATAATGAGTGGTGATCGTCCAAACGTACGTGGTGATCGAAGGGTTTGCGAGGTATTTAGTGCCTCTGGTTTCGTTCAGACACAGAACGGACTCGTAGATGGACTGTGTGTCTGACATTGGATTTTATTCTGTGTTGATTGATCTCTATTAAATATACATCTGTTTGGCGGCGGAGAATTTATTCTTTTGCTTAACGCCCTTCTCTGAAACGCACGAGCTCAGAGGTTGTATATCGATGGACATCAGTCGCATGGCATGAATTGCCTGTGTGGCATGCTAAGATGCAGTGATCAGGGCTTCTGTTGAAAAGCAAAGTCTTGTGGTGATGATCAAAGCACCGCCTGTGTGGCGTAGATTTGTGTATAACGTGAATTCGCGAGCCTCACACCCCGGTATGAACCAGAAACGGGAGGAAGGACCTCAGGGAGGACATGCGTTTCTTTCTAGCTAGGGTGGTGTCAGTGACCTACCAGCCCTGACATTTATATACTTTTCACCTATGTGGTTGTTGCTGTTGCGAGGCGCCTCGGTTTGATCGGACGATCCGGGTCCGATGGAGTCATTCGTTGGCTCGTTTACGCCCCAAAGGGCGGGGAAACGTATTGTTCAGGCATTTTAATCCACATCGGTGGACCGGCCCTGTCGCTCCTAGGGTCACTCGAGCTATGATCCTGTGGCTCGGGCTAGAGAGTCACGAATTCGGTAAGGACTATCTTTTTCCTTGGTTCATGACGGAAATCCAATTTCCAAATACGACATCGTGCGGTTTTGATTGTATATATATGTGGCGACATGATATATGGTACCCATGCCGTCTATGATTGATAGTTATGATTGAAATTGTTTTGAAACATATAAACACTAGTCATAATATCAAATGCTTTTGTTTTATTCGTATCAATCATATTTTGGCCATTATAAGGTAAAACTCTATCCTCCGGTTTGCGTTGCATTGTGTGATGGGAACTGAGTCTTATAATGGCTTCATTTTTATAAAATGCATTGCGTTGTTTTAAAAGAAAGATTTGTTTTAAAGCACTGGCAATCCAATGGAGTAAACCCGTTCCACGAAAGTGGCGTGGTCCTGTGATTCGCCATATTATATATGTGTTGAATAGATTTCTCATACCAGTCCCATGACTGACTCGTAGTTTGTTTCACTCTCAAACTCGGGTGCCCCTTTTTCTACACGGGCAGTCTTGTATTCAGGTTTAGCTGGTTCTTTCTGGATAGCTGGAGCTGAAGATGGATTCTATCATTTATCTCTTTTTATGCTGTTCAGCTCCTATTGTACATATTTTGTTTGTTTTCCGCTGTAGACATTTATGTATAGCTGAACTGTATTTGTACTAAGTAAGATCCTGTATACTGTGTAACTCTAATGATTACTTTTATCCAGTATATTCTATTGTTCATTATCTGGTGTATTTATTTAATTCTGTTCTGCTATTATTTGTTTCTGTGTTATATTCCAAAGATAACCCTTGTTTCCGTCTGAACGGGATTTGGGGTCGTCTCAATGTTTCTATTTTCAAATATTCTATTTCAAACATTTCTATTTCAAATATTCTATTTCAAATATTTCAATTTCAAATATTTCCATTCAAATATTTCTCTTCAAATATTTCTATTTCAAATATTTTTATTTCAAATATTTCTTTTTCGAAACTGGAATGAGGCCCAATCAATTACCATATAATGTTAATTATATGGATTTTCTACAACACATGTATATATAAACAACGATGAACAATCAACCATCATCCAAAGTGCATTCTACACTGTATAAGCATCAAATATAAATATTCAACGCTTATAACAGTCTGTCAATCAATCGATCGACATACAACTAAACAATCGGGATTAGTGTACTTCAAATATCATCCCAATACCCATGTGGGGTTTCAAACAATCAAACACAGATTTTATTTGTGCAGTTGGGCGATGTGTAAAATTTATCGTCCCAATCAATATAAGTCAAATGTGTGTATATAAAGAAATCGTCCGATTTGTTTATAAATATTTCATTTTATATACACGTTAAAAATTCTATTTTTAACTATAAAATATTTTCCACTATAAAAATATTTTATTTCATTTCACATCACATCACACAATCAACTACACAACAAAATCAAACAAACAAGCATACAAGCCGTCCAAGGTCTGTGGACGACGGGTGTCGGGTGCTACTAAACACCGTCTGCATCCTAGTATATATTTATAACTAGAAAATTAAATTAAAGAGTGAGAAATTCTCACAGATAGCTAATCCAATCCCACGGCTCTTCTTTTGTAGAAATCTTCGTTGTTTTCGCTTTTTGTCAACTTTCACTGCTCGTATTCTCTACCTATATAAAAATCCCATTTTTACTTCGCTATTCAATATATAAAAATCGAATTTTTACTTTGCTATTCAATATATAAAAATCGAATTTTTACTTTGCTATTCAATATATAAAAATCGAATTTTTACTTCGCTATTCAATATATAAAAATCGAATTTTTATTTTGCTATTCAATATATAAAAATCGAATTTTTACTTTGCTATTCAATATATAAAAATCGAACTTTTACTTTGCTATTCAATATATAAAAATCGAATTTTTAAACTTCACATATGATAAAAATTATATTTATATTCTCTCTCTTATATAATAATTATATTTTTATTGCCACTTCATGTATGAAAAATAAAACGAACTTTTCTACAACGAAAAATCTAATTTTCCTTCTATGAGAAATCAAACCTTTTAAATGAACAAAAATCAAAATTTTACTTGATAAAAATCTAAACTTTATGCTAAATTAAAAATCAGTTTTAATGTTAAACAAAAAAAAATCCGTTTTTAAATGTAAATAAAAATCATAGAAACTCACAGTGATTTGCAGAGAGAGGGGGGGTTTCGCAGCGTCGCCGAGGTTTTGGGGGGTATCGTGGCGCGGAGAGGCAGCAGAGCGGGTGTTTTGCGTCGCGCGGCGCCTGGGGGGGCGGGTTTCGTCGATCGCGGAAGAGGATTTGGGGGGGGGGGGTATCGTGGCGCGCCGCCTGGAGGGGGTTTCGTCAATCGCGGCAGAGGATTTGGGGGGGGGGTCGCGCGGTTTTTTTTCTTTTTTTATTTTATTTGTGAACTGAATTGAACGAGATAATGAAAGGGAGGGGGTTGACTTCAAAGAGGAGGGTATAGGGGGTTATAAATAATTATATTATTTTTAAATTCTATAAAAAAACTTTTTACAACGAACTCAAAATCGAACCCACTGACTGTCATCCCTAGCGTTATACCCCCATTCCGAACACAATGGGATATATATCGTAGGTTGATTCGATCGTCTCGATCAGCTTTCGTTAAAATCAACATATAACTCTATATATTGAATTTGAACGCACATTTCAATTTACTGGGGTCACACACTAACTAGAAAAATTCCAGAAAAATATTTTCTAGCTTCGTATTAACGATACGGTCCTAACAAAATTAGTTTCGTCGAATTCTGAGACCGTTGGAAAAATGGCCAATTTCCAGTCGATTAAAATCAACTGAAACTGGTCAAATGCGTTTTCCTTTGCCACGCTCACATATTGATTCGAAAAATTATGAAATTTGGAATCTAGCAATAACTTTACATCACGGATCCAACAAAAGTGGTTTCGTCGAATTCCGAGGTCGTTTGCAAAAATTCCATTTTAAGGGCCTGAATTCCATAGCGACTATTCAGAATTTTCAACTGGACATATCTTTTGATTCCCGTTATGATATTTTGATTTTTCGGATTCGTTGGAAAGATATTCTCAATTAGATTCAAATATTTTTGGTTTCACTAAAATCCGGTTTGTTTTGCACCCGGTACATTCAATTGAAGTTTGAAATCGAATTATCGAACTACCACGCCATTTTCAATTCTATTATATAATTATTTATATCCTAACGATGATGTATATAATATATACGTTCGAATTATATTCAAAATAAATTTCTCATCGATATTATTTAAAATAATTCATTTCAAATAATCAAAATTCGCTAAAATTGCCGAAATAAAAATTTTAAACTGGCCCAGATTTTCGGGTTGTTACATCAGTATACCCGAAGCACTGGCACCATTTGCAAGTAGGTAGAATATATTCGTATTCCACCTCCTGTACATATACGTTGCCTTTAGAATCCTTAGCTCGTAACTGGTGTTTAATTTCACTACTAGCTTTGATGTCCAGAAGCACTTTAGCATAGTTTAGTCTTTTCACATTTTTCGTACTATCGTCCATTGTCAATGGAGTTCCAATGAGGCTAGCGAACATGCTAATCCCTCTGGAATTCCACAAAAACAGGTTCAGATTCATCAATTTTACCTAAACAAGATGTGTTTCTAGCATATCTCTTTATAATCTCAAATTGGCTTCGCATCTCTTAATGAAAGTTAGCTTATTATCCATAAACCATGGACCCCCTTCAAGCACTCTTTTGCAATCTGCTTCATGTTCAAATTTGATTAAATAAAAATCGTTTTCGCGAGCGAAAACATCCCATCTACCATATGATTTCCATCCCTCTTAATATACGCATTTAGATGAACATAGTATGGTCTTCTTCCTACTAAATAAATGTATATCGAGTGTTTCCACATGTCTTTAGCTAAGTCAAATACTTTGTCATACAACAGAGCAAAATCACCTTCATCGTCTTTAGCGAATTGAAAAAAAATCCACACCTCAAGAAATTTTTGTGTTACCTTCTATTGCATTTACCCATGTCCTTGTGCCAATCTGAACAGCAGCACCAATTTATTAGATTTTTTATTAAGGGATCTGATAGATCTACCACCTATGTTATTAGGTTTGAACGTGTTGGCCCCCCTTCTAATTTTGAACCAATACTTCTTTCACAACCCCTGCATAAGATTTACGAAGCCTAAATTCCTGCCATTCATCTTGATTATCGTTATCAGGTAAGTTAATTGTAGAATTAGGAATAGAAGAAGTGTTATGCAAATTGCCTACTAGGGTTTCAGAAGACGCCACTATCTTTTGTTATAACCATTCAAACATGTATCCTAGGCTTGTTAGAATTATTCAGATAGTGAAATAAGAAAAAGGTGTTACATACATATGCATACAATATACAAACATGTGCACGTGCGCACACACACACACATATAATTCTGTTTGAACCAAGTTAACTCTTTTTCTATGCTGCACATAAAAATGTTTATATTTGATTATTTCAAATCAGGATACATTAAATTCTCCATTTAAGAATGGATATCTATGTTAGAGAATGGAGTTTTGATGACAACAACCTTATTTCAATTATCATTGATTATAAAATATATGCTAACACTTTTTGTATAGAATATATATATATATATATACACACACACATACATATACATGAAATATTAATGAAGACTGTACAGTTATAAAGATGATAAAGATTCAAAGATCAGAGAAATTTCAAGACTCATGAGTAATCAAGATTTCAAGAGTTCAAGAGTTCAAGATCAATATAGTTATAGAGTCCAAATTTTGTAAGACTCTAAATAGCACTCCAGGTTCAAATTCTAATTCTAATTTTCAAATTCTAATTTTCAATCCTCAATCCTCTCTATTTTATTTTTCTATTTTATTCTCAACCCTCTTTATTTTATTTTTCTATTTTATTCTCAATCCTCTCTATTTTGTTTCTATTTTTATTCCTATTGGTTTTTCAAACTTAAATATTTTATGTACTTTATATTTATACTTTATACAGTTAAAAACCTTATAATTTTATAAATCTATTTATATAGTTTAAAAGTATATTTTCATATGATTTTCTATCATATAATATTAATTTACAACACTAGAATTTTACTCAAGAATTTCCAAAATTATTTTTATATCAAAATAGTTGAAACATGTTTTGAAAATGAAAAATACACATGACTATGTCGGCATAGCAAAAAGTGTACGTCGACATATAACAGCTATTTTTTCTAATTTTGAAAAGAAGTGTCATTTCACTTTTTGAAATGCCTCGGAACCGTTGCAACCCTTCATACTATATAAAAAGAGATTAAAACCGATTTTTTTAACACATCTTCTTCTCTAACTTCATACTCTTTCATCCTACCATTATTCTTAATCATTTTTGTGGTTTTCACACTTATACTCTACCGAATTCAATTCTGTTTTGATAAAACTTCTCCTCTCTACACTCTCTACTCTCTACTCTCTACTCTCTGAACCAAGTGCTATTGAAGAGTTATAGAGCTATTTTGTAATTGGTTGGGTTGAATAAACCTTATTATGAGTCAAAGAGGAGTCGGTATGTCCTTGTGGGCCGTGAAATCAAGGAAATAGGATCGGTGTGTTCTTGTGAGCCATGAAATCAAGAAAGTAGGAATCAGTGTCTCCTTGTGAGCCATGAAATCAGTGAGGGTGTAATTGACTATTGAGAGAGTAATAAAACTCAGCACAACCCAGCGTTGTGCGGGACTGGACGTAGGAGTGATCCGAACCAATATAAAATTCGGTGTATTCTTTCCTTTTCTGCATTTGTATTTCTGTTTATATTATTTGTGTTTGAATCCGTGTCTGTGATTTTGTTTGTGGTGTTTGATTCATCCTATAGTTCACATTAGTTTTAGATTTTGTTTAAATTCTTACAAACACTATTCACCCCCTCTAGTATTTGCTATGCCTTAATGATCCATTCCGCAGTCCCTAACAATTGGTATCAGAGCAAGGTCTTTCAAAAAGATCATAATCTGATTTTTGAAATTAGGGTAAAAATGGAAAATTTTGGAATCTCTGATATTATTAGTGTCATTTCATGCATTGCATCAATATTAAAAGAGTCTGCATATATTAATACTGGAGAAGCATATGATCTACTGAAATATTATTCAATACAGAAAAGGATGAGTTCTATGACTTTTGAAAATTCAAAAGTTGAAAAGATGGGCAAAGTGGCTATTGGTAATTCAAATTCTTAAAAGGTGACTATTGGATCAAATCATGAACTAGTGCGTTACATGGCTATTGAAAATTCAAATTCTGGAAAGCAATTGGTGGAATGAAAAAGAACAAATGGATACTGGGTAGTGGTTGTTCGAGACCTATGACTGGAAATCCAGAACTACTCAATAATCTGAAATATGAAGACGGTGGATTAGTAAACTTCGGAGATAATTCTAAAGGATACATCATTGTAATCGGTAATGTCGGTAATTCTGAAACTCCTACTATTTCTGATGTTTTATTAGTTAGGAATTTAAAACAAAATTTACTAAGTATAACTCAACTTAGCGATAAAGAATAAATGTTTCATAAAAGATAGGAATTCAAAAGTTATATTCAAAGGAGACAGAAAGAAAAATATTTATATATTAAGTATGAAAATTTCCAACGATAATTTATGTCTTATGGCCAATACAAGTGATCCCTAGATTTGGCATAAGAGATTCGGTCATATAAAATTCAAACATATTTCTAGAGTTTCTAAATTAGATTCAGTTAGAGGATTACCCAAAATGAAATTCAAAGTTAATAACTTATGTGATCCTTGTCAATTCGGAAAATTAAAGAAAAGTTCGTTTAAATCAAAAGAAAAAATTACTACTTCAAAACCATTAGAGTTAATATGCATGGATTTATTTGTTCCGTCTCAAACTCAATCAATAAATCATAATAGATATGTTTATGTAATAGTTGACAATTTTTCTAGATACACTTGGACCTTGTTTCTTAAAAATAAAAGTGATGCTTTCGATCAATTTAAAACTTTTTCTAAAAGAATTCAAAATTTATTATCACTAAAAATTAAAATAATACATAACGATCATGGTGGAGAATTCAAAAATGAGAATTTTGAAAAATATTGTAATAAAAAGGGAATAACCCACAAATTTTCAATTCCAAGAACTTCTCAACAAAACGGAGTGGTTGAAAGTAAAAATATAATGATACAAGAATGTGCAAGAACTATGTTATCCGATAGCAACTTACCAAGGAATTTTCGGGCTGAGGCAGTAGCAACAGCTTGTTATATTATTATTAGAATTTCAATTAGACCTTTGACTCATAAAACTCCTTATGAAATTTTGTATAACAAGAAACCAAAAGTATTATATTTTAAAATATTTGGAAGTAAACGTTTTATACTTAATACAAAAGATAATTTGGACAAATTTGATTCAAAATCAGATAAAGGAATTTTTATTGGATATTCAGAAAGAAGCAAGGCTTATAGAGTTTTTAATACTCGAACCAACACTATAGAAGAAATTTTAAAAGTATCTTTTGAAGAAAATTATACAAGTATAACTCAAAATAATGAAGACGATCATGAGGATGAAATTAATGAAATAAATAATGAAGATAACCAACCAAATAAAAGAATTAGATTACTTAGAGACCATCCTGTAGAAATTATCTTAGGTGATATTGAATCCATTGTTAGAACTCGTAATCGATTAAATAATATGAGTAATACTGCATTTATATCAACTATCGAACCCAAAAATCCAAAGGAAGCTTCTTCTGATGATTCATGGATACTTGCTATGCAAGAAGAATTGAATCAGTTTACTAGGAATAAAGTATGGGAACTTGTTCCTAGACCAGAGGATAAAACAATAATAGGAACCAAATGGGTATATAAAAATAAAATGAATGAACACGGTGAGATAGTAAGAAATAAGGCAAGACTAGTAGCATAAGGGTATACTCAAGAAGAAGGAATAGATTACGATAAGACTTTTCCCTTGTAGCAAGACTAGAGGCTATTAGAATTTTACTAGCTTTTGAATATTATAATAATTTCAAATTATATCAAATGGATGTCAAAAATGAATTTCTAAATGGATTTGTCAAGGAAGATGTATATGTAGAGCAACCACCACTATTTGAAGATGAAAAATTACCAGATCATGTATATAAACTGAAGAAAGCATTATATGGATTAAAACAGGCTCCTAGAGCTTGGTATGATAGATTATGAAATTATTTATTACAATCAAACTTTGAAATAGGTAAATTAGAAAATACTTTATTTATCAAGAAAAATAACAAAGATATACAACTAGTACAAATATATGTTGATGATATAATCTTTGGTTCAACAAATGAAAAAATGAACAAAGAATTTTTGGATATTATGACCAAGGAATTTGAAATGAGCCATATGGGAGAATTATCATTCTTTTTAGGTTTACAAACTCAACAACTAAAGAATGGAATATTTATTAATGAAGAAAAATATGCGAGAGATTTAATTAATAAATACAGTCTAACAACAACAAATGGTAGACCAACACCTATGGCAACTAATATTGCTTTAAGTAAAGAAGATACACCAAAAGATGTTGATCAAAAACTATACAGAGGGATGATAGGATCATTATTATATATAACCGCTAGTAGACCTGATATAATGCATAGCGTATGTCTATGTGCAAGATATCAATCACAACCTAAGGAAACTCATTTAACAGCCATAAAGTATATTCTGAGATATGTAAAGCATACATCAGATTTTGGATTATTTTATCGTAAAAATGATTCATTCGATCTAGTTTCGTATTGTGACGCTGATTACGCGGGATGTAAATCTAATCGAAAAAGTACTAGTGGAATATGTCATTTTCTAGGACATTCCCTTGTATCCTGGTTTAGTAAAAAACAAAATACCGTATCTTTATCAACAAATAAAGCAGAATAAATATCTGCTGCTTTGGCGTGTTCACAAGTAATTTATATCCAACAAACTTTAAATGAATTTTGGTTCAAGTATAAGTAAATCACCAATGTACTACGATAATACAATTGCTATAAATATTTCTGAAAATCCTACTCATCATTCGAGAACTAAACATATTGATGTGCAACATCATTTTCTAAGAGATAATGCAAGTAAAGAAAAGATTTCTCTTGAATTTATAGAAACAGATAAACAAATAGTTGATATATTAATCAAACCATTAAATGAAGCAACATTCACTAAATTTAGGAGAGAATTAGGTATATGTTCATTAAGTGAATTAGAATAACTAAAGTAATAATATATATACATAAAATAAGGAATTAAAGTGATAAAACTTAAAACAATACTATGTCGACATGAATTTTCTGCTATGTCGACATATAACTGAATTTTTTTAAAGTTAATTCCCACCAAAAGTTAGTTATTTCAACTATATAAATCTATTAATTCGACTTTTCTTCTTCATTTTAATTCTTCTTCTCTGTAAAAACTCTAAAGTAAAAATTTCAATGGTTTCCACTAATCCAAGTACTAAAAACAACTCTGATTTATACGCTGGATCATCCGAGGGTCCATTTCAACGATCTACACTCTCTAGAGTGATCAAAATCGAAGAAAAAATGGAGTATCTGGTGCAAATGATTGCTAAGATGTAAGACTCCAAATTCGAATAAGTCAAGAGCAAAACAGACAAGGAAAAGTAATGAGAAGTTTCTTAAAGTTTATAATGGATAATGAGACTTATCCGATTATCATCAATGATGATAATCAACCAATGGAAGAAGAGTATGAACCAGAAGAAGAACCAGAAGCGGCAGAAGAAATGATGGAGGAAGAAGAACAACAAGAGACTCAACCCACCGTTACGGACGAAGATGATAACGTTGAGTGCATAAGAGAAGTTCTATTTGACTAAAATGGGAATGTGATTGAAAAGAATGGAGAATTCTATCTCCATTATCCAAATTGTCCAATTCACAAATCTCCCATTGTAAAATAATTAAGTGTTTTATGATTTTTCTTGATTTCATTTTATTACGTTCCTACGATAAGTTGTATATGTATGAAGTCACGTATATGTACACGTGATTGTTTAATAAAATTGTCATTTATGGTTTATATAGTTATAAACTTCTAAAAACATAAATATTATTGTAAGTTTAAATAGATTAAGAGAGTATTCTAATTAGAAATAGTTAATAAATTTAGGGGGAGTATTTTTAAGAATACTACTTCGATTCTAGAGTTGCATAATTTAGGGAGAGTATCCTTAAAATTTCTTTTTGATAATGCCAAAGGGGGAGAAATTATAAAATATAGGCATAGTTTTTAGGATTCTTACAGATAGGGGAGTATATAAGAAACATCATCAAATAGGTATATACAGGTATGATATTTTATAAGCTAAGGTTGTCATCATCAAAAAGGGGAGATTGTTGGAGAATGGAGTTTAGATGACAATAACCTTATTTCAATTATCATTGATTATAAAATATATGCTAACACTTTTTGTATAGAATATATATATATATAGGAAATATTACTGAAGACTGTACAGTTATAAAGATGATAGAGATTCAAAGATCAGAGAAATTTTCAAGACTCGTGAGTAATCAAGAGTTCAAGATCAATATAGTTATAGAGTTTAAATTTTGTAAGACTCTAAATAGCACTCCAAGTTCAAATTCTAATTCTAATTCTCAAATTCTGATTTTCAATCCTCTCTATTTTATTTTTCTATTTTATTCTCAATCCTCTCTATTTTATTTTTCTATTTTATTCTCAATCCTCTCAATTTTGTTTTTCTATTTTGTTTCTATTTTTATTCTTCTTGGTTTTTCAAACTTAAATTTTTAATGTACTTTATATAGTTTAAAACTTTATAATTTTATAAATATATTTATATATTTTAAAAGTATATTTTCATATGATTTTCTATCATATAATATTAATTTACAACACTAGAATTTTACTCAAGAATTTCCAAAATTAGTTTTATATCAAAATACTTGAAAAATGTTTTGAAAATGAAAAATACACAAGACTATGTCGACATAGCAAAAAGTGTATGTCGACATATAATAGCTATTTTTTCTAATTTTGAAGAGAAGTGCCTATTCACTTTTTGAAATGCTTCAGAACCGTTGCAACCCTTCATACTCTATAAAAAGAGGTTAAAACCGAATTTTTAATATATCTACTTCTCTAACTTCATACTCTTTCATCCCACCATTATTCTTAATCATTTTTATGGTTTTTACACCTATAATCTGCCGAATTCAATTCTGTTTTGGTAAAACTTCTTCTCTCTACACTCTCTACTCTCTGAATCAAGTGCTATTGAAGAGCTATAGGGCTGTTTTGTAATTGGTTGGGTTGAATAAACCTTATTGTGATTCAAAGAGGAGTCAGTGTGTCCTTGTGGGCCGTGAAATCAAGGAAATAGGAGTTGGTGTGTTCTTGTGAGCCGTGAAATCAAGAAAATAGGAATCAGTGTCTCCTTGTGAGCCGTGAAATCAGGGAGGGTGTAATTGACTATTGAAAAAGTAATAAAACTCTGCACAATCCAGCATTGTGCAGGACTGGACGTAGGAGTGATCCAAACTAGTATAAAATCCGGTATGTTCTTTACTTTTCTGCATTTTATTTCTGTTTATCTTATTTGTGTTTGAATCTGTGTCAGTGATTTTGTTTGTGGTGTTTGATTCATCCCATAGTTCACATTAGTTTTAGATTTTGTTTAAATTCTTACAAACACTATTCACCCTCCCCCTCTAGTGTTTGCTTTGCCTTAACGATCCATTCTGCAGTCCCTAACAATCTAAACCTATCCAAATGAAATCAAACCAAATCTTAACCATTTTATACCACAAACACTTTTCAATTGAAAAGGGAAAATCCAATTAAACAAAAGCAGAATCACCAATCATTCCTCAAGCATAACACAAATAATTCACAAATCCAAATTAATGATTAACAACTTTGCGGTAAATAAAGATAGGAGATTTGTTTTTTTATTATGATGTTATCGTGAAAACCCAAACCTCCTTAGGAATACAAATCCCATGAAATCTACGAAACAGAGAATTTTTTTAAGAAAATGTTATTTCCCCTCACACATATTTAGGTAAAGGAAATAACACTGATTTGAATGTTGTACATGTAATGTCCCGTATTTTTATGATATTATAACTAATCTATTTAATTATTTAAATAGTGATTCAGAGAATTAAATGGTCGTTAAATTAAATAATATTGAATATTTAATTAATATAAATAATGCAATAATATATTTAATTTCGAAATAGTCGGAAATAGGGAATTGACTACATTGTGTGAATTGGGAAAATTCAAAATATATAATTTAGTTTAGAGTTGAATTATATTAACGAATATATTATTTAAACGAAGTTTGAACGTAGAATTATAATATAATTATAATCGAGCTTGAAACGAGTGGTAGTTTGTAATTTGGCGATTCAAACTTTAAACGAATATACAGAATCTGTTTTAAATCGGATTTCTATGAAACAAGAAACGTTCGGAGCAGGTGAAGTACATTTTTCTAATGGAAGAGAAAATTTGAGATTTCTTCGTGTAGATTTTGAGTTATGTCCAAATCAAATTTTCAAAAGTCGCTATGGAATTCCTTTATAATTTATAGCGATTTATTTATATTATAATGGATTTTTCAATATAAATTGAATATCGATTCAACCGGGATTTGATTATCGAGTTATAAATCCAATTGGAGTTGTATGATATTCTATTGTGAATATATATGATAATATAAATTTATTTATATTTAATTTAATTATTTTTAAATATATTAATATTTAAATAGGTTTATTTAGAGCTTTAAAAATAGCCAGTTTTGCAAACGACCTCCGTTTTCGATGAAACTAATTTTGTTAGATCCGAAATATTAAATTATTACTAAATTTTAATTTCCGTGATTTTTGAAGTTAGTGTGTGGACGAACGGATTTTTAATGTGAAAAACAAGTAGTATTTTGATGGTTAAAAATATGCTGTGTGAGCAAACAAAGTCGGAATTCGACGAAACAAGTTTCGTTGGGTCTGTAATGTCAAACTGAAGGTGTATGTCCATTTTCGTGATTTTTGGGTATCGTATGTGATCATACGGATTTTTAGAAGATAAATACAAATAGCGGTTCATTAAAAATGAATATAATAATCGATTAAAATAATGTTTTCTTATCCCTATATGTACAACACCTTAACCCTCTGTAACCCTAACATTTCCATTTCAGTGATCAAAACATTTCCACCGCATTTTTTTCTTTCTGGAAAACCATTTCGTGGGTTTCTAAAATCATAACAATGCAAAGAAATTTTCAAAAATCCCAAAACTCATATGGTTGTAATCCTCAAACCTTTCTCTCCATTTCTATATATATTTCAAGGGGTTCGGTGCAATTCATTATCGCTGTGTACGTACAACGAGAACCTAGGGTTAGAGTTCGTGGTTTTTAAGAGCTCCAATTCTTGTTTCTGATCTTGTTTTCGGCATCTAGGAGTAATTCCACACCCTGTATACTAATTTGGTGGGGTTTGGTATATACAAGTGTCGATCGAAGCACTGACATCAGGGCGATGTCGTGGTGAATGTGAAGAGTGCGAGTTGGAGTTTTAGGAGATGGAGAGGTAGTGTTTGAGTAGAGAAGTTACTTAGTAGTTTCAGTTTGTTAAATGGTGAAGTGATGGTGGAGTTCGGCTTTGAGGAAGAATCGGTAATGGTGAATTATCCAGAGCAGGAGACGCGATGTATAATGAATGAGGAAGATCACTATAGTAACGGGTCGGTGCAGGAGTAATTTGGGTTGATGTTGAATGGGTGAGGCCCAATTGAATTTAAATTAAGTTAATCTATATTTTCGATACTCATATAACTTGAAATTATCATATCTTATTCATATGTTAACGGAATTCAACAAAACTGGATCCGTTGAGATCGTATGAACGACGACTACAAAATGAAACTGACTGGGTGTGAATTCGAGCTTGTTACAATTTATAGCGAAATAAATTGTCGGATCTGAATCAAATCAAAGACAGTTTATCGTTATTTAACGATGATCGTCCAATGTGAGTAAATCTCACTAATTCTACTAGTTTATATTTTTATAAATATAATCTAATATTGATAAATGATAATTTACTGCTGTGTGATGATTGTTTGGTTAAATTGTTGATGTTGGTTGAAATTATAGATAACAATATACATATATAAATCATTAATTAAATATTGATTCTATTAATCAGAATATTTCATATTGAAACGAAATCGATGTTATATTATATTGTTTAACATCTGTGAATGCAGGGAAACAGGTTGGAGGGATCCAACTAGATTCCTCAACATTTATTTTACTATTTTCATATATTGTGATAAATGATGTGATATATAATCTGTGATTGATTATGGGTGTGTAGGTGATGTTGATCATGGTTATTTGGTATTTTAAATACCATAAGAAATACTGGAATGTAAAAGGGAAAATTTCAAAGTGAATATTGAAAATGAAGTATTTTTATATGAAATAAATAGGATATTATAAAAGGTAATATTTGAAAAAAACAAATATAATAAAATATTTATAAAGGAAATTGGGAGATAAACAAGTATATAAAAGGATTTATATAGAATGAATAGAATTATATTAAGGGAATTATAAATGAGATTTAAGTGTTAGAAGTTAAAGACAGGGTTTTGTATAAATAATTCTATAAATATAGATTAAATAGAATTTGGAATTTGGATATTATTTTCAAATATGGAATCGGATTGTTTGGAGTATATAAAGAAATATTGTTCACTTTCAATGTGAATAATGGATTAAAGTAAATATTTGAAAGTAAAACTTTTATAAAGGAAATAGGGTTTGAAATAGGAATTAAAATGGAGTTAAAGGAATTAGAAACTGATTGGAGATTAGTTAAGTTGAACGGCTGTCTGAGTATTGATCTGATGTTGGTTTCGGCCTTCGGGGTTTATACTTAGGAAGTTGTTCTCTTACTAGTTTACAATTAGAGACTGATAGAGGTGGGAAGATATTAATGTGTGTATCAGAAATGGAAACGTTTTCCAAAGTTAATAACGTATATTTTCTAGTTTTAGAAAATAAGGAATGTATGAATATATGGAAATGATAAATTGGGAAATGAAATGATGATTAATTGGTAAGATTTCCATTTAGGAGTATGACCCTTGTTTGTACACATGTTTTCCTTTGATTGATAAATCATCGACTATCAAAGATTTTGACCATTTCTGTTGTTAAATACAGAGAGAACGAGATCAGATATATTTTCTGAAAACCACTCCGTATGGCATTACGTTGCGAATCAAATATGATGAAGATAATTGAAGACGAAGTTATGCAAGGGTTGTCCTGTTTACAGAATAGTACCTTTGGTTTGTCTAATCCCTGGACAACCAGCTTGGACGAATGTCTGACAGAGTATGTCCGGTAGATCGTGTAAGTTGATCGTTTCAAACGTATTTATGTTGGTGGCGTAGGAATACATTTCTCTTAGCTTATACCAGTGGTATTTTTGGGTAAATCAATTTGTGATTTGACGGGTAAGACGATGTGGCGTTCAAAGTAAATGAAGAAGTGATTTGTTAAAAGATAAGTTATGACCTCAAGCCTCATCAACTGGGAAATGACAGAAATCGGGCAGGCAACATGGCTAAGCGGGTCGCACCCAAGTACGGTATATTGTCACCATCTAGAGAATATTCATATTTGTTACTTCTTTTGCTTATGTATCTCCCGGGAACGGTTATGTTGGTATACCAACCATAAGGTGATAATATATTCGGAACATTCAAGCGAAATAAATGGCCGATCATGTGTGGCCGAGTTGCAAGATGTTCTTGTTGAACTCTAGTGTACCGCTTCTAGAGTACACTGATCGGAAGGTGGTTCCATACCTTGTCATAGTTGGAAATCCATTACCCAATAAGAGTCTGCAGTTTTTGATTGTATATTATATATGTAGAACGTGAGATGCAAGCGTTCCGCTAGATTGATATTTTTTTGTATTTAGAGACTATTATAATATCAGAAGAGTTGTGATATAAAAAATATTTTAAGTAGTCGTAAGGTAAAAACCATCCGTGTTTATGTGTGGATCGGTATTATGATTATCCTTTGTTTCAAAAGGATTTTGAAAAGTAAAACAAATGATTTGAGTTTACTCACACCAGTCACATGACTGACCCAGAGTTTATTTTGTTTTCTTTTCCCCAAACTCTTGGGTGCCCAATTTTGTATGGGCAGTCAAGTAGTTGGGATTTACAGATACTTGAAGAGCTGGAGCAGGAGGCTTCAGGATTATATAGACTGTTATTTCCGCTGTGTTGTAAGTGCTATACTCTAATAATGGTATTGTATACAGATACTATTTTATTTCAAAGTTATGTTATGAAATATACTTATTCGTTCTGCTGTGAGATTCGTGTTTACTCTGATGTTGTATGTTCTTCTTCTTCTATTCTAAGTTTCATTCTTATCTACTCTCACCCTCTGTTTTCTTTCTATTAGTTTTTCTGGTTTCCAGTGCAATTTTGGTTGGACTTGTGTTATTTGGTCAGCCCAAATGGTACCGAAAATTTGGGACACTACAGTTTGGTATCAGAGCTTAAGGTTAAGTAATTACCTTGGCTATGTGGCGTGACTCAATAGAGATGGGGTTAGTAATACCCTAGATTTAGTTTGAGTGTTTATATACGAGTTAACGTATTTATAAATTTTATAAAAATGGTTTTATATTGTGGAGATTTATTGGTTTAGTTGTTTAAGAGTTCTGGTCGATCAGTTTGATCAACTGTATCGGTAGGAGTTTCTAAACACTCGAATACGAGGAACCAACACGGTATGTTTTGAAAAGAGGGTAAACAAAATAATTTTACCCAAATATATTGTGATATAAAGAAAATATAAATACTTTAATTATTATAATATATAAGATGTGTTGGTTGTTATTATAATCGAATGAGATTATAAATACGAAATGGTTATGTAAATAACCAATTAGAATTCATATAAGTGTAATATATGAAACCAGATGAATGAAATCTGAATTTAAATCTGAATTGGAATTTAAAATTCCGAAAACATGAAAGGTGTTTGTAAATGGATTTGGAATAAATATATGAGAATTTTAAAATCCTGGGAGATTTTAAATTGTTTTACAAGCGTTGTGAATGATATTTTGAAATGTATTTCAAAATGGAAGTGTTTAGAATGGCTTTAAAAGTAATATAGTATTGAACTCCCTTCGATGGATGGGAAATAACCCTGATGATGAATCGCGACATCATTAGTGTTCATTTTTGAGTTGCTAAGTGATGGATTACTACCAAAGATTTTGTTTTTGAATTGTTTTGTGGAAAGCAAGTTGTTTTGAATCTTGAAAAGGAATATCTGGTTTTAGAAAAGTTAAATGTTTGAAATTCCCTGGGGAAGATTGTTTGAATTAAAAACAAATTAAATTAGAGTTTGTAAAAGAAAATAGAAATTGAATTGAAACCAGTTAAGTTGAAAATGAATTGAGATATAAAATATCGAATTAGATGGGATTAGAGACAATCCGAAATGGAATTGGACTGGTAAGTTAAGAGTTGAAATTAAAAATGGAATCTGAGTTAAGAACAGAAGTTGGCTTGGGTATAACCGAATGATCGGGATGACATTGGTATATGCAGGATTGGTAACACATGGAAAGGATATATTGATATGCCCGACGAAAAGGTACCAGTTTATCTTATACATAGGTTTGAGATTTTGATGAGCCGAATTGGCAAGCCGCTTGGATGTTTGATTTTCTTTTGGGTTAAAGAAGGCCTAGAGAGGTGAGTTGGAGTTTGAGCTATTGACTAGTACAAAGGAGGTGCTGGCAAAAAAATTCAGAAATTTCGGGTGTTAGAAAATTTTTAGAGTTTATGGAAATTTTCGTTAGTAGGAATAAATTAATAATCCAGTTGAAATTAATTGGTACAATGAAACTGAAGTTAAAGAAGTAAAAATAATTTTTAACCCGTCAATATGGTTTGTTTTCTACCTTAAAAATTTTGAGGACGAAATTATTTTAAAGGGGGAAGAATGTAATGTCCCATATTTTTACGATATTATAATTAATTTATTTAATTATTTAAATTGTGATTCAGAGAACTAAATGGTCTTTAAATTAAATAATATTGAATATTTAATTATTATAAATAATAGAATAATATATTTAATTCTGAAATAGTCGGAAATAGGGAATTGACTATATTGTGTGAATTGGGCAAATTCAAAATATATAATTCAGTTTAGAGATGAATTATATTAACGAATATATTATTTAAACGAAGTTTGAACGTAGAATTATAATATAATTATAATCGAGCTCAAAATGGCGCAGTAGCTCGTAATTTGGCGATTCGAACTTTAAACGAATATACAGAATCCGTTTTAAATCGGATTTCTATGAAACCAGAAACGTTTGGAGTTGGTGAAGTATATTTTTCTAATGGAAGAGAAAAATCGAGATTTCGTCGTGTAGATTTTGAGTTATGTCCAAATAAAATTTTCGAAAAATTGGCTATGGAATTCGTTTATAATTTATAGTGATTTATATTATAAATGGATTTTTCAATATAAATTGAATATTGATTCAACTGGGAATTGAATATAGAGTTATAAATCCAATTGAAGCTGTATGATATTCCATTGTGAATATATGTGATAATATAAACTTAATTATATTTAATTTAATTATTTTTATATGTATTAATATTTAAATATGTTTACTTAGAGCTTTAAAAATAGCCAGTTTTGCAAACGACCTCCGTTTACGACGAAACTAATTTTGTTGGATCCGCAATATTAAATTATTGCTAGACTTCAATTTCCATGATTTTTGAAGTCAGTGTGTAAGGACCCGTAACTTCCCCGTGAAGGAAAGCGCGGATACTTCGAGAACAAGCCACAACAGAATGCAGACGGAAGAACATTTCATTGTTAATTATAACAATTCCATCAGATTACAAGAATATACAGAGTATGAATAAATATTACACATTATAAAATATCAGAGATTATAATACATTACATAGCAGCGGAAAATAATACAATACACAACTGAAGGAGATATACGGATACAAAGATTTCCGGATATCATTCCAGCTGTAAACCAGGATCCTGTGAATATAAATCTACAAAACCAAAACTACTAGCTGCCCATGTCAAAATAAGGGCACCCAGAGTTTAGGTTAAAACAATAAACTCCAGGTCAGTCATGGGACTGGTGTGAGAACTAAAACAGTTATTTATCTTTATTTTAAAGTTCGGCAAATCAAGGGACCACGCCGTATAACACGGAACGGGTTTCCTCCCAAGAACACCAGTGCATAAAACAACAGCGCAATGCTAAATAAAGGACAATGAAGCTATTATAAGACCCAGGTCCCATCACACAATGCAACGCAAGCCGGAGGATAGGGTTTTTACCTTATAATAGCCAAAGAATGCTTGATACATTTTAAACAGATTATTTTGATAGTACTATAAGTGTATAGTGTCAAAACAATTTCAAATCATAAGTATCAATCATAGACGGCATTAATGCCCCATACCACTATGTCGCCATATATAGGTATACAATCAAAACCGCACAGTCACGTATTTGGAAATTGGATTTCCGTCATGAACCAAGGCAAAAGAAAGTCCTTACCGAATTCGAGACTGTCTAGCCCGAGTCTCAGGCACAGCCGCAACCGTACCTTGGATCGTCAGGGCCGGTCCACACGGAGTGGATTATAATGCCTAAACAATGCGTTTCTCAGCCCTTTGGGGCATAAATGAGCCAACGAATGACTCCATCGGTCCCGGATCGACCGATATAACTGAGGCGCCTCGCAACAGTAACAACCACATAAGTCAAACTCGTCAGGGCGTGTAAAACCACTGACGCCACTTCTAGCTAGAAAGAAAACGCACGTCCCCCCTGAGGTCCTCTCCCGTTTCTGGTTCATACCGGGGTGTGAGGCTCGCGAATTCACGCTACACAAAGCTACGCCACAAAGGCCGTGCTTTGATCATCAACCACAAGACTCTGCTTTTCAACAGAAGCCTTGATCATTTGCATCTTAGCATGCCACACAGGCAAACCACTCTATGCAACCGATATCAGTCAAACAGAATGAAATCCAATGTCAGACACACAGTCCATTTACAAGTTCGTTCTGGGTCTGAACGAAACCGGAGGCACCTAGTACCCCGCATATCTATCGATCTCCAAGTACGTCAGGACGATCACCAACTGTTTCCATCTTCTTGGATGTACAGCCCAATCAAGATCATCAGTAATTATCCAAACGACATGAAGACCTCCGGTCTTCGACCACCGTCTTCATCTTCGACACCACGTCGAATCAGTTATTCAGAATGGGATAAACCCGGTCTTTCTGAATAACTCGCGTATATAATAAACAAGTGTTACACAAACACAACATACGCCTCATTCCATTTCAGAATATTCTTTTGTTCAAATATTCTTATACTTTGGGATAAGTTCCCATTTATTTTATCAAAGATAAATTCTTTAAATTTATTCTTTAATCTTCTTTGAATATCAATTCAAACTAGTCGGGATTAGCGAACCATACCAGAGTAATCATTTATTTTATCTCCCAAACCCACCTATTCATCCCATGAAGTAAAACTGGTAATACTTCATATCTAACACCACGGTGTTATCGATAAATTCAATTACCATCTCACGTTCAAATCTAATTAAAGATTTAACTATCGCCTGGAGTAAAACTGGCGATACTCCATTCTCGATCTTTTCAATCTAATTAAAGATTCATTAAAACTCCACTTAGTTTTAATCTTTAACTGGGTTAAAGAATCAGTGTCATTTAAAAACACGGTTCACGATAAACCCAAAAATCAATTCCAATTCGATTCCAATAAAATATCATTTAATTGGTACACTTCATTAAATCTAAATAAAAAGATTTAATCTTTTACTCAATTGGGCTCAAGAACAGTGTTAATGAAGACACTATTCACGACAAACCCAAATCACATTTGATATTAAATACAAGGCTCTGAATAGAAAATATATCGGCTTATATTCAATATCAAATTCTACAACCAACAAATGTCATATTAGAAATAACGATATATAAATATATCTTTCAAATTACCATAACAATATCCGTATAATCACGAAATCCAACATCGAAATATTCCAAAGACAATTTCGATTCAAATCCCTTCCAATACAATTATTGAAAATTCTGGTTATTTTCAAAACCATTTCAAATCTAATTTATTTATTCTAAAAATAAATAAATTATTATTCTAGTTCAAAACTAGTTCATTTCGATAAAAAACTATTTTTATCTTTTCAACTGTGGAGTTTTTCATCCCAAGTCTTCACAAATCATTTCTTATGATTTTACAGAAATTATTACTATTTTTAATAATTTTATCAAGGCCCGTACAGTCGATTTCCATCAACAGCCATCGAACTGCACTTACAACGACATTTTCCAAATTTGATTTGGACATAATTCCAAATCCAACTGTTAGATTTCAAATCTCTAATATTCGTTAGAAAGCTCTTTTCGATACGAACCCAACGGTTCTGATTTTAGGAGAATCCGACGGTCGGATCTCCCGCAATATCCATTCGAAGTCAATGGTCGAAATTCGCGAACTACCGCGGCGCGGCGCGTTCTATTCAGGCCATTATATTATATATATAATATATACTTCGTCGATTTCCTTTCGAAACGAATTTTATAAATCGTTTTAAATTCGTTTTCAAAATGGTTTCAACTTCCTTTCAAATTCAAATCAAAATTGAATCTTTCCTTATAGATTCGTTTTAATTTCATTTCAAATCGATTTCAATTCAATTTCAATTCAATTTGAATTCTATTCAATTCAATTTCTAATTCGATTTGAATTCAATTCAATTCAATTTCAATTCGATTTGAATTCCATTCAATTCAATTTCAATTAGATTTGAATTCTATTCAATTCAATTTCTAATTCGATTTGTATTCTATTCAATTCAATTTCTAATTCGATTTGAATTCTATTCAATTCGATTTGAATTCCATTCAATTCAATTTCAATTCGATTATTGAAATCACTTTTCAATATTCATTTAAAAATGAATAAAATCGATATACATATCGTTCATGTCAAATTGGCGTCAATCTAATCAACACGGCTTCATATATTTCTATTTCAAATATTCTATTTCAAATATTTCTTTTCAAATATTCCTATTCAAAACTGGAATGAGGCCCAATCAATTACCATATAATGTTAATTATACGGATTTTCTACAACACATGTATAAAATAACAACAATAAATAATCAACCATCATCCAGAGTGCGTTCTACACTGTATAAGCATCAAATATAAATATTTAATGCTCATAACAGTCGGTCAATCAATCTATCGACATACAACTAATTATTGGGATTAGTGTATGTCATATATCATCCCAATACCCGTGTGGGGTTTCAAACAATCAAACACAGATTTTATTTGTGCAGTTGGGCGATGTGTAAAATTTATCGTTCCAATCAATATCAGTCAAATGGGTGTATATAAACCAATCGTTCGATCTGTTTATATTAATATGTTTCATTTCATATGCACGTTCAAATTCTATTTTTAACTATATAATATTTTCCACTATAAAATATTTTATTTCGTTTCACATCACACAATCAACTACACATCAAAATCAAACAAACAAGCATACAAGCCGTCCATGGTCTGTGGACGACGGGTGTCGGGTGCTACTAAACACCGTCTTCATCCTAGTATATATTATTAACTAGAAAACAAAATTAAAAGGTGAGAAGTTCTCACAGAGGGTTCCACTCCGCTGTGCTTTGCTTTTGAACTGCTGAACCTTTTCGATCTGCTTGAAGTTCCAATGCAGTTCTTTTCACGCTGTTCAAATAAAAATTATATTTTTATTATCGCCACTATAAAAATCGTATCTTTATTCTTTCAATAATATAAAAATCATATTTTTATTCTTCCTATAATATAAAAATCATATTTTTATTACTCTACATAAATAAAAATTACATTTTTATCTTGCTACTTGAATAAAAATTGTATTTTTATCCTTTGTTTTCCTATATTAAAATCCGTTCTTTCTATATTTAAAAGTCCAATCTTTATATATGATAAAAATCACATTCCATTAATTGTCAAAACTATAATCTTTTACATCAAAATTTTAATCTTTTCATCGTCAAAGTTATAATCCGACATATAAATCAAAATCATAATTTAATAACACCTTTATTTCTATTTAAAATATGAGTTTTTGAAATAATTTTCTTTCATATATAAAAAGCCGGTTTTTAAAACTAATTATTTTAAGTTAAAAATGGATAAAACTGAAAGCTTTAAACAAAACAAAATAAAATATAGTTAAAAACTTACAGGGTTTTTCTTCTAGAGGGAGGGGTTGTTCATTCGTGATTGGAGGGTCGGGACATGGTGGTTGGCGGTGAAACAGGGTGGCGGTGGAGGAGCAGGCGGATGCGGTGGTCGGAGGTTCGCCTGAGGGTGGATGTGGGTGCGGCGGCCGCTTAATTGGAAGAGGAGGGAGAATCGCGATGGGGGGGTTCGGGTCTCAACAGAAGAGGAGCGAGAAGGGAGCGAGAGGGGTGGAGGTGGCGGGCGACGCGAGGTGGGGCCCTCCGGCGGAGGCGCGGTGGAGATAGGGGGAGCGACGGGGTCAACGGTGAAAAGGAGGATCGGTTTTTAATTTTCAATTTCTTTTTCTGATTGGAGAATAAAAGGGGGGGTACGGGGTTTTATAATATATATATTTATTTAATTAAATTATTTTATTCTCCAAAAAGCAACTTAAAATTTCGGACTCGAAACGGGACCCACCGCCAGTCGTCCATAGCGTTTCACCCCCATTCCGAACACAATGGGATATACATCGTAAGCTGATTCGACTGTTTCGATCAGTTTTCGTCCAAATCAACATATAACTCTATATATTGAATTTGAACGCACATTTCAATTTACCGGGGCAGCATACGAACTCTAAAAATTCCCGAAAAATATTTTCTAGATTCGTATTGACGATACGGTCCTAACAAAGCCAGTTTCATCGAATTCTGAGACCGTTTAACAAATGGCCAATTTCCAGTCGATTAAAATCTACTAAAACTGGTCAAACGCGTTTTCCTTTGCCACGCTCACATATTGAATTGAAAATTTACGAAATTTGGAACCTAGCAATAAATTGACACCACGGATCCAACAAAAGTGGTTTCGTCGAAATCCGAGGTCATTTGCAAAATTTCCATTTTTAAGGGCCGAAATTCCATAGTGACTATTTTGAAATTTCAACTGGACATATCTTTTGATTCCCGCTATGAAATTTTGATTTCCCGGATTCGTTGGAAAGATATTATCAATTAGATTCAAATATTTTTGGTTTCGCTAAAATCCGGATTATTTTGCACCCGGTACATTCATTTGAATTTTGAAATCGAATTATCGAACTACCGCGCCATTTTCAATTCCTTTTATAATTTAAAATAAATTATTTATATTCTAGCGATGATCTATATAATATATACGTTCTAATTATATTAAAAATAAATTTTTCGTTGCTATTATTTAAAATAAACCATTTTAAATATTCAAAATTCGCTAAAATTGCCAAAGTAAAAATTTTAAATTGGCTCGGATTTCCGGGTTATTACACAGTGTGTGGTAGTACGGATTTTTAATGTGAAAAACAGGCAGTATTTTGACGGTTAAAAATACGTTGTGTGAGCAAACGAAGTCGGAATTCGACTAAACAAGTTTCGTAGGGTCCATAATGTCGAACTAAAGGTGTATGTCCATTTTCATGATGTTTGGGTATCGTATGTGATCATACGGATTTTTAGAAGATAAATACAAACAGCGGTTCGTTAAAAATGAATATAATAATCGATTAAAATAATATTTTCCTATCCCTATAAGTACAACACCTTAACCCTCTCTAACCCTAACATTTCCATTTCAGCGGTCAACACATTTCCGCCGCATTTTTTTCTTTTTGGAAAACCATTTCGTGGGTTTCTAAAATCATAACAATGCAAAGAAATTTCAAAAATACCAAAACTCATAAGGCTGTAATCACCAAACCTTTCTCTCCATTTCTATATATATTTCAAGGGGTTCGGTGCAATTCATTTTCACTTTGTCTGTACAACGAGCACCTAGGGTTAGAGTTCGTGGTTTTTAAGAGCTCCAATTCTTGTTTTTGATCTTGTTTTCGGCATCTGGGAGTAATTCAGCACCCTGTATACTAATTTGGTGGGGTTTGTTATATACAAGTTTCGATTGAAGCACTGACATTAGGGCGATGTCACGGTGATTGTGAAGAGTGCGAGTTGGAGTTTTAGGAGATGGAGAGGTAGTGTTTGAGTAGAGAATTTACTTAGTAGTTTCAGTTTGTTGAATGGTGAAGTGATGGTGGAGTTCGGCTTTGCGGAAGAATCGGTAATGGTGAATAATCCGGAGCAGGAGACGCGATGTATAATGAATGAGGAAGATCACTGCAGTAACGGGTCGATGCAGGAGTAATTTAGGCCGATGTTGAATGGGTGAGGCCCAATTGAATTTAAATTAAGTTAATCTATATTTTCAATACTCGTATAACTTGAAATTATCATATCTTATTCATATTTTAACGGAATTCAACAAAACTGGATCCGTTGAGATCGTATGGACGATGACTACAAAATGAAACTGACTGGGAGTGAATTCGAGCTTGTTACAATTTATAGCGAAACAAATTGTCGGATCTGAATCAAATCAAAGACAGTTTATCGTTATTTAACGATGATCGTCCAATGTAAGTAAATCTCACTAACTCTGCCAGTTTATATTTTTATAAATATTATCTAATATTGATAAATGATAATTGACTGTTGTGTGATGATTGTTTGGTTAAATTGTTGATTGTTGGTTGAAATTATAGATAACGATACATATATATATATAAATCGTTAATCAAATATTGATTCTGTTTATCAGAATATTTCAAATTGAAATGAAATCGATGTTATATTATATTGTTTAACTTCTGTGAATGCAGGGAAACTGGTTGGAGGGATCCAACTGGATTCCTCAACATTTATTTTACTGTTTTCATATATTGTGATATATGATGTGATATATAATCTGTGATTGATTATGGATGTGTAGGTGTTGTTGATCATGGTTATTTGGTATTTTAAACACCATAAGAAATACTAGAATGTAAAAAGGAAATTTTCAAAGTGAATATTGAAAATGAAATTTTTATATATGAAATAAATAAGATATTATAAAAGGTAATATTTGAAAAAAAATATATAATAAAATATATATATAAAGGAAATTGGGAGATAAATAGAAGTATATAAAAGGATTTATATAGATGAATAGAATTATATTAAGGGAATTATAAATGAGATTTAAGTGTTAGAAGTTAGAGACAGGGTTTTGTATAAATAATTCTATAAATATAGATTAAATAGAATTTGGAATTTGGATATTATTTTCAAATATGGAATCAGATTGTTTGGAGTATATAAAGAAATATTATTCACATTCAATGTGAATAATGGATTAAAGTAAATATTTGAAAGTAAAACTTTTATATAGGAAATAGGGTTTGAAATAGGAATTAAAATGGAGTTAAAGGAATTAGAAACTGATTGGAGATTAGTTAAGTTGAACAGCTGTCTGAGTATTGATCTGATGTTGGTTTCGGCCTTCGGGGTTTATACTTAGGAAGTTGTTCTCTTACTAGTTTACAGTTAGAGACTGATAGAGGTGGGAAGATATTGATGTGTGTAACAGAAATGGAAACATTTTCCAAAGTTAATAACGTATATTTTCTAATTTTAGAAAATAAGGAATGTATGAATATATGGAAATGATAAACTGGGAAATGAAATGATGACTGACCGGTAAGATTTCCATTTGGGAATATGATCCTTGTTTGTACACATGTTTTCCTTTGATAGTTAAATCACCGACTATCAAAGATTTTGACCATTTCCGTTGTCAAATACGGAGAGACCGGGATCAGATATATTATCTGAAAACTACTCCGTATGGCATTAGCGTTGCGAATCAAATATGATGAAGATAATTAAAGATGGAGTTATGCAAGGGTCCTGTTTACAAAATAGTACCTTTGGTTTGTCCAGTCCCAGGACAACCAGTATGGATGAATGTCTGACAGGGTATGTCTGGTAGATCGCATAAATTGATCGTTTCAAACGTATTTATGTTGGTGGCGGAGGAATTCGTTTCTCTTAGCTTATACCCATGGTATTTTTAGGGAAATCAATTTGTGATTTGATGGGTATGACAATGTGGTATTCAAAGTTAATGAAGGAGTGATCTGTTAAAAGATACGTTATGACCTCAAGCCTCATCAACTGGGAAATGATAGAAATCAGGTAGGCAACATGGCTAAGTGGGTCGCATCCAAGTACGGTATATTGTCACCATCTAGAGAACATTCAGATTTGTTACTTCTTTTGCTTCTGTATCTCCCGGGAATGATTATGTTGGTATACCAACCATAAGGTGATAATATATTCTGAACATTCAAGCGAAATGAATGGCCAGTCATGTGTGGCCGAGTTGCAAGATGTTCTTGTTGAACTCCAGTGTATCGCTTCTAGAGTACACTGATCGGAAGGTAGTTCCATACCTTGTCATAGTTGGAAATCCACTACCCAATAAGTGTCTGGGGTTTTTGATTGTATCTTATATATGTAGAACATGAGATGCAAGCGTTCCGCGAGATTTATATTTATTTGTATTTAGACACTATTATAATATCAGAAGAGTTGTGATATAAAGAATATTTTGAGTAGTTGTAAGGTAAAAACCATCTGTGTTTATGTGCGGATCGGTCTTACGATTATCCTTTGTTTCAAAAGGATTTTGAAAAGTAAAACAAATGATTTGAGTTTACTCACACCAGTCACATGACTGACCCAGAGTTTATTTTGTTTTGTTTTCCCTAAACTCTTGGGTGCCCAATTTTGTACGGGCAGTCAAGTAGACGGGATTTATAGATACTTGAAGAGCTGGAGCAGTAGGCTTCAGGATTATATAGATTGGTATTTCCGCTGTGTTGTAAGTATTATACTCTAATAATGGTATTGTATACTGATACTGTTTTGTTTCAAAGTTATGTTATGAAATATATTTATTCGTTCCGCTGTGAGATTCGTGTTTACTCTGATATTGTATGTTCTTCTTCTTCTTCTATTCTAAGTTTCTATCTTATCTATTCTCACCCTCTGTTTTCTTTCTATTAGTTTTCTGGTTTCCAGTGCAATTTGGGTTGGACTTGTGTTTTTGGTCAGCTCAAACGGTACCGGAAATTTGGGACACTACAGTACACATCGTTCTTCAATCTTATTACAAATCTATATTAGAGAATCCTATAAATTTGGGTCTCATATATGGAATATAGAAATTCCAGAATAAAATCTAAACCGAAATAGATTAGAAAAGAAATAGATTAAGGATATAAGAAGAAACCTATTTCAACCTAATTTCTGGAATACCAGCAGTAGAATGGAGGCACAGAGAATCAGAGTGTTTACGGAATTGTGAGGTGAATGAGGTGGTACTTATAGGAATGCAAATGAATGGAAACCATTAAATTAATATAGATTAATCATAGCTATCCATTTCCTATAAAACCAGCCAAAACACCAAGCTAAACGACTACAACCAGGTCTGGGCCGCACCAGGCGGTCGACACCCACCAACGAAGGGCGATCGACCGTCGGTCGACCCCCAGGTGTCGATCGCTCTAAGGCGAAAATACCTAATGAGCCTGGCGGCGTGTCTTTTAATCAATTATATTACAAATTTCCTTATATTGCTAATTGCTTTCCTTGTGTAATATATTATTTGACTCCTTGTTCTTATCTATTAGTTTGAATTTCAAATTCACCTAAGGGAATGTTATTATTATTCATATAATGTCGTTGTATCCCTTAGATATGTTAGGGACTACGGAATACAGATCTTAAGGCAAAACAAGCACTAGAGGGGGTTGAATAGTGTTTATGAGGAGTTTATGAAATTATTAAACCTAAATGATCTACTATATGAATCACACACACCAGAGATGATCACAAACACAGAATCAAACACAAACACAGAAACGGATAAATACAAAATGCAGAAAAGGAAAGAACACACTGGATTTTATATTGGTTCGAATTACTCCTACGTCCAGTCCCACGCAGTACTGGACTGCACAGTGTTTTGTTGTTATCAATATCCAAGTACAACCCCTTGAGTTCACAACTACAAGGTTAACACCGCTCTAAACACCCTTGATTTCACGGCTACAAGGTTAACACCGCTCCTTTTCCTTGATTTCAAGGCTACAAGAAACACGCTGTTTCCCAAACAATTCCCAAATGATTATGAAAGCCCAATAACTCTTCAATTGCACTTCCAAATTGATAGTAGTGGATGGAGATTGAGAAGAGATGAAGTTTTATATAATTTGAGTAGAAATCAGCAAAGTATAAGTGTAGAAAAAAGCTTTATATAATTTGAGTAGAAATCTGCAAAGTATTAGTGTAGAAATCAAGAAAATGATGTATTTTAATGGTGATATGAAAAGGGGTGAAGATGGCGAAGAAGAATGTTGAATTTTTTTGAAATCAGCCCCTATTTATAACATCTCAATGGTTGCAATGTTTCAGAAACGTTACAAATAGTGAAAAGACGCTTCCTTTAAAAATTGAAAAAAATGACAGTTGTATGTCGACATAGACATTTATGTATGTCAACATATGCCTTATATTTTAATTTTTCAAGTGTTTAAACATATATACTATTCTGGAAATTCTTGAATCAAAACTTAGTAATATAAATAAATATTCTAAAGTGTAAAATCATATGAAATCATAATAATATATTATATATAAATATTTATAAAGTTATAAGGTTTAAAACTATATAACTATATATATACATATATAAAACTTTTATATATTTAAAACTTTATGAACATATATGTTTGAAATCATAAGAAAGATAGTAATTTGAAATCATTTAGAAATTTTTTGAAATCAGGATTTGAATTTTGAAAACATAATTTGAAATTTGAAAATCAGAATTTGAACCTGGAGTGCTATTTAGAGTCTTACGTATAAATTGGACTCAAGTACTATATTTTCTTGAACTCTTGAAATCTTGATAACTCATGAGTCTTAAATCTCTCTTGAATCCTGAATCTCTTGGAACTCTAAAAATTGTACAGTCTTCAGTATTTAAGTCTGTACACAAACCCTGCATATATGTATATATATTCTAGATAGAGATGTTAGTATATATTTTATAATGATAATTGAAATAAGGTTGTTGTCATCAAAACTCCATTCTCTAACAATCTTCCCCTTTTTGATGACGACAACCTTGATTTATAAAATATTTATACCTGTTTAATACCTGTTGATCTGATGCTTCGAATACTCCCCGTTTCACCATAAATCCTACATACTCCCCCTTAAACTAAGCCAAACTAATACCTATTTTATAATTTCTCCCCCTTTGTCATTATCAAAAAAGTACCATATACAAGACTATACTATACTATACCTACTATACTAGACTAAACTAAGTTATACTCCCCCTAAATCTATACTATAAATGATCTTAATGACTATATAATACTCCCTGAATTGAATAACCTTATATTTCCCTCTAAATCTATGATTCTAAACTTAAAACATTATAACTCGCCCAAGAATTATGATTATACTGGTCTAGAATAGAAGGATAATGAACTAAGCAATCAAATCAAATCAAACAAGAAAATCAACACAAACAAATCCAATCAAGAAATTCAAACAATCAATCTTAACAATTTAAATCAAATCAACCAAAGCAAAAATATATGTCAATTCAAAATCACGTTTTGAAACTTCAACTAATCCTAGAAACTATAAATCTCCCCCTTAATTTAATACTAGAAAAGCTATATGTAATAAAATGTGAAAAATATAGTTATATTATTTAATACCTACATGTGTATAAGTATATTTCAAGCCTATCAACACACACACACACACATATCAAATCCAACCAGGTCAAACAAGTAAAACAAATCAATCGAGCCAAACAAGTCAAACAAATTAATCAACCCAAACAAGCCAAACAAGTCAAAGTAAATATGTTATGTGTTTAATTATTAATCCTATATACTTATAATACAACTCCCTATACAATATACTTGTTATGTATGGAGTTTAAAAGTTAACATGTTGTGTAATGTGTGTAGTATGTTGGTTATACTGCAGTAAGAAATGTATGTCATATGCAAAGCAATATGAGATATTATATTGAATGAAATGCAAATTGTGATGTGAATGATTTTAATTTGAGATGCACTGTAATTTATAATAATGATGTAAGATATTAAATAAGATATGTAATGATAATATGTAGAATAATTTGGTGATGATAACTATTTTGGTAAAAAAAACATTCAAAGTACTATCTAACTATTATGCATATACAAATATGTTATAAATTATTTTAATCAAACAAAAGTGATATACATTAATTTCTAAACTTAGGTTAATGATACTAATGAAAGAGATAAAAGAATAGTTAAAGATAATTGTTTGATTAAAAATATATATTCATGACAGGTAGTAAAAAATTCAGAATAATTTTATGAGAAATATGGAGTTAAATAATCTTAGTAAAGTGCTTCTTTAAAAATAATATAGTAATCACTGAAGATCTTTTTAAAGAGAATACATCATTTTATCATATGAAGTAAACTGTAAACATATATTCATAATTGTATATAAAAACTAATTTTGGAAGGACTTAAAATTTAATCTATTATGAGATATACGTCAATATTTTGATACAAATCAATTTTAAATTTAAACTTTAGAAATCAAAACATATTAGTTTGCTAAAAAACCATTTATATGTTAAAACTTTAAAAGAAATCTATAATTATATATAAAAAAATATTTTTGGTAATATAAAGTAACCTATAAAGTTATAACTTCTTATATTAAACTACATATTTAATACAAAAAAATCATATATATATATATATTTCTTTATACCAAAATTTTAAGTTAAATATACAAGTTTTATAAATTTTAAGAAATAAAAATTAGTATTAAGTTACAAATGGTATTTATGTTAATGTAACACAAAATTGTTATGAAATTATATGTGAAAAATATATAAGTTAAACTGTGTATGTTTGAACTACATATAAAAGATATATAAATTTATAACAATATCAAATGTTTGAAAATTTTAAATTGTTTAAATCATATTAACATATCTATGTACTATATATATACTTTCAATATATTTTTGAAATAAAATGAACATAAGTAGATGGTAAAAATTGATAACTAGAGTTTGAACTGACATTTTCATATTTGAAAAGATGTCCTTTCAAAACCAAATCAAAGAGCAGTGAGATCTTAAAATAAGAAGAGATTTTAATTAAATTGGTGTATTGATATGTATGCTATAGTGTATTGACATATGAACCAAAATATCTAGAATTTATAAAAGAGATAAATTTCAATACCTAACAATGTGCATAGATGTATATTCCTAAATTTAACAATAAATATGAAATAATTGTAAAGCGTATCTATTTTAGCAATCCTTCTTTTTGTTGTTCTTCCATTGTATGAACCACACATTTACATCTTCCAAAATTTGATGATAAGATCTGGTCTACTACGACGAGCTCGTTTTTCTGATCAGCATAGTATATTCATTTGCTGAATTTGAAGACCGTATGAGAAAGATATTGATGATTTAGTAGTTCAACCAACTTGGCACCAAAAATTTGAATGAATGGACACTTCAACTACTATATAAAGGCCTAAAAATCATGTCTCTTCACAAGTGTTCCTCTCCTCCTTCTTCTTCTTCTTTCCATTTTTTTCCACTTATAATCAATTTACGGAGGGCATGACTTCTTCATTTCTTAACGGAATTGAAAGAAACCAACGAAAAAATGAAAAGGAAGGCAAGGGATATGACTGAATAACAGTTTGGTTGAATGGTATTATGTGCAGCAAGTCGAATCAGTGAGAGGAAAACAGAAAATTCCATATACAAATTTCTGTTTTGAATAGCCAACTTCAAACTGCCACATCTCACTCAATTTTGATCGGAATTTGATACTCTATCCATCAAAACGACCCCAAAACGAGAACTACAATTTGGAAATGGAGTTGGATTAAATAATACAAATATGTAGGCAAAATTTGCGAAATACTAAGGATAGTTTTGTTTTTTTTCCCCATTTGTGCATCAAAACTTCATTGGATCATAACTTAGCCATTTCGTGATGGATTTGCATAAAATTAGAGGCATTTCAGAGACTTTGTGTAACAAACTATCCGGAATGGGCCTAAATTTCAACCCAGAAAAGGCCCATCAAAACTTAGAGCCATTCTAAACGGGTCATTGGTTCCTGTAAGGATTACATTTGCACCGAATATATACATGCATAGATACTTCGAATGGAAATCTCATGCAGTGGAAAGAGAAAATATAATACTAATATAAGATGTACCATTTATTTATAAAACATAGAAATACAACAGTCACAGTTACATATGTTCAATGGGTACATCAAATAGCTCATTCTCACAAGTTTCCAAAAGAAGTAAAGCAAAAACTACTAATATTAGCATAACAACTTCATCTTCTTCATCATCTTTAGTCATCATTTTGTTCGTGGCTTTTACCCCATCTGCTGACATGTTTAGGAGAGGGGTCAAAACATAAAGTTCTATGTGATTGAAATATAGTGTTACTTAATGTCCATACCCTATATTTTTAGCGGTGAAACGACCAGAACTTCCCCGTTCTCCGAAGAGAAGAGAAAGAATGGATTGCTTTGAGGACAAGACGAATCAGAACACAAACAGAAGAACATTTCATTTGCTATTACAACAATTTACATCAGAGTACAAGAATATACAGAGTATGAATAAATATTATACATCAGAAAAATATCAGAGATTTAAAATTATAATGCAGCGGAAAATAATACAAAACACAACTGAAGGAGATACACGGATACAGAGCTTTCCGAATATCATTCCAACTATAAACCAGGATCCTGTGAATATAAATCTGCAAAACCAAAACTACTAGCTGTCAGGGTGAAAAATAGGGGCACCCAGAGTTTAGGTTAAAACAATAAACTCTAGGTCAGTCATGTGACCGGTGTGAGAACTAAAACAGTTATTAAATCTTTACTTTAAAATAAAGTAAATCAAGGGACCACGCCATATAACACGGAGCGGGTTTCCTCCCAAGAATACCAGTGCATAAAATAAACAGCGCAATGCTTTTTGGAAAAATGAAACTATTATAAGACCCAAGTCCCATTATACAATGCAGCGCAAGCCGGAGGATAGGGTTTTCCTTGTAATAGCCAAACATGCTTGGTACGTTTAAAACAAATCATTTGATACTATTATAAGTGCATAGTGTATAAAACAACTTCAAATATAAATGTATCAATCATAGATGGCATGGGTACCATATATCATGTCGTCAGACTAGTTCTACAATTAAAACCGCACAATGTCGTATTGGAAGTTAGGTTTCCATCTGTGAACCAAGGCAAGGGATCGTCCTTACCGAATTCGAGACGCTCTAGCCCGCCCCTCAGGATTAGAATGCATCGACCCATGGATCGTCAGGGCCGATCCACACAAAGTGGATTAAAATGCCTGAACAATACGTTTCCCCGCCCTATTGGGTGTCAAATTGGCTGGTATATCTACCAAACCATCCATCAGCACCGTAGTGACCGATATAACTGAGGCGCCTCGCTATCCATCATCCACATAAGTAAAACGTCCGGGCTTGCAAAACCCAGACACCACTCCTAGCTAGAAGGAAACGCATGCCCTCCCTGAAGTCCTCTCCCGTTTCTGGTTCACACCGGGGTGTGAGGTTCGCGAATTAACGCTATACACAAAGCTATGCTATATTAAAGTCGTGCTTTGATCATCAACCACAAGACTCTGCTTTTCAACAGAAGCCTTGATCATTCGCATCTCAGCGTGCCACACAAGAAATTCATGCCATGCAACTGATGTTATCAATCACACAGAATGAAATCCAATGTCAAACACACATCCCTTTACAAGTTCGTTCCGGGTCTGAACAAAACCGGAGGTACCTTATTCCTCGTCCCATATGTCCAATACAGGAGAGAGGTCCTCGCATATCCGGTCGATCTCCAAGTACGTCTGGACGATCACCACTTATTACCTTGTCTTGGGTGTATAGCCCAATCAATACATCAGTAATCATCCAAATGATGTGAAGACCTCCGGTCTTCAACCACCGTCTTCATCGTCGACATATCGTCGAATCAGTTATTCAAAATGGGATAAACACGGTCTTTCTGAATAACTTGCGTATATAATAAACAAGTGCTATAAAAACACAACATACGCCTCATTCCAATCCAGAATATACCTTTATTCAAATATTCTTTTACTTTGGGAAAGATTCCCATTAATTTTATCAGAGATAAATTCTTAAAATTTATTCTTTAATCTTTCTTTGGATATCAATTCAAACAAAATTATGGTTTATCCAAACTAGTCGGGATTAGCGCACCTTAGCGAAGTGATGATTTGTTATATTTCCTAATCCCAACCTGTTCATCCCATGAAGCAAAACTGATAATACTTCATATCTAACACCACGGTGTTATCGGTAATGTTAATTACCATTTCACGTTCAAATATAATTAAAGATTTAACTATCGCTCGGAGTAAACCTTGTGCTACTCCATTCTCAATCATTTCCCAAATTTGATAATTTAAATTATCACATTCTCTTTTTCAATCTAATTAAAGATTCATTAAAAATCCAATTCAGTTTTAATCTCAAAAATCATTAACTAATGATTATTCAAAGTTAAGAAGTTAATCTTATCTTTAACTGGGTTAAAGAACTAATGTCATTTAAAACACAGTTTACGATAAACCCAAAATCCCATTACATTAATTATGGAATCTTCACGGAAAACAGATCAATATATATAATCGATTTAAACTTCTGTATCCAATCGATAATATAAATGGAATAACGACAAAGCCTTCTAAATTCCATATATATTAACTGTCTTCCTCCACATAAGCCCACTTCGATTATCGTCCAATCGAATTCCATTCAATTCCAATTTATTGTATTAAATTGGAAAACTTCACTTTGGAAAATTTCCCTAAATCTTAATTAAAAGATTTATAAATTCCAAATCACAATTCACTGTAAATCGGGTTAAAGAACTAATGTCATTAAAACACAGTTCACAATAAACCCAATTCACATTCCATTTTTTCCAGTTACTAAATATAACTGGAAACTCCAATAATCTTATTTAAAATATTTATTCTCTTCACACGGGGTTCAAGAATAGTGTTACTGAAGACACCGTTCACGACAAGCCAAAATCCAATTCTTTTATTCAATTCCCATTAAATATTAATTAAATGGAAAACTTCACTAAATCTAAATTAGAAGATTTATTCTTTTCTCAACTGGGCTTAAGAACAGTGTTAATGAAGACACCATTCACGAAAAACCCAAAATCCCATTCAATATTAAATTCAAGGCTCTGAATAGAAATTATATTGGCTTATATTCAATATCAAATCCTGAGATAAACAAATATCTTATTGGGAATAACGATACATATATCTTCCAAATTCCTCCACAATATCCATATAATCACGGAATCCAATATCGAAATACTCCGAAGATAATTTCGATTCAAATCCATTCCAATCCATATATTGGAAATTTTGTTTATTTTTAAAACCATTTCAAATCCAATTTATTTATTTAAAAATATTGGATTATAATTCTAGTTCATTTCGATAAAAATATATTTTTATCCTTTCAAATAAGGAATTTTTCATCCTAATTCCTTCTAAATCATTTATTATGATTTTACACAAATTATTAATATTTTTAATAATTTTATCAAGGCCCGTACAGTCGATTTCCATAAATGGTCGTCGAACTGCACTTACGACGACCTTTTCCAAATTTGATTTGGACATAATTCCAAATCCAACCGTTAGATTTCAAATCTCTTTTATTCGTTGGAGAGCTCTTTTCGATACGAACCCAACAGTTCCGGTTTTAGGAGAACCCGACGGTCGGATCTCCCGTAACGTCAATTCGAAGTCAATGGTCGAAATTCGCAAACTACCGCGGCGCGGCGCTTTCTATTCAGGCCATTAAATATATAATATATATATATATATTATATAATTTCGTCGATTTCCATTTAAAACGTATTTTATAAATTCATTTTAAAATGATACTAACTTCATTTTTCAATTTTAAATCAAAACTGAATTTTCCTTATCATTATAATAAATAAATGATAATATTTTCAAAATATCAGATTTTGAAATCATTTCCTTTACGATATTCGTTTTAAAAATGAATAAAATCGATATAAATATCGTTCACATCAAAATGGCATTAATCTAATCAACACGGCTTTATATATTTAAATATATTCGTGTCCATCCCAAATCGGACATCAAAATTAGATTTTGATCTTTTACTGAATATTATTTTAAAGTATTCATTATTTTAAAATATTCGTTATTTTAAAATATTCATTCTTTCTGAACTGGAATCAGACACAGCCAATTACCATATAATGTTATTTATATGGATTTCATAGAACACATGTATAGAACAACAATGATAAACAATCAAACATCATCCAGAGTGCATTCTACACTGCATAAGCATTAAATATAAATATTTAACGCTTACAATAGTCTGTCAACCAATCGATTGACATACAACTAAACAATTGGAATTAGTGTACGTCAAATATCATCCCAATACCTGTGTGGGGTTTCAATCAACAAACACTGAATATTATTTGTGTAGTTGGGCGATGTGTAAAATATATCGTCCCAATCAATATCAGTCAAATGGGTGCATATAAACAAATCGTCCGATTTGTAAATGAATATTTAATTTCATTTCAGTAAATATTTTATTTCATCCATTTATATAATAAAAATGATATTTTTTTACTATTCTAACACTTTATTCAACACATGAATATTTTATATTCAATTCCATTCCACATCACAGTCAATTTCCACAACACAATACAATCAAACAAGTCGTCCATGGTTTGTGGACGACGGGGAGTAGTTCATATATGCAGTTATAAAATAAATAACCATACAGAAATAATTTTAGTGAGAAGTTCTCACTTTTGGTTTCCACTCCGCCATTTTTTAGCGAACGATAGTTTGGATTTCGTTCTGCTTCCACTCGGTTACATCGCAATCTGTTTCACACGATTTTTATATTAAAAATCACATTTTTAATAATGCTTACATCATAAAGATCACATTTTTAAAATGATGCTTATATTATAAAAATCACATTTTTATATTCATAACATTCGTATAAAAATCATATTTTTATACCGCTACTTCATATATAAATCCAATTTTTATATCTTTATTCATATAATAAAATTATATTTTTATCGCGCCATTCAAATAAAACAAAAATCACATTTTTATTCTTCTATTCAAATAATAAAAATCATATCTTATTATCGCTACTCAGACAAAATAAAAATCAAATTTTAAATACTTCTCAAATAAAGTAAAAATCAAATTTTTATATCATTATAAATCAAATATTTTCTTATGTTAAAAATCTAAACTTTATCGTGTTAAAAATCTATACTTTTCGTAATTAAAAATCTAAAAACTCGTTGTTGTTTGATGGGTGGAGGGGCTTGGCATCGCTGGTGGGGTGGATGCTGTCGGCGGCAACCTTCTGGCGGTGCGGTTGGGCCTGCATTGATGGCGGCGGCGGTTTTGGGTATATTTGCGAAGAGGGTGGCGATGGAAGAGAGGGAAGGTCGGATAGAGGTGGCGCCGGGCTTGGGAGGTGGCGGTCGAGCTGCGGTGGGCGATGGAAGTGGAGCGGCAACGAATTTGGGATCGAGGGGAGGGCTTGGAGGAAACGTCGGGTTTTTAAAGAAGCGGGGGGCAGTTGAAATAATGAGATAGAAATTAGGGTTTTTTCCAATTTATTTATATAATTATTTAATATTATTTTATTCTCAAATGTTATAATTTGAATTCGAACACCAAACGAGACCCAACAACTATCGCCCCTAACTAATTACCCCCATTCTGAACACAATGAGATATGTTTCATAACCCAATTTGGCTGTTACGATCAGTTTCCGCTAAATTTAAAATATAAATCATTATATTTTAAATTCAAATGCCCTTTTTAATTTACCGGGGCCACATACTGACTCCAAAAATTCCAGAAAAATAAATCTGGTTATGTTTTGATGATACGGTCCTAACAAAACAAATTTCGTTGAATTTGGAGACCGTTTGAAAAACGGACATTTTCCAATCGATTAAATTCAAACTGAAATTACCAAACGCGTTTAAATTCACCACGCTCACATATTGATTCCAAAAATTATGAAAATTGGAATCTAGCAATAATTTGACATTCTGGATCCAACACAAGTAGTCTCGTCGAGAATGGAGGTCGTTTGCAAAATTGTTATTTTTAAGGGCTATAATTCCGGTTCGACTATTCTGAATTTTCAACTGGGCATAACTTTTTATTCCCACTATGAAATTTTGGATTTTTCAGATTCGTTGAAAAGATATTTTCAAACAGATTCAAATATTTTTGGTTTCACTAAAATCCGGTTTATTTTGAATCCTGTACATTCATTTGAAATTTGAAATCGAATTTTCAAACTACCACGCCATTTCCATTTCCTTTTATAATTATTTTAAATATTTATATTCTAACTTCGATTTAAATAAATATATACGTTCTAATTCTATTCAAAATAAATTTCTAGTCGTTATTATTTAAAATAAATCAGTTTAAATATTCAAAATTCATTAAAATTGCCAAAATAAAAATTTTAAATTGGTTCTGATTTTCCAGGTTGTTACAAGCAGGTTACATATGTCAAGTTATGTCTACACAGCATACAACAAACACCATGTTTCTAACCAATGAGATGGATATCCAAGTCAATCGCCCATTAGTGTTTTTAAGGTAAATACCCAACGAGGTGGCATTCTCGTTCACTTTTGGCCCTATTAAAGGTGGATTCTTATGATATCTTATAACCTTGAGGCGGACCCCTAGCCCTTTAAGACCCCATCCTAATACTTTAGCGTTCTTAAGTCTATATTCCCATTTGTAATATGAGAAGTAGTATTGCGAACATTACTATTTAACTGATATTACTCGGTATGACACCTATGTCACTTAAGACTTCCCTTAGACAGTTGGTGATCATGCAGTGGCTACATATATTTTAATCACCAATATGTCCCTAGTTGAGCCCTTACAAGCTTCTAGAGGAAGTGGACATCCCCGTGAACTACCCTACTCCATTATTGTTTTATGCCTAACCACTTTTAGAAAAGGAGGACCCAAAGACTTACTTCAAATCTAATAAGGGTGGGTCTCATGAGTCTGGTTCCTCTCCAGAGAATAAACCTTCGGAGGGATCTTAGTCCTAACCACTTAAGACCCAAACTAGATAAAAAGAGAGTCATCCACTTAAGACCATCTCAAGGCGTAGTAAACCTTCTTATTTTCACACAATAGACTTATATATATAACTATATATAGTTATATATACACGCTAGACCTCTCACATTAAACCTTATACCTGTAGATGCTGGATATGCCAGTCCGTTCCAGGCATACTTCTAATACAAGTTGGTTTAACCTCATGTCTAGTGTACTAAGTTTTTGAATGGCCCATGGCACCTAGACATCTCACACTAGTTGGACCACTTGTGGTTGCTGGATTTACCAATCGATTCCGGGGTGGCTTCTACCACAAATGGCAACTAACCTCATGTTTATGTGTCACTATATATATAAGGCCATTCTATATACGCACGCACAAGTAATCAATTATATATTTAGTATGGGGACAACTCAAATTCCAATCTAAACTAACAACATTTATTATGCTAATACAATGTTAATTACATTGGTTACGTTTATATAAGTATAATAGTAATAACGCCTAAATAATGTAAATATTCGTATAATTGGCGAAACGTTCTAACGAGGTGACAATTGTCAATTTTCCAATTCAAGGTATACAAGTTAGGTTTTCTATAATTTTATCGCTACAACATAGGCTTGATGGCATAGCGACAAGTTAACAAATAGCAGTCGATGGAAAATATACATTCCTACATTTTAAACTTGCATCCTAGGCTTGTAGATATGATTTCAATACTGAATTAAAAACTAGAGTATTACATACACTTATTCATGTATGTTTATAATTCCCATTTTATCTAATTCACCCCTTTTTGGTGTTATGCACATAAAAACATTTACATTTGACCTATTTCAAATATGAATGTGTTTGTATTCAAAATAGGATCCAAACCCAAATCATGTCATGAAAAAATCAAATCTAAACCTTTTTAAGTTACAAAAAAATGATAAGCAAAGGTGAATTACATAAAATAGAAATAATAGTAGCAACACCCCATTTTCATCTTTAATCCAATATTAAAACCAAAAATCCACAAAACCCAAATAATCATGACAATTCATACGCAATTACAAGATAGAGGATTTGGGGGGCTTAATGTTTATATTATCGATTTCCAAATCATCCTAGGCATATCTTTCAACATTATAGACTAATAAAAATATGAATATGCCTAAGTAAACTAAATTCCACTCACAGATCTATGCAGAACAAAGAGAAATATGTAGTAGATCTAGATCTGCGCTTTAATCATTACGGTCAAACGTACTCCAACAATTCTCCTATTATGTATATGTATAAGAAACATGTATTATAATCTCATATATACATATATTTTATGCCAAATTCCAGAATACTAAAATTATGTGAATTAGAATTGAGAGAGGTAAAGAATAGAGTTGGAGAAATAGAAGAAACCTTAACCTTATTCTTTTATTTTTCTATGGAATTTAGCAATGGTGGAGAGGCAGCATGGAGGTAGGGATAGAGAATGATTAGGGTTTCATAGTGTCATAGGAGGGGCTATATATAGTTGCCTACGTGAGCATAGACTGTTGGATTACTTAAAATTAATCCAAGCCTTCTATTCATATATATCCCTCTAAAAAACCTAACCAGCAAGGTTTATAGGGTTGTCCAGCCGCTGAGCGGTCGACCGGCGGTCGACAACCCTTATGGGGGGAGGTCGGCCCTTTCAGGGTTGGAACGCCCAATAAAGAAGCACTGTTGGTTTTACTTATTTTCCTTAATCTCTTAATCTTATTTCACATATACAATATATCTTGTCCCCCTGATCTTATCTTCAATTTAAATATCAAATTCTCCCTTTTTATTTTGAATTTATCTTGGACGCACACACACACCCACACACACACACACATATATATATATATATATATATATATAATCCATTTAATTGTATATAATTTTTCTGTGTTTACCGTCCAAATTCATTCGTTCATAACTTCTTCATACATTTACCATTTTCAGCATATTATATATGAAAAACGATTCATAATTTCACCACAAATCCAAATAAAAGAGTTTCATGGCCAAATTCCTAAAGCTGTAAAAATCTCATTTTCCAGCCATACTATTTAATTTCTTATTTGTAATTATTTGTTTATTATTAATACTTATGAATTTTATGGGTGTTACATTTTTCCGTCCTTAAAATGGATTTTGTCCTGAAATCTGTTTAAGGGGCAAAAAACACAACTCGCACGATCACATCCATGTCGTACATCCATGTTATATTTAAATCAACCATAAGCATCCATGACTCGCAGTGATAATGAACTGCAGACCCACTAAAGTGAGTTATCTCCTAGCATGTAGGTGTAATAAGTGATGCAATATGTATGCAAACAACCTAATTATGCATATATTTCTATATGAGTGCTCTTGTGCATTGGTGTTGCATCCATTCCTTGACATCCAATCTAGCAATCATGATGCATCCATAAACAAAATTTTTGAGGAAAAATTACCCGAGAAAAGCTCTGGTGAGTTTGTCTCGTCTTATCCCCGGTCTCCCATATGCTTTCTACAGGGTTATTTCCCCATTGTACTCGGATGAGGCGAACGGTTTTGTTGTGGAGTCTCTTGATTCTGTGCTCTACAATCCTTGCAGTGAGACAGGGCACCCAGAACTCCAACTCGAGTTTCTCTATGTCCCCAATTTCATCAAGCTCGAGTCTGATAGTAGAATCATGAAGGCATTTTCTTAGATGAGATACATGAAAAATATTATGGATTCTCGATAGACGCTCTGGGAGATCCACTCGATATGCCAAAGATCCTATCTTCTCGAAAACATGAAAAGGCCGAATAAATCTGGGGACTAACTTCCCAGTCTTCCCAAACTGAACAGTTTTCTTAAGAGGGGATACTTTCACGAATACTAAGTCTTTAACATCAAAGTCAAGTTCCCTCCTTCGCTTATCGGCATTCGATTTCTGACGGTCTTGGGCTGCCTTCATCCTCTGCCTGATCAAAGATATATTTTCCATGGAATCATGGACAAAGCCTGGTCCGAGTATAACCTTACCAGTAGTTTCCCACCAACAAGTTGGCGATTTGCATGGTCTCCCATAAAGCGCTTCAAAAGGGGCCATACCAATCTTCGTTTGAAAACTATTATTGTAGGCGGACTCCACGAGTGGTAAGTGCTGCTCCCGAACTCCTTCAAAGTTGATGATGTATGCTCTGTGCAAGTCTTCCAAGATTATGTTTACTCTTTATGCTTGGTCGTCGGTCTGTAGATGATAGGTTGTGCTTCGATTGAGGGTAGTTCCCCATGCTGCTTGTAGGTTCTCCAAAATTCGCTCGTAAATAAGGGGTGTCTATCAGTCATAGTGCTTGATGAGATACCATGGAGTTTGACTATCTCTTTGACGTACTGTTGGGCTAACGAGGTTGCAGTCCTTGTCTTCTTGACTGGTATAAAACAGGTGCTTTTGTTTAAATGATCAACCATAACCCAAATGGCCTCATTCCCTTTTTTGGCTTCTAGGAAGTCCATCTATAAAGTCCATAGGAATATGCTTCCACTTCCACATGGGGATCTCTAAAGGTAGTAACAGCCCTCTGGGCTTCCCTTGCTCCGCTTTCACTTTTTGGCATGCTAAAAGTTTGGCCACGAACTCGGCTACGTCTCTCTTTATTCCTTCCCAATGGAGATTCCTCTTCATATTCCTGTACATTTTATCCCCATTAGGATGTATGGTCAATTTTGACCTATGGCACTCCTCTAGAATTTCTTTCCTTAACCCTTCATCTTTGGGAACGTGAAGTCATCTATCCCAAAGTAAACTCCCATCATCTCTAATTGAATACCTAGCCGATTGGGGAAAGGTCTCCTTCTTTACCACTTTTTCTTTTATGTTTCTTAATTCCTCATCAAGTTCTTGTGCGCTTTGGATCCTTTCTCCTATGGTAGGTCTAATTATCGTAGTCCCAAGAAAACCATTAGAAGTGGTTGGTGAGGGTTGTAAATTAATATAGAGAAACTATATTTTTTTCCATTCTAGGATAGCATTCAAAGTCACATGTTTCCTACTTAAAACATCTGCCACAACATTCCCCTTTCCCAGGATTTACTAGATCATGAAATCAAATGAGTAATATATTCCATCCATCATTGTTGTCTCAAGTTTAAGTCACGTTGAGAAAATAAATACTTTAGAGACTTATGGTCAGTAAAGAGTTCAAACATCACCCTTAAAAGATAATTCCTCCGCATCTGAAGGGCGAAGACTACTGCGGCTAACTCAAGGTCATGAACTGGGTATCTCTTCTTTGGATCCTTGGGTTGTCTACTAGCATAGGCAACTACTCTTCCTTCTTGCATAAGGACTGCTCCTAAACCGATCCCACATGCATCAGTGTAAATGGTGAACAATTTTCAATTGTCGGGTATAATAAGGACTGATGCGCTAGTTAATTCTTCCTTTAATTTCTTAAAGGATATATCACATTTATTACTCCAAACGAACACCAAATTCTTTTTCGTTAATTGGGTTAATGAAGTAGCAATCTTGTCAAAGTCTTTAATAAATTTCCTATAATATCCGATCAATCCAAGGAAGCTTCTTTGTAACAGCCCTCACCTCCGTTCGTGCAAGATATTGTCCCCAACTTAGCCACCGTATAAGTGTGGGTTTTTTTCCTCAAAAGCCCTCGGCTACGTTTCGAGATCCGCCAACACATGGCGTTGCCACACAGGCTGAGCCAACCTCCCTACTAACACCGATATTGTCCCTACTTTGCCACCTCTTAGGTGTAGGGTTTTCTATCACTAGGCCTCGGCGTTAGTAAGAGATGGGCTTTACTATATAAGTACCCACTTCACATAGGCTTCCACGATGTGGGACTTAGGGGTGTTACATTCTCCCCTTCTACAGAGCCCAACGTCCCCGTTGGCTCACAAACACATCACCCAGGCGTTGTGGTCCACACAGGAGACACAATTCCAGTTGGTTATTGGCTCTAATACCACTGTAATAGCCCGCACCTCCGTTCACGCAAGATATTGTCCCTAACTTAGCCACCGTATAGGTGTGGGGTTTTGTTCCTCAAAAGGCCTCGGCGTTAGTAAGAGATGGACTATACTATACAAGTACCCACTTCACACAAGCTTCCACGATGTGGGACTTAGGGGTGTTACATTCTTACTTCTGTAGCATTCCGAGGTATCCTCCATTCCTTGATTGCCTCAGTCTTTGTGGGGTCTATGGCCAAGACTTCGCTTGACAGAATGTGTCCTAAAATCTTACTTCTTCCCTCCAGAAATGACACTTCAAGAATTTCGCTTTCTATTGGTTCTTTCTTAATATCCCTAACACTTGTCTCAAGTGTTTTTCATGCACTTTATGGTCTTGCAAGAATATAAGGATATCATCTACAAAGACTACCACAGTTTTATTTAAAATACCCCTAAACGCTCTACTCATGAGGTCAACAAAGAAGGCGGGTGCATTCGTTAGTCCGAAGGGCATAACTTCCCATTGGAATAATCCGTCTGGCGTCCTAAACGCAGTTTTGTCCTTGTTGTCCTCCGCAATTCTTAGCTGGTAATCCAGTAGCAAGGTTTGGTTATGAAAATACTCAGGCTCCTCCTAAATGGTCAAAAAGATCATCAATTCTAGGTAAAGGGTACCTATTCTTCTTGGTCTACTTATTAAGTTCCCTATAGTCTACACAAAGTCTCAAAGATCCGTTTGCTTTGGTGGCAAATACAACAGGTGCACCTTATTCTGAGGTACTTCTTCGAATGAAACATTTTTGTAATATTTCCGAAATCTGCTTATCTAGTTCCCTTCTTTCCTTAGGCGTTATGTGCCTTAAGGCTATTGCTACAGGTCTAGCATCCTTCTCTAGGTCAATATGAAAAGAGATCTCTGTAGGGCAGAAGTCCAGTGACTTCCTTAAAAACATCTAAGAACTCACAAACTACAGGGACCGAAGATGGTCCTTCAGAACTAGGAGATAACGAATATAATAAGGCTTTATCCTTGTTTCTAACATTACAAGGAATATTTAGGTAACGTCTTCCTCGACTCTTAAGACGAACGAGTCTGTTATCACAATCTAGGATGACCCCATAAAACGATAGCCAGTCCATACCTAGGATAAATTCATACCCCATAAAATCCAACGCATACGCTTCACAATGGAACTTGACATTGTCGACCACCAATACTAGGTCTTTATAAAACAGTTCAAGATACTTAATTCCTCCGATAGGGTTGGCCACCTCTATCAGACTGTTCGAGATAGATATGGAAAGATTCAATAGATTTACTAATCGCTTGGAGATAAAAGAATGGGTTGCTCCACAATCGAACAATATGCATACTGAATTTCCTAAAACAGAGATTATACCTTCAAGGGCGGGCTGCCCTTGGTCTCTTGGGGGTCAGCTTTGAATTGGTGTTGCCTCTATTGCATATTTTTGGCCACTCTTGACATATTTGTGCATTGGGCAGTCCTTGGACTTGTGTCCTTCTCCATGGCTGTTGTAACATTTTCCCTTGAACTCCTTTTTCGCCAACGAGGTCCTACAATCCTTGGCCTTATGGCCCTTGTAGTTGCACCTCGTACAAGTCTTTGCTTCCATTTTGAATTTGTTTTTCTTCTTGTTTTTCCACCATCCCTTCTTCTTATTTTTGTTGGAGCTTCCTTCTCCTTTCTCTCTTTCTTTATCCTCCTTGGATCCTTTCGACGTGCATAAAATAGTTGTCTCAACTAGAGTCTCAAAAGTTTCCCACAACGTTGCTTGGGCTAATAAGGTTTCTTTCAATGGAGATTTTAGTCCTTTTACATATCTCAAGGCTTTGTTCATGGGGGTGTCTACTAATCCTCTTACAAACTTACATAATTTGGTAAAGTTGGATACATACTCTTGCAGGCTCAAGCTTCATTGCTTAAGGTAGATAAATTTCTCTAGCTGGATAGTCATTTCCTCCCTTGGCAAAAACTTCACTTCAAACCAGGTTTTGAATTCGAGCCACGTAAATATTCGGCCCTCGCTTTCCACCGATATTAAGTTCAATCATTCAAGGGCCTCATCCTTCAAATGCCAAGCCGCAATTCTTCTCTTCACCTCATCAGGGCTGCCAGTTGCTTCAAAATTTCTTTCACAGTCCATTAGCCAAGACTTGACATTAGTAAAACTTTCTTTTCTAGAAAACGATTTCCCTCCTAGATGCATGAAAGTATTACAAAGGCGAGAAAAGTTAAAGGCTACCTCAATGGCAGGAGCTGGAGGTGCCGCCGGGGCAGGATTGGCAACATGAACCTGTTCAACAGTACGGAGATACTGTTGAAACCATTCTGGCAAGTATCTGGACATTGCCTGATTACCGTGCTCAATTGGGTTTCTAGCGATTCTACTATCTGAAAAGAAAAGGAAGAATCCTTTAGTGGATACTCCTGAGATAGTATTTAAGCTAAAAAAAGGAAGAAAACGATAAAGATGCCTAGTATTAATGCGCATGCTTATTGGGGTAATAATATATATAGTTTGAAAAATCTTTTTCAGTATACAAATACGTCTCTCATACGTATAATTCCCTTATAATCGGGTAACCTCGTTCTAATACCAAATGTAACAACATGCCCAGAATGGGCCTAAATTTCGACCCAAAAAAGGCCCATCGAAACTTAGAGTCATTCTAAATAGGCCATTGGTTCCTGTAAGGATTACACTTGCACAAAATATATACATACACAGATACTTCGAATGGAAATCTCACACAGTGGAAAGAGAAAATATAATACTAAAGTAAGATGCACCATTTATTTAGAAACCATAGAAATACAACAATCATGGTTAAATCTGTTCAATGGGTACATCAAATAATTCATTCTCACAAGTTTCCCAAAATAGTAAAGCAATAACTACTAATAATAGCATAACAACTTCATCTTCTTCATCAGCTTCAATCATCACTTCGTCCATGGCTTTTAACACATCTACTGACCTGTTGGAAATGTTGAGGAGAGGGGTCAAAACATAAAGTTCTGTGCGACTGAAATATAATGTTACTTAATGTCAATACCCTATATTTTTAGCAGGTTACATATGTCAAGGTATGTATATGCATCACACAACAAGTACCAAGTTTCTAACCAATGGGGTAGATATCCAAGTCAATCTCCCATTAGTGTTTTAGGGTAAAGACCAAACGAGGTGGTATTCTCGGTTACTTATGGCCTTATTAAAGGTGGATTCTTATGATCTCTTATAACCCTGAGGCAGACCCCTAGCCCTTTATGACCCCATCCTAATACGTTAACGCTTTTAAGTCTATACTCTCATTTGTAATATGAGAAGTAGTATTGCAAACGTAACTACTTAACTAACATTACCCGGTAGGACACCTAATTCGCTTAAGACTTCCCTTAGACAGTTGGTGAGCATGCAATGACCACATATATTTTAATTACCAATCTGTCCCTAGTTGAGCCCTTACAAGATTCTAGAGGAAGTGGACATCCCTGTGAACTACCCTACTCCGTTATCGTTTTATGCCTAACCACTTTTAAAGAAGGAGGACCCAAAGACTTACTTCAAATCTAATAAGGGTGAGTCCCATGACTTTGGTTCCTCTCTAAGGAATAAACCTTCAGAGGGATCCTAGTCCTAACCACTTAAGACTTAAGACCCAAGCTAGATAAAAAGAGAGTTAGCCACTTAAGACGTTCTTAAGGCGTAGTAAGCCTACCTATTTTCACACAATTGACATATATATAGAGTATACACACACACACGGATCTCTCACATTAATTCGTGTACCTGTACATGCTGGATATGCCGGTCAGTTCTAGGCAGACTTCTACTACAAGTTGATTTAACCTCGTGTCTGGTGTATTAAGTTTTTGAATGGCCCATAACACCTAGACATCTCACATTAGTTGGACCCACTTGTGATTACTGGATTTGCCGGTCGGTTCCGGGAAGGCTTCTACCACAAATGGCAACTTACCTCGTGTCTATATGTCACTATATATATAAAGCCATTATATATATGCACACACAATCAATCAATTATATATTTATTATGGGACAAATTCAAATCTAACCTAACCGCATTTATTTCGCTAATACAACGTTAATTACGTTGATTACATTCATATAAGTATAATAATAATGCCTAAATAATGTGAATATTCGTATAATTGGTGAAACGTTCTTACTAGGTGGCAATTGTCAATTTGTCCAATTCAATGTGTACAAGTTAGGTTTTCCATACTTTTACCGCTACAGCATAGGCATGATGGCATAGTGGCAAGTTAACAAATAACAGTGGATAGAAAATATACATTCATACAATTTCAACTTGCATCCTAGGCTTGTAGAAATGATTTCAATACTGAATTAAAAACTAGAGTATTACATACACTTCTTCATGTATGTTTATAATTCCCATTTTATCTAATTTACCCCTTTTCGGTGTTATGCACATAAAAACATTTACATTTGACCTATTTCAAATATGAATGCGTTTTGATTCAAAATAGGATCCAAACCAAAATCACATCATGAAACAATCAAATCTAAACCTTTTTAGGTTACAAACAAATGATAAATAAAAGTGAATTTCATAAGATAGAAATAATAGTAGCAACACCCTATTTTCATATTTAATCCAATATTAAAACCAAAAATCCATAAAACCCAAATAATCATGACAATTCATACGCTGTTACAAGATAGAGGATTTAGGGGTTTTAATGTTTATATTATCGATTTCCAAATCCTCCTAAGCATACCTTTCAACATGATAAACTAATAAAAATATGAATATGCCTTCATAAACTAAATTCCACTCATAGATCTATGCACGACAAAGAGAAATTTGTAGTAGATCTAGATCTGCACTTTAATATTTGCAGTCAAACGTGCTCCAATAATTCTCCTATTATATATATATATAAGAAACATGTATCAGAATATCATATATATATATATATATATGTTTATGCTAAATTCAAGAATACTAAACTCATATGAATTCGAATAGAGAGAGGTTAAGAATAGATTTGGAGAAATAAAAGAAAACCTTAACCTTATTCTTTTATTTTTCTATGGAATTTAGCAATGGTGGAGATGTCGCATGGAGGCATGGATAGAAAAGGATTAGGGTTTCATAGTGTGATAGGAGGGGCTATATATAGTTTCCCATGTGAGCATAGACCGCCGGATCACTTAAAATCAATCCAAGCCTTCTTCTCATATATCCCTCTAAAAAAACCAACCAGCTATATTTATTGGGATGTCCAACCGCCGAGCGGTTGACCGGAGCGGTCGACACCCTTAAGGCAGGATGGTCGACCCCTTCGGGGCTAGAACGGCCAATAAAGGAGCATTGCTAAGTTGTTTATTTTATTTAATACGTTCCTTAATCTCTTAATCTTATTCCATATATACAATATACCTTGTCCCCTGATCTTATCTTCAATTCAAATTTCAAATTCTCCCTCTTCATTTTGAATTTATCTTGGACATATATATGTATATTATCCATTTAATTATATATATTTTCTGCATTTACCATCCAAATTCATTTGTTCATAGCTTCTTCATACATTGACCGTTTTCAACATATTATATATGAAAACAATTCAAAATTTCTCAATGAATCCAAATAAAAGAGTTTCATAGCCAAATTCCTAAAGCTGCAAAAATCTCATTTTCTAGCCATACTATTTAATTGCTTATTTTTAATTATTTGTTTATTATTAATACTTATGAATTTTACAAGGTGTTACAGTTTGAAGAGAAGTACAATATTGAATCACATTGAAGAAGAAAAATAATTTTGTAGATCGGGTACCCATTCATTGTAGATTGCCAATATTTTTCTTTTTCTTCTAGATTGATAAATGGACACCTTGGTGAATTTCTTCTTTTTCTTCTTGGTTGACGAATGCACATCTTGGTGTCCTTTGACCAATAGTCATAACTTCTTTCCCTGCAAAAAAACACAACTTTTCAAAGAATCAAGTGACTTTTCAAAGAATCAAGTCCTTTGACCAATTCTATGACATCTTTTTAAAAAATCAAATTATGATAACTTGATTTTTCAACAGAATAGAATGCAGACACATATAATACTGATGCAATGCATGAATTTAGACTAGTATTATAAATCATTTCAAAATTTTCCATTTAATATTTTGAAAATTCAGATGACGAACTTTTAAAAACCTGTGCTCTAATACCAACTGTTAGGGATTGTGAATGCGGATCTTAAGCCAAAACAAACACTAGAGGGGGTGAATAGTGTTTATGAGGAATTTAGGAAAATATTAAACTTAGATGATCTACTATATGAATCACACACACAAGAGATGCTCACAAACACAAAAACAGATAAATATAAAATTCAAAAAAGGAAAGAACACAAAGGATTTTATACTGGTTCGGATTACTCCTACGTCTAGTCCCACGCAACACTGGATTGCACAGAGTTTTATTATTATCAATATTCAGGTTCAACCCCTTGATTTCATGGCTGCAAGGTTAATGTCGCTCCAAACACCCTTGATTTCGTTGCTACAAGGTTAGCATTGCTCCCTTTCCTTGATTTCAGAGCTACAAGGAACACATCCTTTCCCATACAACTCCAAAACGATTACAACAGTCCTATAACTCCTCAGTAGCACTTCCAAATTGATAGTAGTAGATAGATATTGAGAAGAGATGAAGATTTATATAATTTGAGTAGAATTCGACAATGTATAAATGTAGAAATCAAGAAAATGATGCATTTTAATGGCGGTATGAAAATGGGTGAAGATGGGGAAGAAGAATAATGAAAAAAATTCGAAATTAGCCTCTATTTATAACGTCTCAATGATTGCAATGTTTCAGAAACGTTACGAATAGCTAAAAAACGCTTCCTTTGAAAATTGAAAAAATGACAGTTGTATGTCAACATAGGCATTTTTGTATGTTGACATATGCCTTATATTTTAAATTTTAAAACTGCTTTTCTAGTGTTTAAACATATATACTATTCTGGAAATTCATAAATCAAAACTTAGTAATATAAATATATATTTTAAAGTGTAAAATCATATGAAATCATAATAATATATTGTATATACATATTTATAAAGTTATAAGGTTTAAAACTATTAAACTATATAATGATATATATATATATAAACTTATATATATTTAAAACTTTATAAACATATATGTTTGAAATCATAAGAAAGACAATAATTTGAAATCAATTAGAAAAAAAAATTGAAATCAGGATTTGAATTTTGAAAATGAAATCTGAATTTTGAAAATGGAATTTAAAATTTGAAAAACAGAATTTGTACCAGGAGTGTTGTTCAGAGTCTTACATATAAACTAGACTCAATTACTATATTTTTCTTGAAATCTTGATAACTTGATAACTCATGAGTCTTGAATCTCTCTTGAATCCTGAATCTCTTGGAACTCAAAAAACTGTACAGTCTTCGGTATTTAAGTCCTGTACACAAACTCTACACGTAATGAACCGCATTCTACGTATTGGAGCATCATAGAATATTTATTTTATTTTCATAAGAAGTCATATGGTCGTGTAACTTTGGGAAACGAATATTGGGGTCATTTACCACATTCATGTTTTTTGCCGAATTTTAAATGACCGTTTTGCCCCAGACGAATCTTTTTTTGTCTATAACTTTTGATTGGTCAGGAGTTTTGACCTGAAACTACTTGCATCAGATTTAGATGATGGTTTCCCATTGTTTTGCCGAGAACTATTTCTATTTGATTTGTATAATGGTTTCCCATTAGGTAGAGCGGTCACATTAATCAAACGGACTTACCGTTTGGGAGATATGGCTGAAATAAGATTTGAAGATGGAAAAGCTGCCTAATTGGGCTTAATTAAGTGATTAGCAGCTAGGCTCATAACCAATTTTGGGATTAGGTTCATGGGAGTGCTGAAAGGAGTTGGAGAATCATCTCCTTTCATTTTTCTAGCCGCCACAAACATTTCTCTAACCCTAATCATTACTTCCATCTTCGAAATCTCTCTAATCACTAATTGATCAAATCTACAACAAATCAAGCCGAATTAGCTCCAAATTAGAGTTAGAGCTGCTGCACCACATTGGAATCCAAGCCAAATCAGTAAAAGTTTCAGATCTAACATTTATTTTTGGCTAAGGTGGGTGATTTACATGTTTATATACTAATTATGGCTAATTAGGGGTGATTAGTGATAATTAGTGAAATTATACATATAAAGATTCTGGAAAAATATGTGAAAATTCTAAAATCATATTTTATGTCGCTGGTATGAGTTTGGGTTAATTTAGGTTAAGTTTGCTAATCCTATAGTTAGACATGGTTAAGGGAAAAATCACATGGTTAAGCGGAAAATCATGGTTTAGGGGTATGTTTGATTTAAATTAACATATGAAATCATTGTTTTGATGTTTTTGGTTGATTCTGCATTTTACTACTGCTATTTGGTATGTTTCGTGATTGCGTAAGTAAGTTAGAATGGTTGAAAACACCGTCGTTCGGCGAAATTAGCCTACTGGAAAAATTGTAGGGTTTTGGTTCTTGATGGTGGCCACGACCGCAACACCAAAGGGGTCACGAACCGTGACCCCAAGGGGGATCACGAATTACCATGAGGGGAAGACCACAAACCGTGACCACGGGAGGACCATGAACCGCGACCAGGTGGAGGATCACGAACCGCCGAAGGGAGGACCAAGAACCGCCTAGGGTGGACCACGAACCGCCCAAGGGGGAGGGAGCACGAACCTCCTAAGGAGGACCACAAACCAAGATGTGATGGTGACTCCGTACCGAACCGGATTTGAGCTTCTACCACGCGACGAAAATTGTAAACTCTTCTGAAGATCAACTCCAATCCGACCAACACCCAAGATGCAAAGGAAGTCCAAATGGGAAGTTAATACTCAGGATCAAGATGGGAACTAATGAATTAACTTCTAGAGATGGGCTTTGCTGTGGAACGTGTGCAAAGGAGTTTGCAATATCTATAACTTTGGTCACCATTGAAAGAGGGGGTATATAGACGAACCAAAGCCAGGGAAGTGTGAACTGGTTGGCCCGTGTCCCAGAGCCAGGGAAGTGTGGACTGGGTAGGGTTATTGACTATAGACCAAAGGGGTATGGTCATAGCAATAGTTGTACGGAGTCCTGTGCGGAATGTACCCGTCATGGCCCCAATGGATTAGGTGATCAAAGCGGTGGATATCGTATGCTTTACGCACTAAGTGAGAGATGTGAGGATGTTTGCTTTGTTTGATGTTTGATAACACTATAACACACAAACTTCCATTTTACACTCTATGTTAGTGTTTCCTTAGAGCATTGTATATCATGTTGTGCTAACTCTTTGGTTGCAGGTCCAGGTTAGGTACGATTATTTATACCTGCTATTGCTTTATTTGGTGGTATTGATTTGTTATCACTCACACCAGACTTTCATCTGAATAAGAGTTTTATGTCTCTTCTTATTACTCTAGGTGCTACTAAACGAGCAGACTAAAGGCAAGTTAGGTGGTTATGCAAGAGTAGTTGTCTGGAGACGAGCAGGAGGCTTCCACGTACTATATATATTCTTCCTGTGTTGTTGAACACTATTTTGGGTACTGGTAGCGTACTTCTTTACTTCCTTTTAGAGACAATATCTTGAAATTGTAATAATTGGATATGAAGCTGCATTTTGGATTCTGCTACTCTGATGGATATGGTTTAGTTTTCAACTTATGTACTGTCTCGCCTGTTTTATATCAAGTTATGTTATTATTATATTTTATTTCATGCATTGTGAGATATACTATAGGTTCTTGGTGATTCCTTGTTTCAACCCTTTTAATGATCTTCCCGTGCTAGTCGGACGTTGGTGCAGTGCATTTCGGGGAAATGTCGGCTAGTACGGTGGTATCAAAGCCTATATTACGTAGTTTAACATAGGGAAAGACAACAGGGAGAGATAGTATACATATATGAGAGCGCGTATTTGTGATATTTTTGTTTTCAAAAGCTATGTATGTGCTATTAGTACATCTAAGGATGTTGTCGCACTGCACTGGCACCACTAGGGAGATGGTTAATCGTTTTCTCTTTACAGATTGAACGATGGGCCGAAATACGAGGAGCATGGTAAGGAACTTCGCATTGGGAGTTGAAGAGGGAGCGGGTTCAAGGGCCAACAATTGGAATGTCCCTAATATAAGGACGATGTTTACTCCCTTCATGCGAGAAATGCTTAGGGATGCTTAGGGAGCAATTCCTAATGCTGCTAACGGTGGTGGTGCAGTAGTGCAGGCGCCTAGAGCCGATTTCTCCAAGCTCAGCAAGGATTATAATAGTCTTGTGGGAAGCCATTCCATTGAATGGAATCGGCTACAGAGGTTCAAGATTGGCTTGATAGTTGTGAGCGCATCTTCGAGGATTTGGAGATCGATGATGCATTGAATAGAAAGTTAGCATCGCTTCAGCTTCAAGGATGGGCAATGAATTGGTGGAATGCTATTAAAGCAGCTACTCCCGAGGATCAGGTTACTTGGGATCAGGTTAAGACTCACTTCAGTGATAAGTTTATTCCAGCTTCTTAGAAATCAAAATTGTTTAGGAAATTTTTGGAACTTAAGCAGAATGGTAGGGCAGTCTGGGAATATATTGTTGAATTCGATATCTTATCGAAATATGGATATCTCTTATCGATACTGCCGAGAAGAAGAACAAGAAGTTCATAACTGGTATAGATGGGTAATTGGGGGAAAGACTTATAACCATATCAATGAGACTTTCGAATCTATTGTGGGAAAGGCATTGAGATCAGAGAACCTTTACCCTATGTTGAAGACCGAGGTTGCTATTGCATCTGCAGAAGAGCCAAAACCGCAGGCAAGCGGTGAAGGCAAGAAGAGATCTCAGAATAAGAGGAAACAGAACCAAACCAAGGATGGTCAGAAAAAGAAGAATAAGAAGGATATCCCGTGCTTTGGCTACGGCAAGAAGAGCAGCTATGTCAGAGATTGTCGATCGAAGCCAGGAAGAGGAAGTGCTTCAACTGTGACCAAGTGGGACACTTCAAGAATGAATGTCTGCAACCTCCTAAGGAGAAGCGGATCGTGAAAGCATATGCTATCAATGTTGTTCCTTCTTCGTCTAATGCCTCAACTGCGGCAGAGAAGGGAATTGTTGTCTTTATTTAAGGTATGCTTTCTATTTATGATGTTCTTGCTCGAGTATTGTTTGATACCAAGGCTTCCAATTCCTTTGTGTCTAGTGACCTAGTAGATAGGTTGGAATTGGAACCCGAGATTATCGATAGACCTTTAGTGGTGACGAACCCGATCGCTAGTTCGACTAGCCTTTGTATGATTTTTCGTAATGTGGTCTTATCGAGTCATGGGTGTATGTTTGCTTGCGATTGCATTGTTTTGGGCTTTACTGGGTTTAGCATTATTTTGGGAGTCTATTAGCTCCAAAGGTATGGGGTGGTGGTAGACTATGAGGAGTCTTCGGTGACCATTAAGCGGATGATGGGTGGAGGGTGGTATTGGGTTGCCTACCTAGTGATGGGGTGACGGATAGTTTTCTAAATTCCCTCGACATCCCGCATGATGAGTTATTAGATATACTTATTACTAGTGAGTATCCGGACATCTTTGAGGAAGTGACCAGACTTCCACCACACCGAGAGATCGAGTTTCAGATTGATTTAGTGAAAGATGCCAGACCTATATTGATGCCTCTTCGTCATATGGCGCCAAGGGAGCAACAAGAGCTCGAAGTGGAATATGCGATCTTTTGAAGAAGGAATTTATCCGAAGAAGTGTTTCCGAGTGGGGAGCACCAGTTGTATTTGCTACTAAGCATGATGGTTTCCTTCACTTATGTGTGGGCTACCACGAGTTGAAGAAGGTGACAAGGAAGAATAAATATCCTCTTCTACGGATAAATGATTTGTTTGATCAACTAAATGGAGCAAGAGTGTTCTCCCAGTTAGATCTCGCGATAGGATTTCATTAGCTCTGAGTATCAGTTGAGAGTATACCTAAAACGACATTTTGGATGTCGTCTGGATTCTATGAGTTGTTGGTCATGCCATTCGGGTTAACTAATGCACCCACATATTTTTTTGACCTTATGAATAGGGTTTTTAGAGTCCAATTAAATAAGTTTGTTCTTGTGTTCGTGGACGATATCTTGATTTACTCGAGGATAGAGGAAGAACACAAGGGATTTGAGGACAGTGATGGAGGTGTTGAGGAAACACCAATTCAAAGAGAAATTTTTTAAATGTCACTTCTTGAGGAGGGAATTGAGGTTGTTGGGCTATGTTGTTTCAGAGAATAGTACTACCGTGGGTCCTACGAAGGTGGCTCTGTGCAAGATTGGTCTACACCCAAGAATGCAACGTAGATGAGAAGTTTCTTGGGGTTAGCTGGATATTATCATAAGTTTATCCAAGTCTTCTCCAAAATAGCGGCATTGTTAACTCGGTTGACCAAAAAGAATCAGGTTTTTTTGGGACAAGTGCTGTGACAATGCATTCAAAACCCTAAAAGAGAAGTTAACGTGTGCACCAGTTTAGTTATTCCTAAGGGGAACAAAGAGATGACAGTATACACGGATGCCTGTGGTATCGGACTAGGTGCTGTACTGGTGCAAGGAGGTAGGGTTTTGGCTTATGCTAGTCGGCAACTGAAACCGCATGAGAAAATATATCCTACCTATGATTTGGAATTGGAAGCCATCGTGTTTGTGTTGAAAATGTGGAGACATTATCTCTTGGGAGAAGGATTTGAGTTGTTTACCGATCATAAGTCATTAAAGTATCTTTTCTCTCAAAAGGATTTAAATCTTCATCAGCAGAGATGGTTAGAGTTCTTGGCTTCGTATGATTTCAATATCGCATACACACCCGGGAAGGGCAATGTGGTAGCTGATGCATTGAGTAGGATACATGTCAGTTTGGGGGATATGTTTCTGGAATGGAAGCAACTGGAGTATATCACGGGATATGATTTCAGACCTAAGTGTGGATTAGACCCAGAGATGTTAGCAAGTCTGAGGATCAGACCGTGTTTGATTGAGAAGATCAATTCCAGTCAGAGGGACGATCCTAAACTATTGGAAATCATCTCCAAGTTAGAGATGGGTACCAACGGTGAGGAAATGAATAAGTATGGACTTGATCGAGAGGGATGGCTTCGAAAGAATGGGAGACTAGCTGTACCAAGTGTTAATGGATTGAGAGATGAAGTGCTTAGGGAGTGTCATCACTCGAAACTGACTATACATCCCGGTGGTAACAAAATGTATCAAGACATGAAGCAGAGCTACCACTGGGAAGGGATAAAGAGAGACATTGGGAAGTTTATATCCAAGTGCATGAATTGCCAGTTAGTTATAGCCGAGCAAAAGAAGCCTAGTGGTTTGTTACAACCGTTAGAAATTCCGAAATGGAAATGGGAATAAGTCTCAATGGATTTCATCGATGGTTTACTAAGGACTAGATCGGGTCATGATAGTATTTGGGTGATTGTGGATCGATTGACCAAAAGTGCAAGGTTTATACAGGTCAAGTCGAATAGAATGGCAGCTAAGTTAGCGAAACTATATATGAAGTTGGTAGTGAGATTTCATGGAGTACCTAAAGGTATTGTGAGTGGCCGAGATCCATTATTTACTAATGGGTTTTGGAAGAGCTTACAATAGGCTTTAGGGTCAGAATTACATCTCTTTACCGCGTACCATCCCCAAACCGACGGTCAAACAGAGAGGGTGAATCGTGTGTTAGAGGATCTCTTGAGAGCTTGTATAGTGGATTTTGGAGGGTCACGGGATGACCTTTTGCATCTGGTTGAGTTCGCATATAATAATAGTTATCAGTCCAGTATTGGTATGGCTCCGTTTGAAGCTTTGTATGGAAGATCGTGCAAATCACCATCATGTTGGTTGGAAACCAGTGAGAAATTTGTGCTCGGGCTAGATGTAATGATAGAAACTTTAGATAAGATCAAGGTTATTCAACAATGATGAAGGCTTCCCAAGATAGGAAAACGAGTTATGCTGATAAAAGACGAAGAGATTTGAAATTCTCCGTTGGCAACTTGGTATTTTTCAAGATTTCTCCGTTGAATAGTGTGATTCGATTTGGTAGGAGAGGTAAATTAGCACCAAGGTTTGTTGGTCCATTTCCAGTTCTCTAACAAGTTGGGAATTTAGCGTATAAAGTTGAATTACCTGACAAGATGGCGGGAGTACATAATGTATTTCATGTGTCTCAGTTAAGGAAGTTCATGCACGATTCTAATATGACTATTTCACCGGATCAGTTGGATGATATGCAGATAGAACCCGAGGCAGTTGGAAACCGTAGACCGGTTCGTATTATCGGACACGATACTAAGCAACATCGGAGGAACACAGTGAAACTGGTTAAGGTCCAGTGGGGTGATAATGAGAATGATTGTACTTGGAAAACCGAGGAGAGCATAAGGAAGTCATATCCAGAGCTCTTTACCTGGCAAGATTTTAATCGCGATATAGTTATTCCCTTGTTAGTAAACCGCATGCTAGGATAATCTTGTTGTGTTATTATGTATGTTTGATTGTTTGTTAATGGCTGATAGGCATGCTGGGCACCATTGTATGTTTTCTTGGTTAAGGAATTTCGGGGGCGAAATTTCTTAAAGGGGGAGCGTAACGACCCGCATTTTACGTATTGGAGGATCGTAGAATAGTTGTTTTATTTTCATACGAAGTCATATGGTCATGTAACTTTGGGAAACGACTATTGGGGTTATTTCCCACATTCACGATTTTTTCCGAATTTTAAATGACCGTTTGCCCCTAGTAAATCTTATTTTTCCTATAACTTTTGATTGGTAAGGAGTTTTGACCTGAAACCACTTCCAATAGATTCGAATGATGGTTTTCCATTCCATAGAGTGGTAACATTAATCAAACGGACTTAGTGTTTGGGAATATGGCTGAAATAAGATTTGAAGATGGAAAAACAGCCTAATTGGGCTTAACTAAGTGATTAGCAGTTAGGCTCATAACCCATTTCGGGATTAGGGTTATGGGAGGGCTGAAAGGAGTTGGAGAATCATCTCCTTTCATTTTTCTAGCCGCCACAAACATTTCTCTAACCCTAATTATGACTTCCATCTTCCAAATCTCTCTCTAATTACTTTCTAATCACTAATTGATCAAATCTACAACAAATCAAGCCGAATTAGCAACAAATTAGAGTTAGAGTTGTTGCACCACGTTGGAATTCAAGAAAAATCAGAAAAATCTTCAGATCTAACATTTATTTTTGGCTAAGGTGAGTGATTTACATGTTTATACACTAATTATGGCTAATTAGGGGTGATTAGTGATAATTAGTGATAACTAGCGAAATTATACATCTAAAAATTCTGGAAAAATGTGTGAAAATTGTAAAATCATATTTTATGCCGCTGGTATGAATTTGGGTTAATTTAGATTAAGTTTGCTAATCCTATAGTTAGACATGGTTAAGGGGAAAATCATGGTTTTGGGGTATGTTTGATCTAAATTAACATATGAAATCATTGTTTTGATGTTTTTGGTTGATTCTAAATTTTATTATTGTTGTTTGGTATGTTTGTTGATTGCATACGAAAGATATAATGGTTGAAAACACTGTCTTTTAGCGAAATTAGCTTGTTGGAAAAAATGCAGGGTTTCGGTTCTTGATGGTGGCCACGACCTGCGACCCCGGGTGTACCACGAACCGCGACCCGGGGGGGATCACGAACCGCTAGGAGGGGAAGTGAGATGACCCAGACTTCCCGATTTCCAAAGAGACAGAGGAGCCCAGATTGCTTTGAGAACACGACGCATCATAACACAAAAAGTAGAACATTTCATTGCTCTTACAACAATTTACATCAGAGTACAAGAATATCAGAGTACGAATAAATATTACATAGCGGAAAAATAATATTAGAGATTAAATTGAATAGCAGCAAAAATAGAAATATATAAATACAAAGCACAGTGGAAATACATCAACTAACACAACTGAATGAAATACATGGATACAAAGCTTTCAGAATATAGCTCCAGCTGTAAACCAGTATCCTGTTAAATAGAAATCTGCAAAACCAAAACTACTAGCTACCCATGTGGAAAATATGGGCACCTGGAGTTTAGGTATAAATAATAAACTCCGAATCAATCATGAGACTGGTGTGAGAACTAAAAACAGTTATTAAAACTTTACTTGAAAATATCATAAATCACGGGACCACGGCGCATGTCATGGAACGAGTTTACCCCCATGAATACTAGTGCCTAAACAATAACCAATAATAGATATATGGATCTATAATGCATCATACAACATGCAATTTTCCAATCTAACCATTTAGGCTTAAACCCCAAACTTAGATTTTTGAAATCCCATTCTCTTTACAAAAATTATTCATTTAGACTTTATTTCTCGATTCTTATTTCAAATCATTTGAAATACATATCTAGCTTTTATATCAAAGTAGATTTCACTTCGGGATCTCAAACCAAAATCTTTTGGAAATATGAATTTCAAAACATCATAATGCATACAAACAAGTATGCAACCAAATATCGGGTTCCCCTCCGACAAGGCAAAGGGTACGCATCTCACCAACTCAATATATATATATATATATATATATATATATATATATATCCCACGATGGAGTACGCTACACTGACGATGCATAATCCTACGCCCACGGGGACTACATCACCATCTCACCCATACTTTTAGTCGTCCTAGTTACCAAAATATTTAGTCACAGACTAAATCATTTTTATATCCCCAAGTAGAGAAAATCATTTCACAACATAATAATCACAAGTACTTTCCAAAATACAGTACTTTACATTAGCAATTCACACATATGATCAGTCACTATTAATCACATAACCTTTGAGCTCGTACATCTCAAAGAAGAGAGTTAAGCAAGAGAATAAATTCTCCGCCACCAAACAGGTACATCATCAATAGCAACTAATCGGTTACATGATGAACCACTATGTCAAACACATAATACCTTTCGAAATCATTTCGATAACACCGAGTTTAGGCCTTGAAATCCTTTCTGTTTTATAAAACATTTTTATAGAACATTCCCTGTCCAAAATCGGGAATTCATTTCTTTTCACTTAAGAAAAAAATTATTTTAAAATCATTCATAAATTTGAAATGAACTCAACAACATCGCTAAACATCTCATAGTCAAATCTTGAAGTGTTTCATAAGATGTTAGCATATAAATATTTCTAACCAACCCAATGCTAAATGTAAAAGCATATCTTGCTCATAAACTGGTCGAGCACAGTCCAAACAATCAATCAATCACACTCAATACCAAAAACCAAGAATATTTGGTTTATACACATCTCATATTTTAATAAATTTAATTACCATTCATTCATTCCAATCTAATTAAAGATTTATTAGAACTCTTCTTAGTTTTAGTTTCACAAATCATTACTTAATGATTGTTCAACTTTCTGGAAATTAATGTTGCTTTTAATTGGGTTGAAGAATCTGTAACACCCCATAATTTTAACAACGCTAAAGAGGATAAAATAAAGAATAATTAATTTAGTTTTCAGAATTAAGGGAAACAGACTGCGCCATTGCGTCCGTCTCGAAATTATGGTCAAGATAAACATTTGGTTTGCGTAGAACGGACAACGTATGAAGAAGCATGAAGGTTTGAAGTTTGTATACGAGCAAGAGGATATATATAGGGTCTAGAAATTCAAAATTTGGTTCAGAAAATTCAAAATCATGTAGATTGGGGTGAGCGGGAAAAATCCCGCCCATGGGTGTTGACCCCTGGGTCGACCCCTCAATGGGGATATCGACCCAAGGTCGACCCCATAAGGGGGTCGACCCCCCTAGGGCAGATGTGGCAGTTAGGGTTTGGGGCCTGGCGGCTATAAATATGGCTCCATTTCTCTTGTTTTAGACACTGAAAAATAGTAGAGTACTAGATGCTGTCGGCGCCCAGACTGAATCAAACCTTTTCCTTCTTCTGCAATCTAATTAATCAAGTTATTCAAGTGTAGATCTATGATTCAACATCTTCCATTTTCCTTCCATCTTTCTAAATCCAAACATTGTGAGTTTAAGTTACTTTTATATTTAAATAATTTAAAAGTAAAACATAATATGACTGTAATTTGGATTTATGCCTGTGACTGCTTGAATCATATCGGATCCATAATAACTTGTGAATCCATAATATTCTGGCATAACTATGACTTGGATTTTAGCCTTTGTCATGTCAGATCTACCTTTGATTATAGATCTAATTCACTATTTAGATCACCTTGTACCTATCATGTTGTGGTTAAATTGGATCTGTTACTAGTTGGACATCTAAACTATTGTTTAGATCTTATCATGCCTATTATGACATCCCTGTTATGTTAGAATCAGTTCTATTATCTCATGTTCACCAGATTTATTCTTATATGCCCGTCTTATCAATATGCCACTATATGTTTATGTCAATTTTGTTAGTATAGTCATTGCTGTCATCTTCCCTTCATCTTTCCCTTTTTATTTTATATAGCCTGACTACTTTCGTGCCTAGGCATGCCGTTGAAATATGCGAATGCGTTAAATGGGGAACATGGGGAAAAACATTGAAATTGGCATAACTTGTAATTGGGAATTTGGGAATAACCTGAATAAAATGTATGAATATAAATTTGGGGCATATAATTCATTATGAACATATTTGAGGAAAAGGGGGATGAAAAGCTATAACAACATAGGTAAAATTGGCTAATAATGAAATGCCTAGGATTACAGTAATCAGAAACTGTAACTGCACCTAGACACGAGGTTAGATTACACTTGTGGTGGAAGTCTGCTCGGAACCGCCCGGCATATCCAGCGACCACAAGTGGTGAATCTAATGTGAGGGGTCTAGGTGCACAAATACGAGACATGCTAAGGCACGAGGTTAAGCCCGACTTATGGAAGAAGCCTGCCCGGAACCGACTGGCATATCCAGCATCCACAAGTGGTAGGCTTAATGTGAGGTGTCTATCACATTATAACCATAAATGGACATGGTGTTGAATTGGAATACTTAACCTAGTTGAATCCATAGGGATTGTATGAACATGAACTCAAATAGGGGTTAAGTAAACTTGGTTGAAACAGTGGGGAGGTTAAGTATATCTAGGTAGGGTGGGTAATATATATATATATATATAGGCCCAAAAACTTAACCTATTGGGGTTATGTAATTAAAAACACCGTTAGGTAAGCATAACCTATGGAAATTCTAGTGGGATACAAGACAAGGAGGGGAGCTTGTATCATCTTGTGTAGGGGACCCATTTTAGTCAGTAACCCATAGAACAATATCATACGAGTACTCTGCCCTAGGTCAGAATTGGGACACACTTACTAGGCTGATTTTAAGAGATCCCACTACACCAAATAAACAAATTTTAAACATATGGTATTGTTTGTTTAAAATTCTTTTTTCTGTTTTTAGACATGAAACAGTTTTTCGGTGTTTCTATGTTTATCTAAGTGTTTCTCCTTATATCTTATCATTTTTAAATATTTAAATTTACATGGAAAAAAACAAGTCTTTGTTCCAGCCCTTAATTCATAGAGAATCTAATATAAAACGAAAAACCGTTTCCACAGCCAAATCAGCTCGCATTCCATAAAAATAAATCAGGCCGTGCTATTTTATTACTCCCAAACCCTACCTGCGATTTTATCAGATTCATTTTCTGAAGGTAATCCAGCGCTTCCAAAATCAATTGGGGCACTTTCATAAAATCAATCTTCGAAGACAATCCGTAACCTACAAATTCGAGTGAGTCGTTTTCCTCAGTTGTGTTACTTTCATTTGTTGCTTGTTTAAATAAAAATTCTATACGTTGTTCCCTTTTTTCAGATTATATGAAGTAAATGCTTGAGTTTCATAACATTTTCCTTATTGAACATTGCTCTTTGTAGCATATTCTATGTATGTACTAACTGAATCATTTAATCGAATCATTTAATTGAATAATTTAATCGAACTCAACCAATATTGGATCAATTAATGAGTTGCTCAAAGAAAGAACAACTACGAAAAAAATCTGCTTGAATCCTAATATAGCGAGGGAAGATCTTGTAAAAACAATAAATGTTGATTTAACTATTTGAAGATATGAATGCAGTCAATTTACACATGCTAAATATAAATTAACTGATAATTAAAAAGGAGAAATACTACTATTAGACCTGGTATAAGTGGTTACGGTGATAAAGATGTGTCAAGCCAGATTAGCAGTGAAAAAAGGTTCATAGTTCACATAGATGATTATTATTCTTATTATTATTACTTTTATGTTTGTTTGTAGGTAGGTGGAATTGGGTTGATATCATCTATTTATTTTTGATTAGATCAATAAGTAACTAAATATCCAACAGAAAAAGAGGATGGGATTCATGATCTGATAGCTATTTGAATGAAGTTACGAATTTCTTCCAAACAAATATCTGTTTTGACAAATATTCAAAGAGTAAGTTTATTGCATTTGCATATACAAGTGAAGCCAAAAAGAAACTTATGTGTCACATATTTTGATTTAACAGAGCAAAATCATTCTTTATTCCTTATGTTTTGAAAGGTACTGATTACTAAGAAATGGTTTGTCATGTTTTGCTTGCATTCTTTTTCAAAACCCAGACTATTTCTTTTGCTGGATTCTCTATATGATTTCTGATGGCAGATTGAAAATGAAAAGTGCCACTGAGCATGAGTTTAATGATCTTTTCACAGGTAAAGTAATCTTAAATCTTTCTGAATCATTTATATTTACTTTATAAAGATTTTTCTTTTGTATAAATATTAGTTCAAGAATAGTGATGTTTTAGATTTCTATTTCAAAACTGCTATTTATTAATGGAATCTCCCCATAATCCGTTGAACGACCAACTATTCCAGGTATGAGTTGAAATAGATCCAGCAATGCCTTCAACATCTTCAAGAACTATAGAAATAAAGGATAAAGATGTCGTCTTCCCTAATATAGAGCATAATTCTTCTTTTGCCAAGCATAAGTGTGACGACCCACCGCGCACTAGCCAACATTTTCCCCGAAACGCGTTGTGCAGATGCCCAATCGGCATGTGACGGTCGTCAATGAAAGGGAATTTGGAAGGATTTGAAACTGTGTATCATTAAAGAACCTGTAGTATATCTCACAATGCATGGAACAAAATATAATAATAACATAACTTCATATAAAACAGGCGAAACAATGCGTAAGCTGAAAACAAAACCATCATAGCAGCGGAAAGATTCAAAATACAGCTTATGATCTAAACCATCATTATTACAACTTTTAAAATTGTCTCTAAAGAAAAATAGGAAGGTACACTACTAATGCCCAAAGTAGTGACCAACAACAACACAGGGAGGATATATGGGAACAATACGTGTAAGCCTCCTGCTCGTCTCCAGACAGCTACTCATGCATAACCAGCTAACCTACCTCTAGTCTACTCATTTAGGATCACCCAGAGTAATAAGAAGAGACATAAAACTCTGGGTTAGACAAAAGTCAGGTATGAGCGATAAGCAGCAAAAACAGAACAATAACAGGTATACATAACCATACATGAACCTGGACCTGCAACCAAAGAGTTAGCACAACATGATGTACAATACTCTTAGGTGACACTAACATGTGATGTGAAAATAATAAGGAGGGGGTGTGCATGACATAGTGATAGCAACCATCAAACATAGCAATCATCCTCACATCTCTCACTCAGTGCGTAAAGTATATGATATCTACCACTTTGATCACCCAATTCTTTGTTACGATCACTCTGCCCCATGAAGTCATGACGGCTCCACTGCGCTTATCTGTAACCACTAATACTTTGCTATGTCCACTCTGCCCCATGGAGTCATGAAAACTCCACTGCACTGGCTCAGAGCCCTGCTACGATCACTTTTCCCCATGGAGTTATGAAAACTCCACTCCACTGATCCATAGCCAATATCCGTCACTCAGTGGCGAGTCAAAGCTATAGACATCGATGACCCATTTGCACACGTCCCGCAGCAAAGTCGAACTCATAAAGTTAACTCGTTGGTTCCCATTTGGATCCTGAGTAACATCTTCCCATTTGGACTACTATTGCATTTCGGTTTTGGTCTTCTCCAGTTCGGTCTTTCTTCTCATCTTCGGTTCGGTTCGGTCGTGACCACCTCTCCCTGGCGATTCGGTTCGTGACTCATGTTGTTCACCGGTTCGGGGTACTTCCTGAGCGGTGGCTCGTGGTTCCTCATTGGGTCCGGCTCGTGATACCTCTCCATTAGTTCAGTTCAGGGAGCTTCAGGTGCGAGCGGTTCGTGGTACATACTCCGGGTCGGGTCCGGACACATACTGCACGAATGGGGGGGCAATCCGATCCGGTCCGGTCCAGATTCCTGCAACTTTTCCAACAGGCTATTTACGCCATACGACGGCGTTTTTGACCATTCTAACCTAACTATTCAATCCCAAAGCATTCCAAACAGTAATAGAAATAAATATAATCAACCATAAACACCAAAACAACAATATGACATGTTTATATGGATCAATCAAACCCAAAACCCATGTTTTCCCCTTAATCGTGTTTAATCATAACTAATGATAGAATTAGCAAAACATATCCAAATTAACCCAAATTTCTATCAGAGTCCTAAAATAATATTTAAAATTTTTGACATATTTTTCTAGAATTTTAGCATGCATAATTTCGCTAATTAACACTAATCACCCCTAACTAGCCATAATTAGTGAAAAATAATGCAAATCACTTACCTTAGCCACAAATAAAACTTAAGATCTAAAGCTCTACTATTTTGGGGCATTTTCCAATGCAACACAGCAGCTCCAACTCTGATTTGATGTTAATCTTCCTTGATTTCGTGTAGATTAAGCTAGTAAGTGATTAGAAAGTGATTTAGAAGGTGGAGGCCATTGCTAGGGTTTCAAGGATGTAAATGGCAGCTGGAAAAATGAATAAAACTGAATTCCCTAACCCTATCTGCCTTCTCATAACCCTAATCCCGAAATGGGTTATGGGCCTAGCTGTTAATCACCTTAATTAGGCCTGTTTAACCTATTTTTCACCTTCCAAACCTTATTTTAGTCATATCTCCCAAACGGTAAGTCCGTTTGACTAATGTGACCACTCTATGGAAAGTTAAACCATCATCCAAATCCAATGAAGTGGTTTTAGATCAAAACTCCTTACCAATCAAAAGTTATAGGCGAAACTAGATTCGCCAGAGGAAAAATAGTCATTTAAAAATCGGTAAAAATCGTGGACATAGAAAATGACCCCAATAGTCGGTTCCCCAAAGTTACACGACCATACGACCTCATAAGAAAATGAAATAAATATTCTATGATCCTTCGATGCGTAGAATGTAGGTCGTTACATTCTCCCCCTTAAGAAATTTTGCCCCCAAAATTCCTTAACTAAGAAACAACAATGGGTCCCGCATGCCTATCAATCATTTGCAACAATCAAACATACATAGTAACATAACAAGCCTATCCTAGCATGCGGTTTACTAACAAGAGAATAACTAAATGGTTATTAAAATCTTACCAGGCAAAGAGTTCTGGATACGTCTTCCTTATGCTCTCCTTTGTTTCCCAAGTACAGTCATTCTCATTCTCGCCCCCACTGAACCTTAACCAGTTTCACCGCCTTCCTTCGAAGTTGCTTCGTGTCATACTCGACAATATGGATCAGCCTGTGGTTCCAAACAGCCTCAGGTTCTACTTCGATGTCATCCAACTGATCCGATGAAATAGTCATATTGGGGTCGTGCACGAACTTCCTTAACTAGGAAACATGAAATACGTTGTGAACTCCCGCCATCTTGTCAGGTAATTCAACTTTATATGCGAAATTCCTAACTTGTTCGAGAACTGAGAATGGACCAACAAATCTTGGTACTAACTTGCCTCTCCTACCAAATCGAATCACGCTCTTTAATGGAGAAATATTGACAAACACCAGGTCGCCATCGGAGAATTTTAAATGTCTTTGCCTCTTATCAGCATAACTCTTTTGCCTATCTTGGGCAGCCTTCATTCACTGTTGGATAACCTTGATCTTGTCTGAAGTTCCTCTTATTACATCTAGCCCAAGCACGAATTTCTCACCGATTTCTAACCAACATGATGATGAGTTGCACGGTCTTCTGTATAAAGCTTCAAATGGAGCCATATCAATACTGGACTGATAACTATTATTATATGCGAATTCAACCAGATGTAAATGATCATCCCATGATCCACCAAAATTCAATATACAAGCTCTCAAGAGATCCTCTAATATACGATTCACCCTCTTAGTCTGACCATCGGTTTGTGGATGGTACGCGGTACTGAGATGTAATTCTGACCCTAAAGCCTCTTGTAAGCTCTTCCAAAATCCACTAGTAAACAACGGATCTCGATCGCTCACAATGCCTTTGGGTGTTCCATGAAATCTCACTACCCACTTCATATACAGTTCCGCTAACTTAGTTGTCGTTCTATTCGACTTGACAGGTATAAACCTTGCATTCTTGGTCAATCGATCCACAATCACCCAAATACTACCATGGCCCGATCTAGTCCTTGGTAACCCATCAATGAAATCCATTGAGACTTGTTCTCATTTCCATTCTGGAATTTCTAATGATTGCAACAAACCACTAGGCTTCTTTTGCTCAGCTTTAATTAGCTGGCAATTCATGCATTTGGATATAAACTTCCCAACGTCTCTTTTCATCCCTTCCCTGTAGTAGGTCTGCTTCATGCCTCGATGCATTTTGTTACCACCGGGATGTATAGTCAGTTTTGAGTGATGACATTCTCTAAGCACTTCATCTCTCAATCCATTAGCATTAGGCACAACTAGTCTCGCATTCTTTCTAAGCCATCCATCTCGATCAAGCCTATACTTGTTAATCTTCTCTTCGATTCTCATTTCTAACTAGAAGATGATTTCTAATAGATTAGGATCGTCCCTCTGACTGGAGCCAATTCGCTCAATCAAAGTGGATCTGATCGTCAAACTTGCTAGCATTTCTGGATCCGATTCTCACTTTGGTCCGAAATCATACCTAGCGATATACTCCGGTTGCTTCCATTCTAGAAACATAGCCCCTAAACTGGCATGTCTCCTACTTAATGCATCGGCTACCGCATTGCCCTTTTCTGGGGTATATGCGATACCGAAATCATAGGAAGCCAAAAATTCTAACCATGTCTACTGACGAAGATTTAGATCCTTCTGAGAGAAGAGATACTTTAATGACTTATGGTCGGTAAACAGCTCGAATCTTTCTCCCAAGAGATAATGTCTCCACATCTTCAACGTGAATACGATCGTTGCCAATTCCAAATCATGGGCAGGATATCTTTTCTCATGTGGTTTTAGCTATCAACTAGCATAAGATACAACCCTATTTCGTTGCATCAATACAACATCTAGTCCGGTACCACATGCATCCGTGTATACTGTCATTTCCTCATTCCCTTTAGGAACGACTGACACTGGCGCATGTGTCAACTTTTCCTTTAGACTCTTAAATGCATTTTCACACCTTTCGTCCCAAACGAAAGCTTGATTCTTCTTGGTTAACTGAGTTAACGGTGCCGCTGTCTTGGAGAAGTCTTGGATAAACTTACGATAATGTCCAGCTAATCCCAAGAAACTTCTTACGTCTATTGCATTCTTGGGCGTTGACCAATCTTGTACCATATCCACCTTCGCAGGGTCCATGGCAATAACATTCTTTGAAACAACATGGCCCAAGAATCTCTCTTCCCTCCTCCAGAAGTGACATTTAGAAAACTTTGGTTTCAATTGGTGTTTTCTCAACACCTCCATCACTACTCTCAAATGTTCCTTGTGTTCCTCCTCTGTCCTCGAATAAACAAGTATATCGTCCACGAACACAAGAACAAACTTATTCAATTGATCTCGGAATACTCTATTCATAAGATCCACAAATTATGTTGGTGCATTGGTCAACGTGGTTGGCATGACCAACCACTCATTGAATCCAGGCGACGTCGGAAATGCCATTTTAGGAATACTCCCAGCTGCTACTCGGAGCTGATGAAATCCTGTAGTGAGGTCCAATTAAGAGTACACTCTTGCTCCCTCCAGTTGATCAAACAAATCATTTATCCACGGAAGAGGATACTTATTCTTCCTAGTCACTTTATTCAACTCGCGATAGTCCACACATAAAAGAAGGGAACCATCTGCCTTGGTAGCAAATACAACTGGTACTCCCCACTCGGAGACACTCCTTCGGATAAATCCCTTCTTCAAAAGGTAGCTTACTTGCACCCCGAGCTCTCGCTGCTCCCTTGGCGCCATAGACGAAGTGGCATTATTATAGGTCTGGCATCTTTCACTAAATCAATACGGAACTCAATCTCTCAGTGTGGTGGAAGTACGGTCACTTCCTCGAAGATATCTGGATACTGGCCAGCAACAGGAACCCCTGATAACTCGTCCTGCGGAATGTCGAGGGAACTTAGAAAACTAGCCATCACCTCATCACTAGGTAGGCCACCAAACACTACCCTCCGCCCATCATCCGCCCTAATAGTCACTGAAAATCTCTCATAGTCTACCACCACCCCGTACCTTTGGAGCCAATCGACTCCTAGAATAATGCCAAACAGTAAATCCCAAAACAAAGCAATCACTACCAAACATACGTCCATGACTCGATAAGACCAATTTTTGACAAATCATACTAAGGCTAGTCGAACCACCAATTGGGTTCGTCACCACTAAAGGTCTATCGACTTTCTCGAGTACCAATCCCAACCTATCTACCAGGTCACTAGATATGAAGGAATGGGAAGCCCCAGTATCAAACAATACTCAAACAGGAACATCATAAATAGAGAGCATACCTTGAATAAGGACATTCTTTCCTTTCTCCGCCGCAGTTGGGGCATTCGACGAAGAAGGAACAACATTAATAGCATATGCTTTCACACTCTGCTTCTCTTTAGGAGGTTGACATTATTTGGCATAGTGGCCCTTCTTTCCACAGCTAAAGCACTCAACATCTTTCTTATCTTTATTTTTCTGACCATCCTTGGTCTGACTCTTCTTCGTTTTATTCTGAGAATTATTCTTGCCTCCACCGCTTGCCTGCGGCTTTGGCCCCTCTGCAGGTGCAACAACAACTACGGCCTTGGGCTCAGGATAAACGCTCTCTGATCTCAATGCTTTCCCAACAATCGATTCAAAAGTCTCATCAATATGTTTTATAAGCCTTTCCCCCAAGTAATGATCTAAGCATGTTATGAACTTCTCATTCTTCTTCTTGGGAGTGTCAATAAGGGATAACACATACTTTGATAAAGTATCGAACTCAGCAATATACTCCGAGAGTACCCTACCATTCTGCTTAAGCTCAAAGAACTTCCTAAACAATTCTGATTTCTGAGCAGCTGGGATAACTTATCACTGAATCGGGCCTTAAACTGATCCCAAGTAACTTGATCCTCAGGGGTTGTTGCCTTAATAGCATTCCACCAATTTATAGCCCGTCCTTGCAGTTGACGGGATGCTAGCTTCCTCTTCATCGCGTCTTCGATTCCCAGATCCTTGAAGATACGCTTACAACTATCAAGCCAATCCTAAACTTCTATAGCCGATTCCATTCTGTGGAACGGCTTCCCACCAAGACTAGTGTAGTCCTTACAGAGCTTGGCGAAATCGGCCCTGGGCGCCTGCATCACCACCATTTGCAGCATTAGGAGCCGCCCTCTGAACATCCCTAAGCATATCTCTCATGAAGTCAGTGAACATCGTCCTCATATTAGGATCATTCCTATTATTGGCTCCTGAACTAGTATTCCTCGTATATCGGCTCATCGTTCAATCTGTAAGGAGAAAACGATTAACATCTCTTCAGTGGTGCTAGTGCAATGCGACTCCGTCCTTAGATATACTAATAGTATATATATAGATTTTGAAAACCAAAATATCACAAATACGCGCTCTCATATACGTACTATCTCTCCCTGGTGTCTTTCCCTAGGTTAACTATGCAACCTAGAGCTCTGATACCAAGTGTGACGGCCCGTCCCGCACCAGCAGACATTTTCCCCGAAACGTGCTGTGCAGATGCCCAACCGGCATGGGACGGTCGTCAATGAAAAGGAATTTGGAAGGATTTGAAACTATGTATCATTAAAGAACCTGTAGCATATCTCATAGCGCATGGAACAAAATATAATAATAACATAACTTGATATAAAACAGGCGAAACAGTGCATAAGCTGAAAACTAAACCATCATAGCAACGGAAAGATTCAAAATACAGCTTACGATCTAAACCATCATTATTAAAACTTTTAAACTGTCTCTAAAGAAAAATAGGAAGGTACACTACTAATGCCCAAAGTAGTGACCAGCAACTACATAGGGAGGATATATGGGAACAATACGTGTAAGCCTCCTGCTCGTCTCCGGACAGCTACTCATGCATAACCAGCTAACCTGTCTCTAGTCTGCTCGTTTAGGAGCACCCAGAGTAATAAGAAGAGATATAAAACTCTGGGTCAGACAAAAGTCTGGTATGAGCGATAAGCAGAAAAAATAGAACAATAACAGGTATACATAACCATACCTGAACCTGCAACCAAAGAGTTAGCACAACAGGATGTACAATACTCTTAGGTGACACTAACACGTGATGTGAAAATAATAGGGAGGGGGTGTGTATGACATAATGATAGCAACCATCAAACATAGCAATCATCCTCACATCTCTCACTCAGTGCGTAAAGTATGCGATATCTACCACTTTGATCACCCAATTCTTTGTTACGATCACTCTGCCCCATGAAGTAATGACGGCTCCACTGCACTGATCTGTAACCACTAATATTTGGCTATGTCCACTCTGCCCCATGGAATCATGACAACCCCACTGCACTGGCTCGTAGCCCTGCTACGATCACTTTGCCCCATGGAGTTATGACAACTCCACTGCACTGACCTATAGTCAATATCTTTCTCTCAGTGGTGAGTCAAAGCTATAGACATCGATGACCCCTTTGCACACGTCCCGCAGCAAAGTCCAACTCATAAAGTTAACTCGTTGGTTCCCATCTGGATCCTGAGTAACAACTTCCCATTTGGACAACCTTTGCATCTCGGGTTTTGGTCTTCTCCAGGTCGGTTCGGTCTTTCTTCTCATCTTCGGTTCGGTTCGGTCATGACCACCTCTCCCTGGCAGTTCGGTTCGTGACTCATGTTGTTCACCGGTTCGGGGTACTTCCTGAGCGGCGGCTCGTGGTTCCTCGTTGGGTCCGGCTCGTGATGCCTCTCCATCGTTTAGGTTCGGGGAGCTTCAGGTGCGAGCGGTTCGTGGCACATAATCTGGGTCAGGTTCGGACACATACTTCACGAATAGGGTGAGGGGGCGATCTGATCCAGTCCGGTCCAGATTCCTGCAACTTTTCCAGCAAGCTATTTACGCCATACGACGGTGTTTTCGACCATTCTAACCTAACTATTCAATCACAAAGCATTCCAAACAATAATAGCAATATGTATAATCAACCACAAACACCAAAACAACAATATGACATGTTTATATGGATCAAACATACCCAAAACCCATGTTTTCCCCTTAATCGTGTTTAATCATAACTAATGATAGAATTAGCAAAACATATCCAAATTAACCCAAATTTCTATCAGAGTCCTAAAATAATATTTAAGAATTTTTGCATATTTTTCAATAATTTTAACATGCATAATTTCGCTAATTAACACTAATCACCCCTAATTAGCTGTAATTAGTGAAAAACAATGCAAATCGCTCACCTTAGCCAAAAATAAAACTTTAGATCTGAAACTCTACTATTTTGGGGCGTTTTCCAATGCAACACAGTAGTTTCAACTCTGATTTGATGTTAATCTTCCTTAATTTGGTGTAGATTAAGCTAATAAGTGATTAGAAAGTGATTTGGGAGTGATTCACAAGGTGAAGGCCATTGCTAGGGTTTCAAGGATGTAAATGGCGGCTGGAAAAATGAATAAAACTGAATTCCCTAACCATATCAGCCCTCTTATAACCATAATCCTGAAATGAGTTATGGACCTAGCTGCTAATCACCTTAATTAGGCCCGGTTAAGCTATTTTTCACCTTGCAAACCTTATTTCAGTCATATTTCCCAAACGGTAAGTCCGTTTGACTAATGTGACCACTCTACGGAAAGGTAAACCATCATCCAAATCTAATAAAAGTGGTTTCAGATCGAAACTCCTTACCAATCAAAAGTTATAGGCGAAACAAGATTCACTAGGGGCAAAATAGTCATTTAAAAATCGGCAAAAATCGTGAACATGGAAAATGACCCCAATAGTCGTTCCCCAAAGTTACAAGACCATACAACCTCATACGAAAATGAAATAAATATTCTATGATCCTCCGATGCATAGAATGTGGGTCGTTACAATAAGTATGAGAGGGCTTTGGTTGAGGGACACCGAACTTCTATTTCTAAACCCTCATTTTTGAAAAGTGCAGTTGAGAATTTGGTATTTTGCGACATTTACAGTCGATCTACAACATTGTTGAATTGGAAGTTTATCTGTTCAGTTTGCAAACACAAACAGTGATTACAATTTACCATGCATAATCATAACTCACGAATACAAACACAGAACCAATTAAATGGAAAGTATATCCTTATTTGAATGGAAAATCAAACACATATAATAAAACATGCAACCTAAAAGCAACAATAATACAAGAAAGTAATTTATAATGGTCGGTTCTCCACCATTGTGTTTTTGTACCAATACATAATAGTTTGTTATACTTTTAGTTAATAAAATGTTTGTGCTTACATTACTTTTAGGAATTTTGATATTTATGTTTGTTTGTTTGTTTTAGGCACTACACGTATTTTGTTACAGAGAACAACGATTGAAAGAATAGAATGAAGAAAGCGGGAGAAAACGATCGAAAGTTAATTATGTAGGTATGTCAGCATCTAAATTCTTTTTTCATTTTTGCTTGTAATATGTCCAATGACCATGTAAATTGTATCGAGTAATGAAAACAAACTCCATGCATATTCTAATCGAAGTAAAACTAATACTGACTTAAGATGACCCTTTGTGTGGATGAAATAGTTTACGAGCCAAATGAATTCAAATTTGAAATCATCTGCTATATGGTACACACTGAAGTGCCATGGACAATCAAGTACGGTAACACAACGTGTTACTAGGAACACTTGTTTCTTATGGTAGTAGTACTCAAAATTTTATCACACATACATACATACATAAAAAGGAATTAAAATCATAATATACAGGACTCAATAGGTTTTTCTTTATAACTATTATTTCTTTTGCAACATAATGGATCATAGGCATAGCTGGATCCCCATTTGCAGCCACCATACGCTGGCTCGGTAATCACCTTAAATACTGAAGTCCCTCTTTTATATATAAGCATTCTATATAAAACGATAATATCATATTGACTTGGAAGATATTTACAAGAGTTCCATGAAGTTCATACACAATTCATACTAAATAAAAGAACTGATTTCTTGTAAAATTATAAGACAAAAAAATAAATTAGAGAGAGCAAACCCTTTCTGCGGTGCAATTCCAATTGCACTAGTGATGCGTGCTTCCAACCACAACCCCCCCCCCCCCCCCCCACCCCCCCAAAAAAAAAAAGAGAGGTGCATTTACCTCTGCCCGTTGGTTCTGTAACTATGTATTCTGGCACTCAAGATCTGATTCATTAAAGGTAATTAAAATTTGACAGTATCTATAAATTTATTTTACCTTTGTCCACTGGTTCAATAACCCATCGCCTGCTGGCAGCTTTTATTGTTCTTGGGCTGACCGGGGAAGCGCCACATTTAGAATCCACTTGTAACCTATTTTTCTCTCTTTTTACATGCACATTTTTTTTAATTTACAAGCAATAAAGATATAAAAATATCAGGATATTTGGCAACCAGCTTCTATTTCTCATTGGTCTTAGCTTCACGAATCCAAGTTACGCTGCTGCTATTCAGCCTGCTATTTCTGTGTTTACGTTTATCTTCGCTATACTTATGCGGTCAATCTTTTGCTTACATTGCCAAATTCTACCACAGTATTTGTACTTAGCTATTATTTTGATACAAAAATATTTTAACGTACTACCAAAGTAGATGAGTAATTAGCTATTTTGCTGAAGGATGAGCAGCGACCCGGTGGAGCATCAGAATCATCAACAGTCAGTGACATTATACACAATAAGGAGTGGTAGGAAGGAAAAGGCAGGACGACCAGATCAATGCAACTAAGAGCAGGTCAGGTCAGGTCAGTCTTATAACAGTCATTGACTTTTTTCCCTTCTATATCTTGGAAACAGTGGTCTTTGAATTATAATGGGTTTAAAGGGTCCATGGAGCACAATATCCTACCTAGAAATGATCCTAGAAGCTAGAGGTACATTATTTTTGTAGAGTAATTAGATATATTTTCCTTTATGCTATAGTTTTCCATTCACACATCCTTCTCATTTGCAAATAGCAGCCGAATAAAGGAGCAGTGATATAAATATCAGTTAATATGACTTGTATTTTCCTACCGTGCGAACTTAATATAATCACATGAACCCATTATAACTATGTATAGCATCCGAGTTTACATATGAGCATACTGGATGATTTAAGACGTTGTTTTCTGTTGACATTAACTCATCTTGACATTCAGTTTTTCAATTACTGATCTCAGGTGTGCCACGAATTAACATTCCTCCTCCAGTATCTAGTACACTCTTAACCACAATAAGTGAAAAACAATTATTGCTCCACGTCTGATTCGCTTACCCATAAATACATCTCAGAAACTTAGTAATCTTACCGAGCCATGGACTTGATGTCCTACAAAGGCTGGCATTGATCCAGTACTTTCAAAGTGGAAGTTTATATCATTTTTTTTTATATTCACGCTGAATAAGAAAAAGATGCATGTTTCGTGTAATCTTAAACTATCTTATCAAAAAAATGTAGATTTTTCTGCTTTTAGTGGTAACGTTCAGCATGTTCCCATGCCCGACTCATATGGTTTGGATAGGGGATTATTTTTCTCCATTCAAGCCGTTCAGGTGACTTTTTGGTGAAACTATATAGCATGGTGGGTATTTCACATATCAATTCTTGCAAATTTATGTAAGTTTGTTTCTTATACTAGTTATTTTCTTTAGGCATTGTTGGAGAACAAGGGCTTTCCTGATATTGTTGGAATAGGTAATTTCTGCGGCTGTTTTTTCACATCTTATACTCTATTTAAATATAACATTATTTCCTGGAGTAACAATTCTTCACAGTATTTGTTTCTAGTTAGAATTATATATTACTAATCAATGCTCTGGCTATTGTATCCTCAGTTTGTACAACTTCCTTAACCATGAAAATAAAATATCAGTCCAAGTACAAATAACTAATTTTAATGATAATCCTTTATGAAGCCATGAAGTAAACATAATATATGAGGCTAAGATTAAAGTATCATCTCGTCTTAAACAATAGATGTTTACAAACAAACTTCTACATATATGTTTGTATGTTCTATCGAGAATTTATCCATATCGAAATATGTATTCGGGTACACATATTTGAGAAAATTTACTTTCTCAGCATAACTTTTTGCCCTTATGATTGTATGCTTTATCTGAAGAGAAGTAATCCCTTGTTTACCATGAAGCAAAATATTCATTTCATCAGATAATTGGAATTAGCACAAGATATGAAATTTAAGTAGATGAAATAGTAGATTTTCATTCTATACTACATTAGGAGCTAACGTTGCATTATGGTCCTTATTTACAGCAAAGCCTACTTTTAAAAGAATCCAAATATACCACTTGAAAAGGAAAGGAAAACTCCTAGGCTGCCATCACTTTTTCATAGTATTTATTAATTTAGACCATTCTCTGATGTCACTTTTCATGATGGTCTGAATTTGAAATCAAACTATAACATGTGTGGCATTCACATTATTAGAAAATTTGATTCTGTCTTTTATGACATTAATTCTATTATAGATGGTGAGAAATAGTTAAAACATTACTTTTAGAAAAATATTGGCATAATATTAGTTGAATACACTCTAGTTGTTTATTGCTAGTAAAAAAAATGTTTTATTTCATGTTCCTATTGGTATATTAAGATTTTATATTCTTATGTTTACTAAACTATCACAGTTTTTATGTTATTGTATGACTAGTAAATAACTCTTGTTACTGACCCAGGTATTCTATTATTTTGTATTAATTAGGGATACACTTAATTTTGCATGTGTATTGAAAATTGAAACCATGGATCAAGATCCTAGAAACCATGGGAAGGAATGGAAACCTAGTATGTTGATATATTTGTCACCAAATAAACAGTATCACGGTTATTTCTATTTCTGCAAATCCAAAGAAAATTGAGCACTTGCTGACACTGGATGGTGCAAAAAAAGATTTGCAGTTGTACAAAGCAAATTTGTTAGATGTAGGATCTTTTAGTTCTATTGGAGATTGATGCGAACGTGTTTTTCATACTGCTTCACCCTTCTTTATTCAAGTGACTAGTCCTTAGGTTTTACACATAAATAACGGCACTATTATATTCACCCTACCAACATTCATAGACATAGTATCATTTTAGTAATTATTTGAGTATTTTAATTTTGCTATAGGCTGTGAGCTAATTGATAGTTTGGTGGAGATGGGATTGGAGTGGAGTTGTGTGTGGTGATCCGATTTTGGAACAATATGCTTAAGTTGCACTAGAATCAGTAGTCTGTGTTAACCATTGGTATTCGTAATAACTTGGTATTCTATTTTATATATTGTATCATATTTATGATGCAGTCAAATACTTAGTGTTTTCATTGTTATGTTTTCAGAGTAAAGACAAACATTGAAGAAAAAGCTTCATGGTTTGGAAAACCAAGTTTTTTTTTCCTTTGTATACTTGTTTTTTCTGTGGTAGTTTTAGAGATCATATATTGAAATTGTTCTACAATTTTCTTATATGACACATTTGCTTGCTACGTCTAAACTATCAGATTCTGTTAAAGAAATTCTGTCTAGTAATTGTATTTAAGTTTTAACTACGTAAATTTTAGGATTACTTACTACATTTGTATCATTTTGATTTCAAATATGTTTAGGAGTGGCCAGCGGTCATGGTTGGTAGCATTTGGCAGCTTGGACTAAAGCTTATCATCTTTTACATGATTGGCATTAGCTCTTCTATTTGGGTACAAGTTTGCTATTTTGAATATATATTTTTTCTTATAAAATGGTGCACTGCTTGTGATATATCATTACAAACGTGGGAGTTACTTCTTATTTTGAACTTATGTCGAATAATAATTCAATTTAGTCAAATATAAGCATTACATTTAGAGCTTTTGTTTCATCTTAGCTTTTATTAAGATTAATATCATCATTCTTTAATTGTAAATGTAAAATGTTCCATTTTGATGTTCATTTGCTTTGATTGTGTAAACAAGTTACTAAATTCTTACATTGTCTAATATTCTAGCAACGCATGATTTTTTTTCTTTTTGGCAGATATGAATTTCAATGCAACAATATGATGAATCAAGGGTTGTAGAAAGTGTTTAGGAGCAAACCTGGTTATCTTTTTTATTATTGTTATATTGTCAACTTTGTACTTGTTATGTAACTTGGACTAGTTGTGGCATATTTGTAGATATGATTTATCTTTATTTTATAGAAATTTGTTTATGGTAAATTTGCTTATGAATAACTAATTTGGAGAATGATTATATCTATTTATATTATTGAAGATATCAATTACGCATTCTGAAACAATTTTCATATCACAATCGTGGTGTGATGAATAATTAGTTTGAAACATATAATAATTGTTTCTGATTGTCAATTTGAAATGTCTATTAAGTGTTGATAGTTGTCATCATGAAACACTCATTAAGTGTTGCGGCTTTTATCAATTTGAAACACTCACCAAATGTTGCAGTTTATCATTTTGAAACACTTAATAAGTGTTGCGGTTTATCTATTTGAAACACTAAATAAGTGTTGCGGTTTATCTATTTGAAACACTTACTCGATGTTTCAATCTGCTAATCTGAAACATCTGCTAAGTGTTCCAATTTGTCAATCTGAAACATAATATAGGTGTTTCAAAAATCTGCAACATACTAATCTGCAACATACTAATCTGCAACACCGAAAAAGTGTTTCTAAAATTTTTAGCATTTTATTACCGTTTCAAATTGGCCATTTTGGTGTTGTGTCCAAACGTGGAGGACAGTGTGGGTGGCGCAAACCGATTGGGACATATGCGTGCATGTCCGGGCAGAGGGGGATAAGACGACCGTGACACCAGTAGATATGGTTGTGCACATCAACGAAGGGTTTCCACTTTAGGAAGTGATACCACCTACTATGGGGCTGACACAGGGTATCTACGGAGGAGCAGATCGTTTAAGGTAGTAGTTAGGGTATATCTAGACTCTGGTAAAGTTTAGGAGCCTGTTAGGATTGGGCTGCCTGTGGATTGTATGGGGTTAAAACCTCTCACCAGAAGTACGCCTAAGTCTACCATCTTATAGTTGTTGGGATCTTCTCATTCTGGTTATACTAGTATTAGTGAAGAGAATCAGAGTAATCATTAGAGAAGCATATACACTCTATCAAGTTTACCTTGTCATACCTGCCTATTGTGATGTTATCTTTCTTATCCACTTTATATGCCTATCATAATACTTTTACTTATTTATTTGCTAAAAGTAACTGGACTAGCCAGACTTTATGTTTGACCTTTTTTGCTTCCTCTTCTTTCTTCCATTCCCCCTCCCCTCAGGTTCTCATGGAGGGAATAAACAAGCTTGATCAGGATTCTGCTATCATTTGCTAGAGCTGCTTAGATTTATTGCTGAAGCTCCTATCTTTGCTACTATGGTTATGTTTTTATTTAAGTATTTTGCTTCTTTTATTTTGTACTCTGATGTCTAAGTGCAAGATAGAAGTTTTTATGATGTATTGGTTTTTATGTAATTCAGACATATGATGTTTTGAACCACGATGCTTTATGATTAATAAAGGTTGTTTTTATTCCGCTGCTATTTTATATCTGTCTTGTAATATTTCTGTTTCTATTTACCTATAATGCTTTACGAAACTTAATGCATTCTCTTAATGAGTGACATTAACAGATGTGGGGTGTCACACTTGGTATCAGAGTTGAAGGTTACCAGATTAGATAAAAGTTTTGAAAATTATTTTCAAAAAGGTTTTAAAAGAAAGCATTTTTAAAAGGAAAAGTCTGTTTTGACAAACATATTCCCCAAAGCCATATAATACGTTTCAATCCTTTGCCTGAATCCCTTTCTTTTTCTTTCCAGTATGTCCGGGGAACCTAATATTCCAAAGGGCCTTATGATACCTGGTTGGTTCTGTAGGTATATAGAGGCCACGGCGCCTACCTATGGCCAAGCAGACGTTCTTCCCCCAGCTGCACCCATCGTTCCTTCTCCTCCTCCTCTACGTGCAGTCAACTTCTCAAATATCTACAAAGGTTTTCGTGCTATGGGAGGAAAGCCATTCCATGGAACAGAGATATTCGTAGAGGAAAGGAATTGCCTCGTGGAGACAGAGGACTTGTTTGGAATTTTCGATGTGGATGATCGTAGGAAGATTCAGCTAGCCGCCTGGCTACTGAAAGACAAAGCTTTGTTCTGGTGGGAAGTAACCCAAGCGGGGCGTCCGATGGAGACATGGGATGATTTTAGAAAGAGGTTTGAAATGAAGTTTCTTTCTCAAGCTTAGAAAAGCATGCAAATGAAAGGTTTTTGGCGCTCAAACAAGGAAACATGACTGTTAAAGAACATGTGAACAAATTCAACCAGCTAGCAAGGTTTGGATTGGAACTAGTAGACACTCCGCATAAGAAAGCTTTGCAGTATGCTAAAGGGCTAAATGAACCCCTTTGTGGGTTAGATATGTCCCATATTCCAATGGGAGCGACTTTTGAAAGGCTTGTTGATATGGCCTTGATGCATAAGGGAGACAAAGGAGAAAAGAATGAAGTTAAGGCTGAGGAAACAACGCAAAACAATAAAGTATGGCCCAAGAAAGGACAGCAACAAAAATAGAAGAAGAAGGGCGGAAAGAATGTGTTATGACCCGAACTTCCCCTTATGGGAAAGCCCGGATTGCTTTGAGAACAAGACGAATCAGAACTCAAACAGAAGAACATTTCATTGCTTATTACAACAATTCCATCAGAATACAAGAATATTACAGAGTATGAATAAATATTACACAATCGATAAATATCAGAGATTTAAATTACATTACTGCAGCGGAAAAACAATACAAAACACAACTAAGGAGAATATACGGATACAGAGCTTTCCGAATATCATTCCAGCTGTAAACCAGGATCCTGTGAATATAAATCTGCAAAACCAAAACTACTAGATGCCCGTGTCGAAAATAGGGGCACCCAGAGTTCAGGTTAAAAAATTAAACTCCAGGTCAGTCATGTGACTGGTGTGAGAACTAAAACAGTTATTTATCTTTATTTTAAAGCTCGGTAAATCATGGGACCGCGCCGTATAACACGGAACGGGTTTCCTCCCTAGAATACCAGTGCATAAAACAAACAGCGCAATGCTAAATAAAGAACACTGAAGCTATTATAAGACCCAGGTCCCATCACACAATGCAACGCAAGCCGGAGGATAGGGTTTTACCTTATAATAGCCAAGAATGCTTGGTACGTAAAATTTCATGTTTTACTATTACTATAAGTGTATAGTGTCAAAACAATTTCAATCATAAGTATCAATCATAGACGGCATGAGTGCCCCCATCCCACTATGTCGCCATACTAGGCTCTACAATCAAAACCACAAAATGTCGTATCGGAAGTTGGATTTCCATCTGTGAACTGAGGCAAGGGATCGTCCTCACCGCTTCGAGACAATCTAGCAAAGGTCTCAGGCAAGTACTCAGTCAAGCCTTTGGATCGTCAGGGCCGGTCCACTCAATGTGGATTAAAATGCCTGAACACTACGTTTCCCTGCCCTATGGGGCGTAAATGAGCCAAATGACTCCATCGGTCCCGGATCGACCGATATAACCGAGGCGCCACGCGATCCATCATCCACATAAGTAAAATGTCCGGGCATGTAAAACCCAAAACACCACTCCTAGCTAGAAGGAAACGCATGCCCTCCCTGATGTCCTCTCCCGTTTCTTGTTCACACCAGGGTGTGAGGCCCGTGAATTAACGCTACACAAAGCTACATTGTATTAAAGACGTGCTTTGATCATCAACCACAAGACTCTGCTTTTCAACAGAAGCCCTGATCATTTGCATCTCAGCATGCCACACAGGCAATTCATGCCATGCGACTGATATCTATCGATATATAACCTCTGAGCTCGTATGTCTCAGAGAAGGGCATTAAGCAAGAGAATAAATTCTCCACCGCCAAACAGATATATATTTAATAGAAATCAATCAACATAGAATAAAATCCAATGTCAGACACACAATCCATTTACAAGTCCGTTCTGGGTCTGAACGAAACCGGAGGAACCTTATTCCTCGCATATCCATCGATCTCCAAGTACGTCTGGACGATCACCAACCGATTCCCTCCTCTTGGGTGTACGGCCCAATCAAGATCATCAGTAATTATCCAAACGACGTGAAGAGCTCCGGTCTTCAACCAAAGTCTTCATTGTCGATTTATCGTCGATTTATCGTCGATTCAGTTATTCATAATGGATAAACTCGGCCTTTCCAAATAACTCGCGTATATAATAAACCAGTGCTACACAAACACAACATACGCCTCATTCCAATCCAGAATATTCTTTTATTCAAATATTCTTATATTTTGGGAAAGGTTCCCATTAATTTTATCAAAGATAAATTCTTTAAATTTATTCTTTAATCTTCTTTTGGATTATCGATTCAAACCAAATTATGGTTTATCCAAACTAGTCGGGATTAGCAAACCTCACCGAAGTAATCATTTGTTAAATTTCCTAACCCCAACCTATTCATCCCATGAAGTAAAACTGGTAATACTTCATATCTAATACCACGGTGTTATCGGTGAATTCAATTACCATTTTACGTTCAAATCTAATTAAAGATTTAACTATCGTCTGGAGTAAAACTGGTGATACTCCATTCTCGATCATTTCTTGAATTTGATAACTTTAGTTATTAAATTCACTTTTCAATCTAATTAAAGATTCATTAAAACTCTAATTCAGTTTTAATTTCCAAAAATCATTACTTAATGATTATTCTAATCCAGGAAATAAATCCTGTCTTTAACTAGGTTGAAGAACTAATGTTATTCAAAACACAGATCACAATAAACCTAAAATCACATTCCATTAACAATGGAATTTTCACGAAAAACAGATCAATATATATAATCGATATAAACTTCCATATCCGACTGATAATATAAATGGAATAACGGCAAAGCCTTTTAAATTTCAAATATATTAGTAGTCTTCCTCCACAGAAATTCACTTCGATTATTACCAAATCGAACTCCATTCCATTCCAATTTATTTTATTAAATTGGAAAACTTTACTTTGGAAAATTTCTTTTGAATCTTATCAAAAAGATTTATAAATTCCAAATCTCATTTCACTGTAAATCGGGTTAAAGAACGAATGTCGTTAAAACATAGTTCACAACAAACCTCATTCACATTCCATTAATTATCGGTTTAAAGAACAAGTGTTATTTAAAACACCATTCACGATAAACCCAAAAATCAATTCGAATTCAATTCCAATTAAATATTATTTCATTTGTATACTTCATTAAATCTAAATTAAAAGATTTAATCTTTTCCTCAACTGGGTTTAAGAACAGTGTTAATGAAGACACCATTCACGGCAAACCCAAATCCCATTTGATATTAAATAAAGGCTCTGAATATCGGCTTATATTCAATATTAAATTCTATGACCAACAAATATCGTGTTGGAAATAACGATATAAATATATCTTTCAAATTTCCACAACAAAATCTGTATAATCTCGAAATACAACATCGAAATATTCCAAAGACAATTTCGATTCAAATCCATTCCAATTTATATATTGGAAATTCTGGTTATTTTTAAAACCATTTCAAATCCAATTTATTTATTTTAAAAATAAATGGATTATAATTCTAGTTCAAACCTAGTTCAATTCGATAAATATCAATTTTTATCTTTTCAAATATGAAAATTTTCATCCCAGTTCTTTCCAAATCATTTCTTATGATTTTACACTAATTATTGATGTTTTAAATAATTTTATCAAGGCCCGTACAGTCGATTTCCATAAACGGCCATCGAACTGCACTTACAACGACCTTTTCCAAATTTGATTTGGACATAATTCCGAATCCAACTGTTAGATTTCGAATCTCAAATATTCATTCGAAAGCCATTTTCGATATGAACCCAATGGTTCCGGTTATAGGAGAATCCGATGGTCGGATCTCCCGTAATGTCCATTCGAAATCAATGGTTGAAATTCGCGAACTGCCGCAGCGCGGCGCGTTCCATTCAGGCCATTATATAATATATATATATATATATATATATATATATATATTATATACATTTCGTCGATTTCCAATTAAAACATATTTTATAAATTGTTTTAAATTCGTTTTCAAAACGATTTCAACTTCATATTCAATTTCAAATCAAAATTGAATATTCCATATCATCGATATATAAATGATAATATTTTCAAACATTATATTTTGAAATCAATTCCTTTTCGATATTCATTATAAAAATGAATAAAATCGATATAAATATCGTTCACGTCAAAATGACGTTAATCTAATCAACATGGATTTATATATTTAAATATATCCGTGTCCATCCCAAATCGGACATCAAAATCAAATTTTGATTCTTTTCTGAATATTATTTGAAAATATTCGTTATTTTAAAATAATCGTTATTTTAAAATATTCATTCTTTCTAAACTGGAATCAGACACGGTCAATTACCATATAATTTGACTATATGGACTTCACACAACAAATGTGTATAACAACAATGAAAACAACAATCCATCATCCAAAGTGCATTCTACACTGTATAAGCGTCATATGTAAATATTTAATGCTTATAACTGTCTGTCAATCAATCGATCGACATACAGCTAATTATTGGGATTAGTGTATGTCATATATCATCCTAACACCCGTGTGGGGTTTCAATCCGCAAACACTGATTATATTTGTGTAGTTTGGGCGATGTGCAAAATATATCGTCCCAATCCATATCAGAAAATAGGTGTACATAAACAAATCGTCTGATTTGCAAATGAATATTTATTTTATTCATATCAACGTTAAAAATTATATTTTTAACGATAAAATATTTATTCGGTTCATTAACACAATAAAAATGATATTTTTATTGTTCTAACATTTTTTTAGAAAATTTCGGTGGCATAACGACGCGATACTAGAAACGGAATAAGGCCCAGCCTTATCCCCAGTCTAATAATGGCCCACGCCATACAAATACCAATTCTAATCAATTCCATTTCATTTCCCCAAACCAAACCAATCCAAACAAACAAACCAATCAACCAAAAACCACAACACAGTATAACCAAACAAACACAAAAGTCGTCCATGGTATGTGGACGATGGGGAAACAGTTCATATATGTAGTTACATAATAAATAACTGTATAAAGAAAATTAAAGTGAGGAGTTCTCACACAGAAGCTAAACCAAACGCCACGACTCTTCTTATGCAGGAAATCTTCGCCGTGTTTTATTCATCGCATATATAATCTGAAAATCATATTTTTATCGCATTAAAAGTTATTCCATAACATGACTATTTTATTAATGGTGTACAAAGGCTAAAAATCCTATTTTTACCTTTCTAAAAATATTTTCATGTCGTACCCTAGTTAAAAATCATATTTTTAACTTACTAAAAATATTTCCTTTATATGATAAAAATCCTATTTTTCATTTCAAATAAAATCTATTTTCTTAAATAAAAAATCTCATCTTTCGTTAATTAAAAATCTAACCTTTATACGCTGAAAATCTATTCTTTCATGTGTTAAAAACCGAGTCTTTACTTCACTAAAAATCATATTTTTATCCTGATGCCATATATATATAAAAATCGAATTTTTATCGCTATAAAAATCTCGCCTTTATATTTATTTATTTTAAAACAAATCACTTCTTCTGATTATAAACATCGCTCTTTCCTATATAAAAATTATATTTTTACTATAATAAAAAACCGACCTTTATTAACTTTACATACATACATATAAAAATCCGACCTTTATTAACTTTACATACATACATATAAAAATTCGACCTTTATTAACTTTACATACATATAAAAATCGAATTTCTTTCATCACTAAAGATCCTATTTTTATACAACTAAGAATTGCATTTATTTTTATACATTAAAAATTATAATTTTAAGTGCATAAAATAAATAAAAATAGAAATAAACGCTTACTGGTGGCTGAGGTGGCTCGGGGATGGTGCTCGGGTCGGAGATGGCGGCGCTAGGAGGGTCTCTGGTGCAGGAGAAGGGGGATGCGGGTTTTCAGGGGGTTGTGGTGGTTAGGGAATGGTCGGAGGGGTCGGAGGCGAGGGGGTGCCAGTGGCGGCGCGCAGGCGAAGGGTGGTCGGAGCAATCGCCTAAGGTAGCGGCTTGGTCAAATAGGGGCTAGGGTTTCATGGTTTCGCCGGAGGAGGCGCGAGGGGGTGCTGGATGGGCGGTGGAGCATAGCGCGTGATAGGGGACGGAGGCGGCAAGCCGCGAAGGCGGTGGGCGGCGTTGAATTGCGGTGGCGCGGTTATGAACTTCGGGTTTTTTACCTCTCTTTTTTGTTTTCTGAAATGTGGAGAGAGAGAGAAGTGAGTGAGGGGTGGGACTAATATATATTTATTTAATTTTATTTTATTCTTCCATAAAGTAACTTTTTAATTCGATCTCTGTATCGAACCCACCAACTAAACCTCTAGCTAATTACCCCTATTTCGAACACAATGGGATATGTATCGTAAGCTGATTCAATCATTTCGATCAGTTTCCATCAAAATCAAAATATAAATCTATATATTGAATTTGAACGTACATTTCAATTTACCAGGGCCACATACGGACTCTAAAAATTCCCGAAAAATATTTTCTAGCTTCGCATTGACGATACGATCCTAACAAAACTAATTTCGTCAAATTTGAATACCGTTTGAAAAATGGCCAATTTCTGGTCGATCAAAATTGATTGAAACTGTCAAAACACGTTTTCTTTCGCCACGCTCACGTATTGCTTTCAAAAATTATGAATTTTGAAACTTAGTTATAACTTGACATCCCGGATCCAAAAAAAGTGGTTTCATCGAAAATAGATATCGTTTGCAAAATTTCCATTTTTAAGGGCCAAAATTCCATAGCGACTATTCTGAATTTCCAACTGGGCATAACTTTTTATTCCCGCTATGAAATTTCAATTTTTCGGATTCGTTGGAATGATATTCTCAAATAGATTCTAATATTTTTGGTTTTGCTAAAATCCGGTTTATTTTGAATCCTGTACATTCATTTGAACTTTGAAATCGAATTTTCAAACTACAGCGCCATTTCCAATTCCTTTTATAATTAAAATAAATATTTATATTCTAACGTCGATTCAAATAAATATATACCTTACACTTCTATTCAAAATAGATTTCTCGTCGTCATTATTTAAAATAATTCATTTTAAATATTCAAAATTCATCAAAAATGCTAAAATAAAAACTTTAAATTGGTTCAAATTTTCCAGGTTGTTACAATCTCCCCCACTTAAAACTTTTCGTCCCCAAAAAGGAACGAAGCTAAAAGTAGTTTTACAAACCAACTCAACTTTCATTATATTCATTATGGCTTAAGTTCTTCAACTTTTCAGTTTCTAAGAACTTTTCAAATTCTTCAAAAATTTGGCTAACACCCTAAAATTTCGCAATAACCTCCCCTGCATGGGAGCACCGAGAAAATCCTGAAATTGCCATACATGCCTCTCCAATCCCAAAAAGAAAAAGAAACAACCAATCGGCTCATAAAATCATCAAAAACCCCAAGAAATACAATAAACATGTACCTATTTGTTGGGCAGACAATTTTATTCCTCTTCTCTAGCCTCCTTGCTACGACCTGTTCAATGTATATACATGTACATATATGCGTTTCCAAACAATTTTCAATTCAGTTCAACATTTGATACAATTTGGCTTACTGGCTCCAAATTTTAATTAATCATAACAATAATCAAACAACTTAATCAGCAATCAATTAGTTGATTAACGTTTCAAATTCATAATTTTGATACATATACAAAAAATTATGTTTTTGATACCAAATCACAACAAATAATACTATCTAGTTTTGGTTCTCACACAAGTCAATTGGAAATATATAGAAATACCACTTTCGAAACACGAACATAAACACTGATGATGAGATCTCAATCATCAGTATCTTCTTCGGGCGACTAGAGTGTGATACTATATTTATCCGGTATATTTGAGGCTTCAATACACGTGGATCAGACGTATATTCAAATCTTTATATACTGGATTATCCAAACCAATATAAAAATAATATTCAAATACGAATAATAAAGTTTAAATTTTCAAACAAAACTTGTTTTCAATTTTAATTTTTTTAAAAACATCACTCTTCACACTCGTTCTAGGATACTACTAAACCCATCTCTAACGAGTCATTCCCATCGGATATTACTAATCCAATCTCTGATGAATTCTTTCATTTGGTTCGTCTTGTTCTCCGAGCTTTGTAAACCAAAGCTCTGATACCAAACTGTTAGGACCCGATACTTCCCCGGTCTCCGAAGAGGAGAGGAAGAACGGGTTGCCTTGAGGACAAGACCAATCAGAACTCAAACAGAAGAATATTTCATTGCTTATTACAACAATTCCATCAGAATACAAGAATATTACAGAGTATGAATAAATATTACACAATCAATAAATATCGGAGATTTAAATCACATTACTACAACGGAAAAATAATACAAAACACAACTGAGAAGAATATAAGGATACAGAACTTTCCGAATATCATTCCAGCTGTAAACCAGGATCCTGTGAATATAAATCTGCAAAACCAAAACTACTAGCTGTCTGTGTCGAAAATAGGGGCACCCAGAGTTTAGGTTAAAACAATAAACTCCAGGTTAGTCATGTGACTGGTGTGAGAACTAAAACATTTATATATCTCTATTTTAAAGTTCGATAAATTATGGGACCACGCCATATAGCACGGAAAGTGTTTTCTCCCAAGAATACCAGTGCATAAAATAAACAGCGCAATGCTAAATAAAGAACAATGAAGCTATTATAAGACCAGGTTCCATCACGCAATGCAACGCAAGCCGGAGGATAGGGTTTTACCTTATAATAGCCAAGAATGCTTGGTACGTAAAATTTCATGTTTTACTATTACTATAAGTGTATAGTGTCAAAACAATTTCAATCATAAGTATCAATCATAGACGGCATGAGTGCCCCATCCCACTATGTCGCCATACTAGGCTCTACAATCAAAACTGCAAAATGTCGTATTGGAAGTTGGATTTCCATCTGTGAACTGAGGCAAGGGATCGTCCTCACTGCTTCTTGACAATCTAGCATATGTCTCAGGCAAGTACTCAGTCAAGCCTTTGGATCGTCAGGGACGGTCCACTCGATGTGGATTAAAATGCCTGAACACTACGTTTCCCTGCCCTATTGGGTGTAAATAAGCCAAATGACTCCATCGATCCCGGATCGATCGATATAACCGAGGCGCCTCGCAATCCATCATCCACATAAGTAAAAAGTCCGGGCGTGTAAAACCCAAAACACCACTCCTAGCTAGAAGGAAACGCATGCCCTCCCTGATGTCCTCTCCTGTTTTTGGTTCACACCGGGGTGTGAGGCTCGTGAATTAACACTACACAAAGCTACGCTATATTAAAGTCGTGCTTTGATCATCAACCATAAGAATTTATTTTTCAATAGAAGCCTTGATCATTTGCATCTCAGCATGCCACACAGGCAATTCATGCCATGCGACTGATATCTATCGATATATAACCTCTGAGCTCGTACGTCTCAAAGAAGGGCGTTAAGCAAGAGAATAAATTCTCTGCTGCCAAACAGATATATATTTCATAGAAATCCATCAACACAGAATAAAATCCAATGTCAGATACACAATCCATTTACAAGTCCGTTCTGGGTCTGAACAAAACCGAAGGAACCTTATTCCTCGCATATCCATCGATCTCCAAGTACGTCTGGACGATCACCAACTGATTCCCTCCTCTTGGGTGTACAACCCAATCAAGATCATCAGTAATTATCCAAACGACGTGAAGAGCTCCGGTCTTCAACCACCGTCTTCATCGTCGACTTATCGTAGATTCAGTTATTCAGAATGGGATAGACCCGTCCTTTCCGAATAACTCGTGTATATAATAAACCAGTGCTACACAAACACAACATACGCCTCATTCCAATCCAGAATATTCTTTTATTCAAATATTCTTATATTTTGGGAAAGGTTTCCATTAATTTTATCAAAGATAAATTCTTTAAATTTATTCTTTAATCTTCTTTTGGATTATCATTTCAAACCAAATTATGGTTTATCCAAACTAGTCGGGATTAGTGAACCTTACCGAAGTAATCATTTGTTAAATTTCCTAACCCAACCTATTCATCACATGAAGTAAAACGGGTAATACTTCATATCTAATACCATGGTGTTATCAGTAATTTCAATTACCATTTCACGTTCAAATCTAATTAAAGATTTAACTATCGTCTGGAGTAAAACTGGTGATACTCCATTCTCGATCATTTCTTGAATTTGATAACTTTAGTTATCAAATTCACTTTTCAATCTAATTAAAGATTCATTAAAACTCTAATTCAGTTTTAGTTTCCAAAAATCATTACTTAATGATTATTCAAATCCAGGAAATAAATCCTATCTTTAACTGGTTTAAAAAACAAATGTCATTCAAAACATAGCTCATGATAAACCCAAAATCACATTCCGTTAACAATGGAATTTTCACGGAAAACATACCAGTATATACAATCGATATAAACTTCCATATCCGACTGATAATATAAATGGAATAACGGCAAATCCTTTTAAATTTCATATATATTAGCAGTCTTCCTCCACAGAAATTCACTTCGATTATTACCAAATCGAACTCCATTCCATTCCAATTTATTTTATTAAATTGGAAAACTTTACTTTGGAAAATATCCTTTAAATCTTATCAAAAAGGTTTATAAATTCCAAATCTCATTTCACTGTAAATCGGGTTAAAGAACGAATGTCGTTAAAACACAGTTCACAACAAACCCCATTCACATTCCATTAATTATCGGGTTAAAGAACAAGTGTTATTTAAAACACCATTCACGATAAACCCAAAAATCAATTCCAATTCAATTCCAATTAAATATTATTTAATTGGTATACTTCATTAGATTTAAATAAAAAGATTTAATCTTTTTCTCAACTGGTTTTAAGAACAGTGTTAATGAAGACACCATTTACGACAAACCCAAATCCCATTTGATATTATATACAAGGCTCTGAATAGAAAATATATCGGCTTATATTCAATATCAAATTCTACGACCAACAAATATCGTATTGGAAATAACGATATAAATATATCTTTCAAATTTTCACAACAAAATATGTATAATCACGAAATCCAACATCGAAATATTCCGAAGACAATTTCGATTCAAATCCATTCCAATTTATATATTGGAAATTCTGGTTATTTTTAAAACCATTTCAAATCCAATTTATTTATTTTAAAAATAAATGGATTATAATTCTAGTTCAAAACTAGTTCATTTCGATAAAAATCTATTTTTATCTTTTCAAGTATGGAATTTTGCGTCCCAATTCTTTCCAAATCATTTCTTATGATTTTACACTAATTATTGATATTTTTAATAATTTTATCAAGGCCCGTACAGTCGATTTCCATAAGCGGCCATCGAACTGCACTTACAGTGACCTTTTCCAAATTTGATTTGGGCATAATTCCAAATCCAACCATTAGATTTCAAATCTATAATATTCGTTGGAAAGCTCTTTTCGATACGAACCCAATGGTTCCGGTTTTAGAGAATCCGACGGTCGGATCTCCCATAATGTCAATTCGAAATCAATGGTCGAAATTTGAGAACTGCCGCAGCGCGGCGCGTTCTATTCGGGCCATTATATATATAATATACATATATTTCGTCGATTTCCGATTAAAACGTATTTTATAAATCGTTTTAAATTCGTTTTCAAAACAATTTCAACTTCATATTCAATTTCAAATCAAAATTGAATATTCCATTTCATCGATATATAAATGATAATATTTTTAAAACATTATATCTTGAAATCAATTCCTTTTCAATATTGATTATAAAATCGATATAAATATCGTTCACGTCAAAATGGCGTTAATCGAATCAATAAGGCTTTATATATTTAAATATATTCGTGTCCATCCCAAATTGGACATCAAAATCAAATTTTGATTCTTTTCTGAATATTATTTGAAAATATTCGTTATTTTAAAATAATTGTTATTTTAAAATATTCATTCTTTTTGAACTGGAATCAAACACAGTCAATTACCATATAATTTGACTATATGGATTTCACACAACAAATGTGTATAACAACAATGAAAACAGCAATCCATCATCCAGAGTGCATTCTACACTGTATAAGCATCATACATAAATATTTAACGCTTATAACAGTCTGCAATCAATCGATCGACATACAACTAATTATTGGGATTAGTGTATGTCATATATCATCCCAACACCCGTGTGGGGTTTCAATCCACGAACACTGATTATATTTGTGCAGTTTGGGCGATGTGCAAAATATATCGTCCCAATCCATATCAGAGAATAGGTGTACATAAACAAATCGTCTGAGGAGGCTAGGGTTTCATAGTTTCGCCGGAGGAGGCACGAGGGGGTGCTGGATGGGCGGTGGAGCATTGCGCGTAATAGGGGATGGCGGCAGCAAGCCGAGATGGCGGTGGGCGGCGTTGAATCGCGGCAGCGCGGTTTTGAACTTCGGGTTTTTTTCCTCTTTTTTTGTTTTCTGAAATGTGGAGAGAGAGAGAGAGAAGTGAGTGAGGGGTGGGACTAATATATATTTATTTAATTATTATTTTATTCTTCCATAAAGTAACTTTTTAATTTGATCTCCAAATCGAACCCACGGACTGTCATCCCTTGCTAATTACCCCTATTCCAAACACAATGGAATATGTATCGTAAGCTGATTCAATCATTTCGATCAGTTTTCATCAAAATCAAAATATAAATCTATATATTGAATTTGAACGTACATTTCAATTCTCCGGGGCCACATACGGACTCTAAAACTTCCCGAAAAATATTTTCTAGCTTCGTATTGACGATACGATGCTAACAAAACTAATTTCGTCAAATTTGAAAATCGTTTGAAAAATGGCCAATTTCCGGTCTATCGAAATTGACTGAAACTGTCAAAACACGTTTTCTTTGGCCATGCTCACATATTGCTTTCAAAAATTATGAATTTTGAAACCTTGCAATAACTTGACATCCCGGATCCAACAAAAGTGGTTTCGTCGAAAACAGAGATCGTTTGCAAAATTTCCATTTTTAAGGGCCAAAATTCCATAGCGACTATTTTGAATTTCCAACTGGGCATAACTTTTTATTCCCGCTATGAAATTTCAATTTTTCGGATTCGTTGGAAAGATATTCTCAAATAGATTCTAATATTTTTGGTTTCGCTAAAATCCGGTTTATTTTGAATCCTGTACATTCATTTGAAATTTGAAATCGAATTTTCAAACTACCCCGTCATTTCCAATTCCTTTTATAATTAAAATAAATATTTATATTCTAACATCGATTCAAATAAATATATACCTTACACTTATATTCAAAATAGATTTCTCGTCGCCATTATTTAAAATAATTCATTTTAAATATTCAAAATTCATCAAAATTGCCAAAATAAAAATTTTAAATTGGTTCAGATTTTCCGGGTTGTTACAAAATGACAAGGGTAAGGATAAGAGGAAGTGTCACAGTTGTGGAAGTGAGGGTCACTTGGTGAAGGATTGTGAAAGAAGGAAGAATTCTTGCTTCAATTGTGGAGAGGTCAGACACTTTGCTAAGGAGTGCCCGAAGAAACAGGGCCAAGGTCAAAGAGCAGGAGCTTCTAGAGGGAAGGTGCATGCTCTCATGACCAGTGTCCCAGATAGAGGTAGGAAATTTCTGTGGATGGTTTGATTTCTCTTTCCAGTCATCCTATTAGAACTTTTTTTGATTCTGGCGCTTCACATTCATTTATATCTAGTTCTTTGGTTGAGTCTCTACAACTAAATACTAGTACGGTAGTGTATCCGTAGTTTCCTCAAACCTCATTTGTGGTTCGGCTCATTTGTCCATGATTTGTCGGGGTTTGAGAATATCTGTGTCAGGCGTCGAGTTTGAATGCAACGCATATATGCTCGGTTTTATGGGCTATGGTTTGATTCTAGGGATGGATTGGCTAGCCATGTATGGTGCCATTCTAGATTGTGAAAAGAGGGTCGTTAGACTTTTGACTTTCCATGGGAGGACCCTCGAAATTTCTTGTGACCCACAAGGGTCTGCTATGCTTCGTTTCGTAGAGTCTCTAGATGCAATGATCTGCAATCTGTACCAGTAGTCCGTGATTATTCTTGTGACGGCCCGCCCCGCACCAGCCGACATTTCCAATGAAAGTGCGTTGTGCCGACTAGCACGGGACGGTCGCCAAAGAAAGGAAAGGAAAGGAATTTGAACTAACAAGGAACCTATAGAATGTCTCACAGTGCATGGGATAAAATATAATAATAACATAACTTTGACAAAAAAATAGGTGAGACAGTGCATAAGCTGAAAACTAAACCATCGTAGCAGCGGAAATCCAAATTACAGCGTACCATCCAAAGCAACATTATTACAACTTTGAAATACTGTCTCTAAAGCAAAAGAAAGAGATACACTACTAATGCCCAAAGTAGTGACCAACATCAAAACTGGGAGAATATATGTAGATAATACGTAGGAGCCTCCTGCTCGTCTCCGGATCAGCTACTCGTGCATAACCAGCTAACATTTCTCTAGTCTGCTCGTTTAGGAGCACCCAGAGTAATAAGAAGAGACATAAAACTCTGGGTCGGACAAAAGTCTGGTATGAGCGATAAGCAGCAAAATAGAACAATAACAAGTATACTAAACCATACCTGGACCTGCAACCAAAGAGTTAGCACAACAGGATGTACGGTACTCTAAGGTAACACTAGCATAAGGTGTAAAGATAACGGGGAAGGGGGTGTGCCTGTCATAATGATGGCAAACAATCAAGCATAGCAACCAACCTCACATCTCTCACTCAGTGCGTAAAGCATATGATATCCACTGCTTTGACCACCCAAATCCTTTGCTATGATCACTCTGCCCCATGGAGTCATGATGGCTCCACTGCACTAATCCATAGCCACTAATCCCTTGCTGTGTCCACTCTACCCCATGAAGTCATGATGACTCCACTTCACTGGCTCATAGCCATGCTACGATCACTCTGCTACATGGAGTAATAACTACCCCACTGCACTGATCTGTAGCCTAACATCCATCTTGGTGGTAAATCAAGGCTATAGACGTCGATACCCCCTTTGGACACGTCCCGCAACAAAGTCCAACTCATGAAGTTAACTTGTTGGTTCCTAACTAGATCCTGAGTTCTACTTCCTATTTGGACTACCTTTGCATCTCGGGTTTTGGTATCCTCAGGATCGGTTCGGTTCTCCTTCTCATCTTTGGTTCAGTTCGGTTATAACTATCCTTTCCTGGTGGCTCGGTTCGTAGCACCTCCTCATAGTCCGGTTCGTGATTCTCCTTCAGCTCATGGTCATCATGTCGGCTCGTGAAGGCTCCCTGGTCGGATCGGTTCGTGATGAAGCTCTGGTTCGGGTTGGTCCTTCATCATCGGTTCGGGCACGCGGTGTGCTCCGGTTTGGGTCGGGGGCTTCAGATGTGAACTTTTCATGAGCTCCTGGTCGGATCGGGATCTCCAAGCGGTTCGGGGTCGATGCACTAGCTCGTGGTGCAGCAGTTCGGAGGAGCTGTTCGTGGGGAGATGAGGCGGATCGGTTCATGTCTTCAACATCGGGTCGTGATGCATGCTCCACGAGTGGGGGTTCGGGGAATCTGATCCGATCTGGTCCCCTACATATTTCCTGCACTTTGTCCAGCGAGCTGTTTACGCCATTCGACGGCGTTTTCGACCAATCTACCTTTTCTATGCAATCACAAATCATTCCAAACAGTCATAGCAATATGTATAATCAACCACAAACACCAAAACAACAGTATAACATGTCAAAATGGATCAAACATACCCAAAACCCATGTTTTCCCCCTTAATCATGTTTAACAATAACTAATGATAGGATTAGCTAAACATATCCAAATTAACCCAAATTCCTAACCGAGGCCTAAAATAATATTTTAGAATTTCTAAACATTTTTCCAGTATTTAATAATGTGTAATTTCGTTAATTAACACTAATCCCCCCTAGTTAGCCGTAATTACTGAAAAACAATGCAAATCACTCACCTTAGCCACAAATAAAACTTAGATCTGAAACTATTTCTGATTTGGGGCGTTTTCCTATGCAACACAGCAGCTACAACTCTGATTTGGTGTAGATTAAGCTAATACACGATTAAACGGTGATTTGGGATGAATTTAGAAAGTGGAGGTCATTGTTAGGGTTGAAGAGAGGTAAGTGGCAGCTGGAAAATGAAAAAGAAAAGGTTTCTATAACCCTAATCAGCCCTTGTATAGCTCAAATCCCGAAATCCCCAATGGGCCTAGCTGTTAATTACCCTATTAAGCCAATTTAAGCTGTTTTTCACCTTCCAAACCTTAATTCAGCCATATCTCCCAAATGATAAGTTTGTTTGATTAATGTGACTATCTACGGAAAGGTAAACCATCATCCGAATCTAATGGAAGTGGTTTCAGGCCAAAACTCCTTACCAATCAAAAGTTATGGGCAAAACAAGATACGCTACGGGCAAAACGGTCATTTAAAAATCGGCAAAAATCGTGAACATGGAAATGACCCCAATAGTGGTTCCCCAAAGTTACATGACCATACAACCTCATATGAAAAAGAAATAAATAATCGACGATCCTTCGATACGTAGAATGCGGGTCATTACAATTCAGAAGTTTTTGATGAGGTACGGGGCTTACCTCCAAGGCGTGAGATCGATTTTCGTATATATTTGGTGGACAGTGCAAAGCTAGTTGCATTACTTGTGCGCCATATGGCTCCAAGGGAAAGGAGGGAGCTTAGCAAGCAAGTAGAGGAGCTACTTGAGAAAGGGTTTATTAGGCCAAGCATATCTGAATGGGGTGCTCCAGTAGTATTCGTGACTAGGGCGGATGGTTCGCTTCACTTATGTGTGGACTATAGAGAGTTGAACAAAATCACAAAGAAGAACAGGTAACCACTCCCAAGGATAGATGATTTGTTTGACCAGCTTATTGGTGCATTAGTATTCTCTCAGTTAGACTTGGCCACGAAGTTTCATCAGTAGAGGGTGGCTAAGGACAGTATAGATAAGACCGCTTTTAGGATCCGAATGGTTTCTTTGAATGGCTAGTGATGCCTTTTGGGTTGACAAATGCACCCGCCTATTTTGTTGATCTGATGAGTAGGGTGTTTTGGGAGTTTCTAAATAAATTTTTTCGTGGTCTTTGTTCATAATATCTTGATCTTCTCAAGGAACAAGGAAGAGCATGCCCAACATTTGAGAGAAAATTTGAAAACTCTCTGTGCGCATCAGCTTTCTTGGATTGACAGGCTATTATAGGAAGTTCATTAAGGACTTCGCAAAGATATCAGCCCCACTCACCAGGCTAACGAAGAAGAATTGGCGTTTTCATTGGATATAGATTATGATGTTGCTTTGCAATGGTTGAAGAGGGCTCTGGCAATAGCCCCAGTTTTGACCTTGCCTAATGGGAATAAAGTGTTTACAGTTTACACTGATGCATGTGGTACATGGCTTGGTGCGGTTCTGATGCAAGAGGGAAAGGTAGTGTTATGGAGGTAGATAACTAAGGGTTCATGAGAAGAACTACCCTACCCATGATTTAGAGCTAGCTACCATAGTATTCACGCTTAAGATGTGGTGTCATTATTTTCTTGGAGAGAAGTTCGAGTTGTATACCGATCATAAATCTCTCAAGTACTTAATTCTTGCAGAAGGATCTTAATTTAAGGCAACAAAGGTGGATGGAGTTCATAGCTTCTTATGATTTTGAGAACGCTTATACCCCTGGAAAGGGTAATGTAGCGGCAGACGCACTGAGTAGGCAGAGGATGGCCTTAAGTCCTTTGTTTGTGGAAAGGAAAAGCTTGGAGTTCATACCAACTTTTTATTTTAGACCCTACACCGAATTTTTTCCTGGTTTGTTTGCATCGCTAGAGATACGACCTACTCTTACGGATCAGATAGGAGCTTCTCAGCGAGATGATCCACGGATTTCAGACATCTTGGATAGGTTCAATAAAGGAGAGACTTCTAGTCACCTCAATAGATATTCCATTGACGATAAAGGGTGGTTTCGACGAGATGGAAGGCTTTGTGTTCCCCAAACTGGAAGTTTGTTAAAGGCAGTCCTAGAGGAAGCCCATCATTCTAAGATGACTATTCATTCAGGTGGTATAAGATGTATAGGGATATGAAGAGGGTTTTCTTTTGGGCTAGGATGAAGAAAAATGTGGCACAGTTTGTTTCCCAATGTTTAGTTTGTCAACAAATCAAAGCTGAGCAAAAGAAGCCCGGTGGTTTACTTCATCCTTTGGAGGTTCCACAGTGGAAGTAGGAGAACGTCTCTATGGATTTTATAGGTTGTTTGCCTAGATCAAAGAAAGGCAACACTAGTATTTGGGTTGTGGTGAATAGACTTACTAAGAGCGTTCATTTTATTCCAATTAAGAGTAAGAGGACGACAGCTTGGTTAGCAGCAATTTACGTTCGTGAAGTAGTCCGTCTTCATGGAGTACTTTCCAGCATCGTAAGCGATCGTGACCCTATTTTCACCAGTGAATTTTGGAGGAGATCGCGAGAAGCATTAGGTACACAGTTGTGTTTGAGCACCACTTATCATTCTCAGACCGATGGACAGACGGAGAGGGTGAGCAGAGTTTTAGAAGATCTTTAAGGCTGTGTATCTTAGACTTCTGAGGGACTTGGGAAGAGCATCTTCCTTTAGTACAACAACAATTATCAAGCTAGCATTGGCATGGCACCCTTCGAAGCATTATATGGACGACCATGTAGGTCATCAACTTGTTGGTGGGAATCTACAGAAAGACTATTGCTTGAACCAAATATGGTTAGAGAAACGTCCGAGAAGATTGATCTTATTAGACGGCGAATGAAGACCGCTCAAGATAGGCAGAAATCTTATGCTAACAAGAGAAGGACTGATATCGAGTTTGAAGTAGGAGATATGGTTTTCATTAAGGTGTCACCTTTGAGGAATGTAGTTCTCTTTGGAATTGTAGGGAAATTGGCACCAAGATTTGAAGGACCATTTCCCATAACAGAAAGGTTGGCCAAATGGCCTATAGGGTAAAGCTACAAGAGAGGCTATTCGGCGTTCATGATGTTTTCCATGTTTCTCATTTGTGAAAGTGCTTGCATGATACCGCGGAAGTAGTTGAGCCGAGTATATTGGAGGAAGTAGGGGTAGAATGGGAGGCGACAGTCAGATGAGTTTCTACTCGTATTCTTGGATTAGAAGTTAAGAAGCTACGCGATAGAGAAGTCAAATTGATGAAGGTTCAGTGGGGAGATAACCCAGAGGATGTGACTCGGGAGACTGAAAACAAGATTCTTGCTTCGTACCCTTTTCTTTTCGAGGGTATGTTCTTAACTTCCTTTCCAAAGCTTTTATTTATGCTTGTTTCTATTATTTAAGTATGTCCTATCGATCGAATCTTCGACCTTTAGGTAGGAATCCTATGGATGTAAACATGTGTTTGAGACATGTTATGTTTGATGGATACAAGTGGATGCAAGTGTTTTCTAGTGGTTGCTCGTGGATGCATATACACACACATTAGGCACTAGATCGGCTCAATCACTCTCATACTGCATATGGATGTGTGTGCAATTTTCATTTCTTTTTAATGAATGGAAATGGATGTATCATCATATGGATGTTGCATTTGGACTGATGATTGTGGATCCATATAGAACTTACATGTTATAATAGATTATTACATACATGTTGGATTCATGGCACTAACATACATTGCATTAAGGAGGTCGACTGAATCAGTAGACCACCTGATCTTCGCATTAGTATTGGGACATATACACACACCTTTGCATATGTTCATATAAGCATTAGAAATCTTTTAAGGACAATGGAAGCCTATGATAGGTGGATGAGTAGATGGGTGATGGATGGTAGGATATACATTCTTCTTAACTTGGAGATTTCAGGGATGAAATCCTTTGAGTAAGGGAGAATGCAACACCCCCTAATTTTAACAACGCTAAAGAGGAAAAATTAAAGAATAATTAATTTAATATTCAGAATTAAGGGAAATGGACTGTGCCATTACGTCCGTCTCGAAATTCTGATCAAGATAGACATTTGGTTTGCATAAAATGGACACCATATGAAGAAGTTATGAAGGTTTGAAGTTTGTATACGCGCAAGAGGATATATATATATATAGGGTCCAGAAATTCAAAATTTGGTTCAGAACATTCAAAATCACGCAGATTGGGGTGAGCGGGAAAAATCACGCCCAGGGGTGTCGACCCCTGGGTCGATCCCTCAAGGAGGATGTCGACCCATGCCCATAAGGGGGGTCAACCCCCCTAGGGCAGACGTGGAAGTTAGGGTTTAGGGGATAGAGGCTATAAATATGACTCCATTCCTCTTGTTTTCTACACTAAAAAATAATGGAGGACGAGATGCTGTCAGTGCCCAGACTGAGTCAAACCATTACCTTCTTCTGCAATCAAATTAATCAAGTTATTCAAGTGTAGACCTATGATTTAACCTCTGTTATTCTGCTTCATTCTTTCTAGATCCAAACACTGTGAGTTTAAGTTACTTCTAGAATTAAATAATTAAAAAGTAAAACATGATATGCCTGTAATTTGGATCTGCGCCTATGACTGGTTGAATCATATCAGATCTGTAATAACTTGGGAATCCATAATATTCTGGCATAACTATGACTTTGATCTCAACCTTTATCATGTCAGATGTACCTTTGATTATAGATCTAATTCATTATTTAGATCACCTTGTACCTATCATGTTGTTGTTAAATTTGATCTGTTGCTAGTTGAACATCTAAATTATTGTTTAGTTCTTATCATGCCTATTATGACATCCCTATAATGTTAGAATCAGTTCTATTAGCTTATGTTCACCAGATCTGTTCTTATATGCCCATTTTATCAATATGCCACTATATGTTTATGTCAATTTTGTTAGTATAATCATTTATGTCATCTTTCCTTCATCTTTCTCTTTTTATTTTATATATCCTGGCTACTTTCGATCCTAGGCATGCCGCTGAAATATGCGAACGCGTTAAACGGGGAACAAGGGGAAGAACATTGAAATTGGGCATAACTTGTAATTGGGAATTTGGAAGTAACCTGAATAAAATGTATGTATATAAATTTAGGGAATATAATTCATTATGAACATATTTGGGGAAAAGGGGCATGAAAACCTATAACAACAGAGGTAAAATTTGCTAATAATGAAATGCCTAGGATTGCAGTAATTAGAAACTGTAAATGCACCTAGACACGCGGTTAGATTACCCTAGTAGTGGAAGTCTCCCCGGAACCGCTAGGAATATCCAGCGACCACAAGTGGTGAATATAATGTCAGGGCTTTAGGTCCACAAATACGAGACGTGCTAAGACACGAGGTTAAGCCTGACTTATGGAAGAATCCTGTCCGGAATCGACCAGCATATCCAACATCCACAAGTGGTAGGCTTAATGTGAGGGGTCTAGCACATTATAACCATAAATAGACATGGTACTGAGTTGGAATACTTGACCTAGTTGAATCCATAGGGATTGTATGAACATGAATTCGAATAGGGGTTAAGTAAACTTGGTTGTAACAGTGGGGAGGTTAAGTATATCTGGGTAAGGTGTGGGCTAATTGTAAGAGATCCAAACATGGAGGATGGTGTGGGTGGAGCAAACCGACCGGGACATGTGCGTGCATGTCCGGGCAGACGGGGATAAGACGACCGTGACACCAGTAGATATGGTTGTGCACATCAACGAGGGGTTGCCACGTTAGGAAGTGATACCTCCTACTGTGGGGCCTGCATAGGGTATCTACGGAGTAGGGAACCGATCGATTAGGGTAGTAGTTAGGGTACATCTAGACTTTGGTAAAGTTTAGGAGCCTATTAGCATTGGGCTGCCTGTGGATTGTATGGGATTAAAACCTCTCACCAGAAGTACACCTATGTATACCATCTTATAGTTATTAGGATCATCTCATTCTGGTTATACTAGAATCGATGCGGAGAATTAGAGTAATCGTTTGAGAAGCGTATACACTCTATCAAGTTTACCTTGTCATACCTTCCTATTGTGATGTTATCTTTCTTATCCACTTTATATGCCTGTCATTATAATTTTACTTATTTATTTGCTAAAAGTAACTGGACTCGCCAGACTTTATGTCTGACCCTTTTTGTTTGCTCTTCTTTCTTCCGCTTCCCCCCACCCCCAAGGTTCTCAAGGAGGGAATACTCAAGCTTGACCAGGATTCTGTTATCATTTGCTGGTGCTGCTTAGATGTATTGCTCAAGCTCCTATCTTTGTGACTATGGCTATGTTTTTGTTTGGGGATTTTGCTTCTTTTATTTTGTACTCTGATGTTTAAGTACAAAATAGAAGCTTTTATGATGTACTGGTTTTTATGTAATTCAGACATATGATGTTTTGAACCATGATGCTTTATGATTAGTAAAGTTTGTTTTTATTCTGCTGCTATTTTATATATATCTTGTAATATTTCTGTTTATATTTACCTTTAACGCTTCACTAAACTTAATGCATTCTCTTAATGAGTGATATTAACGGACGTGGGGTTTCACAGAATCAATGTCATTTAAGACAAAGTTCATGATAAACCCAATGTCATCTCCCATCAAAATGGAATCGTCACAGAAATCATAACAGTATATAATCAATATAAATTTCCGTATCAAACAAATACTATAAGTGGAATAGCGGCAGGGCCTTTTAAATTCCATAAATAGTAACAGTCTTCCTTTACAGAGGTTCATCTCGATTATTACCAAACTAAATTCTTTCAAATTCCAATTTCTTTTATTAAATTGGAAAACTTTACTTTGAAAAACTCCATTAATCTTAGAATAAAAATTTATAAATTCCAAATCATATCTTCATTGTTAATTGAGTTTAAGAACTAATGTTGTTTAAAACATTGTTCATAATCAGCGCAAAATCAACTTCCATTTAATTCCAATTATATTTATTAATTGGAAAACTTCATTAAATCTTGGTTAAAAGATTTATCCTTTCCTCAACGGGCTTTAAGAACAGTGTTAACAAAGACACCATTCACGACAAACCCAAAATCCAATTTGATATTAAATACTAGGCTCTAAATGGAAATTATATCAACTTATATTCGATATCAAAATCTGAAACTAATGGATATGTATTGGGAATAACGATATCTATATCTTCCAAATTCCTCAACAAAAATATCCGTATAATCACAGAATCCAATATCGAAATATTCCGAAGATTATTTCCACTCAATTCCATTCCAATTTATCCATTGGAAAATTCTGGTTATTTTAAAACCCCTTTTTCAGTCCAATTTATTTATTTAAAAACACTGGATTATTATTCTAGTTAATAACTTGTTCATTTCGACAAAATATATTTTTATCTTTTCAAACTTGGAATTTTTCATCCAAAATCTTTCCAAATCATTTATCATGATTTTTACACAATTTTTCCATAATTCTAATAATTTTATTTAGGCCCTTATAGTCGGTTTCTAATATCGGCCACCGAACTGCATCCATAGCGACCATTTTTGAAATTGATTTGGACATAATTTAAAATCCAACCGTTCATATTTAAATCTCTTACATGCAGTGGAAAGGTCCTTTCGATACGAACCCAACGGTTCCTGGTTTAGGAGAATTCGACGGTTGGATCTCCCGTTACACCAATTTGAAGTTAATGGTTGAAATTCGCATACGGTCGCTGCGTGGCGCATTCTATTCAAGCCATTAAATATATAAAATATATATATCGTCGATTTCCATTCATAATGCATTTTATAAATTCGTTTATAAATTCATTTCAAAATAATTTCAACTTCATTTTCAATTTTTAATCAAAATTGAATATTCGATATCATTATAATATTAAAATGATAATATTTTCAAAATATCAGATTTTGAAATCCATTCTTTTCTATATTCATTATAAATTGAATAAAATCGATTTATAAACCCATTCGATTTAAAATGGAGTTTAACTACTTAACCCAGCTTCATATTTCAATATTTTCGTGTCCATCCAAAATCGGACATCCAAATCCTAATTTAATTCTTCACTGAATATTATTTTAAAATATTCGTTCATATTCTGAATCGGAATGCAACTCAATCAATTACCATATAATTTCAGTTATATGGATTTCATACATCATATGTATTCAACAATAATGATAAATAATCATTAAACATTCCAACATCATCTATAGTGCATTCTACAACTGTATAAGCATTAAAATAAATAAATAACGCTTACGACAGTCTGTCAATCAATCCATCGACATACAACTCAAAATTGGGATTAGTGTATGTCAAATATCATCCCAATACTCGTGTGGGGTTTTCAAACAACAACAGTCTATTTAAATAAATCATTGGTTAATAAATTTAACTAAGTCTAATTCGGTTTGATTATTTTTCTACTTAACCAATTTTACTGTTCAAGTAATAAATGGATATTTATATCTCATTTCAACAATCACAAAGTGTCGATCCACATTGTTTTAAATATGGGTGTCGTATATTTAAACAACACTTCTTATGCAGATGAGTCATGAATAGTTCATGTGTTGAACTCAACCAATGTCACATACAACAGATAAAAATCAATATTGGCAATTTCTATATTTTCAGTTATAAAATAAATTAAATAACTGTACAAATATTTTAGTGAGAGAATTCTCACTTTGGTTTCAACTCCGCCATTCTCTAACTGATTATTTTATTTTTCAACTAAATTAAACGCGAGTTTAATTTAGCTAAAAATCCAATTTGCTCCGTTTCTGTTCTGGTCGGTTCCATTACATTGTGTCCATCGTTGCGAATCCAACGCAACTGAAATCGTCGGATTTGGACCTCGTATGAAAAAGTTATGACATTAAAAACATTCAATTACATAATTTAATTAACTAATTAATAATTAAAGTTTAATTACCCCCTAATTATCTTCCTTCACCAAATCGTTCACTGTACAAATATGTAACCCATTATTCCAAATCATCGATCACCCACCGCCGCCTTGTAACTCCACCGGACCACCATCAAGATATGCCACGCCGATCGCCTTCCCATGTGCCTCCACTGCCAGAAACCGCTCGGGATTCGAACCCCTGGTTGCCTCGATAGCAGCTTTAAGCTGCGATTTCTCCTAAAATGCCAAACGGAATTCGATCAAACCCATCAGGATTTAGAGACCAAAGGAAGTTGTTTGATTTTTGTTTTGATTTCATATTCTAAATCGCAGTGGGTAAAGAGAAATTGAGGAGCTTATTTAGGGTGATTTCAGCCATTCAAAACGAACTGACGACGGCTCCAATAATGAAGAGAGATTAGTGTTTTATATTTTATTTATATATAATTTTAATATTATTTTAATTCCAAAAAGTGTGTTTTTGCATACGAAATCCAAATCAAAACCCAAGGACTGTCGTTCCTAGCTAAATACCCCCATTCCGAACACAATAGGATATGTTTCGTAAGCCAATTCGACTGTTTCGGTCATTTTTCATCAAAATTAAAATATAAATTAATATAACCATTAATATTGAATTTGAACGTACATTTTAATTTATTGGGGCCACATACTGACTCCAAAAATTACAGAAAAATTATATCTAGCTATGTTTTGACGATACGGTAATACAAAACTAGTTTCACCTAATTTGGAAACCGTTTGAAAAATGGCCTTTTTCTAGTCAGTTAAATTTAAACTGAATTGACAAAACACGTTTAAATTTACCACGCTCGCATATTAATTCCCAAAATTATGAAAAACCTAATAATAATTTGATATTCCAGATCTAACAAAAGTGGTTTCGTTGAAAACGGAGGTCGTTTGCAAAATGGCTATTTTCAAGGGCTATATATTATATTAAAATATATATAAATTCCATGGTGACTATTTTAAATTTTAAACTATCCATAACTTCCAATTTATATTATGAAATCTGAAATTTTCACGTTCGTTAAAAGACATTATTAAACCGATTCAAATGTTTCTAGTTTTACTAAAATCCGATTTGTTTCGAATTTTGTACATTCAATTGAAATTTAAAATCGAATTTTCAAACTACCGCGCCATTTCAAACTCTATTTATAATTAAAATAAATTTATACATTCTAATTTTGATGTACATAAATTTTAAATCATTATTTCTCAAAATAATCTTTTAAAATTCTTTAAAATCCATTAAAAATAAAATTTTAAATTGGTTCAGAAATTCCGGGTTGTTACAGGAAGACCACGAACCGTGACCAAGGGGAGGACCATGAACCAAGACAAGGGCAGGACCACGAACCGCGACCAGGGGTGGACCACGAACCGCCCAAGGAGGGTCCAAGAACCGCCCAGAGGGGACCACGAACCGCCCAGAGGTTGGGACCGCTACTGCTTAGGGAGGACCATGACCCGACTTCGATGATGACCGTGAGCTGAGATGTGATGGTGACTCCGAACTGAACCGAATTTGAGCTTCTACCACGCGATGACGATCGTAAGCTCTTCTGAAGTTCAACTCCAATCTAACCAAAACCCAAGATGCAAAGGAAGTCCAAATGGGAAGTTATTATTCAGGATTTAGATGGGAAGCAACGAGTTAACTTCTAGAGTTGGCCTTTGCTCCAGAACCTATGCAAAGGAGTTAGAAATATCTATAAATTTGGTTCACCATTGAGAGAGAGGGTATGTAGACAAACCAGAGCTAGGGTAGTGTGGACCGGTTGGCCCGTATCCCAGAGCCAGGGAAGCGTGGACTGGGTAGGGTTATTGACTATAGACCAGAGGGGTATGGTCATAGCAATAGTTGTACGAAGTCCAGTGCGGTATGGACCTGTCGTGGCCCCAATGGATTGGGTGATCAAAGTGGTGGATATCGTATGCTTTACGTAACTGAGTGAGAGATGTGAGGATGATTGCCATGTTTGAAGTTTGCTATCACTATGACACACACACTTCCGTTTTACACTCTATGTTAGTGTTCACCTTAGAGTATTATACATCGTGTTGTGCTAACTCTTTGGTTGCATGTCCAGGTCAGGTATGATTATTCATACCTGTTATTTCTTTATTTGGTGGTATTGATTTGTTATCGCTCACACCAGACTTCCATCTGAATAAGAGTTTTATGTCTCTTCTTATTACTCCGGGTGCTCCTAAACGAGAAGACTAGAGGCAGGTTAGGTGGTTATGCACGAGTAGCTGTCCGGAGATGAGCCGGAGGCTTCCACGTACTATATATCTATTCTCCCTGTGTTGTTGCTGGTCACTAATTTGGGCATTGGTAGTGTACCTATTTACTTCCTTTTAGAGACAATATTTTTAAGTTGTAATAATTGGATATGAAGTTGTATTTTGGATTCCGCTGCTCTGATGGATATGGTTTAGTTTTCAGCTTGTGTGTTGTCTCGCCTATTTTATATCAAGTTATGTTATTATTTTATTCCATGTGCTGTGAGATATACTATAGGTTCTTGGTTATTCATCGTTTCAACCCTTTTGACGATCGTCCTGTGCTAGTTGGACGTAGGTACAGTGCATTTCGGGGAAATGTCGGCTGGTACGGGGAGACCGTCACACTGCATATATATGTATATATATTCTAGATAGAGATGTTAGTATATATTTTACAATGATAATTGAAATAAGGTTGTTGTCATCAAAACTCCATTCTCCAACAATATATATATATATATATATATTACTAATTTAAACACTTATATGTAAACATTTACTGTAAGATTTTAAACTATTATTATTTCTTCATACGGACTCCGTTTTCAAAAAAAATTATATATGAAAACATATCAGAATTTCGTCAAGAATCCAAATATAATAGTTTCATGACCAAATTCCTATTTGTCCAAAATTATCACTTTTCCAATGTTTATATTTATTCTTTATTTAATTTATTAAATCTCTTTGTCTATTTAGTATATTTTTACGGGGTGTTACAAATGGTTTGAAATCCTTGCTTGATTTCAATTCAAATAACCTAAAAATCAACCACCTTCTAGTCAAAATCTTCTATGCTAATCTCAACCTCGAACGCCACTCTATCCAAAATCCTGATAATTACATATGGATGGTTTTCTATGGAGTAAAAATGATGATACCTGTCGACAGACTTGGATTAATTCTACAATGTCCATCCACTTGAGAAGAATTTATAGATCGATAGGCTTAACCGCAATCGAGTTAGCCATTGTTTTCTTTCTAACAACCTGATAGAACTTAAAGCAATATTTTTTTTTCCAAAAGTTAGGATAATGCATTGTTCTCTCACCTATTCAATAAATCCCTACACCAAAAATTATGAAAAAGTTTATGAGCGGGATTTTCAAGCACTATATACCATATGGGGTCAACGACGAGTGAATTGGCCTATGGTAATTATGGATGAAATCCTCTCGATTAATCAAGGTCATATGGGAATAATGTATTATGGAGCCTATATTATGCAATCATATATCAATTTGAAGTTCCTTTACCTAGCTCCAAATTTAGTTCTATAGTTTGTTTGAACTCCAAGACACTAAGCCTCATGGGATTGCCAAAACGATTTCAAAATTACACCATTATACCTTTTCAGCACTGAAAAGAGAATCAACTAGCAAACATTGCACAACATTCATCCCAAATTCCATAAAAAACCTAACCCTCCTCCATGCACAACCAAGTTACTCATATGATGATATTGAACAAGTTGGTCCCGATACGTAACCAGAACAAGCCTTGACTATTGTTTAAAGAAACTAAAAGATCTTGAATAGGTAACTTGCTAATGTTGAGAAAACTGTAACTATCATACACTCAAAACTTTATTGAATCAAAAGTTTTCCCTATAACATTTAGGACAAACTTTCATGTAGGACTACTTCTGCAACAGAAGTTCATGTGCAAAAAACGACCTCTGCCTCAATTTACTGGCTCTACATCAGAAAAGGGAGGTAACGAAGAAGAAGGGGGTGAAGAAGAAAGCCACAATGATGATGAAAGCTCTAATTGTGAGCAATAAGGTTCTTTTCATTAATTTTATTATTTTGTTACAAACTTTATTCTACGATGTTGTGCAATTTAAGTACTTTTACTATCCGTAACTATCATATATGTGTTATGTCTTAAAACTCCATACTACATTAAATATGTGATGTATGTAACATATGTTCATTCTGGTTTTGTGAACACTTTGATATATGTGATGTTTGTATGACGTTATTATATGCGTTTTGATGTCTAGTGATATTTTGTGATGTTCTATGATCTGAATTCACGTAATTATTACATAAGTATCTCCTTTTTGTCGATGATAAAGGGGAGAAAAGTTGTGCACTAACTATCTTTACAGGTTAATGATTCAGTGATAGATAAGTTGAGAGGATACCATTTGTTGAGACTTACTTATATCAAAATTAAGCTTTATCAATCAAAAAGGTGGAGAATGCTGGATCAATAGTTTTGATCATGACGAAAACCAAGCCCGGCAATGAAATTAATCATAAAGACAACCAAGCTTAGCAATGATTCAGAAATCAGCACTCGACAAAAAGAGGAGAAATAAAGATATTAAGCACTCGAGTCGGTACAAACACACACACACACACACACACACACACACACACATATATATATATATATACATGCTTATGTGTATGCATGTGTATATGTTGTAGTCTTAGTTATAGGTTACTCATGTTAAGATCTATCCTCAAGTAAATCACATCCTCTCATGTTTTTTAAAAAATATAGGTTTTAAGTTTAAAAAGGGAGATTTTGACAAATTCCAATGTCAGTCGACTGAAATACCCTATTCAGTCGACTAACATTGTTTTAAACATGTGCATATACACAACATTTGAACTCAGTCGACTAGCTATGAATGATTGGTCGGCTAAAGTTCTTACAAGTGTTACTTTCTGAATAGACGTTACTCTTTGCAAAAAGTTTTCTAATTTGTTAAGAGTTGCATCTGTTTTTTTACAATCGAATCCTTTTATCGACAGTTGTAACTATTATATCACTATAAATTCTCATGAATTTTTGAATTAGGATCTAACTTATCTTTCTAACTTTCTATCTACTATTATTCTTGAATTCTCTGATCTAACACTCTCATATTATGCGTTATTCAAATTTCTTTGAATTTCTAAATCCATGATTTCATTCATTAGATTTCAAAGATATCCTTTTCTTCCTTATCTTCATATACACAAATTTATCAAATATATATTAAAGGAAAAGATCATAGAAAAAGTGTACTTCAACTTGACAAATCCGTGTTGCATAATAGAACACATTAAGTCAAATAAACTCTATTATTTGTATTCAAGTCCTTTTCAAATGCTCAGACAGGAAAATCTTGTTCCTTTGCTCAGTTGGTCAAAGTACATTTTAGTTGCTCAGGCGGAGAAAATCCCATTTGGTTGCTTAGGTGGCCAAAGTCCTGTTCAATTGCTCTTGTATTGTAAACCTATTCCTCCTGGTAAAGTGACGGGTGCTAGTAAAATTCCAAAGGAGTTTTTGGACTAGACATAGAATAGAAGTTTGAACCAGTATAAAAATTCGTGGTGTCATTTTACTTTACTATGATTTATATTTAGCGTTATTTAGTATATTATACATATATGCCATAATACATGATCCTATAGTCACCTTCATTTCCTCCTCCAAAATATTCAATTCCAGAATTTCATCTTCTAATTTCTCCTTTTTACATTTGATATTTCCAAACCCGTCTCTATTCTAGTGTTTCAAAAACTTTCTTAACAACTTTAACTTCTTACACATAGTACTCGCAGCATCTTCAACGTGTCTAAAATCATTCCACTCATTTTATTTAAATCCTCAAAGCCATCCTCTGAACAACACATCTTCTCAAATCCAAAAATGTCATTTCTCTAAATATAATCACCCTTGTCAAACACTATAGGACAGTTGTAAGATATAAGTCAGGGTATCCCTTTTTGTAAAGAAAAAGGATGAATATCTTCGAATTCCATATTGATAAAAAAATTATCAAGTCTAACACGAGTAGGCAAACTTCTTCAATTACTCCAAGTTAATTTTCTATTAGTAAAAGGGAGGTTAGTCAAATTGCACTTCCCAACAAACTCACTAAAATCCTCCATATCTTCATTATAATCACCACTTTTATTATTTCTCTCAAAATCAAATCTCGCAACATTAAAATCCCTACCAATAATCCAATGACCACAAATTAATTTATGAAAATCTACTCCCTCATCCCATAAAGCTTTCCTCTCACTTCTAGTGTTAATTCATACACATTAAAAACAAAGTAGATCAACTAAGAACTTCTACACTCCAAAGCAACATGCAAACAATGATTTTGCTTAATTTCTCGTTTTAAAGTCCACTTATCACTTGCCCAACATGTAAAAATTCGACCAGCACTACCAATAACAAAAAGACATTTCCAACCATACTACCCAAGCATTTAAGTACTCAATCCTCGGGATTCTCCAATTTCGTTTAATGAATAAGAATGGTATCATGCCTAATAGATTCAAGTGTATTCCTCACTCTGAAACACTTCTCTTAAGAGCATTCAAAGCAGTGGGAATACTCGTGAAAGTGGGGGCAATCCCCACTTGAAAACAAGAAGTCGCATTGCAGCAGTGTCACGAGCAACGTGAGTTTAGCGTTCAAGTGGGGATTCCTTCCACTTTTTTTGATTAGGAATCGTTAAATGGTAAACAAATTACCGTTTAAGGCAAAAACAGCCAAAAAGAATGCGTTAAACGGAAAACTATTTATCATTTAACCATCCTGAATTTAAACAATGGCAAAAGCCCCACTCGCTGCTGGAAGAGTGGGGAATGGCCACGTTTTTTCCTTTTTCTTTCCACCCACAAAAATCAACTCACTGCTGTAAGTACTCTTAAGTGACCAAGCCTCTCACATTCTAAGAGACGATAATTATAAAGAATTGTTAGCTCTCTCCATTTCCTAACTTTTAAGATAAAATAAAATAAATCACTTTATTCTAATTAAATCCCGAAAATTTCACTGACTCAAACGACTGATAACTAGATAGAGTAATCAAAAAGGATAGGCTAAAGATGCTACCATCGAGAGGATGCTTTATGATCCTTGCGCGTCTCCTCATAATCAGATCACCTTCTTCCTCCGTAGATTTTTTTTACCTTTCCTCACATTCTTCTTTGAACAGTCACCAGAGTCAGCTAGTTCAACCACATCATTAGATTGAGAAACATTATCTTGCACTTGCTTCTGAAAAGTAGGAAGATCCTAAACATTAGCATTTACATCTTTTGCCGCCACATCTTCATTATAGGAATCTCTAATGCCAACATCAGCATCTACCTACGTAGAAGCATCACTAGAATCAACCACATTTCCAATATCCACACTATCTTCAGAAGGAATTTAAATAGGATTTCCTTCTACTCTAGTATTATCCTCATTCACCCCACCAACTCCAGTCTCAACAACTCCTTTCAATTTCCATATTTTTTACTTTCTGCCCAACCCCTTCAAAAATGGATTGTCCTTGAAACCTCTGTTGTCTATGCAAGCTCTCGGATCACTCACAAACTTTTTAAGAGAAATCACAATAAAATTCATCCAAATGAACCTTAAATTAAGTTTGAAGAAAACAAGGAAACTCAACCATCAATTCCACCCTTAAGCATGTATAATAAGCCTTATGCAAAAGAATAGGCTATAATCTTATAACTTTGCCGATATCCATCATCACAAATCTGAGAACTTCCAGACTACTACAAATGATTGGCAAATTCTTCAAAATCCCTTTACCTTATTCTCCCTCACATTTCCTACCTAAACACTCCATCCTTTCAAATTCAGAATTCCTCGCAATGAAACTGTAGAGTTGAAGAAATTATCATGCAACAAAAATGGAGAAAATCTAACTATAAATTCATCACCCAATATCTTAACATCCCATCTCTAAGCAAAAGAAAAATCACTAAACTACTTTCGTAGAAAATCTTCGAGGACATTTGGTTTATCTTGTATTTTATGTTTTGAATTTTCAAAATTAATTACAAAAGATAAAAAGAATTCATTGATGATGGAGCGGACAAAATAATGATGGAGGGGACGATGAAGGAAACGAAGGGATGGTGGATGAATAAATTTGACTATCATTCTTTCATTATTTCTGAAAACATGAAAAATAATAAATAGTTGTTTTCTGTTTTTTAGGCTAACTTCATTTTTTAAAATGGTTGTTTCTAAGGATGTATGTGCATCAATCGTACTTTTATATGTACGAAAACCCAAAACTAAAATGCATAAAGCAAACACAGCCTTCATTTTGGAACATAAAAAACGCACCTTGAACAATCGAAATCACCACTATCAAATTCACGCTTCTGATTTCATCCAAATAATCACTAGATCATTAGAAACTACTGCTCAAGATTCTTTTTTAACTGAAGAACAAGAGAAAGAATTTGTAATGGAGAAATATTTACAGGCAAATTATTTATGTCCTACTTTTTACATTTAAAGCAGACAATTGAATATCTGTAGTCTCTTACCCAATGATCTAACATGACATAATGAAAACACTTCTTTTTCGATTTGACTTCAAACAAGAACTATCTGTAATCTTTATTCCTTCTATAAATGAAATGGTCGCTAGCCTGTACACAAATATTTTGAACCAAACTTTTGTAACTTCTCACGTGAGCACAAGATTGAGAAATATCATTGGGTAAATTACAATTGATTGTAGATAAACTCATAAAATAAAAGGATGTGTTCTTAAAACAAGACGCATTCTTGAATGAGGATGCCATTGATATTGTTATCTTTAATCCTGCAATTAATGCTTCCTACTTCAATATCATATATCATTATCCAAAAGATATATAATTTATATCCACTCAATTGGAAAAAGGACTCCAAGTTCCAAACCTAATTCAAATACAGTTCTATTATCCACAGTCTTCCTCTTTGTAATCCTATTTGGATCCATAAAATGGATTTGCACGGATTTATAAATATAGATCTAAATAAATAAAATAAACTAACTAGAAAACTAGATCTGTAAAACTGACCTCATATAGACACATATTTTGAACAGTCTCTTTTCCAAAATCTATGGATTCTTCCTTCATTTGTAAATCATAAAACCTAGATCTAAAATATATTTTTTCTGAAGAATTAAAGGAGAAGAAAAGTGACAGGGGGTCCTCTCGCATTTAGAAAAATATAGGTTTAGAGGATAGCCTTGATCATTTATTTATACGGATCAAACTTAGTGTTGTTTGTTTGATCAAAACAGAATAAAATCCACATGTACAAGTACCCAAACCCATGCGGTTTCATGCCGTGTGAGGGTCGATCTGATCCTAACATGGGTTGACCTATAAGTCGACCCATCCTAGGCAAAGTTCGACCGTAATGGGTCAGTTTGCTTGAGTTTTTAGTACATTGTTTTTCGTATTAAGTCCTATTAAATGTTTATAACACTAAGTAATATAAACATTAACATTTTAATTTGTTTCCATTAAATCCTGATTTAATTCTATTTATGACACATGTTAGTTTTTCAATCAAATGTACGTCATATCTGAATTTACCTATAGATATATTTATAAGATAAAATATATGTGTGTGCTTTTACACACATATTTATTTTCGGACATTGAACTTCGAACGTCAATAACCTGTCTATATGAACTTTGTTCGGAGAATATTATATACGTAAATTTATTAGAAATTTACCAGAAATGCAATGGTAAAAGTTTCGAGGCTAAATTTTGACAATTCGGAAAATGTTTTTTTCTTTGTGTTCAATCTTTAACTGTATTATTTATTTATTTTGAATAATGTAGGTTGGTACAATGATTTAATTTGGCGAAGTGATGAATATTAAGGATGTCCGATATCTGCAATTACCTATCTCCTATTCTTAAAACAATAATTATGAATTTGAAATTCAAATTGTAGGGTAGTTTAGCTAACTTTTTGAAAATTCAAGGTTCAAGCCCCTTGCTAGCTCCATTAATGTTAAACCAAAATGTAATCCAACACCCATGATATGTGTATAAGAGGATATATTTGAAAAAATGACCATAATACCCCTCGGTTTTGCAAATAATTAAAAAAAATCCAAAATGGAGTCATAAGGCCAATGAGAAAAATTTGCAAGTCATAGAATTAAATAGAGAAAACAGTCAAAATAGGAAACATCTATAAGTCCATTAGTCACATAGATAAAATAAACAAAACTTGTCCTTTGTTACATCAAGAATATGTTATAAATGTCCAAATATGCAATTCATATTCTAATGTGCATTTTCCACTTATCTTCTTCTCTCAGACGACCTTCATGTCTCAAACTTTTCTAATGAAGGAGCATGGAGGAGATCATAAATGAAGAATTAATAACAAGAGAGGAAAAAACTTTTTAGAGTTTCTTTGCATGAAGGGAGTGCGCTTCTATTTATAGTGATTAATGGAATGTGGCCTCTTTTCCATTCGATATGGGACTAACGGTACCCTTTTTTCCTATAGCTACGTCAACATGTAGCATGTAGAAGAAAGTGAAGCGTTTTTGGAATTTTTATGAAAAAAAGTGCATTATTCCCTCTTGATGTTGCTTTATAGAATGACTTCATTTCTCCTTCCTCTGTATGGCCTTTGATATGCTTTGACTTCAAGATAACATAACAACGATATCCATTGTAACGACCCAGATTTTTGAATAATTTATTTTAAATATTTAATATTGTTTTAAATATTTAGTTGATAATATAAATGATATTTTATATTGAATTATCAATTTAATATGGCTGTTTATATTTACATTCGAATTTAAATTTCAATATCAAATCACAGAGTTCAAAATAACGTTGTAATATTGAAGATGGCGGTTGTCACGTCAAAATAGCGGTCCGGGGTTTTAAATTAAAAGACCGCCAGACAATTTAATTTAAAGTAAAAATCAAATCAATTTCATTTTCAAGCCGACCAAAAATTTATAGTAGCCGACCTAAACTGAAAATCGCGCAACTGTTTTCTTCTCGAGCAGTAATATTTGTTTACCAGGTTCAGTATCAAGCAGCACAATTTTAATGGCTGTGTACCTCCTGTCTCCCTCCTCCTTCTATAAAAATCGCGACTACCCTTTCTTTTTCTTTTTCATTTAAGTCTGTAAAATCCAACCTCCCTTGTTTCTTCTTTTCCTTTAATCAACGAAAACCGATCCGATTATATATTTATAAAAAAAAACAAAACGAGATCGCAAGAGAGAATCGCGAGTCCCCGGAAGCCCAAATCGAAGACCACGGTGAATTATGGAGCTCGAACACGGTTCTGAAGCACTCGAGCATCAAAGGGGAAAGGTAGCTTGCGACAGGGTTTTGGTGGTTGATTTCGATTGGAATTGGAGGGATGGGTATCGCGATTGGGGAAACCGCCATTTTCTGAAAGCTCGACGCTTGCGAACGAGCTACAAGGAAGGTGCAACAGTGTCTATCTGATAATGGGAGTAGGGTTCGAAGTTTGCAGGAAGAGGGGGTCGCGAGTGTTGAGGACGTCAGTGGAGTTGGGATTTGGGTCTGACGTTGAGGTGGAGTGACAGTAGGGAGTTCGGTTTTTCTGGTGACGATTTAGGGAGATAGGCAGAGGAGTTCGAATTGGGGATTGCGGCTGTGAGGAGCAGTTTCCGAGATTGAAGGAGAAGTGCTTGATGGAATGCCGAGGAGAAAGAAGTAATTAAGGTAATATAAATTATTTAAATAAATTCTAATTTGCAAGTTAATAACGATTGTTAAATTTGTTAATAACATTTTTTTTAGTTAGTTTAGTTAATTTATAAAGTGATTAGGATTTTTAAGTTAGTTTATATAAAGGGATTAGTTAGTTAGAAATAAAATCTATAAAGTAATCAGTTAAGATTTTAGTTGGAATTTAGTCAACACATAAGGAATTAATTTAAAGTAAGTTAAAAATCAAATTTAGTTTACCTTTAATCTTATTAGTCAATATAATCCGTATATCTGATAAATGAAAAATTTAAATTTATACAAGGTAATTAAATCGAGAAGCCAGTTCCTTAGAGTATAGTTGCGGAAAATACTATTGGATGTTGGATTGGAAATTTCAAAAATCAATGGGATCAGAATGGATCGAACAATGAAAATCGCGGTGAGTAAATCTCACTCACCTTTTATTTATAATTATTTTTACTTCGTAAAAATAATTGTTGTTGCTTGTTTGGATTTTCCTGCTTGTTTTATATATATTAGTTATTTAGGCTATTATATATATATTGGGTTGATTGATTGGTTGGATTCCCGCAGTCTCATTAGCGGATGCCCGCAGTTTCATAGCGGATGATTACCCTATACGCCCCACGCTATGATTAGTGGATGACCTTCTATACCGCGATATTCTGCCACGAAGCAGAATGGGTATTATTTATGTGCTAACATCTGTGGATGCAGGAAAACAGGTTGGAGGAATCCAACTGGATTCCTCAAAATTATATTATCGGTTTGTTGTTTGTTTGATTTCATATATATTCATATATGATGTGTTAAAAACCAAATGATTGAAAATTGGGTGATTTGATTGTTTTAAATATCACTGGGCCAATTGAAAGGATATTTGAGATTTTAAAAGGTAAAATTCTATTTTTAAATAGAATTTGAATTTTTAAAGGGAATAAAAATATAAAACTTGTTTTTGAAAAATATAACAAGTAGTTTCTTTATAAACGAAGTTTATAAATAGTTCTTTTATAACAAAGTTATAAATGAAGTGAAAAGAATTATCATTTGATAATTCAGAAATAGAAATACAAGTGTGAAATTGGGATTTTGAAATGAAATTTTCAAAATAGAATGTGAAATGAAATTTTTAAATATATAACTCAAATGAAAGTTGAGTATAATATTTGAATTTTAAAAGGAGTTTAAATGTTTGAATTTTAAAAGGGGATTGAATATTAGAAATTCAAATTGAAGTTCAAATAGAATTTGAATAGACGAAATTAGAATGGAAAAATGGAATTTGAATTCAAGGAATTAAAATAAAATTTGAATTCAAAGGAATTCGAATAAAGAAATTCAAATAGAGATTTGAATGTGGAATTTCAAAATAGAATTTGAAATATAGAATTTCAAAGAAGAATTGAATAGGATTTGAAATGTGAAATTTGAATAGAGATTTGAATTGGAATTCAAATTTGAATAGAGATTTGAAATGGAAATTCAAGTATTGAATTTTGAACATGGAATTAGAATAAAGAAATTCAAGTAGAAATTTGAATATGAGATTTCAAAATAGAATTTGAAATAAACTTTGAAATAGGATTTCCAAAGCAGTATTTGAAATAGAATTTCAAATAGGATTTTCAAAATAGGAAATTCGAATAGTTTTGAAATAGAATTTGAATTCAAGGGAATTTAAAAGGGATTTGAATATGAAATTCAAATGGGTTTTAAACTATGGAATTTTGAATATAGAATTGAAAAAGAAGTTTGAATATTTGAATTTCAATATAATTCAAATATAGGAATTGGAATATAGAAGTTCAAATGGAATTTGAAACATTTAGAATTTCAAATAGGAATTTAAATGGAGTTGGGATATCTAAATTCAAGTATGAATTTCAAATATAGAAATTCAAAAAGGAGTTGAATTAAAGTGGGAATTCGAATAGAGGAGTTGAAATGGAATTCGAATAAAGGATTTGAAATGGAATTTGAATAAAGGATTTCAAATGGGATTTGAATACAGGATTTAAAACTATGGAATTCGAAATGTAAAGATTTAAATGGAATTTGAAATATATATGAATATATATATATTAAAATGGAGTTGAATTCATTTTAAAGAAGTTTAAAAGTTTATATATATAAATATAATTAAAACGAACTCGCCGCAGCGCTGCAGTTCGTAAAATAGCGATTCGAACTTCAAGCGAGTATACAGGACTCAATTGAAGTCGGAATTCTTCGAAACAAGAAACGTCAGGACCGATTTGATAATAGTTTTCTAATGAAGAAGAAAAATCTGGATTTCGTCGTATAGATTTTGAGATATGTCAAAATCAAATTTTCAGAAAAACAGCGCCATAATCGTTTTAAAACCATAATGGTTTATTTAAGGTTATAAAAGGATTTTAAGCGGAAAAAAATCCGAATTGTCTATTTAGAAAATTTCAGAGTGAGTTGTAAAATATATGCGAATTCAAGTTGTGTAAATGAATATGATTTTTGAAACAGAAATCAGATTTTGACTTTGAATAGAATTAACTAATTCGAATAGTAATTAGTAAAGGAGATGTTGAATTGACATTAGGCCTTAATAAGTGAATTCGATTTGAGAATTTATATTCGAAATAGAAAAGAGAACTAGAATTAAAATCGAAGTTCAATTTAGTTATGAACGAGTTAAATATTTTGTTTGAACGTGTTATGTTCAACAAAGAAGTGAAATAGGCAAAATGGCGAATTAAAGAATAAATGGGCGAAACTGAATTCAAACGATTAGATGGTATTGAATTGAATTGAAAACAGGTGAACAGGTGTTAGACAGGTATGGGATGAGATATATGAAGTTATAAATGAAATGCTCGACATAAGGTACATGTTTAATTCATATATGAGATTTTATGCGCCGTATCGGCAAGCCGCTTGGCTTTTTCTTTTTCTTTTTGATTGAGGAAGATACCGGGAAGCTATTTGAAATTTCCCGATGCTCCCGATACATGGGAGGTTATGGCGAAATTTTCCGGAAATTTAAAAAGTTAGAATATTTTTAAGATATTTTGATAATTAGAAATCATTGTATCGACGTATTGAATTCGATAGGGAAATGAATATAAAAATCGAATGTTGTAAACAAAAGGGGATAGAGATAAATGATTGAAAGTGTTTTCAATTGCAAAATAGAGATTTTTCTAATATATAGAAAATAAAAGAAGTTGATATTTGGAAACGTTTTCCAAATGGCATAAGAGGCAAGATGATTATTGAAAATATTTGGGTAACAAATATTGATAGAGAAAATAGAGAAGTGGTTTAATTAATGAAATATTAATTAAAGAGCCCAGTGATTTGTTTGATATGTTGGATGAACACTTGTTTTTATTCGATAGTTAAATCACAGACTATCGAAGTTTTGACCATCGTTGTCAATATGGAGAGACCGGTTGGATTATTATCCGAAGAACCACTCCGTATCGGCATTAGCGTTGTGAACCAAGTATGCTGAATATATTGAAGATGGAGTAAAGTGCAAGGGCTTTTCTAGTAATAGAAATAGTGCCTTCGGTTTCGTTCAATCCCAGAACGAACGTAAATGGACGAATGTCTGACAGAGTATTTCCAATGATCAAATGGGTTGGTCTGTATGAGTATATATGGTTGCAACGGATTTATCCCTTAGCATAATATCCAGAATATTTGTGCAAACTCAACTAGTGATTAACGGATCTGACGATGTGGCATTCAAAGTAAACTGTGTTATCAAGGAATGGTAAGTATGCGTAGCCTCAGGCCTCAACAACCGGGAAAGGACAAAAATCGGGCAGGCAGCATGGCTATGTGGGTCGCACCCATTAGGGTGTATAATCACCTATCTAGAGAAATTCCTTTTGTTTCTAAATCTATCGATTCTGCCCATTCGGGAAACGGTGGTTTGAGCCCAACCGTTGGTGATATACATTCGATACACTCAAGCGAAATGAGTGGTCGGTCATGTGTGGGCCGGATTGCAAGATGTTCTTGTTGAACCCAGGTGTATTCGCCTCTAGAGATACATCATCGGAAGGTGGTCCCATACCTTGTCATGTTGGAAATCCAATCTCCAATAAGAGCCATGGGGTTTTTGATTTTGTAATATATATGTGGAGCGTGAGATGCAAGCGTTCCGCTATTTGGTTATTTACTTGATGTAGACATTATTATAATATCACTGGATTTTTGTATCAAAGTGTTTTGGGTTATAGTAAGGTAAAAACCGTCCGTGTTTATGTGTGGGCTGGTCTTACTATTATCTTTTCTTTCGAAAAGAATTTTGAAAGTTAAACAAGTGGTTGGAGTTTACTCACACCAGTCCCATGACTGACCCAGAGTTTATTTTGTTTTGTTTTCCCTAAACTCTTGGGTGCCTAAATTTGTACGGGCAGTCAAGTGTTTCAGGCTTTCACAGATTCATTTGAAGGAGCTGGAAGCAGAAGGCTTCACCAGTTAGCTATAGACTGTCATATATTCCGCTGTAGACCCTGTTTGTATCTGGAAACAGGTGTTTATAACTGTTCCAGAAATGTCTGTTGTGCTCTGATGATGGTATGTATATAAAGTTACTGATTTGTATTTCAAAAGTTATGTTATAAAATATATTTTATTCGTTCCGCTGTGAGTTGTGATCTTCGTTTTTCTTCTATTCTAATATTTCTTTCTTTCTGTTTCTCATCCTCTAACTTCTTTCTAATAATGAGTCGTATTTCTGTGCAATTTGAGTTGGACGTGTGGTGTTTTTAGTCAACTCAGATAGCACGGATTTGCGGGTCGTTTCAGTTGGTATCAGAGCTTAGGTTGAGCGAACACCTAGGCTTGTGTGACATGTGCTCATTAGAGATAGGGTCAGTAGTACCCTAGAATGAGTTGAGTGTATATATATACGAGAGAGCGTATTTGTTAGTTTATATAAAAGTTGTTTTATATTGTGTTGGCTAGTTTGTGAGTGGTTTATGAATTCTGGTCGAATCGTGGGACGCCACGAAGTCGATAGGGATTTCTAAACACTTGAACAGAAATACGACATGATATTGTTTTAAAGTGGGTAAATGAAATAATTTTACCCAAAATTTCTATTTTGATATAGAAAGAATAATTTTCTAGAATTATTATTATATGGATGTGTTGGATGTTGATTTTATAATCAAACGAGATTATAAAATTAGAATGGTTATTTATAACCAAATAGAATTTGTATAGAAATTAAATATACAAATGAGATAAATTAGAAATAAAATTCAAACCAGAATTAAGAATTCAAAATCCTGGGAAATTGAAAAATATTTTTCAAAGTATGAAAAGATTTGAATCGAAATCATATTTGAATGGATTTTGAAATAATAAAGCACTGAACTCACTTCAGTGGCTGGGAAGTAATTCTGATGATGATTGCAACATCATCAGTGTTCATTTTCGAGTTTCTAAGTGATGGATTGCTACCTTAGAAAGTTTTGTTGGAAATTTGTTTGAAAGAAAACAAGTTGTTTTGGGAAGAATTCAAGTGTTTTGAATTTAATATAGAAATAAATATATGTATATATTTATGGGATTTCAAAAGAATTTGAAAAGAAAAACCCAGGGATTTGGATTCTGGAATTGAAATTTAACTTAAACAATTAAATGGGTCGAAGTGAATGAATTGATTAGAATCAATTTGAATAGGTTTGATGGAATATAGATTGGATGTAAATGGATTGATCGTAGATCATTCGAATTAAATGTGTAAAGACCAAAAGTTTTGGTTGGAGCTAATTTGTTGAAATATGAGGAGTTGAGTTTCAACATAAGTGAATTTTTGAAAAGTAATAGATTTGTACCATTTTTCCTACCTTAGCAATTTCGAGGACGAAATTATTATAAGGGGGGAAGAATGTAACGACCCAGATTTTTGAATAATTTATTTTAAATATTTAATATTGTTTTAAATATTTAGTTGATAATATAAATGATATTTTATATTGAATTATCAATTTAATATGGCTGTTTATATTTACATTCGAATTTAAATTTCAATATCAAATCACAGAGTTCAAAATAACGTTGTAATATTGAAGATGGCGGTTGTCACGTCAAAATAGCGGTCCGGGGTTTTAAATTAAAAGACCGCCAGACAATTTAATTTAAAGTAAAAATCAAATCAATTTCATTTTCAAGCCGACCAAAAATTTATAGTAGCCGACCTAAACTGAAAATCGCGCAACTGTTTTCTTCTCGAGCAGTAATATTTGTTTACCAGGTTCAGTATCAAGCAGCACAATTTTAATGGCTGTGTACCTCCTGTCTCCCTCCTCCTTCTATAAAAATCGCGACTACCCTTTCTTTTTCTTTTTCATTTAAGTCTGTAAAATCCAACCTCCCTTGTTTCTTCTTTTCCTTTAATCAACGAAAACCGATCCGATTATATATTTATAAAAAAAAAAAAAACGAGATCGCAAGAGAGAATCGCGAGTCCCCGGAAGCCCAAATCGAAGACCGCGGTGAATTATGGAGCTCGAACACGGTTCTGAAGCACTCGAGCATCAAAGGGGAAAGGTAGCTTGCGACAGGGTTTTGGTGGTTGATTTCGATTGGAATTGGAGGGATGGGTATCGCGATTGGGGAAACCGCCATTTTCTGAAAGCTCGACGCTTGCGAACGAGCTACAAGGAAGGTGCAACAGTGTCTATCTGATAATGGGAGTAGGGTTCGAAGTTTGCAGGAAGAGGGGGTCGCGAGTGTTGAGGACGTCAGTGGAGTTGGGATTTGGGTCTGACGTTGAGGTGGAGTGACAGTAGGGAGTTCGGTTTTTCTGGTGACGATTTAGGGAGATAGGCAGAGGAGTTCGAATTGGGGATTGCGGCTGTGAGGAGCAGTTTCCGAGATTGAAGGAGAAGTGCTTGATGGAATGCCGAGGAGAAAGAAGTAATTAAGGTAATATAAATTATTTAAATAAATTCTAATTTGCAAGTTAATAACGATTGTTAAATTTGTTAATAACATTTTTTTAGTTAGTTTAGTTAATTTATAAAGTGATTAGGATTTTTAAGTTAGTTTATATAAAGGGATTAGTTAGTTAGAAATAAAATCTATAAAGTAATCAGTTAAGATTTTAGTTGGAATTTAGTCAACACATAAGGAATTAATTTAAAGTAAGTTAAAAATCAAATTTAGTTTACCTTTAATCTTATTAGTCAATATAATCCGTATATCTGATAAATGAAAAATTTAAATTTATACAAGGTAATTAAATCGAGAAGCCAGTTCCTTAGAGTATAGTTGCGGAAAATAATATTGGATGTTGGATTGGAAATTTCAAAAATCAATGGGATCAGAATGGATCGAACAATGAAAATCGCGGTGAGTAAATCTCACTCACCTTTTATTTATAATTATTTTTACTTCGTAAAAATAATTGTTGTTGCTTGTTTGGATTTTCCTGCTTGTTTTATATATATTAGTTATTTAGGCTATTATATATATATATTGGGTTGATTGATTGGTTGGATTCCCGCAGTCTCATTAGCGGATGCCCGCAGTTTCATAGCGGATGATTACCCTATACGCCCCACGCTATGATTAGTGGATGACCTTCTATACCGCGATATTCTGCCACGAAGCAGAATGGGTATTATTTATGTGCTAACATCTGTGGATGCAGGAAAACAGGTTGGAGGAATCCAACTGGATTCCTCAAAATTATATTATCTGTTTGTTGTTTGTTTGATTTCATATATATTCATATATGATGTGTTAAAAACCAAATGATTGAAAATTGGGTGATTTGATTGTTTTAAATATCACTGGGCCAATTGAAAGGATATTTGAGATTTTAAAAGGGAAAATTCTATTTTTAAATAGAATTTGAATTTTTAAAGGGAATAAAAATATAAAACTTGTTTTTGAAAAATATAACAAGTAGTTTCTTTATAAACGAAGTTTATAAATAGTTCTTTTATAACAAAGTTATAAATGAAGTGAAAAGAATTATCATTTGATAATTCAGAAATAGAAATACAAGTGTGAAATTGGGATTTTGAAATGAAATTTTCAAAATAGAATGTGAAATGAAATTTTTAAATATATAACTCAAATGAAAGTTGAGTATAATATTTGAATTTTAAAAGGAGTTTAAATGTTTGAATTTTAAAAGGGGATTGAATATTAGAAATTCAAATTGAAGTTCAAATAGAATTTGAATAGACGAAATTAGAATGGAAAAATGGAATTTGAATTCAAGGAATTAAAATAAAATTTGAATTCAAAGGAATTCGAATAAAGAAATTCAAATAGAGATTTGAATGTGGAATTTCAAAATAGAATTTGAAATATAGAATTTCAAAGAAGAATTGAATAGGATTTGAAATGTGAAATTTGAATAGAGATTTGAATTGGAATTCAAATTTGAATAGAGATTTGAAATGGAAATTCAAGTATTGAATTTTGAACATGGAATTAGAATAAAGAAATTCAAGTAGAAATTTGAATATGAGATTTCAAAATAGAATTTGAAATAAACTTTGAAATAGGATTTCCAAAGCAGTATTTGAAATAGAATTTCAAATAGGATTTTCAAAATAGGAAATTCGAATAGTTTTGAAATAGAATTTGAATTCAAGGGAATTTAAAAGGGATTTGAATATGAAATTCAAATGGGTTTTAAACTATGGAATTTTGAATATAGAATTGAAAAAGAAGTTTGAATATTTGAATTTCAATATAATTCAAATATAGGAATTGGAATATAGAAGTTCAAATGGAATTTGAAACATTTAGAATTTCAAATAGGAATTTAAATGGAGTTGGGATATCTAAATTCAAGTATGAATTTCAAATATAGAAATTCAAAAAGGAGTTGAATTAAAGTGGGAATTCGAATAGAGGAGTTGAAATGGAATTCGAATAAAGGATTTGAAATGGAATTTGAATAAAGGATTTCAAATGGGATTTGAATACAGGATTTAAAACTATGGAATTCGAAATGTAAAGATTTAAATGGAATTTGAAATATATATGAATATATATATATTAAAATGGAGTTGAATTCATTTTAAAGAAGTTTAAAAGTTTATATATATAAATATAATTAAAACGAACTCGCCGCAGCGCTGCAGTTCGTAAAATAGCGATTCGAACTTCAAGCGAGTATACAGGACTCAATTGAAGTCGGAATTCTTCGAAACAAGAAACGTCAGGACCGATTTGATAATAGTTTTCTAATGAAGAAGAAAAATCTGGATTTCGTCGTATAGATTTTGAGATATGTCAAAATCAAATTTTCAGAAAAACAGCGCCATAATCGTTTTAAAACCATAATGGTTTATTTAAGGTTATAAAAGGATTTTAAGCGGAAAAAAATCCGAATTGTCTATTTAGAAAATTTCAGAGTGAGTTGTAAAATATATGCGAATTCAAGTTGTGTAAATGAATATGATTTTTGAAACAGAAATCAGATTTTGACTTTGAATAGAATTAACTAATTCGAATAGTAATTAGTAAAGGAGATGTTGAATTGACATTAGGCCTTAATAAGTGAATTCGATTTGAGAATTTATATTCGAAATAGAAAAGAGAACTAGAATTAAAATCGAAGTTCAATTTAGTTATGAACTAGTTAAATATTTTGTTTGAACGTGTTATGTTCAACAAAGAAGTGAAATAGGCAAAATGGCGAATTAAAGAATAAATGGGCGAAACTGAATTCAAACGATTAGATGGTATTGAATTGAATTGAAAACAGGTGAACAGGTGTTAGACAGGTATGGGATGAGATATATGAAGTTATAAATGAAATGCTCGACATAAGGTACATGTTTAATTCATATATGAGATTTTATGCGCCGTATCGGCAAGCCGCTTGGCTTTTTCTTTTTCTTTTTGATTGAGGAAGATACCGGGAAGCTATTTGAAATTTCCCGATGCTCCCGATACAGGGGAGGTTATGGCGAAATTTTCCGGAAATTTAAAAAGTTAGAATATTTTTAAGATATTTTGATAATTAGAAATCATTGTATCAACGTATTGAATTCGATAGGGAAATGAATATAAAAATCGAATGTTGTAAACAAAAGGGGATAGAGATAAATGATTGAAAGTGTTTTCAATTGCAAAATAGAGATTTTTCTAATATATAGAAAATAAAAGAAGTTGATATTTGGAAACGTTTTCCAAATGGCATAAGAGGCAAGATGATTATTGAAAATATTTGGGTAACAAATATTGATAGAGAAAATAGAGAAGTGGTTTAATTAATGAAATATTAATTAAAGAGCCCAGTGATTTGTTTGATATGTTGGATGAACACTTGTTTTTATTCGATAGTTAAATCACAGACTATCGAAGTTTTGACCATCGTTGTCAATATGGAGAGACCGGTTGGATTATTATCCGAAGAACCACTCCGTATCGGCATTAGCGTTGTGAACCAAGTATGCTGAATATATTGAAGATGGAGTAAAGTGCAAGGGCTTTTCTAGTAATAGAAATAGTGCCTTCGGTTTCGTTCAATCCCAGAACGAACGTAAATGGACGAATGTCTGACAGAGTATTTCCAATGATCAAATGGGTTGGTCTGTATGAGTATATATGGTTGCAACGGATTTATCCCTTAGCATAATATCCAGAATATTTGTGCAAACTCAACTAGTGATTAACGGATCTGACGATGTGGCATTCAAAGTAAACTGTGTTATCAAGGAATGGTAAGTATGCGTAGCCTCAGGCCTCAACAACCGGGAAAGGACAAAAATCGGGCAGGCAGCATGGCTATGTGGGTCGCACCCATTAGGGTGTATAATCACCTATCTAGAGAAATTCCTTTTGTTTCTAAATCTATCGATTCTGCCCATTCGGGAAACGGTGGTTTGAGCCCAACCGTTGGTGATATACATTCGATACACTCAAGCGAAATGAGTGGTCGGTCATGTGTGGGCCGGGTTGCAAGATGTTCTTGTTGAACCCAGGTGTATTCGCCTCTAGAGATACATCATCGGAAGGTGGTCCCATACCTTGTCATGTTGGAAATCCAATCTCCAATAAGAGCCATGGGGTTTTTGATTTTGTAATATATATGTGGAGCGTGAGATGCAAGCGTTCCGCTATTTGGTTATTTACTTGATGTAGACATTATTATAATATCACTGGATTTTTGTATCAAAGTGTTTTGGGTTATAGTAAGGTAAAAACCGTCCGTGTTTATGTGTGGGCTGGTCTTACTATTATCTTTTCTTTCGAAAAGAATTTTGAAAGTTAAACAAGTGGTTGGAGTTTACTCACACCAGTCCCATGACTGACCCAGAGTTTATTTTGTTTTGTTTTCCCTAAACTCTTGGGTGCCTAAATTTGTACGGGCAGTCAAGTGTTTCAGGCTTTCACAGATTCATTTGAAGGAGCTGGAAGCAGAAGGCTTCACCAGTTAGCTATAGACTGTCATATATTCCGCTGTAGACCCTGTTTGTATCTGGAAACAGGTGTTTATAACTGTTCCAGAAATGTCTGTTGTGCTCTGATGATGGTATGTATATAAAGTTACTGATTTGTATTTCAAAAGTTATGTTATAAAATATATTTTATTCGTTCCGCTGTGAGTTGTGATCTTCGTTTTTCTTCTATTCTAATATTTCTTTCTTTCTGTTTCTAATCCTCTAACTTCTTTCTAATAATGAGTCGTATTTCTGTGCAATTTGAGTTGGACGTGTGGTGTTTTTAGTCAACTCAGATAGCACGGATTTGCGGGTCGTTTCATCCATTGACTATAACTATGACACCTTACATCCGTTAATGTCACTCTAATGAGAATGCATTAAGTTTTATGAAGCGCAATAGGTAAACAATAACTAAAATTCGCAAGAAAGATATAAATATGCTGTTCAAAATTTAACTTTTATTGATAAAGAAAACACCATTCAAACCAGTTACAACATCATATTGTTTCAATACCAAAATCCTCAAATAAAACCATATGTCTTATAATTCCAAACATCAGAGTACAAAAATGTAAAGACATATCCCTTCTTAGAAACCATAACAAAATAGAATAGTAATCAAGATAGTACATGAATTAGAAGAAATCCAAGCAAGATTAGATCACGAGCTCAAATACTGTCTACTCTCACTCTAAGAAACAGAGGGGGGAAAGGAAGAGAGAAGGGAAACAAATAGGTTAGACACAAAGTCTGGTGAGTTCCAGTGATTGTTAGCATAAGCATATGAAAAGAATATCAAGACAAATAAATAATATTGGATGAGAAAGTATAGTAAAAACATATATGTAAGTGCAAGGTAAACGAGATATCAAACAAGATAAAGGTTGATTAAACTTCTTATTCATATCCCAAGAACCAAGTTACTGCCCCAATTATTAGTATTAACAGGATTAGGTGTTACCCTACTCACTAACCATGTGATTATCTCCCTTTTACCCGAATATTCGGTGCCAGCCCTGACAGTAGGGTGTAACGGTCCTTAACCAAGCAACTTATAGGAAATAGGCCAATTCGTAGGAGATACAATGTCTTAGTTTCCTCAAATCGGACCCATGCACGCTCATGACTCCGATGTAATGCACCCGTAACCACCCCCAACCTTGAACCTCTTACAAACCAGATCAGTAAAGCATGCCCTTTCCCCTACCTAGTGCGAACACCCTCTTAAGATATCAACATGGATACTGACTAATATGGGTTCTACACAACTTGACATAAGCCAACCCCCTAGGCTTGTGCCCCCAAGTAACTAGGATTTAAGAGTCCCAAAACCTGATACAAAAAGCTAAACCTGGGACCTCTTATCTTATTAATTAACAGGTTTAACTTAGCAAGTTTAAGTTCATTAATAAGCTTGGTTGTAGATGACATTTATCCTAAATGTTATTTGTGTACAACCCTTTTCCTAAAACAAGCACATGCCCAGATGTATATTAGACTACAGTAATTCATTTTACTTAATTTTACATCTATTACTCATACCTTCATACATGTTATACTTAATCTTAAATTTAGCCTAATCTATCAGATTAACATGTCGCATATTCTTCCTTTACTATAATTAACCCAATATTACAGTCAAGGGTCCCAGTTTGCAATGTGTCTGATTTTCTCTATTTTAATGCCATTAATCAGTTATTCCAATTTATATCATTTATACACAGTTTAAGGGTAATAGCTTAGGCTTTTAGTAGCCTAGGTTCAGCGTAAATAAAAAGGAAAAAGGGAGAAAATAGATCTCAAACTGAATAAAAAAGGGCATATAAAAGCCTGTAAATAAATAAATGACAAAATAGGGATAAGGAAGATAGAAGTATACATGAACATATGATAACGGGAATCTGAAATAGGTGATTTAAAAGTAAAATGACAACATATAAGAAATAACTTATAAGTACTATTTATTTCAGATCTAATAATTTACTTTCTAAAGCCTTTTAAAATACCAGATCTAAAAATGACATGAAACTCATAGTGATTGGATTGGAGAAGAAGAAAATGTCTCTTTTGTATATATATATGTCATTGCAAAAGAAAGTCCACATTTATATTATGTTGTCATAGAGTAGTCAAAATTATCCTTGCTAATTTATGTTTGGGCAGCACCTCAATATCTCCGTGCATAAATTATTTTCGGAAAAAGATTTGGAGGAGGAATGATGTTAGCCTGCTTTGTGACCAAGCTACCCAAAGCCAGTGACTTGAGTATGAACTTACATTGATTGGCAATCACTTGGATGGAGCGATGGAAAGCTAGAAAACTTGAATTCTACATGCAAACATCAACGGTTCGGATCTACCCTTTCGAATCGGGTCGGATAGATAAAGAGACCCCGAATTGAGAAAGAGCACTTGAACTCCCCGTGATCAAGCAAACGGTTCAGATCGAAGCCAACGGTTCGATCGAGGTAGACGGTTCGGATCGAGGAAGACGGTGCGGATCGAACCCACTTATACATAAGAGAAACAACTCCTATATGTTAAAGCCAGATCGGATTGGGAGAACCACCATTTAATCCCCCTATGCATGCATATGCAACAAGGCACGTTTTCCAGAACGGTTTGGATCGCCTGCACGCCTACCTGAACTGCCTAATGTTATGAAAGTATTCCACGAAGTTGACCTATTCGCTAGCCCACTAATCTAGATTGTTGTACATGTGTCGCCCCACGAATAGAAGCCACTTTCTCCATGTAACACCCCACATCCGTTAGTGTCACTCACAAAGGGAATGCACTAAGTTCTGTGGAGCATTTAAGGTAAAAGATGCAGATAAATTACAAGACAGACAAAATTAAAACAGCGGAAAATATAACTTTACTTTATTGGTAAAATAGTTTGTACAACAATTTCTTTCCAATACCAGAGTATCATCTGTCTTACAAAATAAAGAAGCATAAAATAACATTTATATTCCCCAATGTAGCATAAGCTAGCCATATCAGCAGAAAAGAGAGTCTGAAGCGATATATCCAAGAGTCTTTAAGCTTGGAAAGAGTAACAGTCCATATTAAGCAGAGCTATTCCCTCCCTGACTACCGGGGGGAACGGAAGAAAAGAAGACGAAAGAAAAACAGAGTCAGACATAAAGCCTGAGTAAGTCTAGTGGCTTTTAGCATGTGAACAGGATAAAGTTCATGACAGGAGTAAACTGGAAAATGGGACAGTACCAGAATAACATACTAATATAAACCAAAGCAAGACAGTTTAAACCGAATATACAATCACACCCCATTCTATATCTCTGCACCACCTAACTAGTATCCCAACTAGTAATCTGTATAAAGATGATAACGTGATCCCAATCCCTGTAATTGCGGTTGCCTTTAGGTGTACATCTATTATTTATTACCTAGATCTAATCTAGGGTTTTCTTATCGAGCGCTTCCAAGATTCAACTTGGGTTTATGCGACTTATCTAATACTTCTCGGATTCCGGATTTATGCCACCTAGGTCCAACTAGGGATTACGCTACCTGTCGAACGATTCCCCTAGTCTAGGACACACTACCTAGAGTGGTATATGTTCCTAGACTTTCCCCACGTATGTGTCGCGAATCGTTTATCGCTGTCTAGATGCACATGTCATGAAATGTGCGACCCGAGTCCCGTGGCAGGGCTATTCTAGAAACATGGAACTCGGCCGGGAGCTTTCAGATATCTGCCGATGCAGATGCTAAGTTCTGTTTTCCTAGTGGCTATGGTCCCACCTGACCCCTCCCTCAACTAATGAAAGGCAATCCAAGAAAATCAAGCACGAGAACAATACTCCTGCCACCTATGCCCCACTTTCCTATTGGCCAGCCTTACCCATAACTAGATAGCAAGTATATGGTCTGTTGGGAGTTCTCTGCCTTTCCGCATGCATATCTCGACTGACTCAAGATGGTAGGTAGACGACGGGTCGCTATCACAAGGCCATTTGTCCCGCCGAATCACGCTGGTCCATCCTAGTCTTTAGGTTGCCTTATATTGCAACCAAGGTATACCCTTGGTTCTTCTAACACGGACTTTAACCTCTGTGAGCCCAGGCGGATCATCTGCATTCTCACAGAGGGATACCAAGAGTACCCTCACGTCCCCTCGAAGCATCGGGCTTCGTAACCCAATTCGTTGGAGCCTTCTTTAAGATCAGATGGGCGTTCGCTCCTCCTCATGTTATACTAAGGATTACTACTTAGTTTTCCTAACTAAGGTTTACCACTTAGTTTCCTGAATCGTCGTTTTCTAAACTAAGGTTTACTACTTAGCCCCTTTCAACTAAGGTTTACTACTAAGTTATCTTTCTCGTCAAGTTGGATTGGTTAAGTGTCATTAGTCGATACAGGTTAACTTAACCCGTTCATTTGTCATGTTAAACTGGTTAAGTGTTATCAGTAATTCACGTTGACTTAACCTTATCGCAAACCAAGTTATATTGGTTAAGTATTTCTTATTACTTAACCCTACCCATTCACCTTGTATTGGTTAAGTGTCCCTTTTAATCTAACCTTGCCCATCTGTTTTAACTAACATGTTATGATGGTTAAGTGTTCCCTTAGTTAACTTAACCCTAACATCTGTTTAATTAACATGTTCTAATTGTTAAGTGTTGTCCCTTCATGTTTCAACGTAACCCTGTTCAATTTATCACACTATGATGGTTAAGTATTCTAAGTTTACTTAACCCCACCCTCTAGTCCAGCTAACATACTAATTTGGCTAAGTGTATTAATTTTACTTAACCCCGACCTCTAGTCTAGTTAACATGTTAAATTGGCTAAGTGTATTTACTTAACCTTGCCCACTTATCTAGCTAACGTGTTATAATGGTTAAGTATTCTAAATTTACTTAACCTCACCCACTTATCTAATTATCAGGTTATAACGATTAAGTGTCCTGAATTTACTTAACCTCACCCTCTAGTCTAGTTAATATGTTAAATTGGTTAAGTGTATTAACTTTACTTAACCTCACCTTCTAGTCTAGTTAACATGTTAAATTGGCTAAGTGTTTTCTTAGTTACTTAGCCCCTACAAGTCTTGTCTTGTTAACATGTTAAGTTGGTTAAGTGTTCAGATTAACTTAACCCTACCAATCCTAACTTAGCTTTAATTGTCTTATTAAAGCACCAACCACTCACATTAGACAGGCATTGTTGTGGTTTCCTGTATACCGGTCGGTTCCGGGCAGTCTTACGCCACAACTCAGTCTAACCTCGGGTCTTTATTGGGCCCAATGCCTTAACCTCTCACATTGGATATGTATTGTTGTGATTACTGGACAGCCGGGCGGGTCCGGGCAGGTTTACATAACAACTCAATCCAACCTCGGATTAAGCATATTCGTATTTTCTAATTTACATTTTAATTATGTAAATTATTCAAATTCAAGTTACTGCCAAATTTGTTTCCAATCAATCTCATTAGTTTAGGTATATAATTAATACCATTTTATGCCATAAATCACTTATGTGATTTTTAACCAATTTATGTCAAGTTTCCTATAATTACCAATTTTACCCAACGTTACCCCATCTAAATATTAGGCTAACAATCTTAGCCTAATTTTTCGTCCGCATGATTTTGACATATAATATTAGGCTAAAAACTTAGCCTAATTTAGCGTACACAAAAATTGGCATAAACAAAATTCATTAACATAAACATGTCATAGGTGTAAACTTGCAAAATAATCAACATGAATATCATAACATTGCATAACATGCCACAAACTTGCATATAAATATTGGACCTAGTTAAATAGGTGTCACATGAATCATATAGTTTTAGCCTAACATAAAGGTATAACATAGTATAACCTAATAGGTGTCATATGAATCCACTAAAACATGGTATAACATGTTAATGCATAGGTCTAGGCATAACCTCAAACATAAAACTGGCATAAGACAAAACTATATGTATAACTTTGACAACCACTTAACGGTGTGAACTTGCAACACATATGTATAAACATAGATCTAACAATAAACTTTCATATGAATCCTAAACGGATCTTGACATGGATCCGATTATAAGTTCTCACTTGCATAAAAAAATTCGAATATAGATCTATTCTAGTCATGTAGGCACAATTGGTTTAAACTTATATACATAGAGCCTACATGAATGATATAAATATTTGTGTAAATCTAACTTGCAACCTATAACTTGCATAAACATATATTTAGATCTAACTGTATACATATAATTCGCATAAGGTGTTGATTGTTTAATTCACAATACATAAAAGATTCAATCACCACAATCATTCAAATTATCACAAATAACAAATATAAAACAACATCGTTAATACTGATATAATTCCATATTACAATTTACAACAAATCATGTCTTAATCGCATTCCCATCTAAAGAGCCACTATACTTACAACACAAGACGGTCTTGTTTTTCTGAGAGCCGAGGTTCTGAAATTGAGATGCGTTCCTTTGGGTAGACGTTGTTGTTTTGATTTTATTAGTAGCTTTAATCTCAAATTTGAATTAGCTTGAGTTGATTCATTGTTCGTCTCTTTTCAAGCGGAGGCTCTCCTTAGTTCTCTTCCGACAGCATGGCGGCTCAAGTTCTTATTTTTTGTGTGAATTTTAGTTGGAGACCTAGGGTGTTTTTATAGAGTTGCAAGTTAATTAGAGCCATCGATGAAGCCAGGGTTAATCAAAGCCATCCGTTCTAAAGAGAAGCCAATCAAAAGAAGACAACTCGGCCTTAGTGACAAGACCAGGCCCAGAAATTCGAGCCAGGACCCAACCAGACAAACCTGGCCGACCAGACAGGTCGACCTAAAGGTCAACCCCCATGTCGACACCATGGTCGACCTAGGTACCCAGGTCGACCCCCAAGTCGACCTGGTCCCTGGGCGGGAATTTTCCCGCCCAGCCCAGTTTGGGTCTGTTTTTGAATTTCGAACTTCGTTTTGAACTGTTTTGAATTTTAAACTGAATTCTGAAACTTCGGAAGGCCATAACTCCTTCATACGGAGTCCGATTTACGCAAGCTCGGACTCTATCTCAAGAAAAATTCCGAGACGAACGCAACGGCGTAACCCGTTTCCCTTAATTCTTCTTCTAAAATTTAATTATACTTTAATTTGTGAAACTTAATGTTACAGAATTACGGGGTGTTACATTCTCCCCTTCTTAAAAGGATTTCATCCCCGAAATCTTGAAGTTAGGAAGAATGTGTCCTACCATCCAATCACCCATCTACTCAACCGTTCAATCACAGGCATTCATTGTCCTTAAAAAGATTTCTAAATGCTTTCATATTTATATGCATAGTGCGTGTATATGTCTTTATCTAATGCAAAATCAGGCGGTCTACTGATTCGGTTGACCTCCTTAATGCGAATTATGTCAGTGCCATGCGTCCAATCATGTATGCAAGCGTCCCTAGTTATGTAAATACTACATGTGTTCATAGCCATTCATTCATATGAAACATCCATATGATAACATATCAAGTTAAATCTGTTAAGCAAATACATATATGCAAATGCAATATGAAAGTGACTAAGTCGTTCTAGCGCATATGGTGTGTATATGCATTCACGAGCAACCACTTGCAACCATCAGTCATATCATGTTTCAGATACATGTTTCAAATACACGTTTACATCCATTGGCTTTTACCTAAGCATCGATGATACGTCCTAGAGGATATACCTTAAAAGCTATAAACAAGTAGGCATAAAACTCCTAGAGAAAGGATATGCCCTTAAGAAAAAGGGTATGATGCACGTATCTAGTCTTCAGTCTTCTAAGTCGCATCTTCTTGAGCTTCTCTTTACCGTACCTTCTCTAGTTAGTCTTCACGATTGTGAAGCTTCTTGACCTCCATTTCCAAAACTGTCATTGATCGGATAGCTGGCTTTTCATTGTCAACTGGATATATGCGGAAGTCTATCCCGCGTTTTAGGGGTAAACTCCTAACCTAATCAAAACATCTGCGTACTCATGGACTATTCTAACAGATTGCAAATCGTCGATAAATGTATTAAGCGATTCTTAGATAGCCAAGCCTAAGTGATCCTTTTAGGATCACGAAATCTCGAGGGTGTTTCCAAGGCAAATAAAAAAGTCTAAACTTTCAGAATTACTAGCCAACCAACCCATGCCTAGGATCAACTCATAGCCCGTGGAACCAAAACATTACGCTTAAACTCAACACTTAATGTGATCGTTCTCAAATCCTTACAAACCAAAGGTAAACGGGCCGAACCACTAATTTGGATCTGAGACTAATTGGGATCTTCTACTATACAAGTACCTAGGTGCAGAGACTCAACTATGGAAGCAGGTACAAACGAATGCGAAGAACTAAGATCAAAAGAGTACTAACAGGTTGATCAAATGAAAAGCTAAACTTTTCCAATGGAGACTTTTACTATCTCTCTCCCAGGTATTCTGGTGGTGAAAGCACGCACTCGTCCTCCTAAAAATCCTTTCCCTCGTCCTTGCCCTTGTCCTTAATTATATGCCCTAATATACCATAGAAAATCTACTTCTTCTTGTCTTAGGTTTTATAATTCCTTCCTCCTTCGTGAGCCAAGTCCATATCCATGAATTCCTCATCCTTGGGTTGTTCCCCTTAGCCAAACTCCTCATCCTCTTCCTTGTGTAATCATGTTGACAAATCTCTCGAAAGCTGCCTCCATCGTACAGAAAACCCTACAAAGCTTGAAAGAAAAGTAGCCGCAGGTGAAACTATTACGGCTATAGATGGAAGTCAGGCACTACTTCGCCCTTCGATGAGGTTACCTCCCAGAAAGTCAGGAGCCCCAGAGACTCAAGAAAGAAGGAAACAAGGACTCAAACAGAGAATCAAAAGATAGTGCATACGGCTTTGGGGAATATGCCTTTAAAACAAAACCTTTCTTTTGAAAATGCTTCTTTTAAACCCGTTTTGAAAATAATTTTTCAAATTTTTTATTTGATCCGGTAACCTTCAGTTCTGATACCACGTGTAACACCCCACATCCATTAGTGTCACTCACAAAGGTAATGCACTAAGTTCTATGGAGCATTTAAGGTAAAAGCTGCAAATAAATTACAAGACAGACAAAATTAAAATAGCGGAAAATAAAACTTTACTTTATTGATAAAATAATTTGTACAACAATTGCTTTCCAATACCAAAGTATCATCTGTCTTACAAAATAAAGAAGCATAAAATAACATTTATATTCCCCAATGTAGCATAAGCCAGCCATAGCAGCAGAAAAGAGTCTGAAGTGATATATCCAAGAGTCTTTAAGCTTGGAAAGAGTAACAGTCCACACTAAGCAGAGCTATTCCCTCCCTGACTACCGGGGGGGACGGAAGAAAAGAAGACGAAAGAAAAAGAGTCAGACATAAAGCCTGAGTAAGTCTAGTGGCTTTTAGCATGTGAACATGATAAAGTTCATGACAGGAGTAAACTGGAAAATGGGACAGTACCAGAATAACAGACTAATATAAACCAAAGCAAGACAATTTAAACCGAATATACAATCACACCCCATTCTATATCTCTGCACCACCTAACTAGTATCCCAACTAGTAATCTGTATAAAGATGATAACAAGATCCTAATACCTGTAATTGTGGTTGCCTTTAGGTGTACATCTATTATTTATTACCTAGATCTAATCTAGGGTTTTCTTATCGAGCGCTTCCTAAATTCACTAGGGTTTATGCGACTTATCTAATACTTCTCGAATTCAGAATTTATGCCACCTAGGTCCAACTAGGGATTATGCTACCTGTCGAACGATGCCCCTAGTCTAGGACACACTACCTAGAGTGGTATATGTTCCTAAACTTTCCCCATGTATGTGTCGCGAATCGTTTATCGCTGTCTAGATGCACATGTCCTGAAATATGCGACCCGAGTCCCATGGCAGGGCTATTCTAGAAACACGGAACTCGGTCGGGAGCTTTCAGATATCTGCCGATGCAGATGCTAAGGTCTGTTTTTCCAGTGGCTATGGTCCCACCTGACGCCTCCCTCAACTAATGAAAGGCAATCCCAGAAAATCAAGCACGAGAACTATACTCCTGCCACCTATGCCCCACTTTCCTATTGGCCAGCCTCACCCATAACTAGATAGCAAGTATATGGTCTGTTGGGAGTTCTCTAAATTTCCGCATGCGTATCTCGACTGACTCAAGATGGTAGGTAGACGACGGGTCGCTATCACAGGGCCATTTGTCCCGCCGAATCATGCTGGTTCATCCTAGTCTTTAGGTTTCCTTATATTGCAACCAAGGCATACCCTTGGTTCTTCTAATGCAGACCTTAACCTCAGTGAGCCCAAGCGGATCATCTTCATTCTCACAGAGGGATACCAAGAGTACCCTCATGTCCCCTCGAAGCCTCGGGCTTCATAACCCAATTCGTTGGAGCCTTCTTTAAGATCAGATGGACGTTCACTCCTCCTCGTGTTATACTAAGGACTACTACTTAGTTTTCCTAACTAAGGTTTACCACTTAGTTTCCCGAATCGTCGTTTTCTTAACTAAGGTTTACTACTTAACCCCTTTCAACTAAGGTTTACTACTTAGTTCTCTTTCTCGTCAAGTTGGATTGGTTAAGTGTCATTAGTCGATACAAGTTAACTTAACCTATTCATTTGTCATGCTAAACTGGTTAAGTGTTATCAGTAATTCACGTTGACTTAACCTTATAACAAACCAAGTTATATTGGTTAAGTATTTCTTATTACTTAACCCTACCCGTTCACATTGTATTGGTTAAGTGTCCCTTTTAACCTAACCTTGCCCATCTGTTTTAACTAACTTGTTATGACGGTTAAGTGTTCCCTTAGTTAACTTAACCCTAACATCTGTTTAATTAACATTTTCTAATTGTTAAGCATTGTCCCATCATGTTTCAACTTAACCCTGTTCAATTTATCACACTATGATGGTTAAGTGTTCTAGTTTACTTAACCCCACCGTTTAGTCCTACTAACATACTAATTTGGCTAAGTGAATTAATTTTACTTAACCCCAACCTCTAGTCTAGTTAACATGTTAAATTGGCTAAGTGTATTTACTTAACCTTGCCCAATTATCTAGCTAACGTGTTATAATGGTTAAGTATTCTAAATTTACTTAACCTCACCCACTTATCTAATTATCAGGTTATAACGGTTAAGTGTCCTGAATTTACTTAACCTCACCCTCTAGTCTAGTTAATATGTTAAATTGGTTAAGTGTATTAACTTTACTTAACCTCACCTTCTAGTCTAGTTAACATGTTAAATTGGCTAAGTGTTTTCTTAGTTACTTAGCCCCTACAAGTCTTGTCTTGTTAACATGTTAAGTTGGTTAAGTGTTCAGATTAACTTAACCCTACCAATCCTAACTTAGCTTTAGTTGTCTTATAAAAGCACCAACCACTCACATTAGACAGGTATTGTTGTGGCTGCCTGTATGTCGGTCGGTTCCGGGCAGTCTTATGCCACATCTCAGTCTAACCTTGGGTCTTTATTGGGCCCAATGCCTTAACCTCTCACATTAGATAGGTATTGTTGTGATTACTGGACAGCCGGGCGGGTTCGGGCAGGTTTACATCACAACTCAATCCAACCTCGGGTTAAGCATATTCGTATTTTCTAATTTACATTTTAATTATGTAAATTATTCAAATTCAAGTTACTGCCAAATTTGTTTCCAATCAATCTCATTAGTTTAAGTATATAATTAATACCATTTTATGCCATAAATCACTTATGTGATTTGTACCCAATTTTATGTCAAGTTTCCTATATTTACCAATTTTACCCAACGTTACCCCATTTAAATATTAGGCTAACAATCTTAGCCTAATTTTCCGTCCGCATGATTTTGACATATAATATTAGGCTAAAAACTTAGCCTAATTTAGCGTACACAAAAATTGGCACAAAAATAATTCATTAACATAAACATGTCATAGGTGTAAACTTGCAAAATAATCGACATGAATATCATAACATTGCATAACATGCCACAAACTTGCATATAAATATTGGACCTAGTTAAATAGGTGTCACATGAATCATATAGTTTTAGCCTAACATAAAGGTATAACATAGTATAACCTAATAGGTGTCATATGAATCCACTAAAACATGGTATAACATGTTAATGCATAGGTTTAGGCATAACCTCAAACATAAAACTGGCGTAAGACAAAACTATATGTATAACTTTGACAACCACTTAAGGGTGTGAACTTGCAACACATATGTATAAACATAGATCTAACAATAAACTTTCATATGAATCCTAAACGGATCTTGACATGGATCCGATTATAAGTTCTCACTTGCATAACAACATGTGAATATAGATCTATTCTAGTCATGTAGGCACAATTGGTTTAAACATATATACATAGAGCCTACATGAATGATATAAATATTTGTGTAAATCTAACTTGCATAAACATATATTTAGATCTAACTGTATACATACAATTCGCATAAGGTGTTGATTGTTTAATTCACAATACATAAAAGATTCAATCACCACAATCATTCAAATTATCACAAATAACAAATATAAAACAACATCGTTAATACTGATATAATTCCATATTACAATTTACAACAAATCATGTCTTAATCGCATTCCCATCTAAAGAGCCACTATACTTACAACGCAAGACGGTCTTGTTTTTCTGAGATCTGAGGTTCTGAAATTGAGATGCGTCCTTTGGGTAGACATTGTTGTTTTTATTATATTAATAGCTTTAATCTCAAATTTGAATTAGCTTGAGTTGATTCGTTGTTCGTCTCTTTTCAAGCGGAGGCTCTCCTTAGTTCTCTTCCGACAGCATGGCGGCTCAAGTTCTTATTTTTTGTGTGAATTTTAGTTGGAGACCTAGGGTGTTTTTATAGAGTTGCAAGTTAATTAGAGCCGTCGATGAAGCCAGGGTTAATCAAAGCCATCCGTTCTAAAGAGAAGCCAATCAAAAGAAGACAACTCGGCCCTAGTGACAAGACCAGGCCCAGAAATTCGAGCCAGGACCCAACCAGACAAACCAGGCCGACCAGGCAGGTCGACCTGGTCCCTGGGTGGAAATTTTCCCACCCAGCCCAGTTTGGGTCAGTTTTTGAATTTCGAACTTCGTTTTGAACTGTTTTGAATTTTAAACTGAATTCTGAAACTTCGGAAGGCCATAGCTCCTTCATACGGAGTCTGATTTACGCAAACTCGAACTCTATCTCAGGCAGAATTTCGAGACAAACGCAATGGTGTAACCCGTTTCCCTTAATTCTTCTTCTAAAATTTAATTATACTTTAATTTGTGAAACTTAATGTTAAAGAATTACGGGGTGTTACACTCCACTACTTTCGAAGTCCTCCCTGATGTTGCCACATGGCCACTTTGCCCTAACCAACTCTATGCTTATACTACATAATTTCATATTCAATAGAGGGGTCCTTGGAGCATTTCAGTTCCTGATATCTGCCATGGCTGCACTTCTTCAATAAGAAACCACCTTCTTCTTAAATGAAAATCAATGAATTCGGAGAGATAAATTCATTGTAATCGAGTGCTTGGGCGATTATACTCATTGTAAATGTTATTCTATATTGAATGAAGGATTATAAAGTGGATGCAGGCTCGTTAATGCCGAACCACTACAAATCTCGTGTGTTGGTTACTTTTTCTCTGTTTTTAGATTACTATTCTTTGATATTACTTACAAAACTAGACAATTAGGTGTTAGTGCCATTTTTTGGTCTAACATTTTGGTGCTTTCACTGAGAAATGAAGATTCTCGGTGTTTAAGGATTCTCCAATCTACTTATTGGATCGCCAAGTCCATGAGGAAATCCTGTGAATTCTATTGATTTTGCAATTGTGGAGATCACCAGATGTGAAGTTACCTTCGTGTCATAAAGAAGAAATCACCAAAGATTGGAAACAGTGCCGAGTAAAGCTTCTGGATCGGATCGCATGTGTTTCCAGTTCAAATGAGCTCCAGATCAGATGCAGATGAAATGACTGGGTCGAATGCAGATTAAGTCCTCGGATCGGATGTAGACAAATTGTAGGCCAATATACCTGAGTGGTCAGATCGGGGCCTATCCGACCTAAACAAGAACGTCCGACCCGAACCAGAGGTGAGATCTGAACCGACCGCCTGTTGTTGATGTTCCCCCGACCCGATCCGATGAAATACCCGAACCGGGATCCGATGACATCTCTGAACCGCAACTTGAAGGAAAATTCTGATCCGACCCGGTACGGCTGTTTTTGGAAAAAATACATTTTTCAGATCAATTCAGAAAAGGCTCCATCTTCCAAGATGAAAAAAATCGCCGTCGGGACTATGGAGCCCCGGACCCCCACCGGCGCTGCGCTCGGACCCGCTGATGGCTCGCTTTTGGCTCAACATATATTTTGGTTAACAGCAGTCATCGAATCCTGTCAATGAAGATTAAACGGATAGTCAGAGAATATCACAACAAAATTGCTACGACTAGGATTACTCCAAAACCCATGACCTTTATTTATCGATGTTATTCAATGTGAGGAGCTATTGAACAAATTCGGCATGCTAATTATGACAGTGTATGGGAGAAAGATTGTTTCCTGGTAACCTCCTCTCTCGGGGTTTCGATGGTGTATAGACTTCACCAATGCAACCGATGTTGTTCTTAAACGAGTAGTGACCACTTGGTTGACATGAATCAAACTTGTTAAACTGGTAGAATCTAGAATGACGTTGATATAGAGCAGCGTGGGCATTATTACAAAGTTGACTCGGATGATCTTAGCAATGATGGTTCTTAATGACGGGTTACCAGAAAGCGACTAAGGATCCTAACACTACAAAGATACATTCCACTTGTGTGACGTGATGAAAGACAAATGTCCTACGGTTCACTCCCTGAAGAACTTACTTAGCCTTTGCAAAGCCTATCTGCCATCAGTCGCATTGATAACGATTGGTTTCCACCAGATAGGGGTTAAATCAACATACTTTGGTGCCCAGAGATAGGTACCAGTTGAACCACTGCAGACCATGATTGGACATATGAATCATTGCCCGGATGATAGCAACTCGACCTAACACCGGTCACCATATGACCTTCGTCAAGAGATGAGAGTTTGAGATCAACACAAATATGAATCGACCGTTATACCTCCACTTAATACATCATTTGTGACAGAAAATATGAACATTACTTGAAGCCTTGCAATCCATGCTATAATAGTCAAGTTTATCCGACTGAGGTCTAGACTGACCGGCTCTAGCGGTGTTTAGAGCTTACATTACACCCGGATGTCTACTGCTAAAGTTCCTAATGAAAGCTGGAATGGGAATGGTCCACGGTGACCATGCTACTAGAAGAGCCTACTATTTAGCTAGTTGGGAGATGCTACGCAACGGATATGGCGTGGAACCCAAAAGTACTTCCCCTCCTCCAAAAAAGGAGTAAGGAAGCTTCTAAAAAGGAGTCGCTCGATTATCTGCCCAAAGACATGGACCCCAGAAAGGATGAAGATTTGATATGCAAAAGGGTGACACCTAATGAAGCAACCACAAATATTCGGATTGATAATGACGACCTAGCAAAGGTCTTGAAAATCAGATCTCATCCGGACGAGGGAACTAATAGATTTTCTATGATCCAATCTGGACGCATTTGCATGGACCCATGCTGACATGTGTGCGATCTCGCCATCGATTATGAGTCATGCACTGAACATGAACCCAAAGTACCCTACTACTGAGCAAATGAGGCATATGCTGGGCCTGGAGAGGTCGACTGCCTTGAACGAAGAAGTGGAAAGGATGAGAGATAATGGATTCATCAGAGATGATACATATCCCAACTAGATATCGAACCTTGTACTTGTTAAGGAGGGTAATGTGAAATGATGAACATGCATCGATTTTTGGGATTTAAACGAGACTTGTCCAAGAGACAGCTTCTCATTACCTAGAATTGATCAGTGATCAGCTAGTGGATTCGACAGCTGGGAATGAACTTCTATCTTTTATGATGCATATTCGAGTTATAACCAAATTCCTATACATGTGCCTAATCAAGAACATATCAGCACTCGGTAAGTCATATTTTCCATGATCAAATTGGAAAAAAACTATGGAAGTCTACGTAGATGATATGCTTGTGGAGTCTAAGCGATCAACCGACCATATTTCAGATTTGGCAGAGATGTTAAGTATATCCTGACATGGGATCTAATGCATATTTGTAGATGGTGAGATACGACTATCTCCCTAGCAGCCGTATTCTATTTCCTAGCATGGAAAGCGCAAAAGTCTATATAAGCATGGATCCATTGTTTTCATGCCAATTACCATCCTAGCGCCAATGTGATGATGTGCCACTATTAGCGGTGCAGACATGATTTCCTGACACTCTATCATTTCCCTTGGCATGGGGTCAAGAAGGCGATTCAAAGGAGATGCAACCTTGTTATTCACTTACAGTATTTACCTAATTGCCTTTGTTGTTCCAAGACCCCATTCAAGGTCTGTTCATTCTTGGGACCGCCATTCCAAGATGGCTTAAAAAGGTGTTCATCATCATAAAAAAGATTTTGGTAGCCATCCCCTAGCAGATATAGGGAGAGTCAAAATAGATCTGCAAAGAGCATGCAATGCCATTTTCGCATAGAATGTTATTCATTCCTTTAACAGGATTATTCTTTAACCATGACTCTTATATTTGCATGCTTTGTGAGTTAAACTCAAATGAATTTATATGTGGATGGTGTAGGTACCAGGATCTAATACCGACCAGACTTCTAACACCTGCATATAGAATTATGGACTAATACCATAACGTGACTGACTGAACTGCTCGTTTACGGAGCAATGTCGTCCGCCTGAGGGAAGTGGTATAGCTCAAGGTGGATCCGAGATGACCATCCACTCCTTAGCTCACACATGGCAGATCTTAAGATCATTGTTGCATCAACTTTTGCATTTCAAAGTCAGAAACCGATCCCGGATGGACGCAATTCTGTCTTCTACATGGCTCAATCCATTGCTTGATGCCGCCAGATTACATGAGTTCGAACAAAGGAGGCAACGCTTCCCCCTGATATGCTTACTTTTCAATCATGCAATTTACTTTTACATGCTTCCAAAGTTATTGACATGACTAACTCATGCGATATGAATGATGCAGGTACCTGAAGTTTGGTGCCAATTAGTCCTCCCATCGATTGAATGGAGGAACGCAAAGATTCGGCAAGTGTGTCCCGACCACTTGCTCGATAATGTACATCCTCCAGAGCAAAGTGGGAAGTATGGATTAAAATCGAGTTCGAGAACGACACTCGAGCTGGCAGAATCCCGCTCTTGGAATTAGAGTGCAGAAGGAAAGCAAGGGCGAATGACATGGCCGTTCGCCTGATTAACTCTAACTCTCATGATTCGAGAGAGAGTATAAAGGATGGGAAGATGACGTCCTCAAGGCATGATGGTGCACCACGATTAAAAGACCGCCTTGATTCCACTCTACCCTATGCATTCGACGGGAGAGTATAAAGGCGCCAGGGACTGAGCGCTGCAAATGAACTCCTACCTCTCTAAAGGATATGGGGCATAATGAAAGCTGAGTTCGAACTCTATCCAGGGCATACGACAGGAGAGTATAAAGGCATTACGATTAAATGTCACGGAAGGGCTCCTACTCCGCTGCAGGATTGGAGGCAAGAATGAAAGCTAAGCCTGAACCCCTCATTTCCGAAAATGGGAGGCGATGCACTGTCGATCCTAATCAATCCCAAACAAACCCTGACCAGGCACTTTATTCATTATTGATCGCACCATGCACACACATCACACCCCTGCGATGGATTCAATATGATTTGTTATTTATTTACAGGGATTATAATTTTCAGGGATACGAATTGAAACCCTTATTTGATTGTGATGTGGTTTATTATCTATTACTTAGTTTAGTAATAATTAGATTACGGGTACATTTGATTGGAATATGTAATCAACCTGCAAGATTATGACAATACAGGAACACGACTTTAATTAAAAAATGCAGGCTTGTGCAAGATAACATGATAAGAATGTGAGGGCCGCACTCTTAACAACCACAGCAGGCCAGTGGAAGACAAATAGAGGACCCCGTCCAGGAGGCTGGTGCTGATACCTAATGCTAGACTTCCCATGTGACTCAAGCCGACGATTGAAAAGAGGCCTTTAGAGTATATTGTTCAACAACTTACCATATGACCTGAGACAATGATCGAAGGGAGGCCTTGGGAATAACATCTAAAGTGCAACGACGAGTATCACCATGCAAGTGCACTGAATGGAAAATGCAATGATTCGAGCATTTGGATAACTCAATCATTAAAGCTTTGAAAGCAATGTCTCTTTTCCAAGCATTCATGCCCAAATTTGAAAGGGATCCGATACAACTGCCGAACTTTTTCTATTACCCCTGAACTAGAGGCCACTCGAGAAACGCAAAATGGATGCAGAGTGAACATCCATTTTCTAGTCTCAACCGACTTCCCGATTGAAAGGCCCTGAACAAGGGGCATGCCACTACTTTGACTTCTAGCTTTCAAAAAAAAGACTGCTTGGTACTTCGACCCAAGGGTTAAGAAAAAGGGAGATATAACTTTCTTCCATGGTGAGGATGTTGGCGCAGATGGCGCTAGGAGCGAAGGAAGTCAGGAGATTTCCTCTCACGGTGATCCCCAACACATCAGACTATATATGAAATGAATGGTGCCCTAGTCGAATTGAGAACCTAGATGGCTTGGCAAGATGAACTTCTCCGGGAATGACAGAAAATGATGTATAACTTCTTTACTCGGATAGATGGAAGGCCTAGCGACTATGATTTACTCGCTGGAGCGAGCACCGTAGGAATTCAAGCGACAATGAACTTGGCTCAAACACTCCCTACTCCGTGGTTCAGATCATATGACACCCTAGGACAAGTTAGCAATGTCATCTTGAATAAAACAAGGTGCAATCAACCTCCTTCCAGACATTTGCAGCATGCAATTTATGACTACAACATTTTGGACGAAAACGATGACAACGCAAGAGCCATTGGAAATTTAAATAGAGTTCAATCAACCTATGCTCTTAGTCAGATGAATGCTTAAAACCCAACTCAAATTCAACATAAAGTTCCCTATTCCTTAATGTAGGGAGGAAGTGGAAGCATTCGAGGTGACCATAATTTGACCTTATCGCCACCCGACTCCATTCCTCGGAGCCTGGACGGGAGACAAAAGATTAACATGAGATGGACACAAACAAATCATTTTGTATTAAACTCTAACTCATGGCTTAATGAGGGAATATGAATTCAGAGAAGATATGGATTTGATACTCACCGCTTAGCAAAACCCCGTGGACAGGGGGCATGGGATACGAGCTTTGAGCAGCGTAATTTGACTATCCGCTGACTTTACATGCATTTACTATCATCGGAGTTCCACAAAATCCTAGACTATGAATAAAAGAATGACTTCTCAAGATTAACCCGCATACATTCGAGTAGTGGATCACCATCCAAAATTAACAGATAGAGGCCTAATTGACGGTTATTATATATATGGAACCAAGAAGCCAGAGACCGGCTTCCATCCACTTTAAGAGTTCATGCTGGGGGCACCAGCGCTAAATTGGACAATTAGCGACAACTTCTTAAAGATGAAGACCAAACTCCTATACTAATTGATGCTTCGCTAGAGGCGACACACCACAAAGATGATGTAAGCAACGTCAATCAAAACTCTTTCACATGAGACATCAGGGATTTCAGCAATTCCTGCACTTTAAACTACCATTTCTTGATCTTGACTTGCATTGTTGCTATACAATTTTAGTGGCATACATTTGAATCGATCAACCGCTAGAACGCTTTGGTCAACAACTTCATCGAGCAGTCAAAGGTCCACATCCGTCGACCCAAGAACGTCATGTTACTTATTTCAATAAAATAAGAGGCTCGATGAGACCCTGCATTCATTTCTGGGAAGATTCGACACCGTATGGCATCGGAAGATCAACCTGAACCATCTATGATGTTGATGGTGGCAGTATCTGGTATTCTGGATAACTTTGACTTCAAATTATCTATGCAACGAGAACAACCAAGAGGCCTTGATTGATTTACCACTGAAACAAACCTCAATATCTTTCTATCATGAGATTTGCTTATAAACTTAGGTGAATTCTATCCTGAGATAGGCAGATTCCTGCAACAGGACAGTGCTAGCACTGAAATGATGATCTCAATGTTTTTATGAAGAAGGATGGAGAATCACCTAACTCTTGGAATGATAAGGGCAAGGGTAGAGCCCAGGAAAAGAATGATAGGATTGTGCAATTTTAGAGAGACCCAACTTCATTGACCAAGTTTGTTACACTCAATGGAACCGAGTAAAAGAAGCAGACTCAACAAAACTATGATAGCTATTCCAGGCTGCTAAAGCATATATGGAGCGGCTCGACTAAATTCCTAACGACATTCATTACCTTACATTGTTGGTGAGTTTACCCGGCTCTGTGACTGATCTGGTGAGGGTAACTAAGTTAGTTGACGCCTGATGAGGGAATCCCCGCTTTCGACTAAAAGTAAAGGGATGATGCTACATCAAATGTGATTACACCATTCTCATATCCAGCTTCACCACTTCCTGACTTGAGAAAGAGTACAGAACGACTCGGGTCGACTAAGTTGCTTAATCCGTAACTCTAACCCAATGCGAAAATGGAAAGCACAAAGGAAAGAAGACTAAATGTCTGATTGACTTGACCCAACCACCATCGACGCTGGGGGCATAAGCACTGACTTCGCATGTCCTTCACTGACGTTAGGAGCATGAGCTTAAACTCACAGACTGACTTTGAACATAACCCTAACTTGATGCGTGACTTAGAACATATACGCTATATCTTCGGAATATGACATATTTGTCTTGACCGTCCAAGTGAGCCAACTAACGGATCAATCGTGACTTCAAATACTTGATCCGCAACTATATCGAATGGAGAATGAGGTGAACTCTCCAACTACCTTACATCTGTGTAAGCACTTATTTATATGATTTCAATGACGTACCTTGTTGATCTGCATGTGATCACCAGACTACGAAAGGACTCAGAACGGCCGTGGATTTCTTTTAATATGATTTAATTACTATCCTGATGTCAGGATAGTCCCAAGACGAGCGCAAATGACCAATTCATGTACCAGTTCTGATGTGATCTATCCCAATAGTCTACATGCTAGCTCAGAGTTTGAAGATTCCTATACTATCCCATGACTTGGATGATTACTTCATACATTGGCTTGTATGTAAAAGAAAGCCTGACTCAAAGATACACTTGATTTGCGTAAGAAGGCCATGTCGTTTGGCAATGACCTGTGCATGCATGATCATACGCACGACACTCCTGCATAACCTATGATGAAAGAGCCTAACCTCTTAATTTGATGAGGCCGCATAAATAACAAAGAAATCAAAATATCAAAACTACTCAAAAGGAAATTACAATTTGATAAAGACTTCTCAAGGGCAGATGATGTTCTAGAAAAATCCAGTTCGACTAATACAAAGCACATCTCATCTGCGATAAGATGTACTTTGGGGGGCAAAATGTTAGCCCGCTTTGTGACCAGACTACCCAAAGCCAGTAACTTGGGTATGAACTTACATTGATTGGCAACCACTTGGATGGAGCGACGGAAAGATAGAAAACTTGAATTCTACATGAAAACATCACCGGGTTGGATCTACCCTTTCGAATCTGGTCGGATAGATAAAGGGACCCTGAATTGAGAAAGAGCACTTGCACTCTCCGTGATCAAGCAAACGGTTCAGATCGAAGCCAATGGTTCGGATCGAGGTAGACGGTTCAGATCGAGGAAGACGGTGCGGATCGAACTCATTTATACATAAGAGAAACAACTCCTATATGTTAAAGCCAGATCGAATCGGTAGAAGCACCTCCCCTGTGCATGCATATGCAGCAAGGCACATTTTCCATATCGGTTTGGATTGCCTACACCCTTACTCGAACCGCCTGATGTTATGAAAGTATTCCACGAAGTTGACCTGTTCCCTAGCCCACTAATCTAGATTGTTGTACATGTGTCGCCCCACGAATAAAAGCCACTTTCTCCACTACTTTCGAAGTCCTCCCTGATGTTGCCACATGGCCACTCCGCCCTAACCAACTCTACGCCTATATGTACATAATTTCGCACTCAATAGAGGGGTCTTTGGAGCATTTTAGTTCCTGATATCTGCCATGGCTGCACTTTTTCAATAAGAAACCACCTTCTTCTTAAATGAAAATCAACGAATTTGGAGAGATAAATTCATTGTAATCGAGTGCTTGGGTGATTACACTCATTGTAAATGTAATTCTCTATTGAATGAAGGATTATAAAATGGATGTAGGCTCGTTGATGCCGAACCACTATAAATCTCATGTGTTGGTTGCTTTTTCTTTATTTTTATATTACTATTCTTCGATATTACTTACAAATACTAGACAATTGGGTGTTAGTGCCATTTTTTGGTCTAACAAAGGAGGAAGAATAGATTTGTGTGTGGAGAATAATGAAGCTGCCAGCTTTATAAAGATTACCTAGGATAATTCTCAGCCTTTAGATTTTCAAATCTAACCGTACACGCAACGCTAAGTCAGGGCGTGAACGTGGTTAAGAAATCAGTCCGAAAATGAACTCAATAGCCTGTCTCAGCATCCGAGTGTGTCGACCCACCCTGACCTGGGTCGACCCGCGGGTTGACTCATGGGTCGACCCAGTTAATCTGGGTCTCCCTATGACCGTTACTCCAAAACGTTTAAATATTTTAAAATAATATATATGTATAATCTGTTTATATTTTCATGAAAACTTCTAAGCCCATATCTTCTTCATATTACTTTGATTTTAGAAATTTAAGAGTCCACCTAAACCAAAATTTTGTAACGGACACAACGGTAAAGTTTGTTTTACCTAATTTTGAATATTTAAGTAAGTAGTATCATTTTATTATCCTTATTATACAATTATAGTGTATTAAATTATGAGGTGTTACATTCTCCCCTCCTTAAAGGATTTTCGTCCCAGAAACCTCTATGTTAAGAAGAATATTACTATTTAAACCTATATCCATATACTCAACCATCCTCCACAGGCGTCCTTTATCCTTAAGATTTATAATGCTTGATATGAACATATGCAAAATTGTTGTGTATATGTCCTTAAGCTAATGCGAAAATCAGGCGATTGACGGATTTGGTTGACCCCCTTAATGCAATGTATGTCAGTGTCACGTATCCAATCATGTATGCAAATAATCATAGTAATATATATAAGTCCTATATGTGTGCACAACCAATCCCCAAAATGCAACATCCATATGATGATTCAACCATTTTTCACCTATTGAAAATAAAAATGCACACACATCTATATGCAACATGTAAGTGCTTGAGTCGATCTAGTGCCTAATGTGTGTATATGCATCCATGAGCATCCACTAGCAAACATCAAACATAACACGTCTCAAACACATGTTTCCAAACATAGGTTTCTACCCTAAGGACGGATGATTCAAATGATAGAGATGAACGAACTCAAATTCAAAAGCTAGAAAAGGAAATTGAAAACATATTCTCAAAGAGAAAAGCATAAGAAGCGCGAATCTTGTCTTCAGGTTCCTATGTTAAGTCATCTCGTTCTTCTCCCCATTGCACCTTTATTTCTTTGTTCTGCAGCCTTTTAACTTCCATCTCAATAATACAAGTAGGAACTCTTTGAACTGATGCCTCTTTCTCGACTTCAACATCTTCAAGTGTCTTGGCTCCACTACCTTTGCAGAACTATGGGACATTTCCTCAAATGGAAAACGTGGAATATCTCATGAACTCCCACCAGTTTCTTCGATAGTCTAACTATGTATGCCATTTGGCATATCCTCTCCACTATGGGAAATGATCCTACGAACCTTGGCACCAATTTCTCTACCAAGCCAAATCGAACTACATTTCTTAAAGGAAATACTTTGATGAAGAATGTATCTCTACTTCGAATTCCAAGTAACTTCTTCTCTTATCGGCATATGACTTTTGTCTATCTTATGCAACTTTCATCCTTCTTCGAATGAGACATATCTTTTCCAAAATCTCTCTCACCATATCTGGCCCTAGTAGAAGTCTGTCTGTAGACTCCCACCAACACGTCGATGATCTGCAAGGTTGTCCATATAATGCCTTGAAGGGTGCCCCCCTATGCTCGACTGATGGCTATTATTGTATGCAAACTCAACTAATGGGAGATGCTACTCCCGAGTCCCTCCGAAATCTAGTATACACAGTCTTAGTAGATACTAAAGAACTATATTAACCCTCTCAGTTTGTCCATCGGTCTGAGGGTGATAAGAAGTGCTAAGTCTTAACTATGTACCTAGGGCTTCTTGCATGCTCCTCCAAAATTTACTAGTAAATATGGGATCACGTTCACATATTATAGTTGAAGATACCCGATGTAGTCGGACAATCTCCCTACAGTATATCAAAGCTAGCTAAGCTGCCATCCTCTTTCTCTTAACTGGAATAAAATGAGCGCTCTTAGTAAGTCTGTCCACTATCACCCAAATGCTCGTGTTGCCCTTTCTTGATCGGGGCAATCCATCAATGAAGTCCACAGAGATGCTCTCCTATTTCCATTGTGGGATATCCAAGGGTTGAAGTAATCCATCGGGTTTCCTCTGTTCAGCATTGATTTGTTGGCAAGTCAAACATCGGGCCACGAATTCTATTATATCTTTCTTCATGCTAGTCCAATGGAAAACATGCTTTATGTCTTGGTACATCTTGTCACCGCCCGGATGAATAGTCATCCGAGAGTGATGAGCTTCCTCAAGCACTACTCTTAGCAAATCCCCATCTTTAGGGACGCACAACCTTTTTAGACAACCTTTTTCGTCCACAGTATATCTAGTTAGGTGACAAGAAGCTTCTCCTTTACCGAATCTATCCAAGATGTCTGCCAACTGTTAGTCCTCTTCCTGCATAGATCCAATACGCTCTATGAGAGTAGGTCACACCTCCAATGATGCTAATAATCCAAAGGTGAAGTCCATAGATGGCTTAAAATCAAAGGTCGAGATGAACTCCAAGCTCTCCCTTTCTACGAATAGAGGACTCATTGTGATTCTTTGCCTACTCAATGCATCCACCACCACATTACCCTTGCCTCCCGGTATAAGCTATCTCAAAATCGTAGGACGCTAGGAACTCCATCCACCGTTGCTGCATCAAGTTGAGATCCTTCTGTAAGAATAAATATTTTAGTGACTAATGATCCATATATAGATTAAATCTCTCTCCAAGTGGATAGTGTCGCCAAGACTTTAGTGCGAACACCATAGTAGTCAATATCAAGTCATGGGTAGGGTAGTTCTTTTCATGAACTCTTAGTTTCCTAGTTCCATAGCACACCACCCTACCCTTTTGCATTAGCACAGTTCCTAATACCATGCCATATGCATCCGTGTAGACTGTAAACACTTTGCTACCATTGGGAAGAGTCAGGATAGGGGTTGTTGTCTAAACCTTCTTCAATCCCTGAAATGCATCCTCACAATCATTGCTCCAAGTAAAAGCCAAATTCTTCTTTGTCAAAGGGTGGATAGAGCTAAGTTCCATGCAAAGTCTTTAAAAAACTTCCTATAATAACCCACCAATCCAAGGAAATTTCTTAACTCCGTTGCATTTATAGGGGCTGTAACGACCCGCATTCTACGTATCGGAGGATCGTAGAATATTTATTTCTTTCCCATATGAAGTCGTATGGTCATGTAACTTTGGGAAACATCTATTAGAGTCATTTCCCATGTTCATGATTTTTGTCGATTTATAAATGACCATTTTACCCCTAGTTGGTACTGTTTTGGCCATAACTTTTGATTGGAAAGGAATTTTGACCTGAAACCACTTCCATTAGATTCGTTTGATGGTTTACCTTTCCGTAGAGTGGTCATAATAGTCAAACGGACTTACCGTTTGGGAGATATGGTTGAAATAAGGTTTGGAAGGTGAAAAACTGCTTAACCGGGCCAAATAGGGTGATTAGTGGATAGGCCCATAACCCATTTCGGGATTAGGGTTATGGGGAGGCTGAAATGAGTTAGAGAATCATTCCATTTCAGTTTTCTAGCCTCCACTTATCACCAAGGAACCCTAAAAATGGCCTCCAACTTCTAAATCACCTCCAAATCATCTTTTAATCAAGGATCAAGCTTAGCAACATCTAATCAAGGAAGATCAACACCAAATCAACATTGGAGCTGCTGTTTAGCATTGGGATTTGCATCAAATCAAAGATTTATTTCAGATCTTAGTTTTGTTTGTGGCTAAGGTGAGTGAGTTGCATAGTTTTGCACTAATTATAGCTAATTAAGGGTAATTAGTGTTAATTAGCGAATTTAAACATGATAAAATTCTGGAAAAATGTTCATAAATTCCTAAATGATGTTTTAGACCTCTGATATGAATTTGGGTTAATTTGGTTAAGTTTTGCTAATCCTATCATTAGTTTCACCTAAACATGCTTAAGGGGAAATATGGGGTTTTGGGTATGTTTGATCCATTTTAACCTATCATGTTGATGTTTTGATGTTTGTGATTGATTAAACATGTTGCTATGACTGTATGATATGCTTTGTGATTGATTTCAATAGTTAGAATGGTAGAAAACGTCGTCGAACGGCGTAAACACTTGCTGGAAAAGCTTCAGGAAACAGTGCAGGTTTCGGATCGGATCGGATATGGTGGCTCGGATCGGATAAGTTGAACTGGGCAAGGGATTCGATCGGATCAGAACCTGACACTTGAGAGAACTGGCAAAAAGGAAGGCCACGCTAATTGAACTGGGATCGGATCAGATAAAGAAGGAGGGATCGGATCGGAGCACGTGAAGAACGAGGGAGCGGATCGGAGTGGAAGCACGAACTGGAAGGGAGATGGCACCCGACCCGACCCGAAGTGGGACACCCGACCCGGAGGAGAACACCCGACCCGAACCGATACAATGCTGGGAACCCGAACCGAACCGCTATGGGGGAGGACAACACATCGACCCGACTCAGAATGGACACCCGACCCGAACCGATGACTTGAAGGGAACCCGACCCGACCCAGTATTGACCAATAACCCGAGATGCAAAGGTAGTCCAATATGGGAAGTTAGAGCTCGGGATCCAATTGGGAACCGATGAGTTCACTTCATGGTTGGACTTTGCTGCGGGACGTGTGCTAAGGAGTTGTCGACGTTCATAACTTCGATTCACCACTAAAAATGGATGATGGGCTACTTATCAGTGCAGTAGAGTCATTATGACTCGAGGGGAAAGGTGATGGTAGCAAGACTATGAGCCAGCGCAGATGGGGTGAATAACTCCATGGGGCAAGTGGACATAGTAAAGGATTGGTAAGACTATGAGCCAGCGCAGATGGGGTGAATAACTCCATGGGGCAAGTGGACATAGTAAAGGATTGGTAAGACTATGAGCCAGCGCAGATGGGGTGAATAACTCCATGGGGCAAGTGGACATAGTAAAGAATTGGTAAGGCTATGAGCCAGCGCAGATGGGGTGAATAACTCCATGGGGCAAGTGGACATAGCAAAGGATTAGTGGCTACGTTATCAGTGCAGTGAAGCCATTTATGACTTAATGGGGCAGAGTGATCGTAGCAAGGCATGTGGGGTGATCGAAGTAGTGAATATCGTATGCTTTACGCACTGAGTGAGAGATGTGAGGATGGTTGCTATGTTTGATTGTTTACCATCACTATGACATGCACACCCCCACCTCCGTATCTTTACACCGTTGATATGGCACCTTAGAGTGTTGTACAGTATGTGGTGCTAACTCTTTGGTTGCAGGTCCAGGTTCAGGTATGTTTCTAGTCTACCTGTTATTGTTTACTTTAGATGCTTATCGCTCATACCAGGCTTTATGTCTGACCCAGAATTTTATGTCTCCTCTTATAACTCTGGGTGCTCACACGAGCAGACTAGAGACAGGTTAGCTGGTGATGCGCGAGTAGCTGATTCGGAGGCGGGCAGGAGGCTTCCACGTATTATATAGATATTCTCCCTGTGTCGTTGGTGGTCGCTACTTGGGCATTAGTAGTGTGCCTCCTTTATCTTGCTTTTGCTTTGAGACAGTTTGAAAAGTTGTAATAATGTTTAACTTTGGATCATAAGTTGTACTTACATTTTCCGCTGCCATGTTAGTCATTTCAGCTTATGCACTGTCTCACCTATTTTATGTCAAGTATGTTATTATTATATTTTATTCTATGCGCTGTGATACATTCTACAGGTTCTTTGTTAGTTCATTTCCTTCTTCCTTCTGACGACCCGTTCCGTGTCAACTGGACATGTGTACAGCGCACCTTTGGAGTAAAGGTCGGTTGGTGCGGGGCGGGCCGTCATACTTGGTATCCGAGCTCTAGGTTGCGTAGTTAACCTAGGGAAAGACACTAGGAAGATATAGTACATATACGAGAGCGCGTATTTGTGATTACCTTGGTTTTCAAAAGCTATAAATATATATACTATTAGTAGTATAAAGATGAAGTCGTACTGCACTAGCACCACTATGAGGTCGTAAATCGTTTCCCTTTTTCAGATTGACGATGAGTCGAGACACGAGGGGAGTTGGTAGAGGGACCAACCAGGGGAATGCCGCTGACATGAGGGCGATGTTTACTAACCTCATGAGAGACATGCTTAGAGAAGTGCAAGGGGCAGTTCCCAATCCCGGAGTTGGTGTTGGCCCAGTAGTGCAGGCGCCTAGGGTCGATTTCGCCAAGTTGTGCAAGGATTACACTAACCTTGGTGGGAAGCCATTCCACGGGACGGAGTCGGCCACAGATTTTCAAGACTGGATGGATAGCTGTGATTGTATCTTTGATGACTTGGGTCTTGAGGATGCGATGAAGAGAAGGCTAGCGTCTCGTCAGCTGCAAGGGCGAGCGATGAATTGGTGGAATGCCATTAGAACAGCTACGCCAGAAGAACAGGTTACTTGGGATCAGTTCAAGGCTCGCTTTAGCGAGAAGTTTATTCCAACTGCCCAGAAGTCAGTGTTGTTCAAGAGATTCTTGGAACTCAAGCAGAGTGGTAGGGCAGTTTCTGACTATATTGCTGAGTTCGACACCTTGTCGAAGTATGGACTATCTCTTATCGATACTCCTGAGAAGAAGAATGAGAAGTTCATTACTGGTTTGGATGGATACTTGGGGGAAAGGCTTATCAATCACATTGATGAGACTTTTGAATCGATTGTGGGGAAAGCTTTGAGATCTGAGAGTCTTTACCCTAAGTCAAAGACTAAGGCTGCATCTGCAGAAGGGCCAAAGCCGCAAGCAGGCGGTGGAGGCAAGAATAACTCTCAGAATAAGAGGAAGCAGGACCAATCTAAGGGTGGCCAGAAAAAGAACAAGAAGGATGTTGAGTGCTTCAGTTGTGGAAAGAAGGGCCATTATGCTAAAGAATGTCGGGCCAAGCCAGCAGATAAGAAGTGCTTCAACTGTGGTCAAGTGGGACATTTCAAGGATAAGTGTCCGCAACCTCTTAAGGAGAAGCAGATTGTGAAAGCATATGCTATTGATGATGTTCCTTATTCGTCGAATGCCCCAACTGCGGCGGAGAAAGGAAAGAATGTTGTTATCCAAGGTATGCTTTCTATTTATGATGTACCAGTTTGAGTTTTGTTTGATATTGGGGCTTCCCGTTCCTTCATATCTAGTGACCTGGTAGATAGGTTGGGACTGGAACCCGAGATAGTCGATAGACCATTGGTTGTGACGAACCCGATTGGTGGTTCGACTAGCCTTAGTATGATTTGCAGGAATTTGGTCTTATCGAGTCATGGATGTGTGTTTGTATGTGATTGCTTTGTTTTGGGCTGTACTGGGTATGGCATTATATTGGGAGTCGATTGGCTCCAAAGATACGGGGTGGTGGTAGACTGTGAGGGCTTTTTGGTGATAGTGAGGGCGGATGATGGGCGGAGGGTAGTGTTTGGTAGTCTACCTAGTGATGGGGTTATGGCTAGTTTTGTAAATTCCCTCGACATCCCGCAGGATAAGTTGTCAGATGTGCCCGTGGTTGGCCAGTATCCGGACGTCTTTGAGGAGGTGACCGGGCTTCCACCACACCGAGAGATTGAGTTCCATATTGATTTAGTGAAAGATGCCAGACCTATAGTGATGCCACTTCGTCGTATGGCACCAAGGGAGCAGCGAGAGCTCGGGGTGCAAGTCAGCAATCTTTTGAAGAAGGGATTTATTAGAAGGAGTGTCTCCGAGTGGGGAGCACCAGTTGTGTTTGCCACTAAGGCAGATGGTTCCCTTCGTTTGTGTGTGGACTATCGCGAGTTGAATAAGGTAACGAGGAAGAATAAGTATCCTCTACCGCGGATAGATGATTTGTTTGATCAACTGGAAGGAGCAAGAGTGTTCTCCCAGTTGGACCTCGCGACAGGGTTTCATCAGCTACGAGTAGCGGATGAGAGTGTTCCGAAAACGGCATTTAGGACGCCGTCTGGATTTTATGAGTGGTTGGTCATGCCATTTGGGTTGACCAATGCACCAGCCTACTTTGTGGATCTTATGAATCGAGTATTCGGAGATCAGTTGAATAAGTTTGTTCTTGTGTTCGTGGATGATATCCTTGTTTATTCAAGAACAGAGGAGGAACACAAGGGACACTTGAGGATAGTGATGGAGGTGTTGAGGAAACACCAATTGAAAGCGAAATTCTCTAAGTGTCATTTTTGGAGAAGGGAAGTGAGATTCTTGGGTCATGTTGTTTCAAAGAGTGGTATTGCCGTGGACCCTGCGAAGGTGGCTACGGTACAGGATTGGCCTACGCCCAAGAATGCAACAGATGTAAGAAGTTTCTTGGGATTAGCTGGGTATTATCGTAAGTTTATCCAGGACTTCTCCAAGATAGCAGCACCGTTGACTCAATTGACTAAGAAGAATCAGTCCTTCGTCTGGGACGGAGTGTGTGAGAATGCCTTCAAGAGTCTAAAGGAGAAGTTGACGCGTGCGCCAGTGTTGGTCATTCCTAAGAGGAATGAAGAGATGACGGTATACACGGATGCTTGTGGTACCGGACTAGGTGCTGTATTGATGCAAGGAGGTAGGGTTGTAGCTTATGCTAGTCGACAGCTAAAGCCACATGAGAAGAAGTATCCTACCCATGATTTGGAATTAGCAGCGATCGGGTTTGCGCTGAAGATGTGGAGACACTATCTCTTGGGAGAAAGATTTGAGTTGTTTACCGATCATAAATCGTTAAAGTATCTCTTCTCTCAGAAAGATCTGAATCTCCGTCAGCAGAGATGGTTAGAGTTCTTGGCTTCGTATGATTTTGATATCGCATACACACCTGGGAAAGGTAATGCGGTAGCCGATGCCTTGAGTAGGAGACATGCCAGTTTGGGGGCAATGTTTCTTGAATGGAAGCAACTGGAGTATATCGCGGGGTTTGATTTCAGACCAAAGTGCGAATTGGATCCAGTCATGCTAGCTAGTTTGGCTATCAGACCCACTTTGATAGAGCGGATTGGTTCCAGCCAGAGGGACGATCCTAATCTATTGGAAATCATCTCCAAGTTAGAGATGGGCATCGACGGTGAGGAGATGGATGTGTATGGGCTTGATCGAGATGGATGGCTTCGAAAGAATGGAAGACTAGTTGTACCCGACGTGGATGGTTTGAGAGATGAAGTGCTTAGAGAATGTCATCACTCAAAACTGACTATACATCCCGGTGGTAATAAGATGTATCGAGACATGAAGTAGACTTACTACTGGAAAGGGATGAAAAGAGACGTTGGAAAGTTTATATCCAAATGCATGAATTGCCAACTAGTTAAAGCCGAGCAAAAGAAGCCTAGTGGGTTGTTGCAACCATTAGAAATTCCCGAATGGAAATGGGAGCAAGTCTCGATGGATTTCATCGATGGTTTACCAAGGACTAGAACGGGACATGATAGCATTTGGGTAATTGTGGATCGATTGACTAAGAGTGCAAGATTTATACCAGTCAAATCGACCAGAACGGCAGCCAAGTTGGCAGAATTGTATATGAAGTGGGTAGTGAGATTTCATGGAGTACCTAAAAGCATTGTGAGTGACCGAGACCCGTTGTTCACTAGTGGGTTTTGGAAGAGCTTACAAGAGGCTCTAGGGTCAGAACTACATCTCAGTACCGCATACCATCCTCAGACCGACGGTCAGACGGAGAGGGTGAATCGTATTTTGGAAGATCTCTTGAGAGCATGTATATTGGATTTTGGTGGATCATGGGATGACCATTTGCATCTAGTAGAGTTTGCATATAATAATAGCTACCAATCCAGTATCGGTATAGCTCCATATGAAGCTTTGTACGGAAGGCCGTGCAACTCACCATCATGTTGGATAGAGACTGGCGAGAAGTTTATGCTTGGACCAGATGTGGTAAGGGAAACTTCAGATAAGATTAAGATCATTCAACAACGAATGGAGGCTGCCCAGGATAGGCAGAAAAGTTATGCTGATAAAAGAAGAAAAGATTTAAAATTCTCCGTTGGTGACTTGGTGTTTGTCAAGACTTCTCCGTTGAAGAGCGTGATTCGATTTGGCAGGAGAGGCAAATTGGCACCAAGATTTGTTGGCCCATTCCCTGTTCTTGAATTAGTCGGGAATTTGGCGTATAGAGTTGGCTTACCAGAGAAGATGGCGGGAGTTCACAATGTATTTCATGTTTCCCAACTAAGGAAGTTCGTTCACGACTCAGATATGACTATTTCACCTGATCAGTTAGAGGACTTCGAAGTAGAACCCGAGGCGGTTGGGAACCGCAAGCCGATTCGTATTGTGGGGCACGATACGAAGCAACTTCGAAGGAAGACGGTGAAGCTAGTCAAGGTTCAGTGGGGCGAGGACGAGAGTGACTGTACTTGGGAGACGGAGGACAGCATTAGGGAGGCGTATCCAAAACTCTTTGCCTGGTAAGATTTACTTTGTAATTTAGTTATTCCGCATGATAGGATAGACTTATCTTGCTTGTTTTGCATGTTTGATTGTTGTTTTATGGTCGATAGGCATAAGGGACCCTTTTGTGTATTTTGGTTAAGGAATTTCGGGGGCGAAATTTCTTAAGGGGGGAAGAGTTTAACGACCCGCATTCTATGTATCGGAGGATCGTAGAATATTTATTTCTTTCCCATATGAAGTCGTATGGTCATGTAACTTTGGGAAACATCTATTAGAGTCATTTCCCATGTTCATGATTTTTGTCGATTTATAAATGACCATTTTACTCCTAGTTGGTACTATTTTGGCCATAACTTTTGATTGGAAAGGAATTTTGACCTGAAACCACTTCCATGAGATTCGTTTGATGGTTTACCTTTCCGTAGAGTGGTCATAATAGTCAAACGGACTTACCGTTTGGGAGATATGGCTGAAATAAGGTTTGGAAGGTGAAAAACTGCTTAACCGGGCCAAATAGGGTGATTAGTGGATAGGCACATAACTTATTTCGGGATTAGGGTTATGGGGAGGCTGAAATGAGTTAGAGAATCATTCCATTTCAGTTTTCTAGCCTCCACTTATCACCAAGGAACCCTAAAAATGGCCTCCAACCTCTAAATCACCTCCAAATCATCTTTTAATCAAGGATCAAGCTTAGCAACATCTAATCAAGGGAGATCAACACCAAATCAACATTGGAGCTGCTGTTTAGCATTGGGATTTGCATCAAATCAGAGATTTATTTTAGATCTTAGTTTTGTTTGTGGCTAAGGTGAGTGATTTGCATAGTTTTGCACTAATTATGGCTAATTAAGGGTAATTAGTGAATTTAAACATGATAAAATTCTGGAAAAATGTTCATAAATTCCTAAATGATGTTTTAGACCTCTGATATGAATTTGGGTTAATTTGGTTAAGTTTTGCTAATCCTATCATTAGTTTCACATAAACATGCTTAAGGGGAAATATGGGGTTTTAGGTATGTTTGATCCATTTTAACCTATCATGTTGATGTTTTGATGTTTGTGATTGATTATACATGTTGCTATGACTGTATGATATGCTTTGTGATTGATTTCAATAGTTAGAATGGTCGAAAACGTCGTCGAACGGCGTAAACACTTGCTGGAAAAGCTTCAGGAAACAGTGCAGGTTTCGGATCGGATCGGATATGGTGGCTCAGATCGGATAAGTTGAACTGGGCAAGGGATTCGATCGGATCGGAACCTGACACTTGAGAGAACTGGCAAAAAGGAAGGCCACGCTAATTGAACTGGGATCGGATCGGATAAAGAAGGAGGGATCGGATCGGAGCACGTGAAGAACGAGGGAGCGGATCGGAGTGGAAGCACGAAGTGGAAGGGAGATGGCACCCGACCCGACCCGAAGTGGGACACCCGACCCGGAGGAGAACACCCGACCCGAACTGATACAATCCTGAGAACCCGAACCGAACCGCTATGGGGGAGGACAACACACCGACCCGACTCAGAATGGACACCCGACCCGAACCGATGACTTGAAGGGAACCCGACCCGACCCAGTATTGACCAATAACCCGAGATGTAAAGGTAGTCCAATATGGAAAGTTAGAGCTCAGGATCCAATTGGGAACCTATGAGTTCACTTCATGGTTGGACTTTGCTGCGGGACGTGTGCTAAGGAGTTGTCGACGTTCATAACTTCGATTCACCACTAAAAATGGATGATGGGCTACTTATCAGTGCAGTAGAGTCATTATGACTCGAGGGGCAAGGTGATGGTAGCAAGACTATGAGCCAGCGCAGATGGGGTGAATAACTCCATGGGGCAAGTGGACATAGTAAAGGATTGGTAAGACTATGAGCCAGCGCAGATGGGGTGAATAACTCCATGGGGCAAGTGGACATAGTAAAGGATTGGTAAGACTATGAGCCAGCGCAGATGGGGTGAATAACTCCGTGGGGCAAGTGGACATAGTAAAGAATTGGTAAGGCTATGAGCCAGCGCAGATGGGGTGAATAACTCCATGGGGCAAGTGGACATAGCAAAGGATTAGTGGCTACGTTATCAGTGCAGTGAAGCCATTTATGACTTCATGGGGCAGAGTGATCGTAGCAAGACATGTGGGGTGATCGAAGTGGTGAATATCGTATGCTTTACGCACTGAGTGAGAGATGTGAGGATGGTTGCTATGTTTGATTGTTTGCCATCACTATGACATGCACACCCCCACCTCCATATCTTTACACCGTTGATATGGCACCTTAGAGTGTTGTACAATATGTAGTGCTAACTCTTTGGTTGCAGGTCATGGTTCAGATATGTTTCTAGTCTACCTGTTATTGTTCACTTTAGATGCTTATCGCTCATACCAGGCTTTATGTCTGACCCAGAGTTTTATGTCTCCTCCTATTACTCTGGGTGCTCACACGAGAAGACTAGAGACAGGTTAGCTGGTGATGCGCGAGTAGCTGATTCGGAGGCGGGCAGGAGGCTTCCACGTATTATATAGATATTCTCCCTGTGTCGTTGGTGGTCGCTACTTGGGCATTAGTAGTGTGCCTCCTTTATCTTGCTTTTGCTTTGAGACAGTTTGAAAAGTTGTAATAATGTTTAACTTTGGATCATAAGCTGTACTTACATTTTCCGCTGCCATGTTAGTTATTTCAGCTTATGCACTGTCTCACCTGTTTTATGTCAAGTATGTTATTATTATATTTTATTCTATGCGCTGTGAGACATTCTACAGGTTCTTTGTTAGTTCATTTCCTTCTTCCTTTTTCCTTCTAACGACCCGTTCCGTGTCAACTGGACATGTGTACAGCGCACCTTTGGAGTAAAGGTCGGTTGGTGCGGGGCGGGCCGTCACAGGGGCCTTCCACTCTTGAACTACGACTACTTTAGCGGGGTCCACCGCTATCCCATTCTTGGAGACTACATGCCCTAGTAACTTACTTCCTTCCTCAAGAAATGACACTTAGAAAATTTAGCTTTAAGTTGATGTAATCTGAGTGTACTTAGAATATCTCCTCTATGTGTTGGGCATGTTTTTCTTCGCTTGTTAAGCAGATCGAAATGTCGTCCATGAACACCACCACGAACTTCTTTAGATACTCCCTAAACACCTGACTGATTAAGTCCACGAAGTATGCAGGTGCATTGGTTAGCCCAAAAGGCATGACCAACCACTCAAAGAAACCGTACGGAGTTCTAAAAGCTATCTTGTCAAAACTACCATCCGCCACTCTAAGATGATGAAATCTCGTGGCTAGATCCAATTGTGAGAAAACCGAAGCACCTACTAGTTGGTCAAACATGTCATCAATCCTCGGAAGGGGTGCCTATTCTTCTTGGTGAGTTTATTCAATTCTCTATAGTCCACACATAGACGGAGAGAGGCATCCGCCTTGGTTGTAAAAATGACTGGAGCTCACTACTTAGAAATGCTAATCCTAATGAATCCTTTTTCCAATAACTCACCTACTTGTTTATTGAGCTCCCTCCTCTCCTTAGGAGTCATTGGCATATCGACAAAGCGATAGGTTTCACATTCTCTATCAAGTAAATCCATATATCAATCTCATGCCTTGGAGGTAATCCCCTAACCTCGTCGAACACGTCCGAAAATCTAATAACTTTGGGTACTGATCCAAGATCGTCAATAGAAGCATCAAGAGAATCTAGAAAACTGAATACAACTGACCCTGTGGGTCACAAGAATTTCGAGAGTTCTATCTTGGCAAGTAAGAAGTCTAACAACTCTCCTTTCACAATCAAGAATGGCACCATACATGGCTAGTCAATCCATTCTTAGAATTAATGTGTAACCCATAAAACCAAGAACATATGCATCGCATTCAAATTCGACGCCTAAAATAGAAATCCTCAAACCACTACATAACATAGATAAACGAGTTGTTCCTCGTATGGGGTTTGAGACTATAACAGGATCGAAAACAATACTAGTATCCAGGTGCAGATTTTTACCATAGAGTTGGATATGAATGAATGAGAATCACATGAATCAAAGAGAGTTGTAATAGGATATTCTAAAAGAGAAATCAAATACTACTTTCCTACCATGATCCGATCCACCAGTCTCTAAAGCATTAACTTGCCCTCCTGACAATCCAACCTTATATCCTTATCTGTTAGGGCATTGTCCTTTGTAATGTCAAACTTGACTACAAACGAAGCATGCATTCTTTGTCTTTCTACAATCTTTCACAAAGTCCTAAAGCACCATATACACAACATTTCACTTCTGTCATAGTTTAAGCTTTATCGAGCTTTCCTTCTTTCTTAGCTATGCTCTTCTTGGGCCACCATTTTTTTCCTCAGCCTGGAGTTTCTTTGGTCTTAACCTCTTTCTTCCCTTCTTTGCCATCCTCATGCATCAATGTCATGTCAACGAGTCTTTATAATGTTGCTCCCATTGGTAAATAAGTCGGTGCTAAGTCTTGAAGCGGTTGGTTCAATCCCTTTACGAACCTCAAGGCCTTTTTGTGAGGAGTGTTTACTAAATCCAATTCAAACCTTGCTAATTGACTGAATCTGTTGACATATTCCTTTGTAGTCATGCTTCCTTGCTTCAAATTCAGAAATTTCTCTACCTGCATTCCTTCTTCTGCTTACGACAAGAATTTTTCCTCAAATCTAGCCTTAAAGTCATCCAAGTAGTCATTTCTTGTCCAACTTGAACTCTTTCCCACCAGTACGATCTTTCAGTTGCCAAGCGGCCAATTTGATTTCCCTCATATCATCGAGCTCGAATAAGTTGAATGCATTCTCCATTTCTCTAAGCCAATTGCGCGCCTCTATAAAACTCTCAATACCATAGAACAGTTTGCCTCCCATTGCGTAGAAGTCCTTACAAAGCTTAGAAAAGTTGATAACAGGAGGAGAAGGTGGAGCTACTGTAGATGTAGCCGGGGGATGGACATTTTCTTGCACTCCAACAGGTGTCGTTGCTTCTACATCTACGAAGCCATGTAGGAATGGGAATATCTTCGGGAAAATTAGGATTCCCAGACATGTTGAAAAAGGAAGTAACAAGAATTCAGAAATAGAATCGAAGGAATATTGTAAATGACATAAAGAGATATGTTTTTTTTTCAAAAATTGGTTTGGAAATCCTTTATTTTGAAAACGCTTTTCAAAAACTTTTTCTCTGATCTTGTAACCTTAGGCTCTGGTACCAAATGTGACACCCCACGTCTATTAATGTCACTTTAATGAGAATGCATTAACTTTCATGAAGCGCAATAGGTAAAAAGTAACTAAAATTCACATGAAAATATAAATATGCAGCGGAAAACTTAACTTTTATTACTAAAGAAAACACCGTTCAAACCAGTTACAACATCATATTGTTTCAAATACCAAAAACCTCAAACAATATCATCTGTCTTATAATTCCAAACATCATAGTACAAAAATGTAAAGCCATATCCCTTCTTAGAAGCCATAACAAAATAGAATAGTAATCAAGATGGTGCATGATCAGAAGAAATCCAAGCAAAATAAGATCACGTGCTTAACTACTGTCCACTCCCACTGTGAGAACCTAAGGGGGGAAAGGAAACAAATTAGGTCAGACATAAAGTCTGGCGAGTTCTAGTGATTTTTAGCATAACCAAATGAAAAATGTGTCAAGATAGATAAATAATACTGGATGAGAAAGTATAGTAAAACATATATGTAAGTGCAAGGTAAAAGAGATATCAGACAAGAGAAAGGTGTAATAAACTTCTCATTCATATTCAAGAATCATGTTACTGCACCAATTACTAGTATTAACAGAAATAGGTGTTACCCTAATTATTCCCATACGATCAGCTCCCTATTACCCGGATTTCCTGTGTCAGCCTCGGTAGTAGGGTGTATTAATCCCTAACCCGGCAACTTATTGGACAAAGACCTATTCGTAGGTGTTACAACATCTTAGTTTCCCCTAATCGGACCTACGCATGCTTATGATTCCAATGGAACAGGCCCGTACCCACCCCAACCTTAAATCTCTTACAATCCAGATCAGTAAAGCATGCCCTGGCCCCTACCTAGTGTGATACCCCTCTTAAGATACCAATATGGATATTGACTGATATTGGTTCCACACAACTTGACACAAGCCAGCCCCTAGGCTTATTCCCCAAAGTAACTAGGATTTAAGAGTCCCAAAACCTGAAACAAACAACTAAACCCAAGACCTCTTAGCTTATTAATGAACAGGTTCAACTTAGCAGGTTTAAGTTCATCAATAAGCCTGGTTGTAAATGACATTTTTCCTAAATGTTATTTGTTACAACCTCTTTCCAAAACAAGCACATTCCCAGATGTATATTTGACTACAATAATTCATTTTACTTAATTTACATCTGTTACTCATACCTTCATACATGTTATACTTGATCTTAAATTAAACCTAATATATCATATTAACATGTCGCATATTCTTTGTTTAATGTAATTAACCCAAATTTACAGCTAGGGGTTCCCAATTTGCAATATGCCCAATTTTCTCCATTTTAATGTCACTAATCAGTTATTCCAATTTATGTCATGTATACGTCAATGGCAATAGCCTTTACTTTTAGCAGCCTAGATTCAACGTAAATAAAAAGGGAAAAGGGAGAAAACAGATCTCAAACTGAATAAAAACAGCTGCAAATAAATAAAAGACAGAATATGGATAGGGAAGATAGAAATATACATGAACATATGATAACAGTAATCTGAAATAGGTGATTTAACAGTAAAATGACAACATATAAGAAATAAATTGTAGGTACTATTTATTTCAAATCCAATAATTTACTGTCTAAACCTTTTAAAATAATAGATCTAAAAATGACATGAAACTCACAGCGATTGGATCGGAGAAGAAGAAAATATCTCTTTCGTATATATATATGTTGTTGTAGAAGAAAGTCCACTTTTATATTATGTTGTTGTAGAGTAGTCAGAATTATCCTTGCTAATTTTTGCTTGGGCAGCACCTCAGTATCTCCTTATTTTCATAAAATTGTTTGGAGGAGGAAGGAAGAAGAATATATTTGTGTGTAGAGAATAATGAGGCTGCAGCCTTTATGCAGATTACCTAGGATAATTCTCAACAGATGAACGTGGTTAAGAAATCAGTCCGAAAATGAACTCAAGAACCTATCTCAGCATCCTTTTAATCAATTCCAATTAAATATCAATTAGTTGGAAAACTTCACTAAATCTTAATTAAAAGATTTATTCTTTTCTCAAATGGGTTTAAGAATAGTGTTATTTAAGATACCGTTCACGACAAATCCAAAGTCAATTTTAATATTAAATACAAGGCTCTGAATAGAAATTATATCGGCTTATATTCAATATCAAATTCTGAAACTAACGGATATCGTATTGGAATAACGGTATCTGTATCTTCCTAATTCCCGTAACAATATCTGTATAACCACGAAATCCAATATCAAAATATTCTGAAGATTATTTTGATTCTATTTTATATATTGGAAATTTCTGATTTTATTAAAAGTCTTTTATCAATCAAATTTATTTATTTAAAATTATTGGATTTCAATTTTAGTTAATAACTAGTTCATTTTGACAAAAATATTTTTTTTATTTTCACAAATGTAGAAATTTTCATCCAAATCATTTATCATGATTTTACACAAGTTATTAATATTTTTAATAATTTTATTAAGCCCTTTCAATCGATTTCCATAATCGGTCATCGAACTCTACTTACAGCGACCTTTTCCAAATTTGATTTGGACATAATTCCAAATCCAGCCATTAGATTTCAAATCTCTTATATCCGTTGGAAAACTCTTTCCGATATGAACCCAAGGTTCTAGTTTTAGGAGAATCCGACGGTCGGATCTCCCGTAATGTCAATTCGAAGTCAATGGTCGAAATTCGCAAACGGTAGTGGCGGGGCGTGTTATATTCAGGCCATTATATATTTATAATATATGTATTATATATATTTCATCGATTTCCATTAAAACGTATTTTTTAAATCGTTTTTAAATTCATTTTAAAATGATTCTAACTTCATTTTCAATTTTAAATCAAAACTGAATATTCCATATCATTATAATATTTTAATGATAATACTTCCAAAATATCTGATTTTGAAATCTTTTCCTTTTCGATATTCATTATAAAAATGAATAAAATCGATATAAATATCGTTCACGTTAAAATGGCGCAAATCTAATCAACACGGCTTCACACATTTCAATATTTTCGTCTCCATCCCAAATCGGACGTCAAAATCATATTTTAATTCTTTATAGAATATTCTTTTAAAATATTCGTTATTTTAAAATATTTGTTCTTTCTGAATTGGAATCAGACCCATTCAATTACCATATAATTTTATTTATATGGATTTCATACAACATATGTATATAACAACAATGATAAAGAATCAACCATCATCCAGAGTGCATTACACAACTGCATAAGCATTACATATAAATAATTAACGCTTACAACTGTTTGTCAACCAATCAATTGACATATGACTAAACAACTGAGATTAGTGTACGTCAAGTATCATCCCAATACTCGTGTGGGGTTTCAACTAACAAATACTGAATATTATTTGTGTAGTTGGGCGACGTGTAAAATTATCGACCTAATCGATATCACAAAAATAGGCGAGCATAAACAAGTCGTTCGACTTGTAAATGGTTGTGTAAATTTACTTTTTAACTATCCAATAATTATTTTATTTATCGCAGTTATAAGCTAAAAATAATATTTTCAACTAACTAAATTTTTCTAGCACTTTCTAGAAAATTTCGGCAGCATAATGGCACGATGCTAGAACCGGAATAAGGTCTAGCCTTATCCTCGCCTAATACTGGCTTGCGCCATACACAAACCAATTTCAATCCAATTCACATTCAAATCAATATACAAATTTCCACAATACAATCCAAACAAACAACCATGGTTTGTACAATAAAATAGTGTTGGAGGCTTCTAAGCCCCGTCTGCACCCTAGTATATATTTAACTGTTAAAAAAAATTAGAGTGAGAAGGAGTTCTCACATTGGGATCCACTCCGTCGTGCTTTTCTAACGTTCTGATTTGCTGTTTTGGTTCTAGAGTTTGCAAACGTGCTCCAATCTTCATGCTATCCTTTTATCTAGCCTAAACGCGCCATTCCAGACAACTTTCTCCTAGTGGGCTTTCGTCTGAAATTGGTCCATTTCGCCAGAAATTGCGAAAAGACATTATTTGGACAGCAGACTTTGGATGTGTTTTCTGAACAACTCCGCAATCCAAAGTATGGATTCCATATAGCAAAATAGAATAGAAAATTGTGCTCTTTGATTTTCGCATTGTGGAGTTTTGGCCATAGGGTCTCGGTTTGGAAGATATGGGCTAAAACAGTTCAGGGGGTTATTTGCAAATATATAAAATATAAAAATTCGATTTTTAAGTGGATGGGGGTCCCGGGGGTCGGAGTATGTGATATGGGAGGGGGTGTAGGTGGTGGGGGAGGCACTGGGGCCAGCGGATGGTGGGGCAGTGGTCGGAGTTGGCGGATTTGGGAGTTGTGAGTGGCTAGGGCTCGATTTAGAAGAGAAGAGGGAGGAGAGAGAGAGCAAGAGGGAGGAGGATCGGAGGGTGGCTATGGAGGCGCGCAGTGGCGGGTGGCGAGAGGGGGACGGGGCGGTGGAGCTGAATGATGGAGGGGGTGTTGTTTTATTTTCTTTTAAAATTGAACGTGGAAAGTGAGAAGGAAAGGGGCGAAAAGGTTGACTTATATATATATATTTCAAAAAGTAACTTTTTTTATTCGAACTCCAAATCGAACTCACCGACTAATGTCCCTAACTAATTACCTCCATTTCGAACACAATGGGATATGTCCCATAAGCCAATTCGACTGTTTCGATCAGTTTTCATCAAAATTAAATTATAAGTCAATTTAACGTTCAAAATTGATTTCGACGTACATTTTAAATTACTTGGGCTACATGCTGACTCCAAAAATTCTAGAAAAATAAATCTAGCTATGTTTTGACGATACAGTCCTAACAAAACTAATTGGTCGAATTTGGAGACCATTTGAAAACGGTCATTTTCCAGTCGATTAAATTCAAACTAAATTTATCAAACGCATTTAAATTCACCACACTCATATATCAGTTCCAAAAATAATGAAAATTGGAATCTAGAAATAATTTGACATTCCGGATCCAACAGAAGTGGTTTCGTCGAAAACGGAGATCGTTTGCAAAATGGCTATTTTAAGGGCTATATTATATTAAATTCCATAGTGAGACATAACTTTCAATTCTCGTTATGAAATCTCAGTTTTTCACATTTGTTAGAAAGATATAATTAAACAGATTCCAACGTTTCTGGTTTTAATGAAATCTGATTTATTTTGAATCCTGTACATTTATTTGAAATTTGAAATCCAGTTTTCAAACTACCGTGTCATTTTAGGCTCGTTTTATAATTAAAATAAAACTATACATTTTAACTTCGATTAAAATAAATTTTTAGTCATTATTATTTAAAATAAATCATTTTAAATATTCAAAATCCATTAAAATTGCTAAATTAAAAATTTTAAATTGGTTCTGAAAATCCGGGTTGTTACCATCTCCCCCACTTAAAATCTTTTCGTCCTCGAAAAGGAACAGAGCTGAATGTTGTTTAACTAACGAACTCAACTTTCATTCTTCAACTTTTCAGTTTCTAAGAATTTTCTAATTTTTCAAAAAAAATTCTAACACCCTAAATTTTCGAAAAATTTCGCCATAACCTCCTTTTTATGGGGAGACCTTTAAAACCGTAACTAGCCTCACATGGCCCTCATCAATCCAAAAAAAACGAAAAAACCAAGCAGCTAGCCAATCGCCTCATAAAATCATCAAAACCCAAGAAATACAGTAAACATGTACCTATTTGTCGGGCATACAATTTTATTCCTCTTCTTAGCTTCCATGTTATGGCCTGTTCACACATATATATGTTCATGTGTGCAATTTCAAGCAATTTTCAATTCAGTTCAATTTTAATTCAATTTGGCTAAATTTACCATTCCTTCACATATTGGTTAAATTAATTATCATTCCAATATTTTTATTAGTTAAACTAATAATCACACATTACAATCAATAATCAATTAGTTAAATAGCTTTTCAATCATATATCTTTAATATATTCAAAAATCACATTTTTAGTGTCAAATCACAACAATAATTACTAAATAAGTTTTGGTTCTCACACCAGTCAATTGGAAATATATAGATATCCCACTTTCGAAACTCAAACATAAATGCTGATGATGCTATAGCGATCATCAGAATCATCTCCAGGCGACTAGAGTGTGATTCTATATCTATCCAGTATATTTGAGGCTTTGTGTACACTTTTGCAAGGCGTATATGCAAAATCTTCATGTACTCGATTATCAAAACTTAATATAAAATAAAATAATATACTCAAATACGTATTATATGGTTTAAATTTTCAAAACAAAATTTGTTTTTTAATGAATAATACTCGTCTAACTCATTCTAGGATACTACTAATCCTATCTCTAACAAGTCATTCTTATTGGATATTACTAATCCAATCTGTGATGAATTCTTTTGTTCGGTTCTAATATGTCTTGTCCTCGAGCTCTGTAAACCAAAGCTCTGATACTAAACTGAAACGACCCAAACTTCCCCTTACGGGAAAGACCGGATTGAGTTGAGAACATGACAAATCAGAACGCAAACGACAGAACGCTTCATTACTGTTACAACAAATTACATCAGAGTACATGAATATAACATAGTATGAATAAATAATATACATTAGAAAAATATCAGAGATTCAAATTACAAAGCAACGGAAAAATAATACATAACACAACTGAAAGATACACTCGGATATAGAGCTTTTCGAATATAGCTCCAGCTGTAAACCAGGATCCTGTAAAAATAAATTTGCAAAACCAAAACTACTAGCTTCCCGTGTGGAAAATAGAGGCACCCAGAGTTTAGGTTAAAACAATAAACTCCAGGTCAGTCATGTGACTGGTGTGAGAACTAAAACAGTTATTGAATCCTTACTTTAAAAATAAAGTAAATCAAGGGACCGCGCCATATACGCGGAGTGGGTTTTCTCCCCAGAATACCAGTGCATAAAACAAACAGCGCAATGCTTTTCAAAAAAATGAAGCTATTATAATACTCAAGTCCCATCACACAATGCAACGCAAGCCGGAGGATAGAGTTTTCCCTTATAATAGCCAAATATGCTTAGTACGTTTAAAATAAATCATTTTGATATTACTATAAGTGCATAGTGTTAAAACAACTTGTAACACCCCGAATTTTGGGTTAATACTAAAATTCACTAATTACAGGATAAATAATCTCAGATGTGGGAATAAGGGGAAACGGGCTGCGTCATTGCGTTCATCTCGGAAAAATACGCAAAATAGAGTCCGAGTTTTCAAAAATCGGAGTCCGTATGGCCCAGTTATGGCCCGATGAAGTTTGCAGAAAATTCAAAACTAAAAACAGATTTAAAAATTTAAATTTCAGATTTTGGAATGGAAAAGCGGGGTCAGGCGGGAAGCTTCCCGCCCTACCCATGTCGACAGGCCTGTCGACAGTGGTGTCGACTTGCCTGTCGACTTGCCTGTCGATAGGGGCGCGGCGTCCAGTGAACCTGGGTGCACCAGGTTGGGTTCTAGGCTGGCTTAGAGGGCTGGTTCTAGAGATTTCCTAAATCTAAGGGTCCTAATCTAACCTAGGGTTAATCTAAGGGCCTAAAACACTCACCTAATCTATAAATACACCCTAAACCCCCCCTAATCCTTACCAAAAATAGAAATGATGGCCTCATGCCGCCAAATTAAATCTTGAAGGAGCCTCCATCAAAAATTAGAGAAGGGATAGCATTCCAAATCAACTTCTAGCCTCTTAATCTTCTTCATTAGTTGCTAATCTTGATTTTGGGTGAGCTTCTATCCCCTTAATAATCAATTGTTAAATTGATTAAGATAGGATATGAGGAAGTATGGTTATGTTTGTGGATTAATGTGTTCATGCAAGTTTAGTGTATGTGTTCATGACCTCTTTATGCAAGTTTGGTGCTATGTTTCATGATGCTTATGATGCAAAACACTAAGTTGAACATTGATCTATTATGCAACATGCTTATGCAAGTTATGTATATGCTTAAATGCAAGTTTAACATGTTATGCAAGTATGCATGCTTATGCAAGTTTTGTGAATGCTTATGCAAGTTATGTATATGTTTAAATGCAAGTTTAACATGTTATGCAAGTATGCATGCTTATGCAAGTTTTGTGAATGCTTATGCAAGTTATGTATATGCTTATATGCAAGTTCAACATGTTATGCAAGTTATGCATGCTTATGCAAGTTATGTGAATGCTCATGCAAGTTATGTATAGGCTTATATGCAAGATTAACATGTTATGCAAGTTATGTGAATGCTTATATGCAAGTTCAACATGTTATGCAAGATATGTGTATGATAATATGCAAGTTCATATGCAACATGTTATGCAAGTCATGTGTATGATAATATGCAAGTTTGGGTTAAATGTAGTTGGGTTAATATATGCTCATATATGCAAGTTGACATCCTCTTAACCCATGACAAAGTTATATGCTAAGATGTGGTTACACCCATGATATTTGTGATGAATCTTCCCTTTTATTATGTCATGAAATGAGAACGATTTACGTGGGGAACGATGGGGTTAAAAATGCATATTAACAAAGTAAAATGAATGAACATAAGTGGGAATTTACCTATTGAGTTAGGTCTACCCCATGGGAATTTACCTATTGAGTTAGGTCTACCCATGCTATGGAATTGGGAATTTACCTATTGAGTTAGGTCTACCCATATTCTTAAAAATGTGTAATTAATTAGGGATAATTAATTATGGGGTGATTAATTAGGTGTAATTAATCAACTAAGACACGAGGTTGGACCCTTTTGTAGCGGAAGTCTGCCCGGAACCGACCGGCCATCCAGCGGCTACAAATGATTGGCCCAATGTGAGAGGTCTTAGTCATAAATTAAATACGTGATTAGAGTAAAGACACGAGGTTAGACCCTTTTGATGACAGAAGTCTGCCCGGAACCAACCGGCATATCCAGCAGTCATAAAAGACGGTCTAATGTGAGAGGTCTTTATGAGGTCATGATCTTAATTAATTAATTAAGAAACACTTAACCATATTAGCATGTAGAGGGACATGAGGGGTTAAGTGGGTGCCTTAGGTGGCATGTGGAAATCTAGTGAGTTGCCTTGGGTGGCAATAGAAAATACGATTAGAATACTTAACCAAGTGGAAACATGTAATTGAACATGATTAAAGGGTTAAGTGGGATACACTAGATAAGTGACAAGCTTAGGTGGGTAGCTTGTGGGGGCCCATTTCAACCAGTAACCCATTTGTATCTTTGTGGGCTCGACCCATATCGAGGACGGCACACGCGTACTGGGCTTGATTATAAGAGGCCAAAACGGGTTAGCGGTGGCAACGCAAGTCCAACGGGTTTCATATGCGTGTGTAGGCCCGGGCTGGTAGATAAGCCGGTGTTGCATCGTGTAGGTATAAGCCGTGCACCGTTGATAGTATTGGGTTGCCACTTTAGGGGAGTGATACACCCTACTGTGGGACCAGCACAGGTATCTACGTTAGGGAGCCGATCGCTTGGGGAGTAGTGGGGTACACCTAGTGGAGATAGGGGCAGACGGCACCTATGTGGTCAGCTAGGGGTACATGAAACTACTAGTTATATCTTTCTTTTAAATCCTTGGGTGGGATCAACCTTTGAGTAGGAATGACTGGTGTGGTGCAGTTAGTAATTATCCTTGGGTGGGTAGATGCGTCTTTACGGTTATCTTAGTTCACCCTATGTTTGTTGGCTACTTAGTGTAGTCATTATCCCCAAAGGTACCGTACCGAGTTCATATCATACCCTAATTACTTTAATAATTGTATTGTTAAGGTTATAGGGCTCACTCAGGCTTATGTCTGACCCCGTTGTTTTTATCTTTTTTTCCCAACCCTCAGGTTCTCAGAGTGGGCCCAGCGCGAGTGGGCTTTGATCAGGCTGCTTTTATTTCTCTCTTGGAGCTTGGACCCTAGATGTAGAGCCCAGTTTATCCTTTTCTTTTATGGCTATCAGTTCATGTATTGGGATTATGTATTTTCATTTAGCAGGATGGATATTTGTACTTGACTTCTATTATAGTTTTGTGATGTAACCAGACATGTTTTATTTTCCGCTGCACTTGAAATGATGTTTTAAATTTTCAAAGTATTACTTATATCTGTCTTGCTGTAATTACTCTGTTCTATATTCACTCAAATACTCCACCGATGTTATGGCATTCCCTTAGAGAGTGACCATAGCGGGCGTGGGGTGTTACACGTGGTATCAGAGCAAAGGTTACCGGAACAGATAAAATTTTTAGAAAACTATTTTTCTAAAACCATTTTTGGAAGAGATATTTTCAAAAACATGTCTTTAAAGAGAAAAGTTTTTGAAAGAAAAGCATAATCCCCAATAGCCATATCTTTATCTCTCAAATTCTCCGTTTTGAATCTTTACTTTTTCGTTTCAGCATGGCTGAGGATCTTAACTTTCCGGAGGGTGTGACGATACCAGTATGGTATAGGAGATTGATGGAGGCTAGGGCCACCGCTGCGGGTCCAGCAAATGGTCCTCCACCAACCATGGCACCCGATCTTCCTCCTCCCCCTCCTCCTCGTACAGATACTTTTGCTAAGACTTGCAAGGAGTTTAAAGCTATGGAAGGGAAACCTTTTCAAGGATCTGAAACTTTTGTGGAGGCTAGAGATTGGCTTAAGGAGGTGGAAGAGTTGATAGATATCTTTGAGATGGAAGAAGGAAAGAAAGTCAAATTAGCCGCTTGGTTAATGAAGGGGGAGGCCTCATTCTGGTGGGAGGTCACTAATGGAGAACGCCCTGTTGACTCTTGGGCGGATTTTAGGCAAAGATTTGTGGCAAAGTTTCTCTCAAGGGCGGAGGAAAACTTGTATATGGAAAGATTCTTGACTTTAAAGCAAGGAAATCTCTCAGTAAAGGAGTACGTTAACAAGTTTAATCAATTGGCAAGGTTTGGCCTAGACATGGTGAATACACCGGAGAAGAAGGCTTTGAGGTTCGTGAATGGCTTGAATGAACCGATGCATGGGTTGGCTATGACTCATATCCCTATGGGGGCCACCTTTGATAAGCTAGTTGACATGGCACTCATGCATGAAGAAGAGAAGGGTCCCAATGCTAATAAGGCACCCGAGAAGAAGGGAGATCAAAAGAGACCTCAACAACCACAGCAAAACAAAGGTGGGAAAGGCAACGGTGGCAAGGGGAAGAAGAAGTGTTTCAATTGTGGGATACCAGGTCACATAAGCAAAGATTGTAGAAAGAAGAAGAAGACTGGTTGCTTTCATTGTGGCGAAGCAGGACATCTGGTGAAGGATTGCCCTAAGAAGGGGCAAAGGACGGGATCTACCTCGGGAGGACATGTGCAAGCTCTTATGGCACCGGGTCAGGCTAGGGGGCAAGTACAGGCTCTCGCGGTTCCACCGATTCAGGAGAGAGGTAGAACTATTTCCGTGGAAAGTCTGGTTTTTCTATTTGATCATCCTGTCCGTACATTGTTTGATTCAGGTGCATCGCATTCTTTTATCTCATCATCATTAGTTGAGTCACTGCACTTAGACACCAGTCTGGTAGATGATCCCTTGGTTGTTTCAAACCCAATTGGGGGCTCCACTTATTTGTCCATGATATGTTTGGGTTTGAAGATTTCTATACTTAGCATTGAGTTTAGATGTGATGCTTTTGTGTTGGGCTTCACGGGCTATGGGTTGATTTTGGGCATGGACTGGTTATCCAGTAATGGTGCCGTTCTTGATTGCGAAAGGAGAGTTGTTAGGCTCATGACCCGCTTGGGTAACACTCTCGAGATTTCTTGTAATCCCATGGACTCTGTTATGCTAAGTTATCTTGAATCGCTTGACGCTTCGGTCGAGAGTTTGCAATCTGTTAGAGTGGTCCGAGAATATCCGGATGTGTTTCAGGAGGTGAAGGGCTTACCTCCGAAGCGGGAGATTGACTTCCGAATATATCTGGTGGATAATGCTAAACCGGTATCTTTACCAGTGCGCCACATGGCTCCTCGTGAGAGGAGAGAACTCCATAAGCAAGTAGGGGAGTTGCTTGAGAAAGGGTTCATAAGACGAAGTATATCGGAGTGGGGTGCTCCAGTAGTTTTTGCTACGAAGGCGGATGGGTCCCTCAGACTTTGTGTAGACTATAGAGAACTCAACAAGCTCACAAAGAAGAATAGACACCCATTGCCGAGGATTGATGATCTTTTCGATCAGTTAGTTGGCGCTTCAGTATTTTCTCAGTTGGACTTAGCCACGGGGTTTCATCAGTTGAGGGTGGCTGAGGATAGCATAGACAAGACTGCCTTTAGGACTCCGGATGGTTTCTATGAGTGGCTGGTGATGCCATTTGGGTTGACGAACGCCCCTGCATACTTTGTTGATTTGATGAGTAGGGTGTTCAGGAAGTTCCTTAATAAATTCGTGGTGGTCTTTGTGGATGATATCTTAGTATTTTCTAAGAGTGAAGAAGAGCATGCCTTACATCTTGGGGAGGTATTGAAGACTCTTCGAGCGCATAGCCTTAAGACTAAATTCTCTAAATGTCACTTATGGAGGAGGGAAGTGCGGTTCTTGGGGCATGTGGTCTCCAGGGAGGGGATAGCTGTGGATCCCGCGAAGGTAGTATCAATTCAAGATTGGAAGGTTCCTAGAAATGCTACCGAAGTAAGGAGTTTCTTGGGTTTGGCGGGTTACTATAGGAAGTTTATTAAAGACTTCGCGAAGATATCAGCCCCATTAACCCGCTTAACAAAGAAGAATCTTGTTTTCACATGGGACGTAGATTGTGATGATGCGTTCCGACGGTTAATGAGAGCTTTAACCACAACTCCAGTTTTAGTGTTGCCAGATGGGAGCAAGCCATTTGTTGTCTATATCGATGCTTGTGGGACAGGACTTGGCGCAGTATTAATGCAAGAGGGAAGGGTAATAGCCTATGGTGGAAGGCAGTTAAGGCCACATGAGAAAAATTACCCTACCCATGATTTAGAGTTGGCTGCTATTGTTTTTGCGCTTAAGATCTGGCGCCATTATCTTCTTGGTGAGAGATTCGAGTTGTTCACTGACCATAAATCATTGAAGTACTTATTCTCTCAGAAGGATTTAAACTTAAGACAGCAAAGGTGGATGGAGTTCTTAGCATCCTATGATTTCGAGATAGCGTATACCCCTGGCAAGGGTAACGTGGTGGCAGACGCCTTGAGTAGAAAGAGGTTGTCATTGAGTCCATTGTTCGTGGAACGACGAAGCTTGGAATTTATCTCGATGTTTGATTTCAGACCTTCCATTGATTATACACCCGGTTTGCTAGCATCCTTGGAGGTCCGACCTACTCTTCTGGGGCGGATTGGGGAAGCCCAGAGGGACGACCCACAGTTGGTTGAGTTGATAGAGAAGCTCATAAGGGGGGAGTCGTCCAGCCATTTGAGTAGGTACACCCTAGACGATAGGGGGTGCTTGCGTAGAGACGGTAGACTTTGTGTACTGCAAGATGAAGGGTTGAGGAAGGCTATTCTTGAGGATGCACACCGTTCTAGGATGACCATTCATCCCGGTGGGGACAAGATGTACCAAGATATAAAGAGGGTTTTCTTCTGGGCCGGTATGAAGAAAGATGTGGCCGAATATGTCGCTCGATGCTTGGTGTGCCAACAAGTGAAGGCGGAGCAAAAGAAACCTGGTGGGTTGCTTCACCCATTGGAAGTTCCGCAATGGAAGTGGGATAGCGTCTCGATGGATTTTATTGACGGGTTACCCAGATCGAGAAAGGGTAATACGGGAATTTGGGTTGTGGTAGACAGACTTACTAAAAGCGCCCATTTCATACCTGTGAAGAGCAAGAGGACCGCTCCATGGCTAGCTTCAGTATATCTTCGAGAGATAGTTCGATTGCATGGGGTACCCTCTAGCATAGTGAGTGATCGAGATCCTATCTTCACTAGCGAGTTCTGGAGAAGCTTGCAAGAACCAGTGGGGACTCAATTATGTCTGAGCACCGCATATCATCCTCAGACGGACGGCCAGACTGAGAGGGTGAATCGTGTTCTAGAAGACCTTTTGAGGCTTTGTATCTTAGATTTTGGAGGTACATGGGAAGAGCATCTTCCATTGGTGGAGTTCGCATATAATAACAGCTTTCAGTCCAGTATTGGTATGGCTCCTTTCGAAGCTCTTTATGGAAGGCCTTGTCGATCACCTGCATGTTGGTGGGAATCTACGGATAAGATCTTGCTTGGGCCTGATATAGTTAGGGAGACTTCTGAGAAGATTGACTTGATTCGAAGGAGGATGAAAGCAGCGCAGGATAGGAAAAAATCTTATGCGGACAAGAGAAGGACGGATCTTGAGTTTGAAGTTGGGGACATGGTCTTTGTCAAAGTGTCTCCGTTACGAAATGTGGTTCGTTTTGGATCTGTTGGGAAGTTAGCACCAAGGTTCGTAGGGCCATTTCCTATTAAGGAAAGGATTGGACGGATGGCATATAGAGTGGAGTTGCCCGACAGACTTAGTGGTGTACATGATGTATTCCATGTGTCCCATTTGAGGAAATGCTTACATGAGACCGCAGAGGTGGTAGAGCCGAGCTTGCTTAAAGAAGTGGAAGTAGAGCGTGATGCGACTATTCGACGAGCTCCTACCCGCATCCTTGGGTCAGAAACTAGGAAATTGAGGAATCGAGAGGTTCAACTAGTCAAAGTACAATGGGGAGAAGACGAGAGCAACGCAACTTGGGAAACGGAAGCGAAGATGCGTTCATTGTACCCATTTCTTTTTGAGGGTATGTCTTTTAACTTCTCCTTTATCGTTTGTCTAGTACTTATCTTATCTTTAGTATGTCCTCTCATTAGTACCTTTGACCTTTAGATAGGGTAAACCTATGGTTGAAACATGTGTTTGAGACATGTTATGGTTGATGGATGCAAGTGGATGCAAGTGGTTGCTAGTGGTTGCTCGTGGATGCATATACACACACTCTAGGCACTAGATCGGCTCAATCACTTCATATTGCATATTGCACAAAATTGTGTGTAGGAAACTATATTTATGGATGTATAATGATTGTGTTATCATATGGATGATGCATTTTGGTGAATGATTGTGCACTCATGTAGATATTGTATGTGTCGATAGGGTTCTTTCGCATACATAATGGATGCATGGCACTATCATAGTTTGCATATGTTCATACATTAGATAGGGAACATATACACACACTCTTTGCATATGCTCATACATCATTAGAAATTGTTCTAAGGACAATGGATGCATGTGTTTGATGGATTGAGTAGATGGTTGTTTGGATGGTAGGATATGCATTCTCCTTAGCTTAGAGATTTCGGGGACGAAATCCTTTAAGGAGGGGAGAATGTAACACCCCGAATTTTGGGTTAATACTAAAATTCACTAATTACAGGATAAATAATCTCAGATGTGGGAATTAGGGGAAACGGGCTGCGTCATTGCGTTCGTCTCGGAAAAATACGCAAAATAGAGTCCGAGTTTTCGAAAATCGGAGTCCGTATGCCCCAGTTATGGCCCGATGAAGTTTGCAGAAAATTCAAAATTAAAAACAGATTTAAAAATTTAAATTTCAGATTTTGGAATGGAAAAGCGGGGTCAGGCGGGAAGCTTCCCGCCCTACCCATGTCGACAGGGCTGTCGACAGGCCTGTCGACAGTGGTGTCGACTTGCCTGTCGACTTGCCTGTCGACAGGGGCGCGGTGTCCAGTGAACCTGGGTGCACCAGGTTGGGTTCTAGGCTGGCTTAGAGGGCTGGTTCTAGAGATTTCCTAAATCTAAGGGTCCTAATCTAACCTAGGGTTAATCTAAGGGCCTAAAACACTCACCTAATCTATAAATACACCCTAAACCCCCCTAATCCTTACCAAAAATAGAAATGATGGCCTCATGCCGCCAAATTAAATCTTGAAGGAGCCTCCATCAAAAATTAGAGAAGGGATAACATTCCAAATCAACTTCTAGCCTCTTAATCTTCTTCATTAGTTGCTAATCTTGATTTTGGGTGAGCTTCTATCCCCTTAATAATCAATTGTTAAATTGATTAAGATAGGATATGAGGAAGTATGGTTATGTTTGTGGATTAATGTGTTCATGCAAGTTTAGTGTATGTGTTCATGACCTCTTTATGCAAGTTTGGTGCTATGTTTCATGATGCTTATGATGCAAAACACTAAGTTAAACATTGATCTATTATGCAACATGCTTATGCAAGTTATGTATATGCTTAAATGCAAGTTTAACATGTTATGCAAGTATGCATGCTTATGCAAGTTTTGTGAATGCTTATGCAAGTTATGTATATGTTTAAATGCAAGTTTAACATGTTATGCAAGTATGCATGCTTATGCAAGTTTTGTGAATGCTTATGCAAGTTATGTATATGCTTATATGCAAGTTCAACATGTTATGCAAGTTATGCATGCTTATGCAAGTTATGTGAATGCTCATGCAAGTTATGTATAGGCTTATATGCAAGATTAACATGTTATGCAAGTTATGTGAATGCTTATATGCAAGTTCAACATGTTATGCAAGATATGTGTATGATAATATGCAAGTTCATATGCAACATGTTATGCAAGTCATGTGTATGATAATATGCAAGTTTGGGTTAAATGTAGTTGGGTTAATATATGCTCATATATGCAAGTTGACATCCTCTTAACCCATGACAAAGTTATATGCTAAGATGTGGTTACACCCATGATATTTGTGATGAATCTTCCCTTTTATTATGTCATGAAATGAGAACGATTTACGTGGGGAACGATGGGGTTAAAAATGCATATTAACAAAGTAAAATGAATGAACATAAGTGGGAATTTACCTATTGAGTTAGGTCTACCCCATGGGAATTTACCTATTGAGTTAGGTCTACCCATGCTATGGAATTGGGAATTTACCTATTGAGTTAGGTCTACCCATATTCTTAAAAATGTGTAATTAATTAGGGATAATTAATTATGGGGGTGATTAATTAGGTGTAATTAATCAACTAAGATACGAGGTTGGACCCTTTTGTAGCGGAAGTCTGCCCGGAACCGACCGGCCATCCAGCGGCTACAAATGATTGGCCCAATGTGAGAGGTCTTAGTCATAAATTAAATACGTGATTAGAGTAAAGACACGAGGTTAGACCCTTTTGATGACAGAAGTCTGCCCGAAACCAACCGGCATATCCAGCAGTCATAAAAGACGGTCTAATGTGAGAGGTCTTTATGAGGTCATGATCTTAATTAATTAATTAAGAAACACTTAACCATATTAGCATGTAGAGGGACATGAGGGGTTAAGTGGGTGCCTTAGGTGGCATGTGGAAATCTAGTGGGTTGCCTTGGGTGGCAATAGAAAATACGATTAGAATACTTAACCAAGTGGAAACATGTAATTGAACATGATTAAAGGGTTAAGTGGGATACACTAGATAAGTGACAAGCTTAGGTGGGTAGCTTGTGGGGGCCCATTTCAACCAGTAACCCATTTGTATCTTTGTGGGCTCGACCCATATCGAGGACGGGACACGCGTACTGGGCTTGATTATAAGAGGCCAAAACGGGTTAGCGGTGGCAACGCAAGTCCAACGGGTTTCATATGCGTGTGTGGGCCCGGGCTGGTAGATAAGCCGTTGTTGCATCGTGTAGGTATAAGCCGTGCACCGTTGATAGTATTGGGTTGCCACTTTAGGGGAGTGATACACCCCACTGTGGGACCAGCACGGGTATCTACGTTAGGGAGCCGATCGCTTGGGGAGTAGTGGGGTACTCCTAGTGGAGATAGGGGCAGACGGCACCTATGTGGTCAGCTAGGGGTACATGAAACTACTAGTTATACCTTTCTTTTAAATCCTTGGGTGGGATCAACCTTTGAGTAGGAATGACTGGTGTGGTGCAGTTAGTAATTATCCTTGGGTGGGTAGATGCGTCTTTACGGTTATCTTAGTTCACCCTATGTTTGTTGGCTACTTAGTGTAGTCATTATCCCCAAAGGTACCGTACCGAGTTCATATCATACCCTAATTACTTTAATAATTGTATTGTTAAGGTTATAGGGCTCACTCAGGCTTATGTCTGACCCCGTTGTTTTTATCTTTTTTTCCCAACCCTCAGGTTCTCAGAGTGGGCCCAGCGCGAGTGGGCTTTGATCAGGCTACTTTTATTTCTCTCTTGGAGCTTGGACCCTAGATGTAGAGCCCAGTTTATCCTTTTCTTTTCACTACAACAAAATGACCCTATTACAACGGTGGAACACCGTTGTAATATACATTTTACAACGGTGGGCAAACCGTCGTGTATTAAGAAGTTGTAATAGACTCATATCTTTTACAACATTTTTACACCGTTGCAACACCGTTGTAATATGTATATTTTACAACTTTTTTCCACCGTTGTAGTAATACATATTACAACATTTTTGCACTGTTGTAGTAGTACATATTACAACTTTTTTCCACCGTTGTAGTAATTCCTGCAACAATTAATTATAACAATACGATTTTTGTTTCTTTATACATTACATTTCATATAAAAATAAATATTTATATTGAATAAAATGATACTACACTGATCTGAAATAATCAATTAAATATTTTATTTCAATATTTGAATTAGTACAACTTTCTGATCCACTATCGTACAACTCACTTTTACATAATATGGTCATAACAATACATACAATCCTCACTACAAACTGATCACTCAATACACTCAGTTACATACACACTTTCGTATAAATATACATACACACTGACATGCACCGAGTCTTTATGCTCCAGCATCCCCAATCGATCTTCCATTTCAACATCACGCTCATCGTCAAATATCCTTATTACTCTGTGCATTCATTCCTAAGCACTTTTTTGTCAAAATTGAGTTCCCTTCAGATTCAACAACGCAAATCTATATGTAAACACTCTGCAAGGTTGAATTATTGGACACTGTGTTATACTCCATCTGTGTTCATGTATCCTTACATTAATAAACTTATGTTCTACTTCTTTTTTTTTAATTCAGACTGACTTTTTATGCAAAAGGTAAAGGACAGCGAAAGGTGTGAACAATTACATAGCTCAAAGATACACGGTTACACACTATAGCAGACAGTGTCAAGAGACATGGCATACCTGATAGGATAACTTCATCCTCCATAGATAGATTCTTAGACATGTACCAAGAGAAACAAGATTTAACTGAACAGCAAAGCAAGAGAACCAAAACTGCCAATGAACAATAAGAGTGCCAATGAACAAAACTGCCAATGAACAAAACTGCCAGGCATAAATGGCAGAAGCACATCCCAAAATTGCATTGCATCTTTGACACCAATGAACAAAACTGCCAATGAATAATAAGACACATCAGAGACACCAATAAACAAACTACCACCATAGCTTATAGCTATTGCCGTGGCAGTACGATGATAGGTAAGCTGAACCATGATCTACCCATACCAATGGCATAAGCATATTACATAAGCTCAATAAAAGCATGACTTAAAATCACAGACAAGTGCTCCAGAGAGCAGCATCACTACCAGACACACTAACAGCAACAACCACCTTAAACCAAATGATAACAGATCCAAAGAACATAAACAAAAATGCTATTCACCCTCAAGGGGACGCAAACCACTGAACATCGACCTCACAGACACTTTTGAAACCCAAGAATTACTGCGAAAATCAACATTACCTCGCCAGCACGATGAAAAGAATCCACTGCAAACAACCACCAGACAAAGCGGAATCCAAAGAACTAACTGTCGATCAAAGTCGTTTGAAGATCTGAACCGCGCCGAGCCGCTCCAATAGATGGAGATCAAAGCCACTCCGATAGATCTGGACCGAAACAGATCTGAGAGAAATCACGCTCGAGAAAGGAAGAAGAGCAACTAGGGTAGAGTGATAGGACCAGGAAAAGCTTGGAGAGGTTTGAAGAGAAGAATCGATTTAAGTAGAGGAGCAAAGCGGATAATGGAACTGAAGCGATGAGGGAGGAGGCGGCTAGAAGAAGATGGGGATCGATGTTAAGACGTAATTTTTTTCCAGAGGAACGAAATTGGGGATCGATGTGAGAGAAGAGCAAGAGTGGTCGGCCCATGTGAGGAGAAATACGAAAGTGAGAAGCTTTGGAGCCAAAATTTCGGTCGCCCGCCCAAATTTCATCATTTGTGTTAAGTGGGCAACAGATTTTTGTTTTGTTTTTTTAATTGTTTTATTCTTTGCAAGGAAAGCTTCTAAATTCACTTTCCATTAATAATTTTATTTAACAGTACTTACTAATCTTATTAATTAAAGATTTCTTATTAATCTTAATTTCTAAGTATTAAATTTTAAGTAAGATTCAAATTCAAAAGTATACAAAATGTACCGTTTCGGACGGGGCGCTGCCCCGCACCCCGCCGGGGGCGCTGCCCCCTGGACCCCCGCGACCTGACCGGGCAGGTCGAACCCCGTTAGCGGGGGCGTTGCCCCCGCACCCCCACCTAGGGGGTTGCCACCCCCCCTGGACCCCCCCTCCGTAGGGATCATATTTGACAAAAGATTTTGGAAAAACTTTCAACAACGATTACTTATTAAAAAATATTATATACTAAATATTAATTACTACTAATAGTCATGATTAATTATAAATTAAATATTTATTAATTGTTATTTACTTATTGATTATTAATTGATTATTAACCGCTCATTAGTTATTACTTACTAATTAATTACTAGTACTTAATAATGAAGTAGTTATATATAATTATTTTTAATTAAATATTTAATATTTATATATTGATTATTATTAAATAATTACTAATTGGTTGTTAATTAGTAATTATTAGTAGGAATTATTTATTTATTGATGTATTTTTTATTAAATATTTAATATGTATTTATTGATTATTAATTAATAATTACTAATTGGTTGTCAATTACTAATTATTAGCATGAATTATTTATTTATTGAAGTATTTTTAATTAATTATTTAATATTAATATATAGGTTATTAATTAATAATTACTAATTAGTTGTAAATATTAATTATTATAAATTATATAATGAAAATAATTAATATTAAAATATAGTCATATATTACAACAGTCAAAAAATAAAAGTTGATAGGCTTTTATTACAACTGTCAAAATAACACAGTTGTTAAAAATAAATTTATTACAACTTTTCTGGAAAAAAGTTGTAAAAAACATTTATTACAACGGTGCTTTAACCACCGTTGTAAAATTAAAGTTGTAATATGGTATTTTTGTTGTAGTTACAACGGTGTTTATACCACCGTTGTAAAAAACAATTTATTACAACGGTGCTTTTACCACCATTGTAAAAACCCATTATTACAACGGTGCGTTTACCACCGTTGTAAAATTAAAGTTGTAATATGGTGTTTTTGTTGTAGTGTTTATGGCTATCAGTTCATGTATTGGGATTATGTATTTTCATTTAGCAGGATGGATATTTGTACTTGACTTCTATTATGGTTTTGTGATGTAACCAGACATGTTTTATTTTCCGCTGCACTTGAAATGATGTTTTAAATTTTCAAAGTATTACTTATATCTGTCTTGCTGTAATTACTCTGTTCTATATTCACTCAAATACTCCACCGATGTTATGGCATTCCCTTAGAGAGTGACCATAGCGGGCGTGGGGTGTTACACAACTTCAAATATAAATGTAACAATCATAGATGGCATAGTACCCCCTACTACTATGTCGCCACACTAGTTCTACAATCAAAACCGAAATGTCATGTATTGGAATTTGGATTCTATCTATGAACAAGGCAAGGGATCGTCCTTCCAATTCGATACAATCTAGCCTACCATGTCTCAGAATACAGTCACAACTGCACCTGGAGCGTTAGGGCCGGTCCTTACTTACATTAGTGGATTATAATTCCTAAACAATGTATTTCCCCGCCCTATGGGGCGTAATGGTCAGTATGTCGACCATATCATTCATTGGCTCCGTAGTGAATGATATATTCGAGGCGCCTCGCTATCAATCAAATAATATGCAACATCCACATGAGTAAAATGTCTGGGCTCCATACCATGACACCACTCCTAACTAAAAGAAACACATGTCCTCCCTGAGGTCCACTCCCGTTTCTGGTTCACACTGGGGTGTGAGGCTCGCAAATTAACGTTATACACAAAATTATGCTATTTAAAGTCGTGTTTTGATCATCAACTACAAGGCTCTGCCTTTCAACAAAAGCCCTGATTATTTGCATCTTAGCATGCCATACGACAATTCACGTCATGCGACTGATATCTATCGATACATAGCCTCTAAGCTCGTACGTCTTAGAGAAGGGTGTTAAGCAAGAAAATAAATTTTCCGTCATCAAACATATATATATATTTAATAGAGATCAATCAACATAGAATAAAATCCAATGTCAGACACAGATCCATTTACAAGTTCATTTTGGGTCTGAACGAAACTGGAGGCACCTTATTCCTCGTCCTATATGTCCAATACAAGAGAGATGTCCTTGCATATCCGGTCGATCTCTAAATACTTCTGGACGATCACCACTTATTAACTTGTCTTGGGTGTACAGCCCAATCAAGACATCAGTAATCATCCAAACGAGTGAATATCTTCGGTCTTCAATCACCGCCTTCATCGTCAACTTATCGTCGTATCAATTATTCAGAATGGGATAAAATCAATTTTTCTGCATAACTCGAGTATCTTATAAACCAGTGCTATAAAAACACAATATACGCCTCATTCCAATCCAGAATATTCTTTTATTCAAATATTCTTTTCACAATTTAAACCAAATTAAAGTTTTTCAAACTAGTTGGGATTAGCGAACCTTACCGTAGATATCATTTATTTTATTTCCCAAACCCAACCTATTCATCCAATGGAGCAAAACTGGTAACACTCCATATCTAACACCACGGTTTTATTGATAAAATTAATTACCATTTCACATTCAAATCTAATTAGAGATTTAACTATCGCTTGAAGTAAAACTGGTGGTACTCCATTCTCGGTCATTTCCCCAAATTTGATAATTTAAATTATCACATTCACATTTCAATCTAATTAAAAATTCATTAAAACTTCACTTAGTTTTAATCTTCCAACAATCATTATTTAATGATTATTTAACTTTGGAAATAAATCTTGCCTTTAACTGGGTTAAAGAACCAATATCATTTAAAACACAGTTCTCGATAAACCCAAAATCACATTCCGTTAATTATGGAATCTTCACGGAAAACAGATCAATATATAATCGATATAAACTTTCGCATCCGACTAATAATATAAATGGAATAAAGACAAAGCCTTTTATATTCCATATATATTAACAGTCTTCTTCCACAGAAGTTCACTTCGATTATTACCAAATCGAATTCCTTTCCGTTCCAATTTATTTTATTAAATTGGAAAAATTTACTTTGGAAAATTTCCATTAAATCTTAATAAAAAGATTTATAAATTCCAAATCACATTTCACTGTTAGTTGGGTTAAAGAACGAATGTCATTTAAAACACAGTTCGCAATAAACCCAATTCACATTACATTCTATTCCGATTACCAAATATAATTGGAAACCCTAATAATGTTAATTATAAGATTTATTCTTTTCATACAGGGTTTAAAAACAGGGTTATTGAAGACACCATTCACGACAAACCCAGAACTAATCCTTTTAGTCAATTCCAATTAAATATCAATTATTTGGATAACTTCACTAAATCTTAATTAAAGGATTTATTCTTTTCTCAACTAGGTTTAAGAACAGTATTATTTAAGACATCATTCACGACAAACCCAAAATCCAATTTAATATTAAATACAAGGCTCTGAATAGAAATTATATCAGCTTATATTCAATATCAAATTCTGAAACTAACGGATATCGTATTGGGAATAACGATATTTGTATCTTCCAAATTCTAGTAACAATATCCGTATAACCACGGAATCGAATATCGAAATATTCTAAAGATTATTTCCATTCCAATCCATTCCAATTTATCTATTGGAAATTTCTGGTTTTATTAAAATCCTTTTATCAATCCAATTTATTTATTTAAAAATTATTGGATTTCAAATCTAGTTAATAACTAGTTCGTTTTGACCAAAATATATTTTTATTTTCACAAATGTGGAATTTTTCATCCAAATCATTTATTATGATTTTAAAAAAATTATTAATATTTTTAATAATTTTATTAAGGCCCTTTCAGTCGATTTCCATAAATGGTCATTGAACTGCACTTACAGCGACCTTTTCCAAATTTGATTTGGATATAATTCCAAATCCAACTGTTAGATTTCAAATCTCTTATATTAATTGGAAAGCTCTTTCCGATGCGAACATAAAGGTTCCAGTTTTATGAGAATCCGATGGTCGGATCTCCCGTAAATATTCCATTTAGAACGTATTTTATAAACCATTTATAAATTCATTTTAAAATGATTCTAACTTCATTTTCAATTTTAAATCAAAATTGAATATTCCATATCATTATAATATTTAAATGATAATATTTTCAAAATATCAGATTTTGAAATCATTTCCTTTTCGATATTCGTTATAAAAACGAATAAAATCGATATAAATATCATTCACGTTAAAATGGCGCAAATCTAATCAAGGCTTCACACATTTCAATATTTTTGTGTCCATCCCAAATTGGACATCAAAAACATATTTTAATCCTTTATAGAATATTATTTTAAAATATTCTTTATTTTAAAATATTCGTTATTTTAAAATATTCGTTATTTTAAAATACTCGTTATTTTAATATATTCGTTCTTTCTGAATTGGAATCAGACTTAATCAATTACCATATAATTTTATTTATATGGATTTCATACAGCACATGTACATAACAATAATTATAAACAATCAACCATCATCCAGAGTGCATTACACAACTGCATAAGCATTAAATATAAATAATTAACGCTTACAATAGTCAGTCAACCAATCGATTGACATACGACTAAACAACTGGGATTAGTGTACGTCAAATATCATCCCAATACTCATGTAAGGTTTCAACCAACAAATACTGAATATTATTTGTGCAGATGGGCGGTGTGTAAAATTATCGACCCGATTGATATCACAAAAATAGGCGAGCATAAACAAGTCGTCCGACTTGTAAATGGATGTGTATATTTATTTTTTTAACTATCCAATAATTATTTTATTTATCACAGTTATAAGCTAAAAATAAAATTTTCAACTAAATAAAATTTTCTAATGCTTTTTAGAAAATTTCGGCAGTATAACGGCACGATACTAGAACCGAAATAAGGTCTAGCCTTATCCCTCGCCTAATACTGGCTCGCGCCATACACAAACCAAATTCAATCCAATTCGCATCCAAATCAAATCCAAACAAATCAATCAATATCCAAATTTCCACAATACAATCTAAACAAATAACCATGGTTTGTATAATAAAATATTATCGGGGGCTTCAAGCCCAATCTGCACCCTAATATATATTTAACTATAAAAAAAATTAGTGTGAGAAGGAGTTCTCACTTTGGGATCCACTCTGCCGTGCTTTTCTGACGTTCTGATTTACTGTTCTGGTTCTAGAATTTGCAAACGAGCTCCAATCTTTACGCCATCTTTGTTTCTAGCCTAAACGCATCATTCTGGACAACTTTTGCCTAGTGGCCTTTCTTTCAAAATTGGTCCATTTCGCCGGGAATCGCGAAAAGACATTATTTGGACAGTAGACTTGACGTGTTTTCTGAATGACTCCGCAATCCAAAGTACGGCTTTGATATAGACAAATCGAAGAGAAAATCGTGCTCTTCGATTTTTGCACTGTGGAGTTTTGGCCATAGAGCTCGGCTTGGAAGATATGGGCTAAAACAGTTCAGGGTGTTATTTGCAAATATAGAAAATATAAAAAATCGATTTTTAAGTAGAGGGGGGTCCCGGGGTTGGAGTTGGTGACGGGGGAGGGGGCGCAGGTGGTGGGGGAGGCGCTGTTGCCGACGGTGGGTGGGCAGTGGGCGGATTTGGGGGTTGTGGGTGGCTAGGGCTCGATTTAGAAGAGAAGAGGGAGGAGAGAGAGAGAGGAGGAGGGAGGAGGAGGATCAGAGGGTGGCTGGGGAGGCGTGCGGCGGTAGGTGGCGTGAGGGGGGCGGTGGAGCTGAACAATGGCGGGAGGGGGTGCAATTTTGTTTTTCTTTTTTTTTTTAAAATCGAACGTGGAAAGTGAGAAGGAAAAGTGGGAGGAGGTTGACTAATATATATTTTATTATTTTTATTTTCAAAAAGTAACTTTTTTTATTTGAACTCCAAATCGAACTCACCGACTATCGTCACTAGCTAATTACCTCCATTCCGAACATAATAGAATATGTCCCGTAAGCCAATTCGACTGTTTCGATCAATTTTCATCAAAATTAAATTATAAATCAATTTAACGTTCAAAATTGATTTTAATGCACATTTTAAATTACCGGGGCGACATACTGACTCCAAAAATTCCAGAAAAATAAATCTAGCTATGTTTTGATGATACGGTCTGTAACAACCCGAAAATCTGGGCCAGTTTAAAATTTTTATTTTGGCAATTTTAGCGAATTTTGATTATTTAAAATGAATTATTTTAAATAATATCGACGAGAAATTTATTTTGAATAGAATTCGACGTATATATTTATATACGTCGTCGTTAGAATATAAATATTTATATATAATTATAAATAGAATTGAAAATGGCGCGGTAGTTCGATAATTCGATTTCAAACTTCAATTGAATGTACCGGGTGCAGAACAATCCGGATTGTAGTGAAACCAAAAATAATGGGATCTAATTGATAATATCTTTCCAACGAATCCGAAAAATCAAGATTTCATATCGGGAATCAAAAGATAAGTCCAGTTGAAAATTCTGAATAGTCGCTATGGAATTCAGGCCCTTAAAAATGGACATTTTGCAAATGACCTCGGATTTCGACGAAACCAGTTTTGTTGGGTCCGTGATGTCAAGTTATTGCTAGATTCCAAATTTCATAATTTTTCGAATCAATATGTGAGCGTGGCAAAGGAAAACGTGTTTGACCAGTTTCAGTTGATTTTAATCGACTGGAAAATAGCCATTTTTCCAACGGTCTCAGAATTCATCGAAACTAGTTTTGTTAGGACCGTATCGTCAATACGAAGCTAGAAAATATTTTTCTGGAATTTTTAGAGTTAGTATGTGACCCCGGTAATTTGAAATGTACGTTTAAAATTCAATATAGTGATTTAAATGTAAATTCAACGAAAACTAATCGAAACGATCAAATCAGCTTACGATACATATCCCATTGTATTCGGAATGGGGGTAATTAGCTAGGGACGACAGTCGGTGGGTCTTGTTTGAAGTTCGTATTGGAAAGTTACTTTTGGTGGAAATAAAATATTAATTAAATTATTAAATATATATAAACCATATAACCCCCCCCCCCGCCCTTCTCCCTCTTAATCGGTCAACGCCCCAGAAAAAAAAAAAGAAATCAAATCGCTCACCAGCGACGGAATCGACCACCGCCACCATCGAGGACCCTCGCGCACCGCCATCTCTGACCACACCTCCACCACTCGTGCCTCTTTCCCTCTCTCCTCTTCTATAAACGTCGTGACCTGCCCTCCAAACCCCCATCCAAATAGACGAGAACCGCCACCCCCAATCAAACAGTCGCCACCGCCTGAAGCCCGAGCCACCCTCCCTACCACCTCCGACTCGACACCAGCGAGGAGCCCCCGCCTATGATTCAGCGCAAGAACCACCCCGACGAACTCTACAGCAAAAGCCCAGTAAGTTTTCGATTTTTAATTTTAAACCTGAGTTCTGGGTTATGTTGAAAACATATTTGTTAAATCAGTTTTATTTTATAGAAAACATTGTGAAAAAAAAAATTTGATTTTTAATATGTATAACATTTTGTAAAGGAGATTTTTATTTAACATAAAAGTGAGATTTTTATATATTGAATAGCGAAATAAAAATTCGATTTTTATATATTGAATAGCGAAGTAAAAATTCGATTTTTATATATTGAATAGCGAAATAAAAATACGATTTTTATATATTGAATAGCGAAACAAAAATACGATTTTTATATATTGAATAGCGAAATAAAAATTCGATTTTTATATATTGAATAGCGAAGTAAAAATTCGATTTTTATATATTGAATAGCAAAGTAAAAATGTGACTTTTATATAGATAGAGAATACGGGCAACGAAATAGACGAAAGAAAAGCACAGTGAAGATTTCCTACCCATGAAGAATTGCGTCATTCAGTTTAGCGAAAGGGTGAGAACCTCTCACTTTAAATTTCTTTTTCTAGTTATATATATAGATATATATACTAGGATGCAGACGGTGCTTAGTAGCACCCGACACCCGTCATCCACAGACCATGGATGGCTTGTTTGTTAAATTGTTTGGTTGTGTAGTTGGTTAGATTATTTGGTTTGAACTGAATTGTTTGGTGAAATAAAATTGATTTGATTGACGTGTGAATGGCGTGGGCCTTCACTAGACCGGGGATAAGGCTAGGCCTCGTCCCGTTTCTAGTATCGTGCCGTTATGCCGCCGAAATTTTCTAAAATATGTTAGAAAAATAAAAATATCATTTTTATTGTGTAAATGAAATGAATAGAAATTCATGTGTTAAAATAAAATATATTATCATAAAAAAAATATAGTTTTAACGTGAAAGTGAATAAATAAATATTTATAAACAAATCGGCCGATTTGTTTATATACACTGATTTGACTGATATTGAATGGGTCGATAAATTTTACACATCGCCCAACAGCACAACTAAAAATCTGTGTTTGATTGTTTGAAACCCCATACGGGTTTGGGATGAAATTTGAAGTTCACTCATCCTGATTGATTAAATATGTCGATCGATTGATTGACAGGCTGTTATAAGCGTAAGATATCTATATTTGATGCTTATACAGTGTAGTGCACTTTGGTCGATGGTTGATTGTTTATTATTGCTATTATATACATGTGTTGTATGGAATCCATATAATTAACGTTATATGGTGATTGATTGGGCCTCATTCCAATCGGGAAAGTAATGAATATTATAAAAGAAAATTCATGTGTTGAATATAAAAATAGTGATGTGTTGACAGTACTCATGTGTTGAGATTAGTCGTGTGTTGAAATAAATATAGATTCATGTGTTGAATGGGATAAATATTCATTTGTTGGATAGAATAAAGAAGTTTTGAAAATATAAAGTCGTGTTGATTAGATTGACGCCATTTTGACGTAAACGATATTTATATCGATTTTATTCATTTCGAAATGAATTGAATTGAAAACGATTTCGAAATGAATGGAATTGAAAACGATTTCGAAATGAATGGAATTGAAAACGATTTCGAAATGAATTGAAAACGATTTCGAAATGAATTGAAAACGATTTCGAAATGAATTGAATTGAAAACGATTTCGAAATGAATTGAATTGAAAACGATTTCGAAATGAATGGAATTGAAAACGATTTCGAAATGAATTGAAAACGATTTCGAAATAAATGGAATTGAAAACGATTTAGAAATGGAATTGAAAACGATTTCGAAATGGATTGAAAACGATTTCGAAATGAATTGAATTGAAAACGATTTCGAAATGAATTGAATTGAAAACGATTTCGAAATGAATTGAATTGAAAACGATTTCGAATTAATTGAAAATGATTTCGAAATGAATTTAATTGAAAGCGAATTCGAAATGAATTCAAATTGAATTGAATAGAAATGAATTTTAAAACGAATTTATAAAGAAGAATTCAATTTTGATTTGAATTGAAATGGAAGTTGAAATTGTTTTTGAAACGAATGTAGAACTATTTATAAAATTCGTTTTAAAAGGAAATCGACGAAATATATATAATATATATATATTATATATATAATGGCCTGAATAGAACGCGCCGCGCCGCGGCAGTTCGTGAATTTCGACCATTTATTTCAAACGGACACTGCGGGAGATCCGACCGTCGGATTCTCCTAAAACTGGAACCGTTGGGTTTGTATCGAAAAGATCTTTGCAATGAATATTAGAAATTTGAAATCTAACGGTTGGATTTGGAGTTATGTCCAAATCAAATTCGAAAAAGGTCGCTGTAAGTGCAGTTCGATGGCCGTTGTTGGAAATCGACTGTACGGGCCTTGGTAAAATTATTAAAAATATCTATAATTTGTGTAAAATCATAATATATGGATTGGAAAGAGTTGAGCTGGAAAATTCCACATTTGAAAAGATAAAAATAGATTTTTATCGAAATAAACTAGTTTTGAACTAGAGTTAAAATCAATTTATTTTTGAAATAAATAAATTGAATTTGAAAGTGATTTTAAAAATAATCAATACTCCTAATACGTGGATTGGACTGGAGTTGAATCGAAATTATCTTCAGGATATTTCGATGTTGGATTTCGTGACTATACAAATATTGTTATGGGGATTTGAAAGATATATTTTATATCGTTATTTTCAATACGATATATGTTGGTTTCAGAATTTGATATTGAATGTAAGTCGATATATTTTCTATTCAGAGCCTTGTATTTAATATCAAATGTGATTTGGGTTTATCGTGAATCATGTTTTAGAAGACATTGGTTCTTTAACCCAGTTAAAGGCAAGATATCGATTTTTGAGAAGATTAAAACTAAGTGGAGTTTTAATGAATCTTTAATTAGATTGAAAAATGAATTGATTATTTAAATTATCAAATCTGAAAGGTGATCGAGAATGGAGTACCACCAGTTTTGCTCCAAAGCGATAGTTAAATCTTTAATTAGATTTGAACGTGAAATGGTAATTAATTTTACCGATAACACAGTGGTGTTAGATGTGGAGTATTACCAGTTTTCTCCATGGGATATATAGGTTGGGATTGGGAAATAAAATAATAATTACTTCGGTGTGGTTCGCTAATCCCGACTAGTTTGGAAAACCATAATATGGATTGAAATGATATCCAAAGGAAGATTAAAGAATAAATTTAGAAGAATTTATCTTGGATAAAATTAATGGGAACCTTTCCCTAAAAATGTGATTTTGTGAATAAAAGAATATTCTGAATTGGAATGAGGCGTTTGATGTGTTTGTGTAACATTTGTTTATCATATACGTGGGTTATTCAGAAAGGCCGGGTTTACACCCATTCTGAATAACCGATTCGACGAGATGTCGAAGATGAAGACGGTGGTTGAAGACCGGAAGTCTTCACATCGTTTGGATAATTACTGACGATCCTTATTGGGCTGTACACCCAAGAGGATGGAAATAGTTGGCGGTCGTCCAGACGTACTTGGAGATGGATGGATATGCGAGGAAAGTGCCTCCGGTTTCGTTCAGACCTAGAACGGACTTGTAAATGGATGGTGTGTCTGACATTGTATTCCTTTATATTGTATTTGTTGATCTCTGCTAAATATATATATCTGTTTGGCGGCGGAGAATTTATTCTCTTGCTTAACGCCCTTCTCTGAGACATATGAGCTCAGAGGTTATATATTGGCAGAAATCAGTGGTACGATATGGATTGATAGTGTGGCATACTGAGATGCAGTGATCCAGACTTTTGTTGAAAAGCAAAGTTTGGTGGTTGATGATCAAAGCGCAGCTGATATAGCATGGCTTTGTGTATAGCGTTGATCCGCGAGCCTCACAGCCCGGGATGGTGGTACACTGATGGTTTGATCAGTATACATTTTTAGTGTAGTGGATTCGGTCGACCGATATTGAGCTTCGTGCTCGGAGGGATAGAGTAAGCGGTGTTTTCTCTTGCTGGGACGTAAGCCGCGGTGATACTTGAGTCCCAAAAGTGCGGATGTGCATAGCGGTGTTTTCTCTCGCTGAGACGTAAGCCGCGGTGATTTGTACTACGCGATCGATCTTTCGAATCAGGAGCCACCATGATGGAAATCCAATTTCCAATACGTGTATTTCGGCTTTAATTGTAGAGCCTAGTATGGCGACATAGTGGGATGGGGCACTCATGCCGTCTATGATTTATATTTAAGATTGAAATTGTTTTTGACACTATACACTTATTATAGTATCGAATGATTTGTTTTAAACGTATCAAGCATGTTTGGCTGTTATAAGGTAAAACCCTATCCTCCGGCTTGCGTTGCATTGTGTGATGGGACCTGGGTCTTATAATAGCTTCATTTTTCGAAAAAGCATTGCGCTGTTTATTCTATGCACTAGTATTCTTGGGAGGAAACCCGTTCCGTGTTATACGGCGTGGTCCCTTGAATTACTCTCTTTTAAAGTAAAGTTTTAAATAACTGTTTTAGTTCTCACACCAGTCACATGACTGACCTGGAGTTTATTGTTTTAACCTAAACTCTGGGTGCCCTTATTTTCGACACGGGCAGCTAGTAGTTTTGGTTTTGCAGATTTATATTCACAGGATCCTGGTTTACAGCTGGAATGATATCCGGAAAGCTTTGTATCCGTATATCTCTTCTAGTTGTGTATTGTATTATTTTCCGCTGCTAGGTATTTAAATGTAATTTAAATCTCTGATATTTCTGTGTAATATTCATTTATACTCTGTATATTCTTGTAATCTGATGCATTGTTGTAATAACAGTGAAATGTTCTTCGGTTTGTGTTCTGATTTGTCTTGTCCTCACAGTAATTCGTTCTTTCTCATCTCTTCGGAGACCGGGGAAGTTTCGGGTCGCTTCATTTGGTATCAGAGCTTTGGTTTACAAAGCTCAGAGAACAAGACACATTAGAACCATACGAAAGAATTCATCAGATATTGGATTAGTAATATCCAATTAGAATGACTCGTTAGAGATGGGATCAGTAGTATCCTAGAACGAGTGAGAAGAGTATATTTTTAAAAGTGAAAACAAACTTTTGTTTTATAAATTTAAATCAATCATTCGTATTTGATTAGTTATTTATATTGAATTTGGACAATCCAATATATAAAGACTTTGCATATACGCCTTGCAAACGTGTATTCGAAGTTTTAATATATTGAATAGATATAGAATCACACTCTAGTCACCCGGAGATGATACTGATGATTGAGATCTCATCATCAGTGTTTATGTTCGAGTTTCGAAAGTGAGATATTTATATATTTCCAATCGACTGGTGTGAGAACCAAACTAGATAGGTTAATTGTTGTGATTTGGCATCAAAAACATGATTTTTAGTATATATATAATAAAAAAATATACCTTTGAAAGTTAACCAACACATTGATTGCTAGCTGTGATGATTGTTAATTCAACTAATAGAAATACTGGAATGATATATAAAGCATAAATCAAAATATTTGTTAACGAAAGGTAATGCAAACTCTCTTGATAAAATCCTCAAATATAATGTAGGAGATGGTTCTCTATGGCTTATCTAATGCTGACTTCAGTATGACTCCGAAACAAACAAGGAAGGCCCAGCAGAAAGCAGAAAAAGAAAGGAAGTTGAACTTAGGAACATACGTGGGTGTTTATTGTCGTATATGCAGAGAAGAAGGGCATTATGCGGTTCGGTGCCCTGAGAGAAAGAGAAGCAAGGAGAAAGAGATAAGAATGGACATAGTTTGTTTTAAGTGCAAGGAAACGGGACATTTTGTGGATAAGTGTCCAAACGTTAAGAAAAAATCTAGAAAATTAGGAAAAGAAAAGAAGTGCTTCCGATGCAAAGATATAGGGCATCTAGCCCGAAATTGCCCGTTAAAGAAGGGTGATAAGAAATCCAAAGGAAAGGAGATATCTACTTTGGAAATTATGCAAGGAGGAGGCACGACTTCCTAGAAAGTTGGGTTTTAATGTAATGAACTAGCATTTTGGGATATATATATATATGTATGTATGTGTATGATGCTTGTATGAACTTAAATATGCTTTTGCTTTAAAAATGTATCGATATTGTATAATATAGTTGGTGTAAGAGGAATGATTGAACTAAGGTGAATTTAGCACCGCATATTAGAATGTTTTGGAATTTGATTGAAATTGCATGCATATACTTGTACTTACATTGAACAGGTCATAGCAAGGAGGCTAGAGCAGAGAATAAAATTTGTTTGCCCGACAAATAGGTACATGTTTACTACATAATTTACTGTTTTGTTTGGGTGATGATGATTTTATGAGCCTATTGGCTAGCCGCTTGGCTTTTTCCTTTTCTTTTTGAGATCTGAAGGACCGGGGAAGCTATTTGAAATTCCCCGATGCTCCCGGTGCAGGGGAGGTTATGGCGAAATTTTTCGAAAATTTAGGGTGTTAGCCAAATTTTTGGAATTTTTGAGAAGTTCTTAGAAACTGAAAAGTTGAAGAACTTAAGCCGTAATAAAAAACAATGGAAGTTGAGTTGAATTGTTAAACAACTTTCGACTTTGTTCCTTTTCGGGGACGAAAAGTTTTAAGTGGGGGAGATTGTAACAACCCGAAAATCTGGGCCAGTTTAAAATTTTTATTTTGGCAATTTTAGCGAATTTTGATTATTTAAAATGAATTATTTTAAATAATATCGACGAGAAATTTATTTTGAATAGAATTCGACGTATATATTTATATACGTCGTCGTTAGAATATAAATATTTATATATAATTATAAATAGAATTGAAAATGGCGCGGTAGTTCGATAATTCGATTTCAAACTTCAATTGAATGTACCGGGTGCAGAACAATCCGGATTGTAGTGAAACCAAAAATAATGGGATCTAATTGATAATATCTTTCCAACGAATCCGAAAAATCAAGATTTCATATCGGGAATCAAAAGATAAGTCCAGTTGAAAATTCTGAATAGTCGCTATGGAATTCAGGCCCTTAAAAATGGACATTTTGCAAATGACCTCGGATTTCGACGAAACCAGTTTTGTTGGGTCCGTGATGTCAAGTTATTGCTAGATTCCAAATTTCATAATTTTTCGAATCAATATGTGAGCGTGGCAAAGGAAAACGTGTTTGACCAGTTTCAGTTGATTTTAATCGACTGGAAAATAGCCATTTTTCCAACGGTCTCAGAATTCATCGAAACTAGTTTTGTTAGGACCGTATCGTCAATACGAAGCTAGAAAATATTTTTCTGGAATTTTTAGAGTTAGTATGTGACCCTGGTAATTTGAAATGTACGTTTAAAATTCAATATAGTGATTTAAATGTAAATTCAACGAAAACTAATCGAAACGATCAAATCAGCTTACGATACATATCCCATTGTGTTCGGAATGGGGGTAATTAGCTAGGGACGACAGTCGGTGGGTCTTGTTTGAAGTTCGTATTGGAAAGTTACTTTTGGTGGAAATAAAATATTAATTAAATTATTAAATATATATAAACCATATAACCCCCCCCCCTTCTCCCTCTTAATCGGTCAACGCCCAGAAAAAAAAAAAAAAAGAAATCAAATCGCTCACCAGCGACGGAATCGACCACCGCCACCATCGAGGACCCTCGCGCACCGCCATCTCTGACCACACCTCCACCACTCGTGCCTCTTTCCCTCTCTCCTCTTCTATAAACGTCGTGACCTGCCCTCCAAACCCCCATCCAAATCGACGAGAACCGCCACCCCCAATCAAACAGTCGCCACCGCCTGAAGCCCGAGCCACCCTCCCTACCACCTCCGACTCGACACCAGCGAGGAGCCCCCGCCTCCGATTCAGCGCAAGAACCACCCCGACGAACTCTACAGCAAAAGCCCAGTAAGTTTTCGATTTTTAATTTTAAATCTGAGTTCTGGGTTATGTTGAAAACATATTTGTTAAATCAGTTTTATTTTATAGAAAACATTGTGAAAAAAAAAATTTGATTTTTAATATGTATAACATTTTGTAAAGGAGATTTTTATTTAACATAAAAGTGAGATTTTTATATATTGAATAGCGAAATAAAAATTCGATTTTTATATATTGAATAGCGAAGTAAAAATTCGATTTTTATATATTGAATAGCGAAATAAAAATACGATTTTTATATATTGAATAGCGAAACAAAAATACGATTTTTATATATTGAATACAACAACAACAACAACAAAGCCATATATCCCAAACAAGTTGGGGTTGGCTAGATATGGAACCCAAAATTAAAATAAAATAAAATTAATAATGATGATAATAATATATATATATAAAGGGTTTAAAATAACCAATCAAATAAAAAGTCGTCTGATAAAGGGTTTTTTTAAATAATAATAAGAAGAAGAAGAAGTAAAAATGTTCAATAAAAGTGAAATAAAATTTAAAATAGTAAATAAAAAGTAAAAATGTTCAGCAAACGTGAAATAAAGTCTTTAAAAAAAAAAAAAAAAACCACTATGGTTCTGGTACATGGATTGCCAATTTCCATGCACTCCTGTCAACTACCAGCTCTTCCGATAAACTCCAGTTACTTAAATCTCTCTTTATTATCTCCTCCCATGTCATTTTAGGTCGACCTCTACCTCTCTTTGGGCCTTCGGCGCGACCTAGAATTCCAGCACGTACAGGTGCATCGTATGGTCTACGTTGGATATGTCCAAACCATCTCAAGCGGTATTGGACTAACTTCTCTTCAATAGGTGCAACTCCAAGTTTTTCCCGAATATCCTCATTTCTAATCCGATCTCGTCTGGTATGCCCACAGCTCCAACGCAGCATTCGCATCTCTGCTATACTTATCTTCTGGACGTGTTGCCTCTTAGTAGGCCAACATTCTGCACCATATAACATTGCAGGTCTAATTGCTGTCCTATAGAACTTTCCTTTAAGCTTCTGAGGAATCTTCCGATCACAGAGAATGCCAGATGCTAGTCGCCATTTCACCCATCCTGCTTGAATTCTAAAACTAACATCCTTATCAATCTCTCCATCAAACTGCAACATAGATCCTAAGTATCGAAACGATTTTTATATATTGAATAGCGAAATAAAAATTCGATTTTTATATATTGAATAGCGAAGTAAAAATTCGATTTTTATATATTGAATAGCAAAGTAAAAATGTGACTTTTATATAGGTAGGGAATACGGGCAACGAAATAGACGAAAGAAAAGCACAGTGAAGATTTCCTACCCATGAAGAATTGCGTCATTCAGTTTAGCGAAAGGGTGAGAACCTCTCACTTTAAATTTCTTTTTCTAGTTATATATATAGATATATATACTAGGATGCAGACGGTGCTTAGTAGAACCCGACACCCGTCATCCACAGACCATGGATGGCTTGTTTGTTAAATTGTTTGGTTGTGTAGTTGGTTAGATTATTTGGTTTGAACTGAATTGTTTGGTGAAATAAAATTGATTTGATTGATGTGTGAATGGCGTGGGCCTTCACTAGACCGGGGATAAGGCTAGGCCTCGTCCCGTTTCTAGTATCGTGCCGTTATGCCGCCGAAATTTTCTAAAATATGTTAGAAAAATAAAAATATCATTTTTATTGTGTAAATGAAATGAATAGAAATTCATGTGTTAAAATAAAATATATTATCATAAAAAAAAATATAGTTTTAACGTGAAAGTGAATAAATAAATATTTATAAACAAATCGGCCGATTTGTTTATATACACTGATTTGACTGATATTGAATGGGTCGATAAATTTTACACATCGCCCAACAGCACAACTAAAAATCTGTGTTTGATTGTTTGAAACCCCACACGGGTTTGGGATGAAATTTGAAGTTCACTCATCCTGATTGATTAAATATGTCGATCGATTGATTGACAGGCTGTTATAAGCGTAAGATATCTATATTTGATGCTTATACAGTGTAGTGCACTTTGGTCGATGGTTGATTGTTTATTATTGCTATTATATACATGTGTTGTATGGAATCCATATAATTAACGTTATATGGTGATTGATTGGGCCTCATTCCAATCGGGAAAGTAATGAATATTATAAAAGAAAATTCATGTGTTGAATATAAAAATAGTGATGTGTTGACAGTACTCATGTGTTGAGATTAGTCGTGTGTTGAAATAAATATAGATTCATGTGTTGAATGGGATAAATATTCATTTGTTGGATAGAATAAAGAAGTTTTGAAAATATAAAGTCGTGTTGATTAGATTGACGCCATTTTGACGTAAACGATATTTATATCGATTTTATTCATTTCGAAATGAATTGAATTGAAAACGATTTCGAAATGAATGGAATTGAAAACGATTTCGAAATGAATGGAATTGAAAACGATTTCGAAATGAATTGAAAACGATTTCGAAATGAATTGAAAACGATTTCGAAATGAATTGAATTGAAAACGATTTCGAAATGAATAGAATTGAAAACGATTTCGAAATGAATTGAATTGAAAACGATTTCGAAATGAATGGAATTGAAAACGATTTCGAAATGAATTGAAAACGATTTCGAAATAAATGGAATTGAAAACGATTTCGAAATGGTATTGAAAACGATTTCGAAATGAATTGAAAACGATTTCGAAATGAATTGAATTGAAAACGATTTCGAAATGAATTGAATTGAAAACGATTTCGAATTAATTGAAAACGATTTCGAAATGAATTGAATTGAAAGCGAATTCGAAATGAATTCAAATTGAATTGAATAGAAATGAATTTTAAAACGAATTTATAAAGAAGAATTCAATTTTGATTTGAATTGAAATGGAAGTTGAAATTGTTTTTGAAACGAATGTAGAACTATTTATAAAATTCGTTTTAAAAGGAAATCGACGAAATATATATAATATATATATATATTATATATAATGGCCTGAATAGAACGCGCCGCGCCGCGGCAGTTCGTGAATTTCGACCATTTATTTCCAACGGACATTGCGGGAGATCCGACCGTCGGATTCTCCTAAAACCGGAACCGTTGGGTTCGTATCGAAAAGAGCTTTCCAATGAATATTAGAAATTTGAAATCTAACGGTTGGATTTGGAGTTATGTCCAAATCAAATTCGAAAAAGGTCGCTGTAAGTGCAGTTCGATGGCCGTTGTTGGAAATCGACTGTACGGGCCTAGGTAAAATTATTAAAAATATCTATAATTTGTGTAAAATCATAATATATGGATTGGAAAGAGTTGAGCTGGAAAATTCCACATTTGAAAAGATAAAAATAGATTTTTATCGAAATAAACTAGTTTTGAACTAGAGTTAAAATCAATTTATTTTTGAAATAAATAAATTGAATTTGAAAGTGATTTTAAAAATAATCAATACTCCTAATACGTGGATTGGACTGGAGTTGAATCGAAATTATCTTCGGGATATTTCGATGTTGGATTTCGTGACTATACAAATATTGTTATGGGGATTTGAAAGATATATTTTATATCGTTATTTCCAATACGATATATGTTGGTTTCAGAATTTGATATTGAATGTAAGCCGATATATTTTCTATTCAGAGCCTTGTATTTAATATCAAATGTGATTTGGGTTTATCGTGAATCATGTTTTAGAAGACATTGGTTCTTTAACCCAGTTAAAGGCAAGATATCGATTTTTGAGAAGATTAAAACTAAGTGGAGTTTTAATGAATCTTTAATTAGATTGAAAAATGAATTGATTATTTAAATTATCAAATCTGAAAGGTGATCGAGAATGGAGTACCAATAGTTTTGCTCCAAAGCGATAGTTAAATCTTTAATTAGATTTGAACGTGAAATGGTAATTAATTTTACCGATAACACGGTGGTGTTAGATGTGGAGTATTACCAGTTTTCTCCATGGGATATATAGGTTGGGATTGGGAAATAAAATAATAATTACTTCGGTGTGGTTCGCTAATCCCGACTAGTTTGGAAAACCATAATATGGATTGAAATGATATCCAAAGGAAGATTAAAGAATAAATTTAGAAGAATTTATCTTGGATAAAATTAATGGGAACCTTTCCCTAAAAATGTGATTTTGTGAATAAAAGAATATTCTGAATTGGAATGAGGCGTTTGATGTGTTTGTGTAACATTTGTTTATCATATACGTGGGTTATTCAGAAAGGCCGGGTTTACACCCATTCTGAATAACCGATTCGACGAGATGTCGAAGATGAAGACGGTGGTTGAAGACCGGAAGTCTTCACATCGTTTGGATAATTACTGACGATCCTGATTGGGCTGTACACCCAAGAGGATGGAAATAGTTGGCGGTCGTCCAGACGTACTTGGAGATGGATGGATATGCGAGGAAAGTGCCTCCGGTTTCGTTCAGACCTAGAACGGACTTGTAAATGGATGGTGTGTCTGACATTGTATTCCTTTATATTGTATTTGTTGATCTCTGCTAAATATATATCTGTTTGGCGGCGGAGAATTTATTCACTTGCTTAACGCCCTTCTCTGAGACATATGAGCTCAGAGGTTATATATTGGCAGAAATCAGTGGTACGATATGGATTGATAGTGTGGCATACTGAGATGCAGTGATCCAGACTTTTGTTGAAAAGCAAAGTTTGGTGGTTGATGATCAAAGCGCAGCTGATATAGCATGGCTTTGTGTATAGCGTTGATCCGCGAGCCTCACAGCCCGGGATGGTGGTAAACTGATGGTTTGATCAGTATACATTTTTAGTGTAGTGGATTCGGTCGACCGATATTGAGCTTCGTGCTCGGAGGGATAGAGTAAGCGGTGTTTTCTCTTGCTGGGACGTAAGCCGCGGTGATACTTGAGTCCCAAAAGTGCGGATGTGCATAACGGTGTTTTCTCTCGCTGAGACGTAAGCCGCGGTGATTTGTACTACGCGATCGATCTTTCGAATCAGGAGCCACCATGATGGAAATCCAATTTCCAATACGTGTATTTCGGCTTTAATTGTAGAGCCTAGTATGGCGACATAGTGGGATGGGGCACTCATGCCGTCTATGATTTATATTTATGATTGAAATTGTTTTTGACACTATACACTTATTATAGTATCAAATGATTTGTTTTAAACGTATCAAGCATGTTTGGCTGTTATAAGGTAAAACCCTATCCTCCGGCTTGCGTTGCATTGTGTGATGGGACCTGGGTCTTATAATAGCTTCATTTTTCGAAAAAGCATTGCGCTGTTTATTCTATGCACTAGTATTCTTGGGAGGAAACCCGTTCCGTGTTATACGGCGTGGTCCCTTGAATTACTCTCTTTTAAAGTAAAGTTTTAAATAACTGTTTTAGTTCTCACACCAGTCACATGACTGACCTGGAGTTTATTGTTTTAACCTAAACTCTGGGTGCCCTTATTTTCGACACGGGCAGCTAGTAGTTTTGGTTTTGCAGATTTATATTCACAGAATCCTGGTTTACAGCTGGAATGATATCCGGAAAGCTTTGTATCCGTATATCTCTTCTAGTTGTGTATTGTATTATTTTCCGCTGCTAGGTATTTAAATGTAATTTAAATCTCTGATATTTCTGTGTAATATTCATTTATACTCTGTATATTCTTGTAATCTGATGCATTGTTGTAATAACAGTGAAATGTTCTTCGGTTTGTGTTCTGATTTGTCTTGTCCTCACAGTAATTCGTTCTTTCTCATCTCTTCGGAGACCGGGGAAGTTTCGGGTCGCTTCACGGTCCTAACAAAACTAATTTCATCGAATTTGGAGACTGTTTGAAAAACGGTCATTTTTCAGTCGATTAAATTCAAACTAAAATCACTAAACGCGTTTAAATTCACCACGCTCACATATCAATTCCAAAAATTATGAAAATTGGAATCTTGCAATAATTTGACATTCTGGATCCAACAAAAGATTTTTCATCGAAAACGGAGGTCGTTTGTAAAATGGCTATTTTTAAGGGCTATATTATATTAAATTCCATAGCGACAACTTCAATTTTTAAACTGGATATTACTTTCAATCCTCATTATGAAATCTCAGTTTTTCACATTTGTTAGAAAGATATAATTAAACAGATCCAAAGTTTTTGGTTTTACTGAAATCCGATTTATTTTGAATCTTATACATTCATTTGAAATTTAGAATCGAATTTTCAAACTACCACGCCATTTCAAGCTCGTTTTATAATTAAAATAAAATTATATGTTTTAACTTCGATTAAAATAAATTTTTAGTCGTTATCATTTAAAATAAATCATTTTAAATATTTAAAACCCATTAAAATTTCTAAAATAAAATTTTTAAATTGGTTCTAAAAATCCGGGTTGTTACATAAAGAATAGTTGTTGGGTCCGTGGACGTTGGCATAGCCGAACCACGTTAAATCTTTGTGATTTCTTCTCCTCGTCTATTTTTTTTCTTTTTTGGTGATTATTTTTCATTGAGTTGGCGGTTTATAATTAATCGACAAGCTATATCCTCTTTTTGTATTGCTTCCGCATTTGTGCAATTTTTGCACAACAGTTTGGAGAATGCGACTTCGTAGAAAACAGTTTGGAGAAATTGCTTAGAGGTGCGACCAAAGACGAACCGCTGGAGGTGTCAGCGATCTTTCCAAGTGTTTGAGAACTATATAACTTCAAATTTAGTTAAGGAATGCTCGCATTGTATGAGAGGTAAAGAGTTTAATGTGTTGAAGGGATCATTGGATTTAGAAATTGTATCTGATGTAGCTGATTTTAGTGAGGATTTGACGCCACTCAAACTTATCGACTTGTGATGTCATCTTGGATTGTTTAGTTCATAGAGCTGATTTTGGAGGATTTGATGCGATTGTGCTATATCATCGATTCTATGATGTCGTCCTAAAGAAGTGTTGCTACATGTTGGTATATGGAAGAAGAGAGATTTATCTTGCCTACAGAGATTTGGATTTTGGCTCTGTATTTGAATGGGTGATTGAGAGAATTATTTGTGTCCTTGGTGGTATTGAGATTATTTTGGAATCTGCCTTTTTTTTCGATTTTGGATATTTGCAACATTTTGTTGACGGGTGGGGACGTTGTATGAGCTCGTTAACATGATGTGATGGGGGGTAGCTTTGCTGGAACCCATCAGGCAAATATTCATTTTTAGTTTCTATCTCATTGTGAGATTTTGATTTAAGGTGGAGTTTTGTTGAAGAGTTTTATATGTGAAGAGAATTTGATTCAAGATGGGGTGTTGAAGATATGTGATTTTGCATCAAGGTGGAGTGTTAAATTTAGGTGATACGAAATCATGAATAGATGGAAAGTAAATATTGGTTTAATATGGAAATACATGAATTAATTGATTGTATTTGCATGAGATGGAAAGAAATAAATGCAGACATTAATTTTCTCCATCTTCCCTAAGGAAAGGGATTGATTTACTTTCGATGTGTGAACATTTGTTGCTATTGTAATTCGCCTCCATTATTTTATTACCATTTGTTGGTAATTTAATTGATGACTCACATAGATTTGCGCTGGCTATATATTGAGGGGTAGACTTCTTTGTAAACCCATCCTGGCATGGAGCCAGTGGTCCCCAATGGTGTCTCTTCTTGTTAAGTCTATTTGAGGTTTGGATATATAAACTCTTATTTTGTAATTTCTTGTAATTCTCACATATGGAATAAAATCTTTCTCTTTTGGACTGGACGTAAACTATCTCGATGATAGTGAAACCAGTATAAATATTGTGTGTCTCTTTATTTCCCTGTTATAGTTATTTACTATTTGTTTGATGCAATATAATAATTGCTATCAGATTAGATTGATGTTCAATTGACAAATCTAGATCTTGTTTATTATGCTTCCGCATTCGCGCAATCTTCTTGCACAACAAAGATAACATGTCTTATTGTAAATTTCAAGTTTATTTTTGTTATTTTAGTTTATTTACAATACAAAAGTATGTAAATTTTTCACTCTTCAAATTTGATATTTTAATTTATGGACACCTTTTTTTTAATTTACTTCTCAGGATTATATTCAAATTGATAGCAACAATTTTAATCCTAATATAGTGGTATACAATGTAGGTACCTGTATACTAGATGGAGACGAATTAAGAAGATTGAAGGTAATCTTTTCATTTATATAGTGACATGAGTTTACATCTGGATACTGAAAAACTTGCATGTGATTATACTATTATAACATTGCAAGTTTATGGAACTTTCAGTTTGAATGCAGAAGTGGTATAATTGTGTGAATTGCACTGTATGCCTCATTGGAAACTAGACCTTATATAACTACATGTGTTTATAGTATAATTTTATAGCCTCTTAATACTAGAATATGATATAAAATTGAAGGACTCGTCAGGATTTTACTGATGGCTTGGTGCATGAGCGTTTTGGTTGCATACTTGGAACTTATTTGGTTTTGTATACCAAATAATTTGGGAAATGGTTTTTATTTTATTAATTAATGCTAAATAAACCCAAAAAATTATTCCTTTCTACCTATGTTTTAATAAAATAAAAACACAATGTGGAACTTCATATTATCTTAGGCTGATCCATGATGTGTTACTGATTTACAATGTATGGCAAACCGATGGAGTGTTGATTGAAAAGATTATATAATGACGATGATATTACAAACATGTTCAACACGTAGCATGGGTATAAGAAAGATTGTTTTAAATAAAATAAAAAAGCAACTTTTACTATGTAGGTCTCGTTTTCTGGTTTACATAAGTATGTAATTATTGAAGGCACACTATTATATTTATATTTGCACATTTTCAAAATATAGGTATAGGACTATAAAATTTAGATGTCTTCCTTAGAAATAATTTTCTTCCCGGAGGGCAATTCTCAAATTAGTCTTCATTGTTGCTTTGACTTTTTTTTTTAAAAAAAAAAAAAATCTATCGTTGTTGTCTGTCTACGCTCATAAGTTATTTTTTGCTGACAAAAATTGATACTATCTAAATCTAATTTGTCCCTTAGCCAACATTTATTGATTGAAAACATTGTGCCAACATTTATCAAGTATAAATATTGTGTTCACCATTTTCATTGCGGACGCCTCTAAGATTAGTTGCAAAGGTAGGTGATCTCTGTTATGGTTATAGTACATATTCTGTTAACATAACACTCCCAGCCTGTTTTTTTTTTTTTTTTTTTTTTTTCTTTTTCTTTTTTTTTTGGAACTAAGTCGGTATAAAATCTATATGGTAACGATCAGTTTATCATTTTTAGATTGTAACGACAACTTACCGATCCATTTCTAAAATGTGGATATTTGTATGATAAACAATTAGATTTAGCTTAAATATTTGGTTCAAATGACACTAATCGCATTTTTTCCCCTTTTCTTTTTTGATTTTGTCATTTATTAGGTAACACGAAAAGAATAATGAAAAGCCATTAAAAATACCATAATTTCCGTTAATTTATCATTATTGTAATCGTTATCAGTTCATTGATGTACTGGTAGATTTGTTACAATAATGCATACCCGTTTAGTTAACTAGTAAAAATGATATGGTTATTATTTTGCTTAACGATGATGATAACCGTTACCATAAAGCCTTTTCATGATTGGTGATGGTATGAATGACGAATTCAGCCTGTAACCTACATATTTTTCTTTATCTTCATTCTTCAGTTGCATTGGTCAAGTTTTGTGATATGAATACAGAAGGGTTGACCATATGGCTCATTCATACGATCAGGTCATCTCAGAAGGAGTTTGCTACTAGAGATGATGAAGAGTTCAGATTTGCCAGACAAAGAAATGTACATCTTCTAATGCTAATGTCAGGTAACTTGTACGTCTCTTTTTTTACTTCTTTTTTCACCCAAACTGAAAAAAATGAAGGTTTAATGACCAAACTGTACATATGAAAAAAGAAAAAGAAATATAAAATGATTTCTTATCTCAACATTAATTTTCTATTTCTGTCATAATGAAACATAATTGCTTATTCATGTTAAATATAACATTGTATATTTCTCCAATCTTCCATGCCGACAACAGAGATCTAATGCCAACGGTAAGCTTTCCAGTAATTATTATATCAAATTCTAATCAAATGTTATTAAAAAACAAAAATTAAAGACACATCCATCTTTTCTAAATTTATTTTTTTACGTCTTCTTCTTGTAGAAACTACTGACCATACCCCCCTTTTTCTCCTCCGTTTTTTCAGGTTTAAAAGTGGCTGCTATAGTGTATATTGCGGCTGCTATAGTGTATATAAATTTATTTGATTCAACTTTAGCCTCTTGTGTGTTTTTTAACAAAACTATCCCTATTCCCTTACTTGCTTTTACGTACATGTTCAGGTGGTTGAATGAAAGTTCTCGGGTAATTACAGATTCCATGATTAACCTTTTACAGAAAAAAATCCATTGACTTAGGGTGCGTTCTTAACGAACGTGAGCGTAACATTTGAGCGTGGTACTGTAGCGAAGGAGAATTGTGTTTTTAGCTACGAACGGGGTAATTGAGCATGGTATTTGAGCGTGGTATTTTTAAAATAAGAATTAAAAAGAGATGGTTTGGCAAATTCGAATACGAATACAAATACAAATACAGTTTCTAATACAGATACAAGTACAGTTACAAATACAAACACAAATTAGTGCAGACCCGCAGCAACCAACCGATCTTTAATGGTATCTCGAACTAATGACATTTCTCGGGATCCTTCTGCTTGAACACGTTCCGTGCCTCTATTCGTCGTATTTCTCATACTATAATATTCCGTCAAGTAATTATCGTGTATTCGTTCAGGATCATCATTAAAAGCCATAAAATCTGGGTCACCACTATTGTATTTGCGTATGAAGTTGTGTAAGGCCATTGTAGACACCACAACTTTCACTTGAGTTTGAAACTGATATGTAGGCATATTATTGAGAATGGTAAATTTTTTCTTCAAAATGTCAAATGTTCGTTCTACGGCCATCTGTAAACTCGAATGGTAGTAATTAAACACTTCATTGGCCGACTTTGGTTGATTCATTGTATCACGGAAATGCGGAATATGATATCTCATATTTCGATATGGCGGTAAATATCCAGTCTGTAGTGGATAGTCTCAAGTATTAATCCGCGTCATATGATTTCTCCTTTCATTCTGAACCAGATAAACCCCGTAGAGCTCCATCAAATAGTCGTTCTCGGAGGATGAATCGGAGTTTGACATTAGTCGAATAAGTAGAAAGAGTTGAAGAAGTAGTATTGTGTAAGGTGTTAAGATAGAGGGGGTAATATATAGGGAGGAAGAGAAGTTGGAAAAAAAGCCGTTGGCGTCTGACGCGTCCGACGTCAACGGCTTGATTTCCAACATTCAGCGATCGTTCCATTTGGACGTGGAAAATGATACGTCCGACGCGAACAAAAACTTCAACGTGTCATTTATTTGCTGCGAACGCACCCTTAGAGAGAGGGACATAGACAAAATCTTTGTAATGTGCTCCAGCTTGTATGATAAAAACATTTGCATTGTTCAAAATGGAATAGTATTATGTTTCTATATAAGTGTACTTTTGAACTGTATATATGTACTCTACCTTGTATGATAAATACTTAATGTTCTTTGCAAATGGAAAGGTCTTCTTCTTCCTCCTATTTTTTTTAACATGGCAGATCCATAAATTTTCGGGATTAAGTTGCGTATAACAACCATATAAAATTATCCTTCATTTCCTGGTTCGTGGTTTGGTGATGTAACAGTTTTCATAGCACAACTGTACCCTTTCATTTATAGCATTTGCTGAAAGACAACCTGTTTGTTCTTTCTGTATGCGTAGATACTTGCCTTACCTTTATTAATGCCACAGTTGCAGCATATTTTTTCCAAGGGTTTAGCTGAATATTTTATAATTGACATTTGGGTCTATGAACCATCCGCTTTTCATTTACAGGTGATTTATTTAAGTAATGTAATTCAATAATACTTGATTATCCATTATTGCTATTTTCCAATTTTCTAATTAAATATTCATAAATATGATATATGTTTTGAGCTAATATTTGTTTTATTTGTCTTTCTGTTTTTTCAATTTAAATAACAATTTAAAGCTATAAAGAAACTCAAAATTAAAAGTATATCGATGCCGATCAATATTATATATGCATGTATGTGCTAGTATACAATTCGTATCAGTACATTATAACAAATCCTTAGTATCAAGCTGACTTACGCGTACAACACTTAGTGTAACTGGATTTGCAATCTTACAGTTTTTTATTTTTCGAAACAAACCAAATAATTCTTTTAATCAAACTTATAACAACGAAAAAATTAACATATTTTTTTTTTCTCTTATGATACAATTTAACGGTCGGTTTTCTCACCGTTGTGCGGTAATACTATTATTTAATTAAACTAAAAAGAATTTATAATTGCATTTGAATTGTACTGAATGACGCAAAAAAAAAAAAAAAAGAGAAAAAGAAATAGAAAAAAAAAAAAAAAAAAAAGTAGAAGAACAAGAAGTTGCTCATGCTTCCATAAATCTAATGTCTATAAGAGGTCCCATTTTATTAATTGAACTAACAAGAACTTGGAATGAATTTTCAGTTGCAGCGAAGAATGTGAATGAAGGAAAAACTAAAAACGTTTCAATTCATAAAGGATTTTGCTAGCATCAACTTTAAAATGGATACATTTGTGCGGCGCACCAAGCGATTGCATTGCTACTTGCTCTGTTATTCATCTAACTTTAAAATGAGAAAAATTGAAGTTGAAAACTAAAAATAGTTCTTCAAATTTTAGAAACACACTGTCTAAATGTTATTCAGTTAAATTCTTATCAACAGTATGCTTTGACGAAAACTAATGGATATGCAAATATACACATATTATCATCACACACACAAATAATTCAGTTAAATTATTACATGATTAGCTCAAACTACAGTTTGACGAGTTTCAACTTTCAGCCATCTACTAATCAGTTTTCACATATCATCACACACACAAATATACACCACAACGTAGTAATTCACATTGAATAAGTACGATAATTGATCACCAATTAGCCATTAAAACAGCAAAAAGCTGTCAACTATTCATGTTCAACAAATGGAAAATATAAAAAAAATTACAACAACACACAAAGGAAGGGAAAAAAAAAAAAAAAAAAAAACCCGGAGAATAACATCATAAAAAACCAAGTTAAAACTCGTGTTATCAAACTCAGGTAAATTCTCATGGAGTAGTCAGATGCTTGATTCTGCTTGATCGCCTAACTGGAGTCACCAATTCCTCCTCTCCGTTGCCCTGCAGCATAAAACGTATAACACAAAGTCAACTAACTACGTTTAAACACATACATATAAGTTACAGCTTAACACAAATTTATGCAGCCGTACCTTCTTTGCAGAAATTCTCTCATAGGTAGTATAGCTACCATAAGACAAGAAGGAAGAAGAAGAAGAAGCTGTAGAATCCCTTCTCCTTCTCCTCTCGTGGCCTCTTCCATTGTTATCAAAGCTGTAGCTCATTTCCGAATATTCTGCGGTTACATTTTGGTTTGCATTCTGAACATTTGCTCTCTGCTTGCCTTTAAAAACTAAGCAAACAGTAGCAAATACTAACACTGCTAAGAGCAATGATCCATAAACAATCACTGGATTCATGGCAGCAGTTGCATATTCAACTTCCATTTCATCGTCTTCAACCTCATCCGTATGTTCTGTATCAAATGTTTCTTCATAAACTTGTTCTTCCTTGTCATTTTGAGTTACGATTTCGAAGTCTTGGACCTCATTCGCTACTTCATTCTCCACTTCAAGTGGAGTTTTATAGTACTGCACCTCATGTTCACTATCCAATTTCATAACGTTGGCATAGATCGAATCTAGTATTTCCTTCTCTGTTTCTTCTTCAACATTTTTAGACTCTTTCCCTTCTGTTTCTAGCTCATTGTTAGGCTCAAATGCTTCCTTCTGAACTGCTTCTCTAGCATTTTCAGACTGTATTACTTCTATGTCTAACCCATCGTCCATGGTGTCACCATTTGCTGATTCTCGGGTTTCAATCTCAGTATACAAATTCTCAGGCTCGATCTCTTGAGGTAACTCCAGATCACTTTCTTTGAATTCTTGTTTCATGTCTATGTCATTCACGCAGCTCAAGCTTACGCGTGCTGGCTCATCCACTATTGCCGGTGTCATATTAACAAAGTACTCGTATGGCATGAAAGGATAGGAAGACATGCTAGGTGTATGATATAATGGCACATTAACGAAAGCAAGTGAAATAATAATCAGAAGGAAAGAAATCAATCCCAGTCTCCTAAAAGATGGAACGTTCATCGACTTTTTACTCTCACTCTCACAGTTGGATGATTTAGTTGCATTCTCCCATTCGGAATTGAATTCGAGTTCATCAGTTTCTATTTTCTCAACGTCAGAATGAAATGACTCGTCTGATGACTGTGATTCTGATTCTTGCTCCTTCTCGTAATCAGCGTCGCTGCTCCCAGATGAGAAACTGTCATCCAAGCTCTTTCCATCGCTGACATCGGTAAAGTAGTGTTGGATTCTAGGGTTTGGTTTGTAATGAAGAAACTGAGGTCTAGGAGAAAGGTAATTAGTTTTGGGATCATAAGGAGGAAGAGTTGGGTCAGCATCTAATGAAGCAATTTGCGGCAAAGGTGAGGTCTTCTTGTGAGTGTTAGTCTCAAGATCCTCTCTTTTTGCTTCAAAACTTTTGGAAATGTCTTGATTCACATAACCCAACTCCGTTTTTGCCCCAAACTCAAAGTTGGTACCATCGAATTCGTTCTTTACGGGAAATTCAAGAGATCTGGATACAGGATTCACTACCTCGTTTCTCTCTTGAAGAATTTTCCTTCTTGAAGGGGATGGTGTGAATTTTGAAGCAGCGGAGATTGTTGGCGCCATGAAATTTCTAGGTACTTTTGAGTTGGGAATCAAAGCCTTCTTCCTCTCATTTTCTTTGTATTCGGAAATAGATGGGCGCTGAGAGGAAGATTTTGAAGCAGAGTTGGTTTTCAAGCTGTCTGAAAACAAGAGAATTAGCAAGCAATCAGGTCAAGAAGACAGAAATGGTAAATATAGTGGTGACATAACAGGATCAAAGAATCGTGATTATACCTTTGCTTTTTCTCAAGGGATTATTGGCATCTGGTGTTCTTGGTCTGCTTGGAGTAGGTGAAGGAGATCTAGTTGCCATTGAATATTTACTACGCCTTTTCCTTTGATATGATTCCTCTCCCTGATTCTTGTTGGATTCTGATGTTTTGATTTGAAATGGATGCGTTGTACTGGAAGGAACCAAGGAGGTGATGAAATTAAAATAGAAGTGATTTCTCACTTTTGAAAACATAACGGCTCTTTTCTTTTTGTTAAGAATTTGAAAAAAATGTAACCGTTAGGATTTATGAGGACGACATGACCGTTAGTGTGCAGATGAACTTTGTTGACTTTTCAAATTTTAATTCTAACTTGAACCTTCGCACCGACGTATAATTTATATCTTTACACGTGCATTTCATTATAAGTGGCTCTTATTTTTATATAGAAGCTGACTATTTAAACATAAATATTTGACACAGAAGACACAAAATCTCAACCGTTGAACCAATTTATCTTTATGCGAGAAGTGGAAATTTAGGGTCGATCCAACGGTTGAGAATTTGTGTCTCCTGATTTATATTAAATTTGTGTCTAAGTAGAATTTTCCTTTTTAGATTCTTGTTTAAAAATTTAAATCCACACTAATTAATTATTAGTTTTTAAATTGAAGTCATCTTTAGAAAAATTGGATTAACAAACTATTTTCATCATTAAGACATAATTTTATTATATTTCTAATAATGATATGCATTATGAAAATATAGAAATCAAAATTTCAAATAGTAATATTATATAACTCGCATTACTATAATGTAATTTTTAATTGCATTTGTGAAATACAGTTAAAATATACAATATAGTAAAGTAGTTTTACTGCATTTCACATGAAAGCTGTAATAATTAATGCAGTTTTAACTGCATTTGTTATACACGCTTAAAAACTAAAATATAAAATTATTGTTTTATATGTAATTAATGGGTGTCTAAGAAAATTTATTGAATTTGTGATTTAATGATGAAAACGATTCTTAAATTCGATTAATCAATAAAAAGACCATCATATCTCAAAGACCGAAAATAAATGAGTTCTTGAACAGTAATCATTGTCTGGAGTGATGTTAAAGAGGCATGAATCAGATTTATATCATTGCAGGCTTGAAGTCTTGCACGATTTGTTTTCATATGTTGCGATGGGTGGTATTCACTTGGGGATGGTGGCCCACGGGGAGTCTCTGTATAATAGACCCCTATACGAGCTTTCCCGTAGTTTGCCGACCTTTGTTGTATCTACCTCCAGAGAGTCGTGTCAGTCTATATTCCATGGTTTGGGTCCCCAACTAGCTATTGAACACCACCTGCAGCGCGGAGTTATCAATCTGATGATGGCTCGACTTTGGTGACATCCACACAGGAATCAACGTCGCGTCCACTGACCGACACTACATTTAGTCCAACGCCTAATTGGTCTATAGTGCTGTCTTGTCCCCCCATCCCCCTTTTGCTTGGTTTCGTCTTGTCCTGTTTTCTCCCCCCTTCTTAGTAAGGAAGAGATATTGATCATCAACGATCATCTCTCTTACCTAACTAAGAATTATGTTCCTTCCAGGTCTGGCTCTTTTAAATCTTCGCGGCGGAGCCCGAGATCTAGACTTAGCACCCAGCGTACAATTCGCACACGCTCTATAGCGATGTCCGAGCAGATCGTAAGATCTACTTGATACACCTCTACCTTGCATGGTTTTTTGTTTTCTTTTTTTGTTCATGTCTATGTTGTTCCTCTTTTGCGTTTTTTCTATTTCTCATATGGTGAATTTTTTATTTTGGAACATTCATGGCATCGGTAATGATGCTTCCTTGGCGAGGCTTAAGCGCGTCGTCAAGAAGTATTCGATTTGTCTGGTGGCATTTTTGGAGCCTTTTATGGATCCAAAGGTTGTCACTAGCACAGTTCTTTCCCTCGGTTTCGGGGATGCTTTGGTCAACGTTTTTAATAAGATTTGGATTCTGTGGTCCAAAGCAGCAGTTGTTCGTCCTATTTTCGACTTTGAACAGCTCTTCTCTGGTGTTTGTTCATTGTCTTCCTTCTCTTCTTCATTCCTTTCTCAGCGGTTTACGCTAAGTACGATCGGCTCAAGAGGTTAGAACTGTGGTCTGATCTCCTCTCGCTCTCAGACCTGGGGTTTGTTGAGTCGGTTATTAGAGGTGACTTTAACGTCGTTTCCTGCCAAGCCGAAAAACGGGGCAGATCCTCTATTAACCGGGCAGTGGTTGCGAACTTCAACTCGTTTGTCATCAGCTCTGGTCTGTCGGAAGTTTCTTTCGTAGGCTCGGCCTTTACTTGGTGTAATAACTATGATGGGCCAAGCCGGATTCTCTCTAGGCTCGACAGAGTATTTGGTTTGAAGGATGGTTTTCCCTTCCTTGCGCGTTCTCTGTCACCCACCTTCACCGCACCTTTTCGGTTCACACTCCGATGATTCTTAGTTGCTCTCCCTTCGGCCTTTCGGTCCTTCTTCTTTTCGGTTTCAAATTATGTAGAGATCCCACCACACGTTCCTCCGGGTGGTGGAAGATTCTTGGCACGCTCCTATTTTGGGCAATCCTTTTGTGGTCTTGTCTCGAAATTTGCGTCTCAAATCTTGTCTCAAGGTGTGGAACGTGCAAGTTCTCAAAAACATCTTCGACCGGGTTAGGGCGGCCAAAGAGAGTCGCACCTTAGCGGAATTGTCTTTCGATGAAGTCCTTCTTCCGCTAACAAGGAGGCATGGGAGCTTGCCCAAATTGCTTTTTCCTCGGAACTTCGTGTTGAGAACGATTTTCTTCGACAGAAGGCCAGAATTAAATGGCTTGTCGAAGGCGATACGAACTTAATGTTTTTTCACTCTATTATCCGAAAGAAGAATTCCCTTCTTTCTATTCACCAGTTTCTTCGCCCAGATATTTCTATGGCTTCCACTCCGGTGGAAGTCAAAGAAACTATCCAGTCTCACTTCCAATCCTTCCTGGATTCTCCCTCTGTGACTTTCTTTGGTCTAACCACAACACCAGAAAAGGGTTTTGCTAATAGTTATTACTGTTACTAATATACTTTTGTAACAGTTATAATCGTTACTACAACATATGTGACAAACTAGTGTCACGAATATTGTAATGCTTATAACCGTTATAAAGTGTGTATACTACAACAGTCATAACCGTTGTAAAACTATGATTTTATCACACTTATAACCGTTGGTACCGAAAATATTATAACACTTATAATGTTATAATATTATTTTTGTTACACTAATTACTGTGACAAATATTAAGTATGTAACAGTTATTACTGGTAGTATGTAAAACTGACTATTTCATACAATAAATGTAATAACAGTTATAACTGTTACAAACTTGAATATTATACCAAGTCTGTAGTAGGCCAATTCCTTTAAACAAGTAACAGTCATAATATGCTCTAACTAATTTCATAAAGCATATACCAATACGAATATATAACATATAATATAATAATATCCCAAAGAAAATACAATAACATATCACAATTTGTGTCCTACAGCAAATTCCATTTCGACTAACATCAAGCTATCACAATTTAACATACAATCATTCATTATCCATAACTAATATCAACTGACATCGAAGTATCACAATTTAATATGCAATCATTACACACAATGCAAACGATAAATGAGCCAAATTGAGGAGCATCCGCCCAATGTCGATAATTTCTTTGCAAATAAAACCAAAAAAATCACTTTCACCTTGTAGCATGTCTTTTATAACATTCTCAACTTCTTTCATTGAATTCAGACGTGCCATCTCACTGCCTTATACACTCCAATGAAGAAATATACTCGTGCATATTAATATTTTGTAAGCAGGTTAGTATATGCACCAGAGGTCAATGTGTCCTTTGTGATCAGTCACGACATTGGTGCAATTGGTGGTGTTATTACCATCCACGGCCCAGCTGCTAAACCATGTCAGAGCATTGAAATCTTCAATTCTGATTCCTATTTTCTCCATAAAAGTTTTATCTAATAACAACATAGACACATTACACACATGAGCATGCATGTACAAGCTACAAAACCAACCAACTACAACAAAACTTTATAACAATGGTAAGCAACAAAACATATAGATTTTAATAAAACTAGTATGCAGTTCATGCCGATGGCATCGGTATGCATGTTCATGGATGATCGGTAGTGTTGTACGTAAGTACTAAAATATTTAGGCAACCATATATTTTTCAGATGAAAAACATTTAAACACTTCTTTAATGTAAATATAATTGCTATGAAATAATAAAGCTAATGTGTACATGGTACCATGAACGTGCGACATCTGTAGAATAAGAACTGCACTGCCATGGTCATGGTACCCAACCAAGAAATAGACAGATTTTGTCAAATGTATCTTTTGTAAAAAAATCAAGAGAGGTATTAAAATGATATAGTGTTTACAACTCTAAGCGAACATGACAAAAGAATAATAAATCTAAAAACATCTAATATCTAAACAACTGGAAAGGGAACTGATATCATAAAGTTTGGTGCATTCATACACAAATAAATGTATTATACAATGCTTTGTTTGAATGAGAAGTGCTACCACATATAAAGAAAATAGCGGATCTTTAATGATAGTTACGCATTACATACACTTGTGAATAGTTTTTTATTCTTCATCATCATCCTTATTTCTGAATACAAAACCCATCAACACTGTAAATCAAAATCATGGATATGAAAATTGTGGCATTGAAATCATTGAAGGAAAGTTGTTGGAGAATGTACTTTTGATGACAACAACCTTATTATAATATTAATTGACTATAAAATATTTACTAACACCTTTATCTAGAAAATATATATAAACACACAAATATATGCAGGATTTTTCTATAGGAATTAATACTGAAGACTGTACAGTTCTAGAGATTTAAATAGTCAAGAGATTCAGAATTCAGAGAATATTCAGGACTCATGAATAATCAAGATTTGAGGAGTTCAAGGTAAATATAGTAATAGAGTCTAGTTTATGTAAGACTCTGGATAGCACTCCAGGTTCAAATTCAAATTCAATTTTTTTTTTTCAATTTCAAATCATATTTTCAAATTCTATTTTCAAGCTCTTTTCTAAATTAAGTTGTTTTTATTTTTCTTTTGACTTTAAACTCAAGTTTTAAAGTATAAGTTTATGTATATTTATATAGTTATATACTTTTATATACTTTATATTTATATAGTTTTAAACCTTATAAATTTATAAATATGTTTGTATAGTTTATACTTATGATTTTCTATTTTATAATACTTATTTATATCACCATGTTTTAATCCAAGAAAGTCCAGAATTGTATATACATCAAAAACTTGAAAAATATCAATTTTCAAATTTTGAAGAGGATATGTCGACATACAAAGATAAGGATGTCGACGTATAGCCGTCATGTTTTCAAAATTGAAAGGAAGTGTCTTGGCACCATTTTTAATGTTCCAGAAGCGTTGCAACCTTTCAAATCTTATAAATAGGGGTTGATTTCGAATTTTTTAAATACTCTTCTTCTCCATCTTCATCCTCTTTCATTACACCATTAATATTTCATATTTTTATGATTTCTACACTTATATTCTGCCGATTTTAATAATAAATACATAAAACTTCTTCTCTTCTCACTCACTACGCATTACTTTCTGAATGGAAGTGTTAGAGTTATAGGGGTGTTGTAATCATTTGGGATAGTTTTGGAAACGGTGTGTTCCTTGTAGTTGTGAAGGGAAGGAATAAGTGTTAACCTTGTAGCCTGGAAATCAAGGGAATATACTTGATCAAGGGAATCAGTGGTAATCTTGTAGCCGTGAAATCAAGAGTGTTGGAATCAACGTTAACCTTGTGGCCGTGAAATAAAGGGTGTTGTACTTGGATATTGATATAGTAATAAAACTCTGCACAATCCAGCGTTGTGTGGGACTGGATGTAGGTGTAATCCGAACCAGTATAAAATCCGGTGTGGTCTTTTCTTTTCTGCATTTTATTTTTGTTTATTTATGTGTTTATGTTTGATTATGTGCTTGTGATTGTTTCTACTGTGTGTGATTCATCTAGTAGATCATATAAATTTTAGATTTTCTTAAATTTCTTAAAAACACTATTCCCCCCCCCCTTTAGTGTTAGTTTTGCCTTAACGGTCCATTTCGCATTTCCTAACAATTGGTATCAGATCCCGGTTTTTCAAAAAGTTCATAATCTTATTTTTGAAAATATTAAATGGCAAATTTTGAACACTAGTTTAAATTCATGCGTTGCATCAGTATTAAATGAGTCTGCATTCAATTTTATTGAAAAATCAAGTTACCATGATATGATTTCTTGAAAAGTTTAAATGGATATATCCCATAATCATCATGATGTATTATCTCAAATTACAATTAGTTATTTTGAAATGTCACTTGATTCTTTGAAAAGGTATGTTGTTTTGCAGGAAAAGTAATTATATCTGATGACTGTTGGCCAAAAGACAACAAGATGATTGTTCATCAAAAGAAGAGTTTATGATGGGATATGACTTTTGGGCTTATAGTAGTTGAAGTGTCCATTCATTGAAAATTTAAATTCAAAATTTTGACTCCAAGTTGATTAGGCCATATAAAAGGGATGTGTCATTATCCAGATGATCCAGATTCATCATCAAGTGACGAAGAGCCAGAAACCGGACAGCAATTCAGAATTCAAAAAATTCGAAGAAAAGGATCTAAAAACTGGGTACACCTTAATTAAATTTTAAATTTACATTGGTTGAATGGTTGTTTTGATTGCTTGCTTTGATCTGATATTAAAATTTAAACTTTAAAATTCAAAACTTGGAATTTAAATTTGAATTTTGAAATTCAAATAATAATAATAAATTAATAAAATAAATTTTGGATGTTTGCTAGGATTAGAATTATTTTAGGAAATAGTTAGACCTGAAATATAAATCGATATTTTAAATCAAAAGTCACAAAAACCAAATGTCCTTTGAAATTGAACACATATGTCAACATACATATGTCCATATGGTCGATATATCAGCCTGTAATTTGAAATTCAAAATTCAAAATTCAAAATTTGAATTTCAAAGGTTTAAACTTTCAAACTTCCCTCCAACTTTTCATCAACTCCCAAGGTCTGAAAACGTGTCATTGATTTCTGTTAAGTTATGCCTATTCAATTCACATCCATTCAATTTCTATATATACATCTATTCTTTCTGCTTCTCATTCACAATTCAAACTATATTCTTTATATCTATTCTCTTGAAAACAAACACTTCAATGACTTCCTCTAGTTCATCTCAGAAATTGAAGTTAACCAAAACCATCAAAGGTTATCTTCATAATGAAAGAGATGCTATCAAAACTTATGTTGACTATTTAGCAAATGCTAAAGTCAATACGGGTGCTTTCTCTATCTTTGGAGAAGACATCTAGGTAGAAGTCCCAAGAAACGTTTGATTGTTTGGTATGATTTGATTTGTTTGGATTGTTTGACTTAAAACATGTATATATTAAACATATGTAAATATTACTTGGTGTGGTGTGCTTGAATTGATTTGTATATGAATCAAAACATATGTACTTATGACATTTTGATTGATTTGTTTGTATACTTAGTATTGATTATTGTATAATCATAAATTTAGGGGGAATATTTTAAGCTAGTATGATTATATATATATATATATGTAGGATTCAGGGGAGTACTTTACTTTAGTATAGGAATTATTTAGATAGTTATAGGATTTACGGGGAGTACTTTTAGAATTTCTTTTTGATAATTCCAAAAGCGGAGAAATTATAAAATATAGACTTAGAATATATAGGATTCATATAGACAGGGAGAGTATTAGAAAGATCAACATCAACAGGTATGGTATGGACAGGTATGGTATGGATAGATATGCGATTGTATGATATTTCATAAACTAAGGTTGTCATCATCAAAAAGGGGGAGATTGTTGGAGAATGGAGTTTTGATGACAACAAACTTCTTCCAATATTAATTGATTATAAAATATATACTATCACCTTTATCTAGAATGCACATATACATATATGCAGGATTTGTATACAGGAATCAATACAGAAGACTATACAGTTCTAGAGATTTAAAGATTCAAGAGATTCAGAATTCAGAGAAGGTTCAGGACTCATGAGTAATCAAGATTCAACAGTTTAAGATAAATATAGTAATAAAGACTAGTTTATGTAAGACTCTGAATAGCACTCCAGGTTCAAATTCAAATTCAAATTTTGTTTTTCAATTTCAAATCCTTTTTTTAAATTCTATTTTCAAACTCTTTTCTAAATTAAGTTTTTCTAGTTTTCTTTTGATTTTAAACTCAAGTTTTAAAGATTATAAGTTATATATATATTTATATAGTTATATACTTTATATTTATATAGTTTTACACCTTATAAATTTATAAATATGTTTGTATGGTTTATACTTATGATTTTCTACTTTATAATACTTATTTATATCACCATGTTTTAATACAAGAAAGTCCAGAATTGTATATACATTAAAACACTTGAAAAAATTTCAATTTTCAGATTTTGAAGAGGTTATGCCAACATACAAAGATAGGGATGTCGATATATGACCGTCACATTTTCAAAATTGAAAGGAAATGTCTTTTCACCATTTGTAATGTTCAAGAAGCGTTGCAACCTTTCAAATCTTATAAATAGGGGTTAATTTCGAATTTTTTAAATACTCTTCTTCTCTATCTTCATCCTCTTTCAGTACCCCATTAATATTTCACATTTTCATGATTTCTACACTTATATTATACTGATTTCAATTCTAAATACATAAAACTTCTTCTCTTCTCACTCTCTACGCATTACTCCCTGAATCGAAGTGCTATTGAAGAGTTATAGGGCTGTTGTAATATTCTGGGATAGTTTTGGAAATGGTTTGTTCCTTGTAGCCGTGAAATTAAGGAAGGAATCAGTGTTAACCTTGTAGCCGAAAAATCAAGGGAAAATACTTGATCAAGGGAATCAGTGGTAATCTTGTAGCCGTGAAATCAAGAATGTTGGAACCGATGTTAACCTTGTGGCCGTGAAATCAAGGGTGTTTTACTTGGATATTGATATAGCAATAAAACTCTGTGTAATCCAGCGTTGCGTGGGACTGGATGTAGGAGTAATCTGAACCGGTATAAAATCCAGTGTGTTCTTTCCTTTTCCACATTTTATTTTTGTTTATTTCTGTGTTTGTTTTTTATTATGTGATTGTGATTGTTTCTGTGGTGTGTGATTCATCTAGTAGATCATATAAGTTTTAGATTTTTTTTATTTCTTAAAAACACTATTCACCCCCCTCTAGTGTTAGTTTTGCCTTAAAGATCCATTCTGCAATCCCTAACAAAAATGTCTCTTCACTAACTGCCAAATTGATACAAAATCCATCAATACTATAATCAAATAATTATGCACTAACCATAAATGCATTAGTTGATTTTGGAACAAATTAGAAAACCATGGATAATAGAGAAGATGGTTCTAGTTGGAAACAATTTTTGGTCTAATTGCAAATTAACCATTTTGTTCCTTGCTATTTTATTTGCTACTTCCAAAGCTACTGTAGTCTTTATTTATTTAATCATGAATTCTACTCACTTGCATGTAACTCCTGGCTTGTTTAAAGTTAGTTTTGTAAGTGTTTCATCCAAACGTCTATGTATTCTAATTTCAAGATTTAAAAAAAGAACCATTTGTTTTTTTGGCATTGTTATTGACACTCCAAATATTATTAAGGGGGGAACAATTTTGTAAAAATAAATAATTTGTTACGGGAAGAAAAAAGTAGTCCCTTAACAAATAAATGTAATTTTACTTTATTACCCATTTAGACTTAATTTCACTTTTATGTTCATTAATATATTTTTTAATGTTTAAATCAACACCATTAGCTGTGGAGAAATTAAACTCTAACAAAAAAACATGAAGGAATAGACAATGTGATACTGACACAGGAGAATGAGCGTTATGGGTTGAATCTCATTTTTTTGTTCAACATATATAAACCCTTAAAAAATCCTTTTACAAAAGCAATCTGGATAAGGACTTTCCCCAAACATCTTTGAACATTTTCGAAGATGAATTCTTCTCATTCTGCACCACTTATTCAAGGACTCCTTCTACCCACTCGAAATGCAGTCCGTCCCTTCCCCAATCAACAGACGAAAACGGGAAGAAATTCGAGCTCAAATGCACGTCCAAGAAGTCTGCTCCTCGAAGTCTATCATTAGTCCCTTCCCCAATCAAAAAACGAAAATGGTATCTCCTCTTGCCATAAACTGATCCTCGAAATCTACTCTTCTATCCACAATGTTCTAATGAACAAATTTCTGAACTGGCCCAATGCAGTAATTTTTTTTGCTTCCAAATGATTTTTTTAATCTGATTTGAAGGGGCATTCCCAGAATATTGATTAGTGTAAAATAATTCATTTGTGTAGCCCCTTAACAAATTTTCAAATAGTGGAGTGTTTTTAAAAATTGGCCCTCCCTTAACAGTATTTGGAGTGTCAATAACAACACCCTTTTTTTATAATGTTTTTTGCTTCTTGTTTTAAATACTTCAGTTAAGTCACACTGTAACGGATTTGAAGGTGAATAAAATGAATCATGTTACTTCTACTACTGTCATTGAGTAACTTAAAATTGAATACATGCTAATGGTCCAATATTTTCATTTAATGTTTCTCTTAATTATGCATTGTACTTGTAATATGGACGGTTGTTTCCCAAAGCTTATAATGAAATATCGATTGAATTTGGATTTTTTTTAGACCGATTAAATGAAAGTAACATTATTGGTTGTAGGTTTGCTAAAAAGGAATGAAGTTTATTTTACAATTATCATTGAAGGAAAACCATTGTAGAGTTGAAAAATAATTTTGAGAAATATGAATGGAGATTTTGTTTTTGTTTATGGTACATGTTTATAAAAGAAAAAAAATGAAAATGCATTAGCACATAAATGAGTAATAGGTTAAGGTGTAAAAATTTCTGCCTAGTTATATAAGGTGACCATAGCTCTCTAGCCCTATCAATGTAATAAACGTAGAAGAAGATCTATGGTGAACAAAATAAAGTCGTGGGTCTGATAGCATCAAACTAAATTATATGTATATATCTTATACGTCTAGTATACTAAAACAGAGATTAGTCAATTATAAACTCATCGTATAAGTTTATAAATCAAATTTCCACTAATCTGAAATTCAATAATAGCTAATGATAACAATAAGTATGTGGTAATCAATTTACAACAACAACATTATACTATTCAAAGAAATAACACAACGTAGGGAATGGAAAGATTATAGAATAATGTACATAAGAATACAAATAAACTAGAAATCTAACTGGATAATGTCTGAGGCTTGTCGTGACAATTTCCTTAAGAATTTTTATATTTCAAAATTCTCCCAAGAACCAACTGACGTATTCTGCACGAGATGGTAATGAGTATGCCACTCTGTGATTTATTTATAGTACAGATAGCAGTAGATAGAGAAGAGAGAAGGAACATTCGGATTGGAATGAGTGAGAAAAGTGATCAGTTTTTCTCCTTATTTATAGATGATCCGCATCTCTTCTGAATGGTCGTGTCTGTACCTCTTCGTACAGTCGTGTCTGTAGCCCTTCGTTCGCTGCTGTTTATAACAGGTCGCACCTGTCTACATTTCGCTGTGTTGTTGAAAAAGGATGCACCCGCTTAAAGCCAAAGGACGCACCTGCTCGCATCAAACGGGCGAACCTGCTTTTGTCCGCAAACCGATGCACCCATTCGCCAAAAAAATGCCGCTTCACATCCGTTCACTTGCACCTGCTGCTGCGTACAGGTGGGATACGCCTGTTCGCCTAACACCCGCTCGCCAAAATGGATCGCATCCGTTCATAATTGGAAGCCACCGCACTTTTGCCACAAGTTGCACCTGTTTGCCGTCAACAATCGCATCCATTCGTGCTTGCAACTATTAAAAATTAGGATGATTTTTTCCAGCAAAAATTAAGGTTATATTAGACCCATATTCGGCCCAATCAAACGGCGCCAACGGCACGTGTGTGTGTGGTGGTGAAGCATGACTTCCCTCCTCACAACGAATTAAACATTTGGGTGCTCCAAGGCCCTAACCTCCTCATAAGGAAGTGACTTATATTCTTGCATTAGTTTTTTTACTTTGGTGATGTGGGATAATGGACAAAGTATACTTCATTCAATACTACGAATTATATATATATATATATATATATATTATAAGATGAATATTGGTTATGTATTACATAAGAAAGAACAATATATCATCCAATTGGGCTTTGTATGCTCCTAAATATCTTTCAACCTTGGATGGATGAATAAAAATCTAATACCTAGAAAAAACTTTAAAAGCTATTAAAACTACATTATTTGTGATTATCCAAAACAGATTGAATAAAATTAACTTTCAAATATTGGATATTTATTGCACTTTTATCAACATATAGGTAGTTATCATAAGCCATGAACATACATATGGCCACTTACAAATACAGTAACCATTCAAAACGAAAAAGAAATAATTGCAAAATTAGTGGATTCAAACCATAATAGTCCAACATTTAAGTGTATTTATTATCAAACTGAGTATAAACTCATATTCAGCTATAGTTACGAGGTCAAAGAGTCTTAAATATTATAATTAAGTTTTGAACAATTCAGTTATCAAGATAAGTGATTCAAATCTAAGTATAATAAGCTACTTTTAGCCTACCAAAAAAACTTTAAATGTCAATATTTATTTATTTTTATTTTATTTGTTTTAGGAAAACTGATAAAATGAATCTCGATAGAAAGTTTCTCAATTTTATTTTGACCGAAATTGGTAAAGTTACAAACCGAAGTCTCAGTACATATATCAATACAGGGTACAAAAAAATATACTAAACAGGTCGAAGCCCAGTAAGAATATAAAATCCCAAAGAAATACAAAATACTGTATACATCCCTACACCCCCCTCAAGATTGACCGCATTTAAAGACCAATCTTGAACCAAGGATTGAGGAACCATGCCAAGCTTGCACACCAATGACTTATGTTGATCAGCTCCAAGGGGTTTAGTCATGATGTCAGCAGTTTGTAAAGCAGACTTGACATACTTTGTTGCTATAAATTCTGACTGCACCTTTTCTCTCACAAAATGCACGTCCGATTTTTGATGCTTGCTTCTCATATGTTTTGTCTTCTCATGAAAGCATGGGTCATGAGCAATATACATAGCCGATAAATTGTCACAATGAAGTGTAATAGGTGTTGGAATATCAACACATAAGTATGCCAATAATCTTTCGGTTCAAACAAGCTCTCCAGTAGTGTAACTCATATATCTATATTCATATTCAGTGCTGCTTTTAGAAACAACCTTATGTTTCTTAGTTTTCCAAGAAATTAATGCATTACCAAGGAAAACACAATAACCAGATAAAGATTTGCCAGTATCATCACACATACCCCAATCAGCATCGCAGTATGCATTGAGAACTAAATCAGATTGAAAAGGAAAGGATAAACCCAAATTAACAGTACCGTTTAAATACTTTAACACATGAAATGCAGCATCCAGATGAGGAACCCGAGGAATTTGAAGAAATTGACTCAACTGTTGTACTGAATATGATATGTCAGGGCTGGTCAAATTCAAATAGAGTAATTTCCCAATTATTCTTCTATAAATTTCTGGATCTGAAAGTATATCACCATCATATAAGCTAAGCTTCAATCCCTTTGCTATAGAAAAATGATCTGGTTTACATTCTTCCATATTATGGTCTCTTAGAAGATCCATAATATATTTTCTTTGATTATGAAAAATTCTAGAAGTTGATCTAGACACCTCAATCCCCAAAAAATATTTAATTTTCCCTAAATCCTTGATAGTAAAAGCCTTATGTAAAAGAAGCTTTAAATCAGAAATTGTAGAAGGATTATTTCCAGTAATCAACAAATCATCAACATATGCCACCAAAACAGTGAAATGATTATCCTTCTTCAAAGTAAACATGGAATAATCTTGCTTGACTGAATAAAACCCAAATTAAGTAAAAACTTACTTAATTCCTGATTCCAGCATTTAGAGGCTTGTTTTAGGCCGTAAATTGACTTCTTTAATTTGCAAACTTGATTTGAATTTGCTTTATCATAGCCCGCAGGAGGAGTCATATACACTTCTTCTTGAAGATAGCCATGTAAGAATGCATTATTTATGTCTAATTGTTGAATATCCCATTCCTTTGCAGTAGTTAAAGCCATCGCAACTCTTACTGTAGTGAATTTAGCAACAAGGCTAAATGTATGTTTATAATCCTTGCCAGAACTTTGTCTATCTCCCCTTGCAACAACATGAGCTTTGCATTTATATACTTAACCATTGGGTTTAAATTTGGTCTTAACAACCCATTTAGAAGCTACGGGCTTTTTCCCAATAGGAAGTTCAACTAGATCCTAAGTATTATTATTTTCCAAAGCTTCTATTTCCCTGTTCATAGCTTCAGCCCACTCAGGATGAATCTTTGCTTGATGATAGGAAGAGGGTTCAAATGAAGACAACACAATTGAAATACTGTGCAATTCATTAAAATGAATAGGAGATGGATCAATAAAAATGTTGGAAGGAAAAAATACTTTCTATTTGTGAGTTATTAATTTGTCTTGAAGGCAGTTTTCCAACAACAAAATCACTATACTTCTTTGGCAACTGACAAGTTCTAGAAGATGTTCTGGTTGGCACAATTTGAGAAGTAATGGAATCATGAATTGAATTCGAAGAAGAATATTGATTTTTAGTGGATGATAGAGACTGCTCATTTGAAATTGAAGGTGATTTTGAAGGAGATACATTTTGTGGAGATGTATTTTGTGGAGAAGCATTAGAAAAATCAGGATAAATAATTGAAGGAGAACTTTGATCTAATGTTGGATTAACTAGCATTATATCTTGATGTTTCTGATTTTCAGTTGGAAGAACAGCTGATTTTAATTTGAAAGGATAGACATTCTCTACAAAATGAACAACTCTACTAAAAACAACCTTGTGGGTATCCATATCATGAAGTTTATATCCTATTTGGCCACGAGGATAACCAATTAAAATACATCTTTTTTCTCTTTCTGCAAATTTATCATTCAGTTTTTGAAAAGGAAAGGATAAACATCCAATAACTCGAAGATGTTTGTAATATGGGGTTTTATTCATCAATAACTCAAAAGGTATTTTCCAGTGCAAAATTGAACTTGGCATAATATTAATAAGAGAAGTAGCAACCAGAAAACAATCACTCCAAAATTTGTAAGGCAAACCTGAATGAATTCGAATTGTTCTAGCAGTCTCCAGTGACTGTCTGTGTTTTCTCCCCACTTTACCATTTTGTTGAGGATTGCTAGGTATTGACCTTTGATGAACTATTCCTTTCGATGCAAATAGTTGTGTACAGGAATTTTGAATTATTTTAGTTCCATTGTCAGACCTGATCACTCTAATCTTCTTGTTAAAATAAGTTAGCACATATTCAATAAATGCATCAAATGTAGAAACAACTTGAACTTTAGAATGTAACAAATATGTCCAAGTATTTCTACTATGATCTTCAAGAATAGTTAAAATATAAGTTTCTCCATAAAGTGTTGGTCTGCGGTATTTCCCCCATAAATCAACATGTACCAAGTCAAAAATAGATTCAGCAAAAGATTAAGATTGACAAAATGGAAATTTATTATGTTTTCCTAACACACATGCTTCACAAGTAAAATCTTTATTAAGTTTCCTGCTTGATACAAAGTTTTGAAAGTGTTTCATTTTGCTAAAAGAAGGATGTCCTAGCCTAGTATGTAGAATATCTATGCCAGGTGCATTATAAGAGGTTATAGTATTGTTAATAGAAGCCAGAAAACAATTATTAGTAGGTGAAGAACACAAAGAGATAGAAACATTGTTGAGTGTGGATGAAAAAGGAAGCTTATAGAGACCAGAGATCCTTGATCCAACAGCTTGAATTTGCTTTGATTCAAGGTCCTGAAAATAACAAGAAGATTGAGTGAAATTTGCAACAATGTTATTTTGATCAAGAAATTTTCCTACAGATAAAAGGTTATTTCGAAATGTAGGAACATACAAAACATTTTGTAGTTCCAAATTTGAACTTAAATGGATAGTTCCGAAATGATTAACATGAACTTTAGATCCATCAGGCAGACAAACTTTTATAGGATTTTTAATTTTTTTAAGTGAAGCAAATAGTGTTAAATCAGAACCCATATGATCAGTAGCACCACTGTCAACTGCCCATGATTTTTGATGGAAGAACTTCTCATTACTATTTGAAAAAATGTTACCTGCGTAATTGACTGAAGAAACAAGCGGATTATCTTCAATATTAGCCGTAGAATTCGAGTTCTGCATCATCTTCATGACTTGATTATAGAAATTGCTAACCAATACTGGATCAAACTAATCAGTCTGAGAAATGGCAGAGTTCATTGCAGCAGCTGAAACGTCAGAAGATTCAGGTTTAACACCAAGTATTCCTTGATTTGAAGAGACTTTTGCCATATTAGTGTTTTTTGAACCACTTTTCCCTTTCTAGTACCTTCCTTAATCCACTAATCAGGATAGCCAACAATCTTGAAGCACTTTTCAGTTAAATGTCCTTTTCTTTTGCAATGATCATAAAAATACTCACTCTTCTATTTTTTGCTCTCTCTCACTGTTCCTTGAAAACTTGATTTAGAAAAATTCTTCATGGCGTTGAAAGCATTCGTCTCAAGTTTATTAATGCCTTTATCACCAAGTTTGTTTTGATGTTCAACTTGTGGTAAGGTATAATACGCTTTATGAACAGTTCGGAGAGGATCAGAACTTAGAATATTTGTTGTAACTTGATCATATTCTCTTGTAAGTCCAGAAAGTAGTTGCATCAGCTTGTTTCTCTGAACATTTTCTATAATTTTCTTAAGAATTCCACAGGAACAATTCTTCAAAGCTCCACAAGAACACTCAGGAAAACCTTCAAGCATCTGTAGTTGATCCCAAATTCCTTTGAGACAAGAATAGTATTCAGTAATACTGAGTTCATTTTGATGCATTGAAGTTAAATTTTGATGCAATTCAAAAATTCTTGGTGCTGTTATTTTGACCAAATCTTTCTGCTAACTCTCTCCACAATTGCGCCGAAGAATCGACAAACATGAAACTCTCAAACAACACTTTATCCATCGAATTCAAAATCCAAAACATAACCATATAATTGTTTCCAATCCGCTTCTGATAATCAAGTGAATTTACAGAAGGCAAAGGTAGGGTTCCATCAACAAACTGAAGTTTATTTCTAGCAATTAAAGCCATCTTAACTGTTCTAGACCAATTAATGTAATTCGATCCAGTAAGAATATGATTTCCAAGTTGCATACCTGGGTGTCTGAATTTGAAAAATAATATGGATCGTTGAAGTTCACCCCCTGATTATTTTGAATCGGGACTTCAGTTCCAGTTGATCTGATTAGAATTCATCATTTCAGATGAAGATATATTTGAACGCTTGAAGAAGAAACAGAGGATCGGTGAAATAGAAGAAGATGAATTGACAATCAATCGATTTAAGAAGAATTAAGCCGCAAAATCACCTGCTCCGTTACCATGATAAAATGAATCTTGATAGAAAGTTTCTCAATTTTATTTGACTGAAATTGGTAAAGTTACAAACCGAAGTCTTAGTACATATATCAATACAGGGTACAAAAAATATACTAAACAGGCCAAAGCCCGATAAGAATATAAAAACCCTGAAGAAATACAAAATTCAAAATACTGTATACATCTCTACAAAAACACATGATCACTTTCCACATATTTGAAATTTAATAAACTTTTACCAACTAAGTCGTTCTTGGTTGCCTCACATGCACACGGTCATAGCAGGATTATGCTAACAATTCATAGCGGTATGATTGCATAATCAAAGCATTCATACCATATTAGTCCTATATTAAGTAAAATTGCAATCAAATTTATTTTATAGGCCCATGTTTCCCTATAAATTTTGGCGCCAAAGACAGAGTTTCTAATTGATTTAATATAAATAATATATAAAAGACAACAAACAAACAGTACTATTTCTTAGATGTAGACTTAGCTGTCAATTATAATGTAAGTCATAATTTTCATAGACTATAGAGATATTTGCTTATTATATACTAAAAAAGTTGTGATGACTAAAATTTATCATTGATCCTTATATTAGCTGGCAATTACAGAGTCGAAATTGGGCTTTTGATCTATATATTCCAAACATGAATTACGAATTTGAAATGAATTATCCAAGTTCTTCTGGAAGAGTCAAGTAGTCTCTATTGCATTTCATTTTGTTTACATGATTCTTTTCTAACTAGGTTCCTTCTTTCATCGTTAATTAATCAGACAATTACAACAGGCAAAAAACTTCATGCTAACCTTATTTTATGGTTGTTGGATGTCACGATATGCATCTGTTATATATTAAATCATTTTGCAATCAAACATTTATTGCACTTCTATTAACTTGAAGGTAGCCATTATTGGTCGTATACATGCATCTGGCCGCTACTGGAATGTGTTACCTACTCAAAAAAATATGAAGGTATAATTGCAAAAACACTAGACGTTCTTGAAATTAAATTTAAGTACATTTATTCTCAGATTGATTGTAGACCTCATATTTAACTGCTATTATGATGCCAAAGAGTCTTACATACCATGACATAGTTTAGAACAATTCGGTTATCAAAGATACTTGATTTATCTTTAAGTATATTTGGTAAAAAAAATCAGTTTAGAGCTGATATTTGAATCACTATGTAATAGAAGTAATTAGTTAAAAGAAAACATATTTTGAAAATTAATTATTCAACAAAAGTTATAAGATTGCGGTTAATTACTTGAGTAAAGATCTCATTGACAAAGATGATGGCGACAAGTAGCTATAGCCAGACCCTGTAGGTTGCAACCGGCACTCAAAAAATGTTTTTTCGCCAAATTATGATTTTTAGAAAGGCAACAACTTATGGGTAAATCTGCAACCAAATTATACAAACAGTAATTCAGAAATTGAATGAACTGAAAACACAACGGATGATGGAAAATTTATTTGAAAAGAATAAACTTGTTACTGGGGCACATAAATGTTTGATGATGGCCAGGTATTGGTATCCCTTCAATGATTCTAGTCCATTCAGTCCAAGTCTGTGAGTATAAATTATAGACAAAATACGTATGAAAATTCAGAAGCTTGTGTTTTTGGCAAATATTTAGTCTAAAATCAAGATATTCATAATCAAACTCAAAAGTAGAATAAGATGAAATTTAGCTCAAAATACATGTGATAAATGAAATTAATTAAAATAGCTTGTCATCGAAAATCGTTGGAAAATGTAACTTCGTCGACGATCATTGGAACAATCCATTGCTATTTTGTTCCTTTCCAGTTGTATATTAAAAATACATTGCATGAACAGTTCCAACTTATAACAATATATTTGAAATTTAAATGCTACTTTTTCTATGCATCATCTTTCTAAACCCAGGAGCAATACATTAGAATTTATATTCTATTCTCCAATTTACTACAAACAAAATATGTTTAGAGAAGTGCCAATAAGTGGTACGAATACTCCCTTTATGAATCATCATTAATCGTTAACAACACCCCGCTTCAATAATAACTTAGCTTATGTAAACATTAAAACATCATTAAGGTTATCGAAGATACATATTGTTGATAAATGCGAATTAAACAAGTAACATATTAACGATTCCCTTGATAACTAGTTGCCTGTTGAAGCAAATGAAGACATGGCCATGTGCTTTGTACACCACATTTTAGCCCATAAAATTTTCAATTTTTATCATCTTATTAGATAATTTCGTGCGCATTTGATTTATAGAGAGAATTGATGAGGGAATACCCTTGAATTACCAGGAATTGAGTCAAAAAATTGCACTGCACCATCTAATTCTAGCCTTATAAAGAACACAACAGAGATGCCATAAACAAGTTTAACAAGCATATTTATGTTGGCAAGCCATGAATAAGAAATTCAAGTTGCTAGCTGAAAATGCCTAAGCAACTTGAAAAAAAATGTAAGCAAATTGTAACAGCCTCTTGGAGCATGACATATAATGAAAATCACCGCACTAGTTTAACCAACGATTAACAACACATAAATATGCACTCATGGTACAAACTGCTAAATTGTGTAGTCCAACCTGACCTGAAACACCCCACCTCCGTTAAGGTCACTCACAAAGGGAATGCCTTAATTTTGGTGGAGGTTTATAAGTAAAAGACACAGATAAAACACAAGACAGATATAAACACATATAAATAATCAGCGGAAAAACTAACAGACTTTTATTATCATAATTACGTGTTCATACAGAACATTTTCAACATTGTCTCAAAACAAACTTCCAATTATTACAACCATAATACTGTCTTGATTTTAAAAGTTAAAGAAGCATGAAACATAAATAAAGCTGCATAATCCCCATAAATGATATCCAAAGCCATGATCCAAATGGAAGAAATCCAAGCAATACATTCTCTCTCTTCAAGCTGGATGAAAAACTGACTAAGCTGCGGTGTTTCCTCCCTGTGGACCTAGGGGGGGGGGGGGGGCGGAAAAAAGAAGACGAAAGGAAAATGGGTCAGACATAAGTCTGGTAAGTCTAGCTATATTCCTAGAATGTTAATAATAAAAAGATAATGACTTGCATAAAGTGAGAACAGGACGATATCAGGATAATAGACTATCCTAGAACTAGATAAGGTGTCCTAAAATGAACATCCCTTCGCACCCTATTTTAAATCTCTATCTCTGCACCTACTAATTCTTATACCAAAAGGCACCCCGTGATTGGGGTGAAGTGATCCCTTTATCTTTCTTTAAAAGATCGGCTCCTACTCGTATACTCACATGTGTCCTACGGCCCTATATGGTAGATACCTATGCTGGTCCCACCATGGGGTGTATCAAGTCCCATGGTGACGGCCCCGACACAATTCTAGCATGCATAGGGTATACTACTGATGCTCCAGTGCCCTGACTTGTCTGCTCCAGAGTGTGTGCACGCCCGCACTCTGTTAGAACCCACACTGTGCACCAACCGCCGTCGCTTTTGACCGCTTACAATTAGCCCAGTAATCGTGCCCTACCCTGCCTAGTTCAGGGTACCAAGATACCTAATTGGGTTACTGCTGAAACGGGTCCTCATTACTAGGTTTCCTAGTCAAACATGTTAAGTGGTTAAGTGTCTGAATGAACCTAACCCCCACCCATCCAAATTATTTAACATGTTGAATTTGGTTAAGTATTTATTAAATTGACTTAACCCTATCAGTCCTAACTCAGCTCTAATTGTCTTATTAGAGCACCAACCTCTCAGATTAGACAGATATTGTTGTGGCTGCCTGTATGCCGGTTGGGTCCGGGCAGTCTTACGCCACAACTCAGTTTAACCTCGGGTCTTTATTGGGCCCCATGCCTTAACCTCTCACATTGGATAGCTATTGTTGTGACAACTGGACAGCCGGGTGGGTCCGGGCAGGTTTACGTCACAACTCAATCCAACCTCGGGTTAAGCGCATTAGTATTTTCTAATTAACATTTTAATTATGTAAATTATTCAAATTCAAATTACTGTCACATTCATTTCCCGTTTAATCTCATTAATTATGGTAATTAATGCCTTTTTATGCCATAAATCACTTATGTGATTAATGACCAATTTATGGCAAGTTTTCCTAAAATTATCATTTTAACCCAACGTTACCCCGTCCAATATTAGGCTAACCATCTCAGCCTAATTTACGTTCGCATGATTTTTGGTGTAAAGTATTAGGCTAAAAACTTAGCCTAATTTAATATACGCAAATTGGCATAAATTAGCATAAACATGACAAGGGTATAACTTTGGTATTGATGGCATAATAAATATGAACATAATAGGGTGTACTTGCAAAATAACTAACATGAACATTTTAGGGGTGAACTTGCAAAATAACTAACATGAACATTATAATGTCATAGGTACAAACTTGCAAAAAGACTAACATAAACATTATAATGTCATAGGTATGAACTTGCACTTATAGGCTAACTCAACATATATGTGTTTTTAACATAGGCCATATTAACAGCATACATGAGAATTAGCAATATGAACTAATCCATATACATATGTTAATTTGCAACATAGGCAAATCAACATACGTATATGTGAGTTAGCAACATAGGCTAATCAACATACACATGTGTTAATTAGTAACATAGATTTAAACATACTTGCAAATTAATCCCAACATATGATAAGTGTGAACATGGCATAAGTTTTTCATAAACATGAAAATATAGATTTGACAATTGGTCGCATAACTTCACTACATAAACTTGCATAATAAACTACACAATTCTCATAAGATGTTACAATCCAAGTCCATGCTTATACAAATAATCTAATCCAATAATCCCAAATTTAACTTGATAATAGAATCAAGTCACTGGCATAGATTAATATTATAAAATATAATAAACATCATACTTAATAATTCTCAATTCAACATGATAATAGAATCAAATCACAAACGTATATTAATAACAAAACGAGTATCGTACTATTATCATTTCATCGCAACACATGATGTTCATATTAATTCGCATTCTAAAAATGTAGCTAAACTTACAATCGTAGACGGTCTTGTTTTCTGAGTTCTGAAATTCTGAATTTGCAAAGCTTTCCTTTGGGAAGACGTTGCTTTGATTCCAATTTGTTGTTGCTTTTTAATCTTTTAGTTTGTATTCGCTATGTTGTTCATCTCTTTCAAGTGGAGGCTCCCTCTAGTTCTCAGCAGACAGCATGGTGGCTCCAATTCTTATTCTTTTTTTTTTGTGAATTTTTAGTTTGAGACCTAGGGTCTTTTTATACAGTTGCAAGTTAATTTGAGCCGTCGATGAAGCTAGGGTTAACCAGAGTCGTCCGTTGTAAAGAGAAGCCAATTATGTTCACCATTTCTTTCTTAATGTACATTTACTATTATTTGTCAATCCATATAAATACGTACGCATTAGATACATCTCCCCTTTACACATTTATTATTATTTTTATATGCACATTAGATACATCTCCCTTTTACACATTTATTATTATTCTTGTATGCACATTAGATACATCTCCCCTTTACACATTTATTTTTGTATTAGCAACTTTAGTGTTAACAGAAATACGAGGTGTTACATTCTCCCTTCCTTAAAGGATTTCGTCCCCGAAATCTCCAAGTCTAGGAGAACATATATCCTACCATCCAAATGTCCATCTACTCAATCATCAAACACGAGCGTCCATTGTCCTTAAAAGACTTCTAATGCTTCATGATCATATGCATCGTGTGTGTACATGTCCTTATCTAATGCAAAAATCAGGCGGTCTACTGATTCAGTTGACCTCCTTAATGCAAATTATGTAAGTGTCATGAATCCATTATGTATGCAAACTTTTTCCTATTCATAATTCTATATGAGTGCGCAATCATTCAAACAAATGCGACATCCATATGACAACATATTAAGCTTCAACCATATACAAACATAAACACATATATGCATATGCAATATGAAGTGACTGAGCCGATCTAAAACCCTAGATTGTGTGTGTATATGCATCCCCGAGCAACCACTAGCAAACATTTGCAACCACCTGCAACCATCATCCATAACATGTTTCAATTACATGTTTACATCCAAAGGGGTTTCCACCTAAGGATAAAAGGGTAAGGTCGGGGAGATATACCTAAAAAGATAGATACTAACATGACTTTAAGGAAAAAGAGAGATCAAAAATGTACCCTAAAAAAGAAAAGGGTAGGCTGCGCGTATTCTATCCTCAGTTTCCCAAGTCGCGTCTTCCTCGGCGTTGCTCCACTGAACTTTGACGAGTTTGACTTCGCGGTTGCGTAGCTTTTTCACTTCAGTTCCTAAGATGCGAGTTGAAACTTTCCTCATAGTTGCTTCGCGTTCTACTTCAGCTTCTTCTAGAATGTTTGGCTCTACCTCTTCCGATGACTCATGTAGATACTTCCGTAGGTGAGAAACATGAAAGACGTTGTGAACTCCGGCCTGTCTCTCGGGTAACTCTAACCTGTAGGCCTTCTTCCCAATCTTCTCGATTATAGGAAACGACCCTATAAATCTTGGTTCTAGCTTACCTGTGGATCCAAAGCGAACGACATTCCTTAAAGGAGATACCTTAAGGAAAACCCTGTCCCCAACCTCAAATTCAAGGTCGGTCCTTCTCTTGTCTGCGTAGGATTTTTATCTGTCTTGGGCTGTCTTCATTCTTCTCCGTATTAAGTCTACTTTCTCTGAAGCCTCTCGGATCATATCTGGTCCAAGTATGAGCTTGTCTGTAGACTCCCACCAACAAGTGGGCGATCGACACGGTCTTCCATATAAAGCTTCGAAGGGCGCCATCCCGATGGTGGCTTGGTAGCTGTTGTTGTAGGCAAATTCCACCAAAGGAAGATGGTCCTCCCAAGTCCCTCCAAAGTCAAGGACGCAAAGTCTCAAAAGGTCTTCCAAAATCCTGCTCACCCTTTCCATCTGACCATCGGTTTGGGGGTGATAGGCCGTGCTCAAACATAACTGTGTGCCTACAGCTTCTTGCAGACTCCGCCAAAACTCGCTTGTGAAGATAGGATCTCTATCGCTAATAATGCTGGAAGGTATTCCATGGAGTCGAACTATCTCCTTAAGATAAAGAGATGCTAGAGACGAGGCAGTCCTTCTACTCTTGACAGGTAAAAAGTGGGCGCTTTTAGTAAGCCTGTCCACTGTTACCCAAATGCTAGTGTTGCCTCTTTTAGACCTAGGCAGCCCATCAATGAAGTCCATTGAAATGCTATCCCACTTCCACTGTGGGACCTCTAGAGGATGGAGCAGACCGCCAGGCTTCTTCTGCTCCGCCTTGACTTGTTGGCAAATCATGCACTTAGAAACAAAATCTGCCACGTCCTTCTTTATGCCACTCCAAAAGAAAACTCTCTTTAAGTCCTTGTACATTTAGTCCCCGTCTGGATGTATTATCATCTTGGAATGATGTGCCTCCTCAAGAACTTTCTTCACCAAATCCTTTGCCTGTAGGATGCATAGTCTTCCATCCCGTCTTAACCACCCTTTGTCGTCGATGGTGTATCTATCGAGGTGACTAGAAGTCTCTCCCCTAACGAGCTTATCAACCACTTCTACAAGTTGAGGGTCTTCTCGTTGTGCGGTCCCTATTGAGTCTAAGAGAGTGGGCCGCACTTCTAGCGATGCTAATAGACTGGGTACAAAATCAGAGGAGGGCCTAAAGTCAAAACTGGCTATAAACTCTAGGCTTCGCCTTTCAACAAATAGCGGGCTCAACGTTAGCTTCTTTCTACTCAAGGCATCTGCGACTATGTTGCCCTTGCCAGGAGTGTAGGAAATCTCGAAATCATACGAGGCAAGAAACTCCATCCACCTTTGTTGCCTTAAGTTAAGGTCCTTCTGCGAGAAGAGATACTTCAAAGATTTATGGTCAGTATACAGTTCAAATTTCTCACCTAGGAGGTAGTGGCGCCAAGACGTAAGCGCAAAGACGATGGCGGCCAACTCAAGGTCGTGGGTTGGGTAGTTCCTTTCATGAACTTTCAACTGTCTTCCGCCATAAGCTACTACCCTTCCTTCTTGCATTTGGACAGCGCCTAGTCCTGTCCCGCATGGATCCGTGTATACTGTAAACATTTTGCTTCCATCCGGCAATGTCAGAACTGGGGCTGTTGTAAGAGCCCTTTTTAAGCGTTGGAAAGCAAACTCGCAATCCAAATCCCAAGAGAAAACTAGATTCTTCTTTGTTAGACTTGTAAGAGGAGCTGAGATTTTTGCAAAATCTCTGATGAACTTCCGATAAAAGCCTGCAAGCCCGAGGAAGCTTCGGACCTCGGTTGCATTCCTTGGTGCCTTCCAATCTTGCACCGCTACTACTTTTGCGGGGTCTACAGCTAACCCCTCTTTGGACACTATATGCCCAAGAAATCTCACTTCTTCTCTCCAAAAGTGGCACTTGGAGAATTTATCTTTTAACTGATGTGTTCTAAGAGTCTCCATGATTGCCTTTAGGTGTTGAGCATGCTCTTCCTCATTTTTTGAGAAGATCAAAATATCGTCTACGAAGACCACCACGAATTTATTGAGGAAATCTCTGAACACCCTACTCATTAGGTCCACGAAGTAAGCGGGTGTGTTTGTCAAGCCAAAAGGCAAGACAAGCCACTCATAGAATCCGTCTGGGGTTCTGAAAGCTGTCTTATCGATGCTATCATCAGCTACCCTTAGCTGATGAAATCCGGTCGCCAAATCAAGTTGGGAGAAAACCGACGCTCCTACAAGCTGGTCAAACAAATCGTCAATTCTGGGGAGAGGGTGCCTATTCTTTTTAGTCAGATTGTTTATACCCCTATAGTCAACACATAGACGGAGTGAATCATCCGCCTTTGTAGCGAACACCACTGGAGCGCCCCATTCTGAAATGCTCCGCCTAATGAACCCCTTTTCCAAAAGCTCTTTAATCTGCTTACTGAGATCTTTCCTTTCCCTAGGAGCCATGTGCCTAACATGCAAAGCAATGGGCTTCGCATTGTCAACAAGATAGATGCGGAAGTCAATTTCCCGTTTCGGAGGTAAGCCCTTCACCTCATCAAAGACATCCGAATATTCTCGGACCACCTTAACTGACTGCAAATTCTCACCAGAAGCGTCAAGCAATTCAAGATAACTAAGCATAACCACATTCGAGGGATTACAAGTAATTTCCAGAGTGTTACCGAGTTGGGTTAAGAGCCTAACCACTCTTTTCTCACAATCAAGGATGGCACCATTACTGGATAGCCAGTCCATGCCCAAAATCAATCCATACCCCGAGAAGCCCAAAACAAAGGTACTACATCTAAATTCTACACTTAGAATAGAGATTTTCAAATTCATACAGATCATTGACCAATAAGCTGGGCCTCCAATTGGATTGGAGACAACCAAGGGATCCTCTACCATGCTAGTTTCTATGTGCAGAGATTCTACTAAAGCAGATGAAATAAAGGAGTGTGATGCATCAGAATCAAATAAAGTGCAAACTGGGTGATCATAAAGATAAAATACACTTTTTACAGAAGTATTTCTACCTCGCTATTGCAGAGGAGGTGCCTCCAGGGCATGAACTTGTCCACCCGAAGTGGATGCAGCTTTCTACGCCTGCCCTCACCTCTTAGGGCAGTCCTTAGCTATGTGTCCTGTTTCTCCACAATGAAAGCAACCACCATTCATCTTCCACTTCTTCTTCCTGCAGTCTTTCACCACATGTCCAACCACACCACAGAAATTACACTTTCTTGTTTCACGAGCTTTGTTGTTTTTCCCGCCCTTCTCAAAGTCTGTTTTCTTAGGTTGTAAAGCTTCTTTCTTTCCCTGAGACCCTTCCGCATTTGTCTCCTTCTTGCCTTTATCCTCCTCATGTAGTAATGCCATCTATACCAGCCTTTAATATGTAGCTCCCATAGGTATATGGGTCATGGCCAGGCTATGAAGCGGCTCATTCAGTCCCTTGACAAAGCGAAGAGCCTTCTTGTGTTGGGTGTTGACTAGGTCCATTCCGAACATGGCCAGCTGATCAAACTGGTTGACGTACTCTTTGACGGTCATACTTCCTTGCTTAAGGGATAGGAACCTCTCCATTTGAAGACTTCTCTCAGCTTCTGAAAGGAACTTCAGCTCAAATCTAAATCTGAAATCTTCCCACGTTTCTACTAGCCTTTCTGCATTGGTGACTTCCCACCAGTAGGAAGCCTCTCCTTTGAGCAACCACACTGCCAGTCTTACCTTCTGCCTATCTTCTACCTCGAAGATAACGAAAAGATCTTCGGTCTCTTTCAGCCAGTTCCTGGCTGCTACGAAGGACTCGGTTCCATGAAAGTCTTTCCCACCCATAGCTTTAAAATCTCTACAAGTCTTGGCAAAAGCATTTCCTCTCGGAGGAGGAGGAGGAGAAGGGGAAATTTCAGCAACTGGGGGAGGAGGAGGAGGAATTGCTGCAGCTGGGGGAGGAAGATTCGCTGGGCCCGCCTCATTGGCCTTAGCTTCCAAGTACCTTCTAAACCAACCAGGTACAGTCACACCTTCTGGAAGGTTAAATTCTCCCGACATGCTGAAACGAAAAAGGAAAGATTCAAAATGAAGGATAGATAATTCACATGGCTTTGGGGGATTATGCCTTTCTAAAACTATAAAACAATTCTTTTTCTTGAAAAATGCTTCTTTAAATTTTAATTTGAATATAATTTCAAAAACTTTTTATTTGGTCTGGTAAACCTATGCTCTGATACCAAGTGAAACACCCCACCTTTGTTAAGGTCACTCACAAAGGGAATGCCTTTATTTTGGTGGAGGTTTATAAGTAAAAGACACAGATAAAACACAAGACAGATATAAACACATATAAATAAGCAGCGGAAAAACCAACAGACTTTTATTATCATAATTACGTGTTCATACAAAACATTTCCAACATTGTCTCAAAACAAACTTCCAATTATTACAACCATAATACTGTCTTGATTTTAAAAGTTAAAGAAGCATGAAACATAAATAAAGCTGCATAATCCCCATAAATGATATCCAAAGCCATGGTCCAAATGAAAGAAATCCAAGCAATACATTCTCTCTCTTCAAGCTGGATGAAAAACTGACTAAGCTGCGGTGTTTCCTCCCTGTGGACCGGGGGGGGGGGGGGGGAGAAAAGAAGACTAAAGGAAAATGGGTCAGACATAAGTCTGGTAAGTCTAGCTATATTCCTAGAATGTTAATAATAAAAAGATCATGACTTGCATAAAGTGAGAACAGGACAATATCAGGATAATAGACTATCCTAGAACTAGATAAGGTGTCCTAAAATGAACATCCCTTCGCACCCTATTTTAAATCTCTATCTCTGCACCTACTAATTCTTATACCAACAGGCACCCCGTGATTGAGGTGAAGTGATCCCTTTATCTTTCTTTAAAAGATCGGCTCCTACTCGTATATTCACATGTGTCCCACGGCCCTATATGGTAGATACCTGTGCTGGTCCCACCATGGGGTGTATCAAGTGCCATGGTGACGGCCCCGACACAATTCTAGCATGCATAGGGTATACTACTGATGCTCGAGTGCCCTGACTTGTCTGCTCCAGAGTGTGTGCACGCCCGCACTCTGTTAGAACCCACACTGTGCACCAACCGCCGTCGCTTTTGACCGCTTACAATCAGCCTAGTAATCGTTCCCCACCCTGCCTAGTTCAGGGTACCATGATACCTAATTGGGCTACTGCTGAAACAGGTCCCTGTTACTAGGTTTTCTAGTCAAACATGTTAAGTGATTAAGTGTCTGAATGAACCTAACCTCCACCCATCCAAATTATTTAACATGTTGAATTTGGTTAAGTATTTATTAAATTGACTTAACCCTATCAGTCCTAACTCAGCTCTAATTGTCTTATTAGAGCACCAACCTCTCAGATTAGACAGATATTGTTGTGGCTGCCTGTATGCCGGTTGGGTCCGGGCAGTCTTACGCCACAACTCAGTTTAACCTCGGGTCTTTATTGGGCCCCATGCCTTAACCTCTCACATTGGATAGCTATTGTTGTGGCAACTGGACAGCCGGGTGGGTCCGGGCAGGTTTACGTCACAACTCAATCTAACCTCGGGTTAAGCGCGTTCGTATTTTCTAATTAACATTTTAATTATGTAAATTATTCAAATTCAAATTATTGTCATGTTCATTTCCCATTTAATCTCATTAATTAAGGTAATTAATGCCTTTTTATGCCATAAATCACTTATGTGATTAATGACCAATTTATGGCAAGTTTTCCTAAAATTATCATTTTAACCCAACGTTACCCCGTCCAAAATTAGGCTAACCATCTCAGCCTAATTTACGTTCGCATGATTTTTGGTGTGAAGTATTAGGCTAAAAACTTAGCCTAATTTAATATACGCAAATTGGCATAAATTAGCATAAACATGACAAGGGTATAACTTTGGTATTGATGGCATAATAAATATGAACATAATAGGGTGTACTTGCAAAATAACTAACATGAACATTTTAGGGGTGAACTTGCAAAATAACTAACATGAACATTATAATGTCATAGGTACAAACTTGCAAAGAGACTAACATAAACATTATAATGTCATAGGTATGAACTTGCACTTGCCCCTTTTTCTACACGGGCAGCCTTGTATTCAGGTTTAGCTGGTTCTTTCTGGATAGCTGGAGCTGAAGATGGATTCTATCATTTATCTCTTTTTATGTTGTTCAGCTCCTATTGTACATTATGTTTGTTTTCCGCTGTAGACATATATGTATAGTTGAATTGTATTTGTACTAAGTATGATCCTGTATACTGTGTAACTCTGATGATTACTCTTATCCAGTATATTCTATTTTTCATTATCTGGTGTATTTATTTATTTCTGTTCTGCTATTATTTGTTTCTGTGTTATATTCCATGGATTACCCTTGCCGCCGTCAGTACGGGGTTTGGGGTCGTCTCATAATGGTTTGGTTTCCTGATTTTTTTTGTGGCGGCAGATGATATGATGAAGGGGGATGGATCCGATGTTTTAAGGTGGCAAAGGAGAGAAGTGGGATTGGTTCATTTCGGGTTGGGATGGACGGAGAATAAAGTAAGGCCCATTATTATTATTATTTTATTTTAAACTTTACTTAGTTAAAGGTTTTATAAACTTTAAATATTGATTTCGAGTACAAATGTGGTCAGAATTCGACGAAACGAAAAACACCGGAACCGTAAAGACAAGTACTACATGATGGAAGGGAACCAAGCAGGGCAGATAGCAACTGGATTTCTCGGTTAAATTAAACGCAGTTTAATTCAACTAAAAAGAGATGATTTAACGACGGAATCAAATAAAGGTGAGTTAAACTCACTCAGTAATTCCCGCTTATATTTATAAGTTGGGTTTTTATTTTTGTGTGCTATGGTTGCTAGTGTTTTGACTGGTTGATAATATATATTCACATATCGTTTGAACTGATGAAATTAAACATCGTTTAATTTCAGTGAAACCCAAATCGTTACTTTTAACGATTGGCTCCAATTGAGGTGAGTTACCTTATTGGTCACGTTTATAAAATAAACGTGTTTTAATAAATGAATTGTTTTGATTGATTTTTGCGGTTGATATTGAATTGTCATTATAGACTGTTATGAGACCATTATTGAATTGTTTTGATGGTTGAATATTGACCTGAAATTCACCATTTGTTTGGTTTAAACCAATGGGCATTATTGGTTGAGTGATTGGCAATAGATGGCCTATGAATTAATCGTTTTATAAATATCGATCTACCGTCAGGTAAATCGACGAGATAAAGTTATAAAATTTATTTTATAACTAAAAATAGATTTAAATCTATTATTTGAATTAAATTTGTAAAAAGAAAATAGATATTTATTATTTATTAATTGAGTTTTTAATTGGTTTTTAAATGATTTTATAAAGGAAATTTCTGATATTTAAGTAAATGAGCAGAAATTTATTTAATGTTATAAATTTGAATAATCGTTTTTGAGAGATAAATAAAAGGGAATTCTAAGGAAAAAGCGAGAGCTTAAATTAAGTAAAAAGGAAAGTGATAATAAAAGGGTTATATAGAACCATGATTTATAAATGAAATTTAAAAAAAGGGAATGTGAAAACCCGCAACTTCCCCGTAAAGGAAAGCGTCGGATAGTTCGAGAACAAACCACAACAGAACGCATACAGAAGAACATTTCATTGTATATTACAACAATGCATCAGATTACAAGAATGTACAGAGTATAAATGAATATTACACAGAAATATCAGAGATTTAAATTACATTCAAATACATAGCAGCGGAAAATAATACAATACACAACTAGAAGAGATATACGGATACAAAGCTTTCCGGATATCGTTCCAGCTGTAAACCAGGATCCTGTGAATATAAATCTGCAAAACCGAAACTACTAGCTGCCCGTGTCAAAATAAGGGCACCCAGAGTTTAGGTTAAAACAATAAACTCCAGGTCAGTCATGTGACTGGTGTGAGAACTAAAACAGTTATTAATCTTTATTTTAAATCATAAGGTAAATCAAGGGACCACGCCGTATAACACGGAACGGGTTTCCTCCCAAGAATACCAGTGCATAAAACAAACAGCGCAATGCTAAATAAAGAAAAATGAAGCTGTTATAAGACCCAGGTCCCATCACACAATGCAACGCAGTCGAGGATAGGGTTTTCCCTTATAACAGCCAAAGAATGCTTGATACGTTTAAAACAAATCATTTGATACTATATAAGTGCATAGTGTATAAAACAACTTCAAATCATAAGTATCAATCATAGGCGGCATAAGCGCCCCATCCCACTATGTCGCCATATATAGGATTACAATTAAAACCGCAAATGTCACGTATTTGGAAATTGGATTTCCGTCTATGAACCGAGGCAAAAGATAGTCCTCAACCGATTCGTGACTCTCTAGCCCGAGCCACAGGACCCAGACTCAGGTGAGCCCTTGGAGCGACAGGGCCGGTCCACCGATGTGGATTAAAATGCCTGAACACTACGTTTCCCCACCCTATGGGGTGTAAGTCTGGTCTGTCAGCCGACCAGAATGCATTCGGCCGAAACCGATATAACCGAGGCGCCTCGCAACCGCAACAACCACATAAGTCAAACTCGTCAGGGCGTGTAAAACCACTAACGCCACTTCTAGCTAGAAAGAAACGCAAGTCCTCCCTGAGGTCCGTCTCCCGTTTTTGGTTCATACCGGGTGTGAAACACGCGAGGTAAACGTTACACAAAGCTACGCCACAAAAGCCGTGCTTTGATCATCACCACAAGACTTTGCTTTTCAACAGAAGCCTTGATCATTTGCATCTTAGCATGCCACACAGGCAAACCATCCTATGCAACCGATATCAGTCACACAGAATGAAATCCGATGTCAGACACACAGTCCATTTACAAGTCCGTTCTGGGTCTGAACGAAACCGGAGGCACCTAGTACCCCGCATATCCATCGATCTCCAAGTACGTCTGGACGATCACTAACTGTTTCCATCTTCTTGGGTGTACAGCCCAATCAAGATCATCAGTTATCACCCAAACGACGTGAAGACTTCCGGTCTTCGACCATCGTCTTCATCTTCGACTTATCGTCGTATCAGTTATTCAGAATGGGATAAACCCGGTCTTTCCGAATAACTCACGTATATTTAAGTAAGTGTTACACAAACACAACATACGCCTCATTCCAATTCATTAGTCACTAACCGTAAATTAATCAAGAGAATAATTCCCCAAACATTAACCCCGAAGGCCGAAACCAACATCAGATCAATATCCAGGAAACCATTCTGCTTGGCCAACCAACAGTTAGTTTCTAAATTTCACATTCATAGGGAAATGTTCCCATTAATTTTATCCAAGATAAATTCCTTGAATTTACTCTTTAATCTTCTTTTGAATTTCGATTCAACTAGTCGAGGTTAACGAACCTTACCGAAGTAATCATTGGTTTTAATTTCCCAATCCCAACCTATTTATCCCATGAAGTAAAACTGGTAATACTTCATATCTAACACCATAGTGTTATCGGTAAATTCAATTACCATTTCACGTTCAAATCTAATTAAAGATTTAACTATCGCCTGGAGTAAAACTGGTGATACTCCATTTCGATTATTTCAATCTAATTAAAGATTCATTAAAACTCCACTTAGTTTTAATCTGTGATTGGGTTAAAGAATCAGTGTCATTTAAAACACGGTTCACGATAAACCCAAAATCACCTCACATTTCAATCAGTCCCTAATTGTAAATTAGCAAGTGAGCAATTCCCTAAGTATGAATCCCGAAGGCCGAAACCAACATCAGATCAATACCTCGGAAACTATTCAACTTAACTAATCTCCAGTTAGTTCCTGATTTTCTTAACTCCTTTAGGTCTAAGAACTGTATTATTGAAGATACCGTTCACGACAACCCAAAATCACATTTCATTAATGATCGGGTTAAAGAACGAGTGTTATTTAAAACACTGTCCACGATAAACCCAAAAATCAATATCGATTCAATTCCAATTAAATATTATTTAATTGGTACACTTCATTAAATCTAAATAAAAAGATTTAATCTTTTCTCAACTGGGTTCAAGAACAGTGTTAGTGAAGACACCATTCACGACAAACCCAAATCACATTTGATATTAAATACAAGGCTCTGAATAGAAAATATCCCGGCTTATATTCAAAATCAAATTCTACGATTAACAAATGTCGTATTGGAAATAACGATATAAATATATCTTTCAAATTTCCATAACAACACCTGTATAATCACGAATTCCAACATCGAAATATTCCGAAGACAATTTCGATTCAAATCCACTCCAATGCAATCATTGGATATTCTGGTTATTTTTAAAACCCTTTTCTAATTCAATTTATTTATTTAAAAATAAATAGAATTTTAATTCTAGTTCAAAACTAGTTCATTTCGATAAAAATCTATTTTTATCTTTTCAAATAGGGAGTTTTTCATCCCAATTCTTTCTAAATCATTTCTTATGATTTTACATAAATTATTACTATTTTTAATAATTTTATCAAGGCCCGTACAGTCGATTTCCATCAACGGCCATCGAACTGCACTTATAGCGACCTTTTTCGAATTTGATTTGGACATAATTCCAAATCCAACCGTTAGATTTCAAATTTCTAATATTCGTTAGAAAGCTCTTTTCGATACGAACCCAACGGTTCCGGTTTTAGGAGAATCCGACGGTCGGATCTCCCGCAATGTCCATTTGAAATAAATGGTCGAAATTCACGAACTGCCGCGGCGCGTTCTATTCAGGCCATTATATTATATATATAATATATATAATATATATTTCGTCGATTTCTATTTAAAACGAATTATATAAATAGTTTTAAAATCGTTTCAAAAGCTATTTCAACTTTCTTTTCAATTCAAATCAAAATCGAATTCTTCTTTATAAATTCGTTTTAAAATTCATTTCTATTCAATTCAATTCGAATTCATTTCAATTTGCTTTCAATTCAATTTGAATTCGTTTTCGATTCCTTTCGAAATCGTTATATATTCAATTCATTTCGAAATCGTTTTCAATTCATTTTGAATTCGTTTTCAATTCAATTCATTTCGAAATCGTTTTCAATTCATTTTGAATTCGTTTTCAATTCATTTTGAATTCGTTTTCAATTCATTTCATTTCGAAATCGTTATAAATTCATTTTGAATTCGTTTTCAATTCATTTTGAATTCGTTTTCAATTCAATTCATTTCGAAATCGTTATAAAATCGATATAAATATCGATTCACGTCAAAATGGCGTCAATCTAATCAACATGGCTTCATAAATTTCTATTTTCAAATATTCTATTTCAAATATTTCTTTTTCAAAATAGTCGTTATTATCAAAATATTTCGTTCAACACATGACCAGTCTCAATGGATGAGTACTGTCAACACATGAACTTTTATTTTATATCGATAAAGATGTAAATTTTAATATTAAAATATTTCGTTCAACACATGACCAATCTCAATGAATGAGTACTGTCAACACATGAACTTTTATTTTATAATATTCTTTATTTTTCAAATTGGAATGAGGCCCAATCCATTACCATATAAAGTTAATTATATGGATTTTCATACAATACATGTATATAATAGCAACGATAGATAATCAACCATCAACCAAAGTGCACTACACTGTATAAGCATCAAATATAGATATCTAACGCTTATAACAGCCTGTCAATCAATCGATCGACATATTTAATCAGTCAGGATGAGTGAACTTCATATTTCATCCCAACACCCGTGTGGGGTTTTCAAACAATCAAACACAGATTTTATTTGTGCAGTTGGGCGATGTGTAAAATTTATCGACCCAATCAATGTCAGTCAAATCAGTGTACATAAACAAACCGTCTGGTTTGTAAATGAATATTTTATTCACTTCACGTTAAAAATTATATTTTTAACGATAAAACATTTTATTCTAACATATGAATTTCTATTCAGTTCATTCTCTTAAAGAAAATGATATTTTATTTTTCTAACTTATTTTAGAAAATTTCGGCGGCATAACGGCACGATACTAGAAACGGGACAAGGCCTAGCCTAATCCCCGGTCTAGTGAAGGCCCACGCCATTCACACATCAATCATATCAATTTTATTATGCAAACCACAAAATTTGGAGTAAGAGTCTAACCTAGCCTTACTCCTTCGCCTTATAACGGCGCACGTCTAATCCTAACCAATTTATCGATTCGATTTTTCACACCACAAATCACATTCAAACCAATATCGCAATCAATCACCAAACAGTCAAACAAACAAGTCCATGGTTTGTGGACGGGTGTCGGGTGCTACTAAGCACCGTCTGCATCCTAGTATATATATAACTAGAAAAATAAATTGAAAGGTGAGAAATTCTCACTTATAGCTATCCTAGCTCCACGGCACTTCTATTGTAGAGATCTTCGCCAACTCGCCTTTCGTCGCTTTCGTTGTCCGCTTCCACTACATATGTAAAAATCGAATTTTTACGATGCTATTCAATATATAAAAATCTGATTTTTATCTCGACTTTCAATATATAAAAATATGATTTTTATCTCGACTTTCAATATATAAAAATATGATTTTTATCTCGACTTTCAATATATAAAAATATGATTTTTATCTCGACTTTCAATATATAAAAATTTGATTTTTATCTCGACTTTCAATATATAAAAATATGATTTTTATCTCGACTTTCAATATATAAAAATATGATTTTTATCTCGACTTTCAATATATAAAAATATGATTTTTCTTTTTAAAGTTCAAATCTTTTTCCATTCTAAAGCTCAAACTTTTCTCTTTGAAGTTAATACCTTTTTTTCCTTTTACTTTTTAAAGTTTAAATCTTTTCTATTTTCAAGTCTAGATCTTTTTCCCTTTAAAAAAACTAAAAATAAAATCAGTTTTTAAATTCTTAAAAATTCAGTTTTAACCCCTTTATAAAAAAAAAAATTAGTTTTAAATCATTTAAAATCAGAATTTAAAACATAAAAAAAATCAGTTTTTCAAATCCTGCATATAAAATAAATTAAATGAATAAAGTAAATAAATAAATAATAAATAAAAAAAAAGCTTACAGAGAGTGCCGCGGTGGCTCGCAAGGGGGGAGGGCTCGACGTTTGACGGCGGTGGCTAGGGCTGGAGGTGGGGGTTCACGCCATCGCGAGGTGGGGGGGGGGGGGGGGTTTCCGTCGTCGCGAGGTTGGGGGGGGGGGGGTTTCCGTCGTCGCGAGGTTGGGGGGGGGGGTTTCCGTCGTCGGTGGGGGATCGATCGGAGGAGCGACGAGCTCCTCCGCCCCCCCTTTCTCTCGTCTCTCCCTTCTTTTTTTTTTTTTTTTTAATTTTCTGTAAAAGGAAATCGGGGGGGGGGGGGCCTGGGTAGTTAAGGGGAAGATAATATTTTTTTTTATTAATTAATTAATAAATTTTATCCTAAAGAGTTGACTTTCACATACGACCTCGAAACGAGGCCCACCGCCTGTCGTCCATAGCGTTTTACCCCCATTCCGAACACAATGGGATATATATCGCAAGCTGATTTGATTGTTACAATCAGTTTCCGTTAAATTTACATTTAAATCATTATATTGAATTTTAAACGTACATTTCAAATTACCGGGGCCACATACTAACTAGAAAAATTCCAGAAAAATATTTTCTAGCTTCGTATTGACGATACGGTCCTAACAAAACTAGTTTCGTCGAATTCTGAGATCGTTAGAAAAATGGTCATTTTCCAGTCGATTAAAATCAACTGAAACTGGTCAAACGCGTTTTCCTTCGCCACGCTCACATATTGATTCGAAAAATTATGAAATTTGGAATCTAGCAATAACTTAACATCACGGACCCAACAAAACTGGTTTCGTCGAAATCCGAGGTCGTTTGCAAAATGTCCATTTTTAAGGGCTATATATTATATAAAATATATATAAATTCCACAGCGACTATTTCTAATTTTCAACTGGACATATCTCATCATTTATAAAGTGAAATCTCAGTTTCTCAACTTCGTTGGAAAGATATCATCAATTAGATTTCATTATTTTTGGTTTCACTAAAATCCGGATTGTTTTGCACCCGGTACATTCAATTGAAGTTTGAAATCGAATTATCGAACTACCGCGCCATTTTCAGTTCTATTTATAATTATATATAATTATTTATATTCTAACGACGACGTATATAATATATACGTTCGATTTATATTCAAAATAAATTTCTCGCCGATATTATTTAAAATAATTCATTTTAAATATTCATAACTCGCTAAAATTGCCAATTTAAAAATTTTAAACTGGCCCAGATTTTCGGGTTGTTACAATCTCCCCCACTTAAAACTTTTCGTCCCCGAAAAGGAACAAAGTCGAAAGTGGTTTGATTAATCAATTCTACGATCGATCAGGCTTCCGTTCTCCAACTCTTTAGTTTCTGAGAATTTTCAAAATTTCAAAAATTTGGCTAAAACCCTAAATTTTCGAAAAATTTCGCCATAACCTCCCCTGCACCGGGAGCATCGGGGAATTTCAAATAGCTTCCCCGGTCCTTCAGATCTCAAAAAGAAAAAGAAAAAGCCAAGCGGCTAGCCAATAGGCTCACAAAATCATCATCACCCAAACAAAACAGGAAATTATGTAGTAAACATGTACCTATTTGTCGGGCAAACAAATTTTATTCTCTGGCTCTAGCCTCCTTGCTATGACCTGTTCAAGGTAAGTACATATATGCAAGCAAATGCGACCAATTTTCAATACAATTCAATATTAGGTTCCATTAGGCTAATTGGTTAAAAATTAGCAAACAAATAAACAAACAACACAAACATCAATCCATTAGTGAATTAGAGTTTCAAATTCATAATTTTGATACATATACAAAAATCAGATTTTTTTTTTTGATGCCAAATCACAACAATAGGCCCTATCTAATTTTGGTTCTCACACCAGTCAATAGGAAATATATAGATGTCACACCTTCGAAACACGAATACCAATTCTGATGATGTTCGAACTATCATCAGAATCATCTTCGGGCGACTAGAGTGTGATTCTATATCTATCCAGTATATTAAAATTTCAAATACACGCTGATCAGACGTATACGCAAAATCTATATATACTGGATTGTCCACATCAATATAAATAAATAATCAAATACGAATAGTTGATTTAGATTTTCAAAACAAAAATTTGTTTTCCTTTCCAAAAATATACTCTTCACACTCGTTCTAGGATACTACTGATCCCATCTCTAACGAGTCATTCCCATTGGATATTACTAATCCAATTTCTGATGAATTCTTTCGTATGGTTCTAATGTGTCTTGTTCTCTGAGCTTTGTAAACCAAAGCTCTGATACCACCTGTGAAAACCCGCAACTTCCCCGTAAAGGAAAGCATCGGATAGTTCGAGAACAAACCACAACAGAACGCATACAGAAGAACATTTCATTGTATATTACAACAATGCATCAGATTACAAGAATGTACAGAGTATAAATGAATATTACACAGAAATATCAGAGATTTAAATTACATTCAAATACATAGCAGCGGAAAATAATACAATACACAACTAGAAGAGATATACAGATACAAAGCTTTCCGGATATCGTTCCAGCTGTAAACCAGGATCCTGTGAATATAAATCTGCAAAACCGAAACTACTAGCTGCCCGTGTCAAAATAAGGGCACCCAGAGTTTAGGTTAAAACAATAAACTCCAGGTCAGTCATGTGACTGGTGTGAGAACTAAAACAGTTATTAATCTTTATTTTAAATCATAAGGTAAATCAAGGGACCACGCCGTATAACACGGAACGGGTTTCCTCCCAAGAATACCAGTGCATAAAACAAACAGCGCAATGCTAAATAAAGAAAAATGAAGCTGTTATAAGACCCAGGTCCCATCACACAATGCAACGCAGTCGAGGATAGGGTTTTCCCTTATAACAGCCAAAGAATGCTTGATACGTTTAAAACAAATCATTTGATACTATATAAGTGCATAGTGTATAAAACAACTTCAAATCATAAGTATCAATCATAGGCGGCATAAGCGCCCCATCCCACTATGTCGCCATATATAGGATTACAATTAAAACCGCAAATGTCACGTATTTGGAAATTGGATTTCCGTCTATGAACCGAGGCAAAAGATAGTCCTCAACCGATTCGTGACTCTCTAGCCCGAGCCACAGGACCCAGACTCAGGTGAGCCCTTGGAGCGACAGGGCCGGTCCACCGATGTGGATTAAAATGCCTGAACACTACGTTTCCCCACCCTATGGAGTGTAAGTCTGGTCTGTCAGCCGACCAGAATGCATTCGGCCGAAACCGATATAACCGAGGCGCCTCGCAACCGCAACAACCACATAAGTCAAACTCGTCAGGGCGTGTAAAACCACTAACGCCACTTCTAGCTAGAAAGAAACGCAAGTCCTCCCTGAGGTCCGTCTCCCGTTTTTGGTTCATACCGGGTGTGAAACACGCGAGGTAAACGTTACACAAAGCTACGCCACAAAGGCCGTGCTTTGATCATCACCACAAGACTTTGCTTTTCAACAGAAGCCTTGATCATTTGCATCTTAGCATGCCACACAGGCAAACCATCCTATGCAACCGATATCAGTCACACAGAATGAAATCCGATGTCAGACACACAGTCCATTTACAAGTCCGTTCTGGGTCTGAACGAAACCGGAGGCACCTAGTACCCCGCATATCCATCGATCTCCAAGTACGTCTGGACGATCACTAACTGTTTCCATCTTCTTGGGTGTACAGCCCAATCAAGATCATCAGTTATCACCCAAACGACGTGAAGACTTCCGGTCTTCGACCATCGTCTTCATCTTCGACTTATCGTCGTATCAGTTATTCAGAATGGGATAAACCCGGTCTTTCCGAATAACTCGCGTATATTTAAGTAAGTGTTACACAAACACAACATACGCCTCATTCCAATTCATTAGTCACTAACCGTAAATTAATCAAGAGAATAATTCCCCAAACATTAACCCCGAAGGCCGAAACCAACATCATATCAATATCCAGGAAACCATTCTGCTTGGCCAACCAACAGTTAGTTTCTAAATTTCACATTCATAGGGAAATGTTCCCATTAATTTTATCCAAGATAAATTCCTTGAATTTACTCTTTAATCTTCTTTTGAATTTCGATTCAACTAGTCGAGGTTAACGAACCTTACCGAAGTAATCATTGGTTTTAATTTCCCAATCCCAACCTATTTATCCCATGAAGTAAAACTGGTAATACTTCATATCTAACACCACAGTGTTATCGGTAAATTCAATTACCATTTCACGTTCAAATCTAATTAAAGATTTAACTATCGCCTGGAGTAAAACTGGTGATACTCCATTTCGATTATTTCAATCTAATTAAAGATTCATTAAAACTCCACTTAGTTTTAATCTGTGATTGGGTTAAAGAATCAGTGTCATTTAAAACACGGTTCACGATAAACCCAAAATCACCTCACATTTCAATCAGTCCCTAATTGTAAATTAGCAAGTGAGCAATTCCCTAAGTATGAATCCCGAAGGCCGAAACCAACATCAGATCAATACCTCGGAAACTATTCAACTTAACTAATCTCCAGTTAGTTCCTGATTTTCTTAACTCCTTTAGGTCTAAGAACTGTATTATTGAAGATACCGTTCACGACAACCCAAAATCACATTTCATTAATGATCGGGTTAAAGAACGAGTGTTATTTAAAACACTGTCCACGATAAACCCAAAAATCAATATCGATTCAATTCCAATTAAATATTATTTAATTGGTACACTTCATTAAATCTAAATAAAAAGATTTAATCTTTTCTCAACTGGGTTCAAGAACAGTGTTAGTGAAGACACCATTCACGACAAACCCAAATCACATTTGATATTAAATACAAGGCTCTGAATAGAAAATATCCCGGCTTATATTCAAAATCAAATTCTACGATTAACAAATGTCGTATTGGAAATAACGATATAAATATATCTTTCAAATTTCCATAACAACACCTGTATAATCACGAATTCCAACATCGAAATATTCCGAAGACAATTTCGATTCAAATCCACTCCAATGCAATCATTGGATATTCTGGTTATTTTTAAAACCCTTTTCTAATTCAATTTATTTATTTAAAAATAAATAGAATTTTAATTCTAGTTCAAAACTAGTTCATTTCGATAAAAATCTATTTTTATCTTTTCAAATAGGGAGTTTTTCATCCCAATTCTTTCTAAATCATTTCTTATGATTTTACATAAATTATTACTATTTTTAATAATTTTATCAAGGCCCGTACAGTCGATTTCCATCAACGGCCATCGAACTGCACTTATAGCGACCTTTTTCGAATTTGATTTGGACATAATTCCAAATCCAACCGTTAGATTTCAAATTTCTAATATTCGTTAGAAAGCTCTTTTCGATACGAACCCAACGGTTCCGGTTTTAGGAGAATCCGACGGTCGGATCTCCCGCAATGTCCATTTGAAATAAATGGTCGAAATTCACGAACTGCCGCGGCGCGGCGCGTTCTATTCAGGCCATTATATTATATATATAATATATATAATATATATTTCGTCGATTTCTATTTAAAACGAATTATATAAATAGTTTTAAAATCGTTTCAAAAGCTATTTCAACTTTCTTTTCAATTCAAATCAAAATCGAATTCTTCTTTATAAATTCGTTTTAAAATTCATTTCTATTCAATTCAAATTTCAATTCAATTCGAATTCATTTCAATTTGCTTTCAATTCAATTTGAATTCGTTTTCGATTCCTTTCGAAATCGTTATATATTCAATTCATTTCGAAATCGTTTTCAATTCATTTTGAATTCGTTTTCAATTCAATTCATTTCGAAATCGTTTTCAATTCATTTTGAATTCGTTTTCAATTCATTTTGAATTCGTTTTCAATTCATTTCATTTCGAAATCGTTATAAATTCATTTTGAATTCGTTTTCAATTCATTTTGAATTCGTTTTCAATTCAATTCATTTCGAAATCGTTATAAAATCGATATAAATATCGATTCACGTCAAAATGGCGTCAATCTAATCAACATGGCTTCATAAATTTCTATTTTCAAATATTCTATTTCAAATATTTCTTTTTCAAAATAGTCGTTATTATCAAAATATTTCGTTCAACACATGACCAGTCTCAATGGATGAGTACTGTCAACACATGAACTTTTATTTTATATCGATAAAGATGTAAATTTTAATATTAAAATATTTCGTTCAACACATGACCAATCTCAATGAATGAGTACTGTCAACACATGAACTTTTATTTTATAATATTCTTTATTTTTCAAATTGGAATGAGGCCCAATCCATTACCATATAAAGTTAATTATATGGATTTTCATACAATACATGTATATAATAGCAACGATAGATAATCAACCATCAACCAAAGTGCACTACACTGTATAAGCATCAAATATAGATATCTAACGCTTATAACAGCCTGTCAATCAATCGATCGACATATTTAATCAGTCAGGATGAGTGAACTTCATATTTCATCCCAACACCCGTGTGGGGTTTTCAAACAATCAAACACAGATTTTATTTGTGCAGTTGGGCGATGTGTAAAATTTATCGACCCAATCAATGTCAGTCAAATCAGTGTACATAAACAAACCGTCTGGTTTGTAAATGAATATTTTATTCACTTCACGTTAAAAATTATATTTTTAACGATAAAACATTTTATTCTAACATATGAATTTCTATTCAGTTCATTCTCTTAAATAAAATGATATTTTATTTTTCTAACTTATTTTAGAAAATTTCGGCGGCATAACGGCACGATACTAGAAACGGGACAAGGCCTAGCCTAATCCCCGGTCTAGTGAAGGCCCACGCCATTCACACATCAATCATATCAATTTTATTATGCAAACCACAAAATTTGGAGTAAGAGTCTAACCTAGCCTTACTCCTTCGCCTTATAACGGCGCACGTCTAATCCTAACCAATTTATCGATTCGATTTTTCACACCACAAATCACATTCAAACCAATATCGCAATCAATCACCAAACAGTCAAACAAACAAGTCCATGGTTTGTGGACGGGTGTCGGGTGCTACTAAGCACCGTCTGCATCCTAGTATATATATAACTAGAAAAATAAATTGAAAGGTGAGAAATTCTCACTTATAGCTATCCTAGCTCCACGGCACTTCTATTGTAGAGATCTTCGCCAACTCGCCTTTCGTCGCTTTCGTTGTCCGCTTCCACTACATATGTAAAAATCGAATTTTTACGATGCTATTCAATATATAAAAATCTGATTTTTATCTCGACTTTCAATATATAAAAATATGATTTTTATCTCGACTTTCAATATATAAAAATATGATTTTTATCTCGACTTTCAATATATAAAAATATGATTTTTATCTCGACTTTCAATATATAAAAATTTGATTTTTATCTCGACTTTCAATATATAAAAATATGATTTTTATCTCGACTTTCAATATATAAAAATATGATTTTTATCTCGACTTTCAATATATAAAAATATGATTTTTCTTTTTAAAGTTCAAATCTTTTTCCATTCTAAAGCTCAAACTTTTCTCTTTGAAGTTAAAACCTTTTTTTCCTTTTACTTTTTAAAGTTTAAATCTTTTCTATTTTCAAGTCTAGATCTTTTTCCCTTTAAAAAAACTAAAAATAAAATCAGTTTTTAAATTCTTAAAAATTCAGTTTTAACCCCTTTATAAAAAAAAAAAATTAGTTTTAAATCATTTAAAATCAGAATTTAAAACATAAAAAAAATCAGTTTTTCAAATCCTGCATATAAAATAAATTAAATGAATAAAGTAAATAAATAAATAATAATAATAAAAAAGCTTACAGAGAGTGCCGCGGTGGCTCGCAAGGGGGGAGGGCTCGACGTTTGACGGCGGTGGCTAGGGCTGGAGGTGGGGGTTCACGCCATCGCGAGGTGGGGGGGGGTTTCCGTCGTCGCGAGGTTGGGGGGGGGGGGGGGTTTCCGTCGTCGCGAGGTTGGGGGGGGGGGTTTCCGTCGTCGGTGGGGGATCGATCGGAGGAGCGACGAGCTCCTCCGCCCCCCCTTTCTCTCGTCTCTCCCTTCTTTTTTTTTTTTTTTTTTAATTTTCTGTAAAAGGAAATCGGGGAGGGGGCCTGGGTAGTTAAGGGGAAGATAATATTTTTTTTTTTTATTTTTATTAATTAATTAATAAATTTTATCCTAAAGAGTTGACTTTCACATAAGACCTCGAAACGAGGCCCACCGCCTGTCGTCCATAGCGTTTTACCCCCATTTCGAACACAATGGGATATATATCGCAAGCTGATTTGATTGTTACAATCAGTTTCCGTTAAATTTACATTTAAATCATTATATTGAATTTTAAACGTACATTTCAAATTACCGGGGCCACATACTAACTAGAAAAATTCCAGAAAAATATTTTCTAGCTTCGTATTGACGATACGGTCCTAACAAAACTAGTTTCGTCGAATTCTGAGATCGTTAGAAAAATGGTCATTTTCCAGTCGATTAAAATCAACTGAAACTGGTCAAACGCGTTTTCCTTCGCCACGCTCACATATTGATTCGAAAAATTATGAAATTTGGAATCTAGCAATAACTTAACATCACGGACCCAACAAAACTGGTTTCGTCGAAATCCGAGGTCGTTTGCAAAATGTCCATTTTTAAGGGCTATATATTATATAAAATATATATAAATTCCACAGCGACTATTTCTAATTTTCAACTGGACATATCTCATCATTTATAAAGTGAAATCTCAGTTTCTCAACTTCGTTGGAAAGATATCATCAATTAGATTCCATTATTTTTGGTTTCACTAAAATCCGGATTGTTTTGCACCCGGTACATTCAATTGAAGTTTGAAATCGAATTATCGAACTACCGCGCCATTTTCAGTTCTATTTATAATTATATATAATTATTTATATTCTAACGACGACGTATATAATATATACGTTCGATTTATATTCAAAATAAATTTCTCGCCGATATTATTTAAAATAATTCATTTTAAATATTCATAACTCGCTAAAATTGCCAATTTAAAAATTTTAAACTGGCCCAGATTTTCGGGTTGTTACAGGGAATGAGGTGTAAAGGGATAATAAATGTTACTTAATAAGGGAATTAAGTAAAATTTATGACTTTAAGCGAAAGGTTTAAAGGTGAATGTGGTGAAGGAGTAAGTAGTAGGATTTAACCAAAAACCCAAGTTAGTAAAAGGTATCGTTTAGAGAAATAAAAGAGAATGTGATATTTTATAAATGATTTTCTAAATCAATGAATTAAGAATTATGGTTATACTCGAGAAGGAAGATTCAAAAGATAAGAAGTTTTATAAATATATAGTTAAATGAGGTGTGTTTGGTATTAGAATAAAGTTCGGTTTTTCAATTACAACTAATGTCTATCTAAAGATAGGAACGTTGTTGATCAAAGTCTGAGAAGTAAATAAATACCTTAACTTGAACGACTTCCGGATTATCTGAGGGTGATATTAGTTTGTAATGGGAAGGTGAAAAAAAAATATTTTATTATTTCCATATGAGAAATAATAATGGAATGTCAATAAAAGGGTCAAGAATATATAATGAGATTTTTCCCAAGTAATGGAAGTAGGAGGATTTGGCATGTGTGTATGTGTATATATATATATATATATATATGTATATATATATATATAAATGTCCAAAGTGAAATAAATGAAAAGGAAATGGTAGGAAGCTAAAATGGTGTTTTCGAGATAAAAGGAAATTGAAACGTTAAGTTTTGCGAATGGTTTATTCTAATAGTATAAAAGATGGTTATTATATTCAAGTAATAAAGGAGATTTCATAACGTTGTTTTGCTTGAAATGAGATGAGTCATTTTTCCAAGATGGTCAATAAGAAATAAATAGTAAATGGGTTTGAAACGATGGTATAATAAAGAATGGAATATGATTATAGAATATTTTCTTAAATATGAAAGTGAAATAGTTTGAGATAATAACCTTACGTCAAATATGTTATATTTGAAAAATTGAAATGTAAAGAGTTTAAGATTAACTATCGTTAATCGTTTTAGTTAAAGAGGCCTTGTAGTGTTGTACTGAACTGGTAAACTCATGTTATTCTTACAATTATTTATTTGGTAGTTAAATCACTGACTATCAAACCTGACCCATACGATCATTGGTATGGAAAGACCGGGATTGAATTTATATTCGAAAACCATTCCGACCAGCGAATACGTGAAAGAAGATTATTGAAGAATGAAGAAATTGAAGACCGTCGATCTTCGTGAGAGGAAGAACTATTGATTGAATTTCTATGGTTTAGCGACCAGAGATATTTCAACAGTGATTCTGTCGTGATTGGAATCGACGGATTGCAAGGACTTCTCGCTACTGATTTGTAGGGTGATTCCTAGGATGCAGTAGGAGGGTGCCTTCGGTTCATCCTGTTCCTGGATGATTTGTATGGACGAGTGTCTAACAGAGTATTTCCTAAGAATTACGTACACTGATTTTTACAAACGTACTTCTGTCAGCTGCAGAGTATTTTTATGAACGTCAATTAGTGATTTGATGGATTTGACGATGTGGCATTCAAAGTGAATGATGACCAGAAGTTCTCAAAATAAATTCTAGCCTCAAGCCTCACAACAGGAAATGACAAAAATAGGGTAGGCAACATGGCTATGTGGGTCGCTTCCATTAGGGTGTATAATCACCTATCTAGAGAAATTCTATTTGTTTCTTTAATCTATATTCGATGCTGTCCCTTTTCGGGAGGCGGTTGCTGATCCCAACAGTCGGTGATATACATTCGATACACTTAAGCGAAATGAGTGGTCGGTCATGTGAGGGTCGGGTTGCAAGACGTTCTTGTTGAACCCAGTGTATTCGTTTCTAGAGATACACTATTGGCAGGTGGTCCCATACCTTGTCATAGTTGGGAATACAGTCTCCAATAAGCGCCCACGGTTTTGATTGTATACTATATATGTGGAGCGTGAGATGCAAGCGTTCCACTAGATTGTTATTTACTTGTATTTAGACATTATTATAATATCAGAAAAGATATTGGTTTCAAAACTGTTTTTGGTTATCATAAGGTAAAAATCGTCCGTGTTTATGTGTGGATTCGGTCTTACGATTATCCTTTTCTTTTGAAAAGATTTTAAACTTTAAAATCATGTTTGGATGATTTACCCTTAATGTTGTGCGAGTTTATCTCACTCTGTTTCACCAGACTGACCCGGTGTTTTGTAAATGATCGGGTTAGCGCAGAGTGTACAGGTTCAGGTTATCGAATGCTGTAAAGAGACGGGCTGGAAGAGTTGAGACGTATGATATTATTCCGTTGTGTTGTATATAAGGGAAGATTATTATACTGTCTAGTGATGTTGATGTACTCTGATATTGTAAGTTTATTCAAAGCTCTCAATAAAGATTTAATTCGGTATTATATTTTGTTCTACTGCGATGTGAGACTCTGTGTGGTAGTGATTCTTCTTCTTCTATTCTAATATTTCTTTCTCTCTTATCCCACCCTCTAACTTCTTTCTATAAACGCTCTGGTGTTCTCAGTGTTCTGGAGGATCGACATGAGATATGGTAATGTATTTATGTCGATTTTCGGGGCCAAAAACCCTGGGTCGTTACAGTGGTATCTGAGTTATTGGTTTAGTAATAACCTTGGCTCTGTGGCGTAACTCGATAGAGATGGGGTTAGCAACACCCTAGATTGAGTTTGAGTGCATATACATGAGAGCGTATTTGTAAATTTTATGTACAAATGTTTTGTATTGTTTTGTTTGATCGGTTCAAGTGTTGAAAAGCGTTGAACTGGTAAGAAACACAATATTATTTTTGTAGAGGGGGTAAATGAAATAATTTTACCCAAAATATATTTTTGTATAGAAAAGAAATAATTCTCTTAAATTATTTAGTTATGATGTGTTTACTGATTTGAATGGAATTCAAAATTTAGATAAAATTTTCAATTGGAACTTAACTGGGTTAAGTGAAATCGAATTAAATCATTAATAATGATATTGAGATTAAATTAAGAAATAATGTTGTAATTTGAATTGAATTTGGAAATTTAATGAATAATAATTAAATAGAAATCAATCGAATATAAATCGGTTGGTGTTCAAATATATTGAATTAAATTAAATAGTAATATTAAATGTGAATTTAGTTGACTTGATTGAGTTTGTTGTGCTTTGGGTGTTGATTGATTTTTGTCTGCTTGGCTGAATAAAATTCGTCCATGGGTTGGTAAAGAGCTAAATAAACTGAAACCCAGAAGAAAATGTAATGTTATTTAAATATTTCATATATCTGTTACTTATATGATGGATTGAGTTAATTACAGGTGCCAGATGATTATGAGGATTGGGTTGATTGCATAGATTGCACGTAAATTGAGTAGTAGACTCAATCGCACTCGAAAAGGTACGCCTACGTGAAAATATAAATTTTGGGTTTTGGTTTTTGTTTTTGTTTTCCGACCGTGTGGGTCGATATTTTTGTTCCTGCGATATCGCAGAAGTCCCTCCGTGTAGGGGAGACTCTGCTAAATTTTTCTGAGAATTTAATGTGTTAGAATATTTTCGATAATTTTCGGAAGTTTTGTTTTACCAAAATAAATTGATTTTGCTCTGAAATAAAATATATTTTTTAAAATTAATAAGATTTGCAACATTTTTCTTACCTCAGCAATTTCGAGGACGAAATTATTTTAAGGGGGAAGGAATGTAACGTCCCGCATTTTCTGACCATTTATTTGGAATATTTTATTTATTTAAAATATTGATTCGAGTTTAAATAATGGAATTTGACCATTTTAATTGGAATATTTAAATTTTTTTGATAATATAATAATATTTTATTTTCGGGATATTGGGAAAATGTTAAATTTGCGGTATAATGTGAACGAGCGGTTTAAAGTGGTTTAAATATAGTTTATATTGAATTATATAAATATATTCGTTATTAAAACGACTCCAGAACGTTTAATTTATAATTATATTATAAACTAATTAGACATGGCGCGGTAGTTCATAAATTTCATTCTGAACTTCAAATGAGTATACAGAATTTGTTTTAAGTCGGAATTCTGTGAAACCAGAAGCGTTTGAATCGATTTGAGTATATTTTTCTAATTTAAGAGAAAAATCGAGATTTCATGTTATAATTTGTTAGTTATGTCCAGTTCAAATTTTAAAATATTCGCTATGGATTTCGTTAATAAACGATAATGTTTATTTTATTATTTTAATAAGGATTTCAATATAATTTAGATATCGTTAACTCGAAATGTTGACACCAAGTCGTATAATCCATATTTGTTTATATATTAAGGTATATGATATTTTTACTTAAGTATTTTAATAGTAATAATTTATTTTTATTTTATTGAAAATTTGTTTTGGAATTTATAGAAAAGTTTATTTTATTTTGGGTGCTAAACAACATGGCCGATAAGGTGATACATGAGTCGATATGCATGCATGAAAGATCATGATATTTGATCATGCTTTAGTTATTTGTTAAGTTAGAAGAGCGAACCAAGATTTACAATAATATTCATACATGATACGAAATACAAAGAAAAACAAATATAAGTATGTATACCATCAAATACACATTGGAGTTCTAAGAAACTACATGAACAGAGAAAAAACTTTTGAATCTGCTCAGCGAAACAACAACAAATTTTATTTTAAATTCGTTCACGTACAAATTACAACCACACATTTCGATTCATTTGCCATGATAGTTGGTATGGTACTGGCCATACATATTACATATGGTACTCACAACCATGTAAATACAGAAGTTTACAATTTGTTCTGCCAATAAATAAAAATCAAATTCGAAAATATCATGTATGGTATTTAAATTCCAACAAAATCTTCCTTGTTTATGGCGCAACCATTACCACTATCCACCACCAAATAACCCTAAGCAGAAAAGGAAGAACAACTATGAGTAGCTAGAAAATATAGGTATGAATATATTTAAAGATGAAAGAATTCCAATGACAAAGATACCACATAAAAACTCAGATTTTCCATATAGTAAATGGAACAGGAAAGCAAATACATATGTATTGTACCATCAAATTTACAGAATCGAATCAGCAAAGGTACAATTATATACAGAAAATCTTAGCTATAGATCCACAAGGACTGTTATCCATAAATCAAATATAGGATCTACTGAAATCCATTTTGAACAGGACCGAGATCTGAACAGAAAAATATATATGGAAATGACAATACAAATAGCTTCATAGCTCCACCAAATCTACCTAGGAACAGTTCAAATTGTTGTAGATATTTGAGCAGACTTAGTACAGGAAAATACAGCAAAAAGTCTTCACATTTCACTGTCAAACGTCACACACAAACCAAGTTTATCACTAATAGTTTGATCTCACAGCATAGCTAAAAACAGAAAGAAAATCACCTAGAATCTAGGCACAACTAAGTCTAAAAACCTATGATTCGAAATCAGATTGACGTTGTTCTTATCATGATCAAAACCCAAGTATAAATATAGGTCATGCACCACATTTAAGAACACAACCAATTCGAAACCGGAAAAATCAAAACAGAAATTAAAATTTTGGGAAAAATTACTTAGCTGTTTCGTGACTAGGGTTCGGCCTCGGTTTGGATTTGGATTGAAGGGTAGGGTGCAGAGCAACAGGAGCATGGAGAACTGAGGATTCCGCTGGAGAAAACAAGGGCATGTGAGAATTAGTTTTTGGTGTTAAGGGCTTGGTTTCCTTATTTTTTTTGTGGCGGCGGATGATATGAAGAAGGGGGGATGGATCCGATGTTTTAAGGTGGTAAAGGGGAGAAGCGGGATTGGTTAATTTCAGGTTGGGTAGGACGGATAAAGTAAGGCCCATTACTATTATTTTTTTATTTCAATCTTTACTTAGTTAAAGGTTTTATAAACTCTAAATATTGATTTCGAGTACAAACGTGGTTAGAATTCGACAAAAAGTAAAACACCGGAACCGTAAAGACAAGTACTACATGATGGAAGGGAGGCAAGCAGGGCAGACAGCAGCTGGATTTCTCGGTTAAATTAAACGCAGTTTAATTTAACTGAAACGAGCTGATTTAATGACGAATTCAAATAAAGGTGAGTTAAACTCACTCAGTAATTCCCGCTTATATTTATAAGTTGGGTTTTTATTTTTGTGTGCTATGGTTGCTAGTGTTTTGACTGGTTGATAATATATATTCACATATTGTTTGAACTGATGAAATTAAAAGTCGTTTAATTTCAGTGAAACCCAAATCGTTATTTTTAATGATTTGTTCCAATTGAGGTGAGTTACCTTATTGGTCACGTTTATAAAATAAACGTGTTTTAATAAATGAATTGTTTTGATTGATTGTTGTGGTGGATATTGAATTATCGTTATAGACTGTTATGAGACCATTATTGAATTGTTTTGATTTGATGGTTGAATATTGACCTGAAATTTACCATTTGTTTGGTTTAAACCAACGGGTATTATTGGTTGAGTGATTGGCAGTACATGGCCTATGAATTAACCATTTTATAAATATCGATCTACCGTTAGGTAAATCGACGAGATAAATTTATAAAATTTATTTTATAACTAAAAATAGATTTTTAAATCTATTATTTGAATTAAATTTGTAAAAAGAAAATAGATATTTATTATTTATTAATTGAGTTAATAATTGGTTTTTAAATGATTTTATAAAGGAAATTTCCGATATTTAAGTAAATGAGCAGAAATTTATTTAATGTTATAAATTTGAATAATCGTTTTTGAGAGATAAATAAAAGGGAATTCTAAGCAGAACGCAAGAGCTTAAATTAAGTAAAAAGGAAAGTGATAATAAAAGGGTTATATAGAACCATGATTTATAAACGAAATTTAAAAAAAGGAAATGAGGTGTAAAGGGATAATAAATGTTACTTAATAAGGGAATTAAGTAAAATTTATGACTTTAAGCGAAAGGCTTAAAGGTGAATGTGGTAAAGGAGTAAGTAATAGGATTTTACCAAAATTCCAAGTTAGTAAAAGGTATCGTTTAGATAAATAAAAGAGAATGTGATATTTTATAAATGATTTTCTAAATCAATGAATTAAGAATTATGGTTATACTCGAGATGGAAGATTCAAAAGATAAGAAGTTATATAAATATATAGTTAAATGAGGTGTGTTTGGTATTGAAATAAAGTTCGGTTTTTGAATTACAACTAATGTCTATCTAAAGATAGGAACGTTGTTGATCAAGGTCTGAGAAGTAAATAAATACCCCAACTTGAATAACTTCCGGATTATCTGAGGGTGATATTAGTTTGTAATGGGAAGGTGGAAAAAAATATTTTATTATTTTCATATGATAAATAATAATGGAATGTCAATAAAAGGGTTCAAGAATATATAATGAGATTTTTCCTAAGTAATGGAAGTAGGAGGATTTGGCATATGTGTATATATATATATAAATATATATATATATATATAAATGTCCAAAGTGAAATAAATAAAAAGGAAATGGTGGGAAGCTAAAATGGTGTTTTCGAGATAAAAGGAAATTGAAACGTTAAGTTTTGCGAATGGTTTATACTAATAGTATAATAGATTGTTATTATATTCAAGTAATAAAGGAGATTTCATAACGTTGTTTTACTTGAAATGAGATGAGTTGTTTTTCCAAGATGGTTAATAAGAAATAAATAATAAATGGGTTTGAAACGATGGTAGAATAAAGAATTGAATATGATTATAGAATATTTTCTTAAATATGAAAGTGAAATAGTTTGAGATAATATCCTTATGTCAAATATGTTATATTTGAAAAATTGAAATGTAAAGAGTTTAAGATTAACTATCATTAATCGTTTTAATTAAAGAGGCCATGTAGTGTTGTACTGAACTGGTAAACTCATGTTATTCTTACAATTATTTACTTGATAGTTAAATCACCGACTATCAAACCTGACCCATACGATCGTTAGTACGGAAAGACTGGGATCAAATTTATATTCGAAAACCATTCCGACCAGCGAATACGTGAAAGAAGATTATTGAAGAATGAAGAAATTGAAGGTCGTTGATCTTCATGAGCGGAAGAACTACTGATTGAATTTCTCTGGTTTAGCGACTGGAGATATTTCAACAGTGATTCTGTCGTGATTGGAATCTACAGATTGCAAGGACTTCTTGCTACTGATCTATAGGGTGATTCCTAGGATGCAGTAAGAGGGTGCCTTCGGTTCATCCTGTTCCTGGATGACTTGTATGTGTCTGACAGAGTATTTCCTAAGAATTACATACACTGATTTTTACAAACGTACTTCTGTCAGCTGCAGAGTATTTTTGTGAACGTCAATTAGTGATTTGATGGATTTGACGATGTGGCATTCAAAGTGAATGATGACCAGATGTTCTCAAAATAAATTCTAGCCTCAAGCCTCACAACCAGGAAATGACAAAAATCGGGCAGGCAGCATGGCAATGTGGGTCGCTCCCATTATGGTGTATAATCACCTATCTAGAGAAATTCCATTTATTTCTTTAATCTATATTCGATGCTGTCCCTTTTCGGGAGGCGGTTGCTGATCCCAACCGTCGGTGATATACATTCGATACACTCAAGCGAAATGAGTGGTCGATCATGTGAGGGCCGGGATGTAAGACGTTCTTGTTGAACCCAGTGTATTCGTCTCTAGAGATACACTATCATTAGGTGATCCCATACCTTGTCATAGTTGGGAATCCAATCTCCAATAAGCGCCCACGGTTTTGATTGTATACTATATATATGGAGCGTGAGATGCAAGCATTCCACTAGATTGTTATTTACTTGTATTTAGACATTATTATAATATCAGAAAAGATATTGGTTTCAAAACTCTTTTCGGTTATCATAAGGTAAAAACCGTCCGTGTTTATGTGTGGATTTGGTTTTACGATTATCCTTTTATTTTGAAAAGATTTTGAACTTTAAAATCATGATTGGATGATTTACCCTTAATGCTATGCGAGTTTATCTCACTCTGGTTCACCAGACTGACCCGGTGTTTTGTAAATGATCAGATTAGGCTAGAGTGTACAGGTTCAGGTTATCGAATGCTGTAAAGAGACGGGCTGGAAGAGTTCAGATGTATGATATTATTCCGCTGTGTTGTATATAAGGGCAGATTATTATAACTGTCCAGTGATGTTGATATACTCTGATATTGTAAGTTTTATTTAAAGCTCCCAATAAAGACTTAATTTGGTATTATATTTTGTTCCGCTGTGATGTGATACTCTGTGTTGTAGTGATTCTTCTTCTTCTATTCTAATATTTCTTTTTCTCTTATCTTACCCTCTAACTTCTTTCTATAAACGCTCTATTGTTCTCGATGTTCTGGAGGATCGGCATGAGATATGGTAATGTATTTATGTCGATTTTCGGGGCCGAAAACCCTGGGTACATTAAGTACCAAGGTGTTATGATGTATGTTATGCTAATGGTTCTGTTATTTTGTTTTAAACTTCACATAACAAAAACTAGTTATTTATTTACCAATGGGACCTAGGTTAGATGATTGAATATACTCCACATTAGTTTTAGAAAGCCTTACACAGCCAGCTAGTTGTCGGGAGGTAGGGAAACACTAAGGAAATACACAGGGTAGAAAAAAAATAGATAACAACAGTTGCTCTTTGTATCTAAAAATCAAAGTGGACTTTCAAATGTCGTAAAAACTTGATTTGGTTATATAAACATAATGAGGGATCAAAATGATGATTTTTAAAAGAAAAATCATGATTTTTAATGGCTTGGATCAGGAGATATTCTGAGGTGATCGAAATTTGAACTTCGATCAAATTCCGACCATCCAGGACACCGTATGCCATGCGGTTGAAGGTGGAGCTTCACTTGGGATCAAAGACTCTGGGAAAAATATGAAATAATTTTTCTAATGGATAAAATTGAGGAATTTAATCCAAATAGGGTAAAAATTTGGTTTTTGGGTTCGGTTTTTGTTCACGAAACTGCTCGTTGACGGTGGAGTTTTGAGGGTGCGGTCCAGGGGGTTAGAGGCGTCGAGGTGTCAGGTTGAGGTGGCAAGGAGGAGGCGGCAGCACATGGATGAGGCGAGGAGGGGTGGTGGCTTTCTTGGATGGTTTTTTTCTTTTACTGGTAATGGCGGTGCACGATGAAATTACTATAGCAACGACGGAAGTGGTGGTCAGGTGGTGCAAAGTGGTTAGGGGGAGAAGGGTGATATGTGGAGATGGTCACCGGAGTTGGAATGCGACGCGTGTAGGTGTGCATGTGCATGGCCAAGTCAAAGGAAGGAAGAAGAAGAAGGAGAAGTGGAAACACTGGTGACTGGTGAGTGATCAAGCTAGAAACCATGGGTTCAAGGGGTGGTACTTCGGCATTGTGGTACTTTGGTCTGGAAGTGGTATTTTGGGGCAAAATCATGATGGCCGGGGCTGATTTCATGCGCGCACGCCACAGTTTTGAGGTAGTAGTTTGGCCAATATTAGTCTCTGGTACTTACCTTTAAAATGTGGATTCTTGAATATATTTTTAATTAAATCGTTTTTAAATAAATAATAGATTAAATATAAAATATACGTAAAAATAAATATTTAAATAAAAATAGAATTTTTATTTAAATTAGCAAATGAGAAAAAGGAGAAGTGAACCAGGTGTTAAAATCAAATGGAAGTTTTTGTCAAAATTGAAATTTAAGTGTAAAAGCCGAAATTTAGATTAAATTATAAATTTAAATTATAAGTAGGATTAGAGGAATTTTCTAATGAAAATATTTAAATTTTGACGTCAAAATGAAAGAAAAACCGTATGCAAAACATACGCTAAATTTGTCAATTTAAACTGTAGCCTGAATTCCGAATACAAGTAACTGATCAAGTACAGTTCTATACTTTATAAAATAAGAACTGTAAATCATATTTTAGTCGTGTTTAGATTGATAAATCAAAAGAAAAAAATTATTTGTATATAGAAGAAAAGAAGTAGATCGAGTATAAAAGAATAAAAGGAATTTTGACAAAAGCATATACAAAGTGTAAAAGCTGTAAAATAAATCATATATCATAAATTTAATTCATTTGTGAATAATTAGATTAAGGAATGATTATGAGAAATAAATTTCTACTAGAACAATGTAAGTATTTATTTTTAAAAGTGACGAACAAAATGAAAAGAAAGTTCGTGTGCGGCGCGCACACTGAAATTGTTCATTTTTAATAGATGATCAAAATGCCCAGGTATAAGCAAGATGATCATATACTGTTCAGTTTGACTGTAATTATATATATAAATTAGATTATAAAGATGTTAGATTAATAATTTAAAAATAAATATTTCGCTAATCATTTCAAAGAGACTGAAATAAATATTTCACTTTGATTTGATTATATGCCGCGCGTCAGAGATTTTTAAATTGAAGACGATGATATACAAGGGCTATTCTTGAATAGTGCCTTCGGTTTGTCCAATCCCAGGACAACTTGCATGGACGAATGTCTGACAAAGTAATTCTAACTGATCACGAACGTTGATCTCTCCTAATGTATTTATACGGTGGCAGAAGAATTCGTTTCTCTCGCTGTATACCTATAATATATTTTTGGGAAGTCAATTAGTGGTTGGCGGGTTTTGACAATGTAGCATTCAAAGAAAATAAACAGTGATGATGAAAAGGTAAGTCTAGCCTCAAGCCTCATACCTAGGAAATGACAAAAATCGGGCAGGCAACATGGCTATGTGGGTCGCTCCCATTAGGGTGTATAATCACCTATCTAGAGAAATTCCAATTGCTACTTTAATCTATCGATGCTGTCCCTTTTTGGGAAACAGTGGTTTGAGCCCAACCGTTGGTGACATACATTCGATACACTCAAAAGAAATGAGTGGTCGGTCGTGTGTGGGCCGGGTTGCAAGACGTTCTTGTTGAACCAGGTGTATTCGCCTGTAGAGATATATCATCGGATGGTGGTCTCATACCTTGTCATAGTTGGAAATCCAACTTCCATAAGCGCCAAGCGGTTTTAATTGTATACTACATAGGAGAATGTGAGATGCAAGCATTCTTCTAGATTCTAAATTATTTGTGAAAAAACTAATAGATACTATGATAAAATCTGATTTCAAGTATACAAAGTGTTTTGATCTCATAAGGTAAAAACTCGTTCCGTATTTAGGGCGTGGTCTTATGAGATATTTTCCTTTCTTTAATCTGTTTTAAAAACTGTTTACTCATACCAGTCCCCTGACTGAACCGGAGTTTATTTTTCTGTGTTCCCCTTAAACTCTTGAGTATTCATAACATTTGTTATGAATAGACAAGTAAATCAGAATTGGATAAAAACTTGGAAGCTGGAATGGAACTTTCTGTGTGCTGGTCCACTTATCATATCTACTGTATAATTATAAGTCTGTCATTTAGTCATCAATGATATGTATAATTAAGAATGTACTATGAATGGCTTGTATCACTAGATTTATGATGCTCTGATGTAATATGTATTGCTGTGTAATATTATGAAGTATCATCTTTTGTAAAAATTCCTCTGTGAGATTCTAATGTTTTCTGTGATTTTATCTTCTATCTTTTGTTATTCTTAATAATGATACGACTTTCAATGTGTTCGAAAGTTGGGTCGTTACAGTGTTAGTAGCTGTTTATAAATGGAATTTATAAATGATGTCAAATAAGATGTGAATTTATTAAGTACTCGATTTGAAACTATGATGATGTTTCAAAATGGAAATCAAGTTGACTTGATAACGAGTCTAGGTTCTTATTAAGGAATGATACTCATATTCGGAAATAAATTACGATCTGTAAACAGGTGTTTGTGGAAATAAATAATTGCACAATAGAATTTTGAGATGATCAAAAATAGTAGATTTGTTCCGGTGCTCGGAAAATTAATCGAATATAGATTAGTCGAAAGCGAGTTATTTTTTGAAATTTGATTCTATCGAATTCAAGGAAGTACTTTTCACTTTCCGTTTAATCAAGATTTAATTATTTATGTACTTATTTAAATAAATGAATTAAAGTTATATTTAAAAATTAAATATTTCAGAAGCAGGGATTATAACACTATCGTAATATCAATGTTTATAAAGGAAATGGATTCTTAAATTTAACCGAGAGTTACGTGAGTAACGACTGTGAAACATTTGAAGTGGTGAATTTGACTGTTACGAATTAAGAATGTTGTTCAGCTAAGGTCTAAGAGGTAATTATACCCTAACTTGATTGACTTCATAATTGACGGAGGAATGGTCAAGGTTCGGTAGCGAGGGTGGGTTAGTGATACAGTTAGTTAATGAAAGATTAATGGGTTGAGTTATAATTACAATGTTTTTAGTTAGATCCAGATAAAAGGAATTTGGAATCGTCTTCCCGAATAAAATTAGAGATATTTTCTAAGTATACAAAATGAAATGATGCGCTTAATGGGAAGTTTAAAAATGGTGTAATAACCTGGAAATTCTGAGCCAGTTTAATTTTTTTTATTTTGGCAATTTTAATGAATTTTGAATATTTAAAATAGATTATTTTAAATAATATCGACGAGAAATTTATTTTGAATATATTCGAACGTATATATTATATACGCCGCCGTTAGAATATAATATTTATATATAATTATAAATAGAATTGAAAATGGCGCGGTAGTTCGATAATTCGATTTCAAACTTCAATTGAACATATCGGGTGCAAAACAAACCGGATTTTAGTGAAACCAAAAACATTAGGATCTATTTTAGAATATCTTTCCAACGAATCCGAAAAATCGAAATTTCATAGCGGGAATCAAAAGATATGTCCAGTTGAAAATTCTGAATAGTCGCTATGAAATTCAGGCCCTTAAAAATGGAAATTTTGCAAACGACCTCGGATTTCGACGAAACCACTTTTGTTGGGTCCGTGATGTCAAATTATTGCTAGATTCCAAATTTCATAATTTTTCGAGTCAATATGTGAGCATGGCAAAGGAAAACGCGTTTGACCAGTTTCAGTTGATTTTAATCGACTGGAAAATGGCCATTTTTCAAACGATCTCAGAATTCGACGAAACCAGTTTTGTTAGGACCGTATCGTCAATATGAAGCTAGAAAATATTTTTCGGGAATGTTTATAGTTAGTATGTGACCCCGGTAAATTGAAATGCGCGTTCAAATTCAATATATAGAGTTATATGTTGATTTTGACGGAAACTGATCGAAACGATCAAATCAGCCTACGATACATATACCATTGTGTTCGGAATGGGGGTAATTAACTATGGATGACAGGCGGTGGGCCTCGTTTAGAGGTCGTATGTAAAAGTCAACTTTTTGCAAATTAAATAATTAAACAAATAAAAAAATATCTTCTCTCTCTCCCCTTTTAAACCCGTTGGCCCCCTTTCAGAATCGATTTGCAAATCAAAATAAAAAAAAAGAAGAAAGGAGGGAGGAGCCCGTCGCTCCTCCGACGAGTGGCGCCACCGCGCCCTCCGACGAGCGCGGCCCCCCTCGCGCCGCCTCAGGCGCGACCTGAGCCCCCCTCCACTATTGAAACCCGAACCCTCCACCGCGAGTAGCAGCCGCCGCCTGAACCGCCGCACCCAACCCTAGCCCACCTCCGACGACCCCCTGCGCCCCCTGACGACGACCAGAAACCCTTTTCCCCCTGCAAACGAAAGGTATAGTTTTGTTTATTTATTTATTTTATTTTAATTTATACATTGATTTTAAAATATAAAATCTGCAGATTTGTAAAGATAGAATTTTTAAAACTATAAAGATAGAATTTTTAACACTGTAAAGCTTTGATTTTTAGTTGGAGAAAAATATGATTTTTATATTGAATAGCGAAGTAAAAATTCGATTTTTATATATGTGAAGTAGCGAATTAAAAATATGATTTTTATATTTTTTAAAGTATTAAAAATATAATCTTTACTATATAGAAGATGTAAAAATATGATTTTTGTTTATGTAGAGAATTAAAAATATAATTTTTACATGATAGGAATATTAGAAATATCATCTTTATATGTGTAGCAAAATAAAAATGTGATTTTTATAATGATATATTTGAAAAGGCGAAATCTTTATATTTGAAAAGGCGAGATTTTTATATATTGAATAGCGAAGTAAAAATTCGATTTTTATATATTGAATAGCGAAGTAAAAATTCGATTTTTATATATTGAATAGCAAAGTAAAAATTCGATTTTTATATATGGAATAGAGAGATAAAAATGTGATTGTTATATATATAGTGGCTACGGTCAACGAAGATGACAAAAAGGCGAGAACGACGAAGACTTCTACAAAAGAAGAGTCGAGATGATTGGATTAGCTATTGGTGAGAACTTCTCACTCTTCAATTTCTTTTTCTAGTTATATATATATATATATATATATATATATATATATATATATACTAGGATGCAGACGGTGCTTAGCAGCACCCGACACCCGTCATCCACAGACCATGGATGGCTTGTTTGTTTAATTGTTTGGTTGTGTAGTTGGTCAGATTATTTGGTTTGAATTGAATTATTTGGTGAAATGAAATTGATTTGATTGATGTGTGAATGGAGTGGGCCTTCACTAGACCGGGGATAAGGCTTTGTCCCGTTTCTAGTATCGTGCCGTTATGCCGCCGAAATTTTCTAGAATAAGTTAGAAAAATAAAAACATCATTTTTATTTTGTAAATGAACTGAATAGAAATTCATGTGTTACAATAAAATATTTATCGTTAAAAAAATATAATTTTTAACGTGAACGTGAAAAAAATATTCATTTACAAACCAGACGGTTTGTTTATGTACACCTATTTGAATGACATTGATTGGGACGACAAATTTTACACATCGCCCAACTACACAAATATAATCTGTGTTTGATGGTTTGAAACCCCACACGGGTGTTGGGATGAAATTTGAAGTTCACTCATCCTGATTGGTTAAATTTGTCGATCGATTGATTGACAGGTTGTTATAAGCGTTAGATATCTATATTTGATGCTTATACAGTGTAGTGCACTTTGGTTGATGGTTGATTATTTTTCAATGCTATTATATACGTGTGATGTATGAAAATCCATATAATTAACATTATATGGTGATTGATTGGGCCTCATTCCAATTTAGAAAATAAAGAATAATATAAAATAAAGGTTCATGTGTTGACCGTACTCATCCGTTGAGATTAGTCATGTGTTGAACGAAATATTTTAATAATAAAATTTACATATTTATCAATATAAAATAAAGGTTCATGTGTTGACCGTACTCATCCGTTGAGATTAGTCATGTGTTGAACGAAATGTTTTAATAATAAAATTTACATCTTTATCAATATAAAATAAAGGTTCATGTGTTGACAGTACTCATCCGTTGAGATTAGTCATGTGTTGAACGAAATATTTTAAAAATAGAAATATTTGAAATAGAGATATTTGAATAGGAAATATTTGAAAAAGAAATATTAGAAATAGAATATTTGAAAATAGAAATATATGAAGCCGTTTTGATTAGATTGACGCCATTTTGACGTGAACGATATTTACATCAATTTTTTTCATTTTAAAATGAATATTGAAAAGTGATTTCGAAATCGAATATTTCGAAATGAATTTGAATCGAATAGAAAACCAATTTAAATTGAATCGCATAGAAAACCATTTTGAATTGAATCGAATAGAAAACCAACTTGAATTTGAATCTAATAGAAAACGAAATGAAATTGAATCGAATAGAAAACCAATTTGAATTTGAATCGAATAGAAAACCAATTTGAATTGAATCGAATAGAAAACGAAATGAAATTGAATCGAATAGAAAACCAATTTGAATTTGAATCGAATAGAAAACCAATATGAAATTGAATCGAATAGAAAACCAATTCGAATTTGAATCGAATAGAAAACCAATATGAATTTGAATCGAATAGAAAACCAATTTGAATTGAATCGAATAGAAAACCAATTTGAATTGAATCGTATAGAAAACCAATTTGAATTTGAATTGAATAGAAAACGAAATGAAATTGAATCGAATAGAAAACCAATTTGAATTTGAATCGAATAGAAAACCAATTTGAATTTGAATCGTATAGAAAACCAATTTGAATTTGAATCGAATAGAAAACGAAATGAATTTGAATCGAATAGAAAACCAATTTGAATTGAATCGAATAGAAATCGAAATGAAATTGAATCGAATAGAAAACCAATTTGAATTTGAATCGAATAGAAAACCAATTTGAATTGAATCGAATAGAAAGCGAAATGAATTTGAATTGAATAGAAAACCAATTTGAATTGAATTGAATTGAAAACGAATTCGAATTGAATTGAAAACGAATTCGAATTGAATTGAAACCGAATTGAAATAAATTCAAATTGAATTGAAATTTGAATTGAATTGAAATGAATTTTAAAACGAATTTATAAGGAAGAGTTCAATTTTGATTTGAATTGAAATGGAAGTTGAAATTGTTTTTGAAACGAATTTAAAATGATGTATATAATTCGTTTTAAATAGAAATCGATGAAATATATTATATATATATAAAATATAATGGCCTGAATAGAACGCGCCGCGCCGTGGCAGTTCGTGAATTTCGACCATTTATTTCAAACGGACATTACGAGAGATCTGACCGTCGGATTCTCCTAAAACCGGAACCGTTGGGTTCGTATCGAAAAGAGCTTTCTAACGAATATTTGAAATTGAAATCTAACGGTTGGATTTGGAGATACGTCTAAATAAAAATTGAAAAAGGTCGCTGTAAGTGCAGTTCGATGGTCGTTGATGGAAATCGACTGTACGGGCCTTGATAAAATTATTAAAAATAGTAATAATTTGTGTAAAATCATAAGAAATGATTTGGGAAAAATTGGGATGAAAAACTCCATATTTGAAAAGATAAAAATAGATTTTCATCGAAATGAACTAGTTTTGAACTAAAATTAAACCCGTTTATTTTTAAATAAATAAACTTGATTTCAAATGGGTTATAAGCAGATATAATTTGTGGGTTTATCGTGAATGGTGTTTTAAATAACATTTTTCTTTAACCCGATAATAAATAGAATGTGATTTGGGTTTGTAGTGAACTATGTTTTGAATGACATTAGTCCTTTAGAGCAGTAAAAGGAGTTTTTAATGAATCTGCAATTAGATTGAAGTGAGGATTGGTAATTTAAATTATCAAATTTAGAAATTGAGCGAGAATGGAGTATCACCACTCCAAACGATAGTCAAATCTTTAATTAGATTTGAACGTGAAATGGTAATTAATTTTACCAATAACACCGTGGTATTAGATATGAAGTATTACCAATTTTGCTTCATGGGATGAATAGGTTGGGATTGGAAAATAAAATAAATAATTACTTCGGTGTGGTTCGCTAATCTCGACTTGTTTGGAAAACCATAATTTGGTTTGAAATGACATCCAAAGGAAGATTAAAGGATAAATTTTAAAGAATTTATCTTGGATTAATGGGAACCTTTCCCTAAGAATTGAAATTTAGAAACTAGCTGTAGGTTAGTTAAGAAGAATGGTTTCCTGGGTATTGATCTGATGTTGGTTTCGGCCTTCGGGGTTAATATTTGGGGAATTGCTCTCTTACTGATTTACGGTTAGTGACTAATGAATTGGAATGAGGCGTATATTGTGTTTGTGTAACATTTGTTTTTAATATACGCGGGTTGTTCGGAAAGTCCGGGTTTATACCCATTCTGAATAACCGATTAGACGATATGTCGAAGATGAAGACGGTGGTTGAAGACCGGAAGTGTTCACATCGTTTGGGTGATTACTGATGATCTTGATTGGGCTGTACACCCAAGAGGATGGAACTAGTTGGTGGTCGTCCAGACGTACTTGGAGATGGATGGATATGCGAGGAAAGTGCCTCCGGTTTCGTTCAGACCCAGAACGAACTTGTAAATGGATTGTGTGTCTGACATTGGATTTTATTCTGTGTTGATTGATTTCTGTTAAATATATATCTGTTTGGTGGCGGAGAATTTATTCTCTTGCTTAACGCCCTTCTCTGAGACGTACGAGCTTAGAGGTTATATATCGATAGATATCAATCGCATGGCATGAATTGCCTGTGTGGCACGCTGAGTTGCATGGATCAAGGCTTCTGTTGAAAAGCAAAGTCTTGTGGTTGATGATCAAAGCACGGCCTACGTGGCAGCTTTGTGTATAGCGTGGATTCGCGAGCCTCACACCTCGGTATGAGTCAAAAACGGGATGAGGACCCAAGGAGTGCACGACGTTTCTTTCTAGCTATGAGTGGTGTCAATGACCTACCAGCCCTGACATTTATATACTTTTCACCTTGTGGTTTGGATGCGAGGCGCCTCGATTATAGGAACTATAGGGTCGGGAAACGTGTGTTCAGGAATAATTAATCCTCTAACGTAAGTGAGGACCGGCCTTGGAGGATCCCAGGATTGCCCAGAGTGTGTAGTCCTGAGGCATTTGCTAGAGTGTCTCGAACGCGGAGAGGAGCTTGCCCCTTGCCTCGACTCATGACGGAAATCCGATTTCCAATACGTGTATCGCGGTTTTAATTGTAGAACTAGTATGGCGACATGATATATGGTACCCATGCCGTCTATGATTTATATTTATGATTGAAATTGTTTTGACAATATACACTTATTATAGTATCAAGTGATTTGTTTTAAACGTACCAAGCATGTTTGGATGTTATAAGGTAAAACCCTATCCTCCGGCTTGCGTTGCAATGTGTGATGGGACCTGGGTCTTATAATACTTCATTTTTCGAAAAAGCATTGCGCTGTTTATTCTATGCACTGGTATTCTTGGGAGGAAACCCGTTCCGTGTTATACAGCGTGGTCCCTTGAATTACTCTCTTTTAAAATAAAGCTTTAAATAACTGTTTTAGTTCTCACACCAGTCACATGACTGACCTGGAGTTTATTGTTTTAACCTAAACTCTGGGTGCCCCTATTTTCCGCACGGGAAGCTAGTAGTTTCGGTTTTGCAGATTTATATTCACAGTATCCTGGTTTACAGCTGGAATGATATCCGGAAAGCTCTGTATCCGTATATCACCTTTAGTTATGCTTTGTCTTATTTTCCGCTGCTATGTAATTTATTGTAATCTCTGATATTTATCGAATGTAATTTATTCAATTATACTCTGTATATTCTTGTATTCTGATGGAATTGTTGTAATAGCAATGAAATGTTCTTCCGTCTGCGTTCTGATTTGTCTTGTCCTCACAGTAATTCGTTCTTTCTCATCTCTTTGGAGACCGGGGAAGTTCTGGTCGCTTCATTTGGTATCAGAGCTTTGGTTTACAGAGCTCGAGAAAAAGACACATTAGAACCATACGAAAGAATTCATCAGAAATTGGATTAGTAATATCCAATTAGAATGACTCGTTAGAGATAGGATCAGTAGTATCCTAGAACGAGTGTGAAGAGTATATTTTCCAAAAGAAAACAATTTTGTTTTGAAAATTTAAATCGTTTTTTACGTATTTGAATATTTATTTATTTTGAATTTGGACAATCTAGTATATAAAGGTTTTGCATATACGCGTCATGAACGTATATTCAAAGTCTTAATATATTAGATAGATATAGAGTCACACTCTAGTCGCCCGGACATGGTCCTGATAATGAAGTATACCATCACCAGTATTTATTTTCGAGTGACGAAGGTGTGATATCTATATATTTCCATTAGACTGGTGTGAGAACCAAAACTTATATAGCTAGAACACATTGTTGTGAATTGGCATCAAAAACATGATTATATGTATCAAAATTATGAATTTGAAACGCTAATCCACTAATTGATTGATGTTTTCGTTGTTTGTTTATTTGGTTGATAATTTTGAACCATTATGCCTAAGTGAATCAAATATAGAATTGTATTGAAAATTTGGTCGCATTTGCTTGCATATACATATACTTACATTGAACAGGTCATAGCAAGGAGGCTAGAGCAGAGAATAAAATTTGTTTGCCCGACAAATAGGTACATGTTTACTATAATTTACTGTTTTGTTTGGGTGATGATGATTTTATGAGCCTATTGGCTAGCCGCTTGGCTTTTTCTTTTTCTTTTTGAGATCAGAAGGCCTATAAGGCAATTTCGGGATTTTCCCATGGCTCCCGGTGCAGGGGAGGTTATGGCGAAATTTTTCGAAAATTTAGGGTGTTAGCCAAATTTTTGAAAATTTGAAAATTCTCAGAAACTGAAAAGTTGGAGAATGGAAGCCAGAATGAACGTAGAGTTGATTAATCAAACCACTTTCAACTTTGTTCCTTTTCGGGGACGAAAAGTTTTAAGTTGGGGAGATTATAATAACCCGGAAATTCTGAGCCAGTTTAAATTTTTTTATTTTGGCAATTTTAATGAATTTTGAATATTTAAAATAGATTATTTTAAATAATATCAACGAGAAATTTATTTTGAATATATTCGATCGTATGTGTTATATACGCCGTCGTTAGAATATAATATTTATATATAATTATAAATAGAATTGAAAATGGCGCGGTAGTCCGATAATTCGATTTCAAACTTCAATTGAACATACCGGGTGCAAAACAAACCGGATTTTAGTGAAACCAAAAATATTAGGATCTATTTTAGAATATCTTTCCAACGAATCCGAAAAATCGAAATTTCATAGCGGGAATCAAAAGATATGTCCAGTTGAAAATTCTGAATAGTCGCTATGGAATTCAGGCCCTTAAAAATGGAAATTTTGCAAACGACCTCGGATTTCGACGAAACGACTTTTGTTGGGTCCGTGATGTCAAATTATTGCTAGATTCCAAATTTCATAATTTTTCGAGTCAATATGTGAGCGTGGCAAAGGAAAACGCGTTTGACCAGTTTCAGTTGATTTTAATCGACTGGAAAATGGTCATTTTTCAAACGATCTCAGAATTCGACGAAACTAGTTTTGTTAGGACCGTATCGTCAATATGAAGCTAGAAAATATTTTTCGGGAATGTTTAGAGTTAGTATGTGACCCCGGTAAATTGCAATGCGCGTTCAAATTCAATATATAGAGTTAGTTATATGTTGATTTTGACGGAAACTGATCGAAACGATCAAATCAGCCTATGATACATATCCCATTGTGTTCGGAATGGGGGTAATTAGCTATGGACGACAGGCGGTGGTCATCGTTTAGAGGTCGTATGTAAAAGTCAACTTTTTGCAAATTAAATAATTAAATAAAAAAAATATCTTCTCTCTCCCCTTTTAAACCCGTTGGCCCCCTTTCAGAATCGATTTGCAAATCAAAATAAAAAAAGAAGAAAGGAGGGAGGAGCCCGTCGCTCCTCCGACGAGTGGCGCCACCGCGCCCTCCGACGAGCGCGGCCCCCCTCGCGCTGCCTCAGGCGCGACCTGAGCCCCCCCTCCACTGTTGAAACCCAAACCCTCCACCGCGAGTAGCAGCCGCCGCCTGAACCGCCACACCCAACCCAAGCCCACCTCCGACGACCCCCTCCGCCCCCTGACGACGACCAGAAACCCTTTTCCCCCTGCAAACGAAAGGTATAGTTTTGTTTATTTATTTATTTTAATTTAATTTATACATTGATTTGAAAATATAAAATCTGCAGATTTGTAAAGATAGAATTTTTAAAACTGTAAAGGTAGAATTTTTAACACAGTAAAGCTTTGATTTTTAGTTGGAGAAAAATATGATTTTTGTATTGAATAGCGAAGTAAAAATTCGATTTTTATATATGTGAAGTAGCGAATTAAAAATATGATTTTTATATTTTTTAAAGTATTAAAAATATAATCTTTACTATAGAAGATGTAAAAATATGATTTTTGTTTATGTAGAGAATTAAAAATATAATTTTTACATGATAGGAATATTAGAAATATCATCTTTATATGTGTAGCAAAATAAAAATGTGATTTTTATAATGATATATTTGAAAAGGCGAAATCTTTATATTTGAAAAGGCGAGATTTTTATATATTGAATAGCGAAGTAAAAATTCGATTTTTATATATTGAATAGCGAAGTAAAAATTCGATTTTTATATATTGAATAGCAAAGTAAAAATTCGATTTTTATATATGGAATAGAGAGATAAAAATGTGATTGTTATATATATAGTGGCTACGGTCAACGAAGGTGACAAAAAGGCGAGAACGACGAAGACTTCTACAAAAGAAGAGTCGAGATGATTGGATTAGCTATTGGTGAGAACTTCTCACTCTTCAATTTCTTTTTCTAGTTATATATATATATATATATATATATACATATACTAGGATGCAGACGGTGCTTAGCAGCACCCGACACCCGTCATCCACAGACCATGGATGGCTTGTTTGTTTAATTGTTTGGTTGTGTAGTTGGTTAGATTATTTGGTTTGAATTGAATTGTTTGGTGAAATGAAATTGATTTGATTGATGTGTGAATGGCGTGGGCCTTCACTAGACCGGGGATAAGGCTAGGCCTTGTCCGTTTCTAGTATCGTGTCGTTATGCCGCCGAAATTTTCTAAAATAAGTGAGAAAAATAAAAACATCATTTTTATTTTGTAAATGAACTGAATAGAAATTCATGTGTTACAATAAAATATTTATCGTTAAAAAAATATAATTTTTAACGTGAACGTGAAAAAAAAAATTCATTTACAAACCAGACGGTTTGTTTATGTACACCTATTTGAATGACATTGATTGGGGCGATAAATTTTACACATCGCCCAACTGCACAAATAAAATATGTGTTTGATGGTTTGAAACCCCACACGGGTGTTAGGATGAAATTTGAAGTTCACTCATCCTGATTGGTTAAATATGTCGATCGATTGATTGACAGGCTGTTATAAGCGTTAGATATCTATATTTGATGCTTATACAGTGTAGTGCACTTTGGTTGATGGTTGATTATTTTTCAATGCTAATATATACGTGTGATGTATGAAAATCCATATAATTAACATTATATGGTGATTGATTGGGCCTCATTCCAATTTATAAAATAAAGAATAATATAAAATAAAGGTTCATGTGTTGACCGTACTCATCCGTTGAGATTAGTCATGTGTTGAACGAAATATTTTAATAATAAAATTTACCTCTTTATCAATATAAAATAAAGGTTCATGTGTTGACCGTACTCATCCGTTGAGATTAGTCATGTGTTGAACAAAATATTTTAATAATAAAATTTACATCTTTATCAATATAAAATAAAGGTTCATGTGTTGACAGTACTCATCCGTTGAGATTAGTCATGTGTTGAACGAAATATTTTAAAAATAGAAATATTTGAAATAGAGATATTTGAATAGGAAATATTTGAAAAAGAAATGTTAGAAATAGAATATTTGAAAATAGAAATATATGAAGCCGTGTTGATTAAATTGACGCCATTTTGACGTGAACGATATTTACATCGATTTTATTCATTTTAAAATGAATATTGAAAAGTGATTTCGAAATCGAATATTTCGAAATGAATTTGAATCGAATAGAAAACCAATTTGAATTGAATCGAATAGAAAACCAATTTGAATTGAATCGAATAGAAAACCAATTTGAATTTGAATCGAATAGAAAACAAAATGAAATTGATCGAATAGAAAACCAATTTGAATTTGAATCGAATAGAAAACCAATTTGAATTGAATCGAATAGAAAACGAAATGAAATTGAATCGAATAGAAAACCAATTTGAATTTGAATCAAATAGAAAACCAATATGAAATTGAATCGAATAGAAAACCAATTTGAATTTGAATCGAATAGAAAACCGATATGAATTTGAATCAAATAGAAAACCAATTTGAATTGAATCGAATAGAAAACCAATTTGAATTGAATTGAATAGAAAACAAATTTGAATTTGAATCGAATAGAAAACGAAATGAAATTGAATCGAATAGAAAACCAATTTGAATTTGAATCGAATAGAAAACCAATTTGAATTTGAATCGTATAGAAAACCAATTTGAATTTGAATCGAATAGAAAACGAAATGAATTTGAATCGAATAGAAAACCAATTTGAATTGAATCGAATAGAAAACGAAATGAAATTGAATCGAATAGAAAACCAATTTGAATTTGAATCGAATAGAAAACCAATTTGAATTGAATCGAATAGAAAACCAATTTGAATTGAATCGAATAGAAAACGAAATGAATTTGAATTTAATAGAAAACCAATTTGAATTGAATTGAATTGAAAACGAATTCGAATTGAATTGAAAACGAATTCCAATTGAATTGAAACCGAATTGAAATAAATTCAAATTGAATTGAAATTTGAATTGAATAGAAATGAATTTTAAAACGAATTTATATGGAAGAGTTCAATTTTGATTTGAATTGAAATGGAAGTTCAAATTGTTTTTTAAACGAATTTAAAACGATGTCTATAATTCGTTTTAAATAGAAATCGACGAAATATATTATATATATAATATAATGGCCTGAATAGAACGCGCCGTGCCGCGGCAGTTCGTGAATTTCGACCATTTATTTCAAATGGACATTACGGGAGATCCGACCGTCGGATTCTTCTAAAACCGGAACCGTTGGGTTCGTATCGAAAAGAGCTTTCTAATGAATATTTGAAATTTGAAATCTAACGGTTGGATTTGGAGATACGTCCAAATCAAATTTGAAAAAGGTCGCTGTAAGTGCAGTTCGATGGCCGTTGATGGAAATCGACTGTACGGGCCTTGATAAAATTATTAAAAATAGTAATAATTAGTGTAAAATCATAAGAAATGATTTGGGATAAATTGGGATGAAAAACTCCATATTTGAAAAGATAAAAATAGATTTTCATCGAAATGAACTAGTTTTGAACTAAAATTAAACCCGTTTATTTTTAAATAAATAAACTGGATTTGAAATGGGTTATAAACAGAATTGATTTGTGGGTTTATCGTGAACGGTGTTTAACATTTGTTCTTTAACCCGATAATAAATAGAATGTGATTTGGGTTTGTCGTGAACTGTGTTTTGAATGACATTAGTCCTTTAACTCAGTAAAAGGAGTTTTTAATGAATCTGCAATTAGATTGAAATGAGGATTGGTAATTTAAATTATCAAAATTAGAAATTGAGCGAGAATGGAGTATCACCAGTTTTGCTCCAAAACGATAGTCAAATCTTTAATTAGATTTGAATGTGAAATGGTAATTAATTTTACCGATAACACCGTTGTATTAGATATGAAGTATTACCAGTTTTGCTTCATGGGATGAATAGGTTGGGATTGGAAAATAAAATAAATAATTACTTCGGTGTGGTTCGCTAATCTCGACTAGTTTGGAAAACCATAATTTGGTTTGAAATGACATCCAAAGGAAGATTAAAGGATAAATTTTAAAGAATTTATCTTGGATAAAATTAATGGGAACCTTTCCCTAAGAATTGAAATTTAGAAACTAGCTGTAGGTTAGTTAAGAAGAATGGTTTCCTGGGTATTGATCTGATGTTTGTTTCGGCCTTCGGGGTTAATATTTGGGGAATTGCTCCCTTACTGATTTACGGTTAGTGACTAATGAATTGGAATGAGGCGTATGTTGTGTTTGTGTAACATTTGTTTTTAATATACGCGGGTTGTTCGGAAAGTCCGGGTTTATACCCATTCTGAATAACCGATTCGACGATATGTCGAAGATGAAGACGGTGGTTGAAGACCGGAAGTCTTCACATCGTTTGGGTGATTACTGATGATCTTGATTGGGTTGTACACCCAAGAGGATGGAAATAGTTGGTGGTCGTCCAGACGTACTTGGAGATGGATGGATATGCGAGGAAAGTGCCTCCGGTTTCGTTCAGATCCAGAACGAACTTGTAAATGGATTGTGTGTCTGGCATTGGATTTTATTCTGTGTTGATTGATTTCTGTTAAATATCTATCTGTTTGGCGGCGAAGAATTTATTCTCTTGCTTAACGCCCTTCTCTGAGACGTACGAGCTTAGAGGTTATATATCGATAGATATCAATCGCATGACATGAATTGCCTGTGTGGCACGCTGAGTTGCATGGATCAAGGCTTCTGTTGAAAAGAAAAGTCTTGTGATTGATGATCAAAGCACGACCTACGTGGCAGCTCTGTGTATAGCGTGGATTCGCGAGCCTCACACCTCGGTATGAGTCAAAAACGGGATGAGGACCCAAGGAGTGCACGACGTTTCTTTCTAGCTATGGGTGGTGTCAGTGACCTACCAGCCCTGACATTTATATACTTTTCACCTTGTGGTTTGGATGCGAGGAGCCTCGATTATAGGTCCTATAGGGCCGGGAAACGTGTGTTCAGGAATAATTAATCCTCTAACGTAAGTGAGGACCGGCCTTGGAGGATCCCAGGATTGCCCAGAGTGTGTAGTCCTGAGGCATTTGCTAGAGTGTCTCGAACGCGGAGAGGAGCTTGCCCCTTGCCTCGACTCATGACGGAAATCCGATTTCCAATACGTGTATCGCGGTTTTAATTGTAGAACTAGTATGGCGACATGATATATGGTACTCATGCCGTCTATGATTTATATTTATGATTGAAATTGTTTTGACAATATACACTTATTATAGTATCAAGTGATTTGTTTTAATCGTACCAAGCATGTTTGGCTGTTATAAGGTAAAACCCTATCCTCCGGCTTGCGTTGCATTGTGTGATGGGACCTGGGTCTTATAATAGCTTCATTTTTCGAAAAAGCATTGCGCTGTTTATTCTATGCACTGGTATTTTTGGGAGGAAACCCGTTCCGTGTTATACGGCGTGGTCCCTTGAATTACTCTCTTTTAAAATAAAGCTTTAAATAACTGTTTTAGTTCTCACACCAGTCACATGACTGACCTGGAGTTTATTGTTTTAACCTAAACTCTGGGTGCCCCTATTTTCTGCACGGGCAGCTAGTAGTTTCGGTTTTGCAGATTTATATTCACAGGATCCTGGTTTATAGCTGGAATGATATCCAGAAAGCTCTGTATTCGTATATCACCTTCAGTTATGCTTTGTCTTATTTTCCACTGCTATGTAATTTATTGTAATCTCTGATATTTATCGAATGTAATTTATTCAATTATACTCTGTATATTCTTGTATTCTGATGGAATTGTTGTAATAGCAATGAAATGTTCTTCCGTCTGCGTTCTGATTTGTCTTGTCCTCACAGTAATTCGTTCTTTCTCATCTCTTCGGAGACCGGGGAAGTTCGGGTCGCTTCAAATGGGAATTGGAAATGTTTTCCAATGTTAATAACGCATATGTTCTAATATAAAAGAATAGAAATGTGAGGAGATGGAAATGTTTTTGCCGACATTAATAGCGTATATTTTTTGGAATATGGAAAAATAAATTGTATAGTTCTTGAAAATGTTTCCTAGAAATTGTGAAAGGGCTAAGTGGGTTATGGAAAAAATATCGAGGTAAAGATCTTGAGAGGAATTGGGAAATGGTAATTTAATATGAAATTAAATGAAAAGGGGCCAGTGTTGCTTGATGATTGATCGATAGAATTTCCATTTGGAAATAGGACCGTTGATTGTATGGATGTTCCTTTTATAGTTTAATCACCGACTATCAAGGTTTTAGTTATTTTATACCTTCGTTGTCGATACGGAGAGACCGGGATCAGATTTATTGATCTGAAAACCACTTCATATGGGCATAAGCATTACGAATCAACTTATGCTGAAGATGATCGAAGACGGAGTAAAGTGTAAGGCCAGTTCTATTAATCTTAGGTAGAAATTGCCCAAGATAGATTAATAGAACAGTGCCTTTGGTTTGTCCAGTCCCAGGACAACGTACATAGACGGATCTGATGATGTGGCATCCAAAGTAAATGGTGGCAAGATGTTCTTGAAAGATAATCGTGACCTTAAGCCTCATCAAACGGGAAATGACAAAAATCGGGTAGGTAGCATGGCCAAGTGGGTCATTCCCATTAGGGCTATTAACACCTGATCTAGAGAAATTTCATTTTGCTTCTTATTCTATTAACTGTTATATGCTTTTGGTAATGGTTGCTGATCACAACCGTTGGTTATAATATGCTTGGTACACTCTAATTTAATGAGTGGCCATCCATGTGTGGCTGGGTTGCAAGATGTTCTTGTTGAACCCCAGTGTACCCCCTCTTGAGTACACTGATTGGTAGGTGGTTTCATACCTTGTCGTTGTCGAAATCCAATATCCAATAATTGCCATGTGTTTTTTGATTTAATATTATATATGGAGCATGAGATGTAAGTGTTCCGCTAGATTTCTATTTATTTGATTTAGACACTATTATAATATCACTGGATTGATATCAAAAATATTTTTGGTTATCGCAAGGTAAAAACAATCATGTTTATGTGTGGATCGGTCTTATGATTATCATTTCTTTCAAAAGGATTTTGAAAGTTAAATCAAATGGTTGGAGTTTACTTACACCAGTCCCATGACTGACGCAGAGTTAATTTTGTTTTGTTTTACCCTAAACTCTTGGGTGCCTAAATTTGTATGGGCAGTTTAGTAGTCAGGATTTTACAGATTCACTTGGTGGAGCTTTAAGCATGAGGCTTCATCAGTTATCTATAGACTATCATATTTCCCGCTGTGTATTATGTTGTATAATGAAATATGTGTTTATAACTGTTCTAGGAACAACTATTGTGCTTTGATGATGGTATGTATATACAAAACAGATTTGTATTTTAAAGAGTTATGTTAAATAATATATTTTATTCGTTCCCCTATGAGATTTGTGCTCTTCCTTTTCTTCTATTCTACCTTTTCTTTCTTTCTATTTTCATCCTCTAACTTCTTTCTATTGATGATTCGTGTTTCTGTGCAATTTGGGTAAGACGTGTGGTGTAAGTAGTCAACTCAAAGTGTATGGAAATTCGGGTCATTACATTTGGTATCAAAGCTGAAAGTTGAGTAGTAACCATGGCTCTGTGGCGTACCTCAATATAGATGGGTGTAGTAATACCCTAGATTGAGCTTGAGTGTACATATATGAGCGCATATTTGTAGATTTGATATAAAATTGTTTTATATTGTGTTGGTTGGTTTGTTGAGTGTTTTATGAACTCTGGTAGATACAAAATGTACAACTGTATCGATAGGTGTTTCTACACTCTCGAAACAGAGCAATTCGATACAATATTGTTTTATAATGGGTAATGAAATAATTTTGGCCAAAAACTATTTTCGATATAAAAGGAATAATTTTCTAAAATTATTGATTTGGTTGGATGTTATTATAATCAAATGGCAATATAATTTTGTAATGATTATATATAACCAAGTATAATTTGTATACGGATAATGTGTACAAATGAGATGAACTGGAATTGAATTTAAACCAGAATTCAAGAATTTGAATCACAGATGTTTAGAAAAATTTGCTGAAGCATTTTAGAAAGTAATATAACATTACTTTGAAGGATATTTGAATAAAAATAGTTTTAAATGGATTTTGAAATTTATTAAGCACTGAAATCACTTCAGTGAAGAGAAAATATTTCTGATAATGAATCGCGACATTATCGGTATTCATTTTTGAGTTTCTAAGTGATGGATTGCTACCATAATAGATTTGTTAATGAAGATTTGAGAAAAACAAAGTTTTTTAAGAAATTCAGATGTTTTGAATTTAACTGATTATAAATATATATATATATATATAGTTATATGATTCCGAACTGATTTGGAACAAAAGCCAGGAATTTGAATTCTGGATTTAAATTTAATTTGTTTAAGTTAAATAAATTGAAACGGTATAAGTAAATCAAATAGACGAAAATTTAAGTTAAATAAAGTTATATTGGATTGAAAATTATATCGAGTAGCTTATAAATTGTAAAGTGAATAAATTGATTTAAAATTAGTTTGGATATATATGAATGTTTATATGTGGATTATGGATTGGATGTGAAAATATGGATTGAGAATCGTTGGAAACCAAGCGAAATGATGATGATTAAAATATCAGTCATTGGAACTCACATGTTGAATTAGCAAGTATAGGTATTGGGGCAATTGGCTTGGGTTTGGTTGCGTATGCTACCTACGAATTAAGCAAAATCGTTTAATAATGCTTATATAAGGTACGCCTACGCAAAAATACAAAATTGGGTTTTGAATTTTGTTTTCAGACCGTATGGGTCAATGTATATATATTTGTTGTCCCTGCGATATCGCAGAAGTCCCTCCGTACAGGGGAGACTCTGCAGAAATTTTTCGAAAATGTGGTGTTAGAAAATTTTCAGAATTTTTGAAAATTTTCATTAGCAGGAATAAATTAATATATTAATTGGAATTAATTGGTTCAACTGGAACTGGAGTTGAGAAGTAAATAAAATATTTTAACTCAGTTAATAGAGTTTATAGCATTTTACCTACCTTAGCAATTTCGAGGACGAAATTCTTTTAAGGGGGGAGGAATATAACGACCCAGATTTTTCACCATTAAGTTTTAAAACATTTACATTTAATTTGAATGTTGTATTGAAAATATAAAAGAATATTTGTAAGGAATCTATTTATTAAAAACGAGTTTTGAACATATAATTTATAATGTAATATAAAACGAGCCCTTAACGTCGCGATAATTCATAATTTAATGGTTTAAACTTCGATTTGATATACGGAATCCAATATAAGTCGGATCTCTTTAAAACAAGAAAAGTTCGGAAGTATTTGATTATAATTTTCTAATATTAGTGAAAAATCAAGATTTCGTCTTATAGATTGTAAGTTATGTCCAAATCAAATTTTCAAATAGTTGCTATTGAATCATTTATAAATTATAATGACTTATTATATATAAATTGATTTTAAATAATTCGAACGTCATTTTGATTTGAAATATCAAGTTTAAAATACCAATTAGATTATTTTGAAGTTATACATATATTATATTTGAATATACGTGACGACAATATTTTGTTATTAATAGATTTATTTATTATGGAGCCGATTTATAGTATATCGATTTAATTTTCAAATGACCTTAGTTTTCAATGAAATTAATTTATTTAAAAATCCAAAATAGATAATTATTACAAGATTTTGGAGACGCATTCTTAATTTAATGTATAGATTTTTCTATAATTTTTAAAATATAAGCAACTTTTTATTTAAAGTATTTTACACCCTATATCAGCGTTTTGGGATATCATAATATAAGTTAACTAGTCTGTATTATTATATTTTGGGGATCATGCACATCGCTTAACACGATACTATTTTTAGTTTTGTGTATAAGTGAATGAAATTCTATATAGTGGGGTACGCTAATCTTTAAATGCTAAATAAAAAAAATGTGAAGCTTCTATTGGAAGCCACTCAATTCCTTGCCATTGAAGCCACACTAAATAGTATTCTAAAAGCCACTAAAATCTATTTATATAACAAAGGAGCAAGTCGACCATTACCATTTACTTTCCTTCAGCAAAAAACGGATAATAAACTTCATCCTCAAAAATCGAAATCAACCTAATTCGATTTCTTATAGTGGAAAAAAACACAGCAACCGAATCTTCTACTAATTCTAATAAATCGAAAACATCTGAATCCGTTCGGTTTTTGATTCTATGACCTTGATTTCATGAAGAGCTCTAGATGTATGCTCCTTTTTGGGGTGCGATAGGGTTCACGTTTCCCTGTCAACGTTAGGGCGATGGGTATTGGGCGACTGAGGCGGATTTGGAAGAAATTGACGGTGGCTTGGAGTTTTTGGAAGTTCAAGTGCAACAAAATGTCGCGACTTGTACTAGTATTGAGGGTCTCATTCGCGAACTGATATAGAATGCCAGGGTTGACGAACTGGTGTCAAGCGAGTGGAGGAAGAGCAACAGTGATCGCATGAGGAAGGTTTGATATCGGGTTTTACAGGAAATTGCCATGGATTAGCCAGCCTAATCTAAATATATACAAAGGGTAATTGTAGATCAAATTGGTAATTATATTCCTAATTAATTGATTAAGAGGCTTTATCGTGATATACATTGATTTATCAGGTATGCGATTAATCAAAGGAAGTCGTGATATTTGTGGTTTGGTAATCAAGTAAATATATGGAGAATGGTGAGAGGAGTGGGCACGCTGAGTTGAAACTGTAATGGATATTAGGGTACAAAGAACTAAAGAAGTGTGTCTTGGTAGAGAGAGCAGTGTACTTAGAGATTACGAGGAAGAAGACCAGGTTAAAAGATAAAATATGATTTAGGGCCTAATGAATATTCATGGCATGGGATGGTAGTTTGAATGAAGTTGTGTGAACGCCGGTATTTTTCATGAAAGAAGATAGGTGGGGAGGTGAAATGAATCTGTAATAACCCGGAAAATACGAGCCAATTTAAAATTTTTAAATTGATTATTTCAAAGGAATTTGAACCATTGAAATAGAATATTTCAATAAAATAGTGAATTAGAAATAGTGAGTCAGTTTGAAAATTTGAATTCAAACTTTGACAGACTATGCAGGGTGGAAAATATAACGGATTTTAGTGAAACTAAAATTATTTAAATCTGTTAGTTAATACCTTCCTAACGAATCTGAAAAATCGAAGTTTCATAACAGGAATCAAAAGTTATGGCCGAATGAATTTTCAGAAGAGTCGGTATATAGAATATAGCCCTGGAAAATTGATATTTTGCATACGACCTCGTAATTCGACGAAACCACTTTTGTTGGGTCCGGGATGTCAAACTATTGCTAGGTTTCAAATTTCATAATTTTTGAAGCTAGTATGTGAGCGTGGCAAAAGAAAATGTGTTGGGTCGATTTCTGTTAAATTGGATCGACCAGAAAATGGCCATTTTTCAAACGACCTCAGAATTCGACGAAACTAGTTTTGTTGGGACCGTAGCGTCAAAACATAGTTAGATTCATTTTTCTGGAATTTTTCGAATCAGTTTGTGGCCCTGGCAAATTGAAATGTGCGTTCAGAGTTAAAAATTAAATGTTTTATACTTTAATTTGAAAAATAACTGACTGTAACAGTCGAATCGACCTACGAAACATATCCCATTGTGTCCGGAATGGGGGTATTTAGCTAGGGGCGACAGTCGTTGGGTTTAAAAAGGAGTTCGTTTAAGAAAAAACTATTTAAAAATTTTAATATAGTCTCGGCCAATCATATTTTTTCTTTCATAATTTTTAAAATAAAAAAAATACAGAAAACCCCCCCGTTCAACGGCGACCCAAGCTCCCCACCTTCTCTCCTCAATCGCCGCCGCCTCAGGCGCTTCTAGACTTCGCCACCCCCTACCTCGACGCGCCTCAGCCCCCTCTCCAAATCCGACTAAGCCTCGCCGCCCCTCATCGCCTGTGCCGCCCGTACCGATGCCTCAAAGTCCAGACCTTCCCAGCGCCGCCGCCGCTCCGATCTACAACCGCACCCCCTCAAACCACTACCGATTTAAAGCCCTCTCTTCCCTCTTCCACGTCCAACTCCCTGATCGTCTCAACGATCAACGGATTTCTCGAAAATCGTAAACCTAGTTTTGAAGCTCGTGAAAGTGCGTTTTTCTTTGATCTTTTCACTTTGAAAAATCATATCTTTTTGGTGTGTTGACGAAATTCGATGAAACAGGAAACATCGAGACCGCAAGGAAGCTCTCTACCCAATAGAAGAAGCTGCAGATTTTTCTGACATCGTATCGATTTTTAGCGCTCAGAAAACCAAGGTGAGAAATCTAAATTAACGTGAAATTGAATGGAAAATGTCGTGTATAATTTATACAAGCGAAATATAAATTACATACGTGTTGTATACCTCATGTACATGCGTAGTGTAAGCTATATAAGAGAAGTATGAATTTTTACATGCATAGAATAATTTATATGTGTGTTGAAATGCAAGTAAAATATATTATATACATATATATATACTCCCCCCCGTCCACAAACCATGGACGATATTTATTGTGGTGAATTGGTGTGAAATATTGGGTGAAAATACGAATGGTTGAATAATTGTTTGTGGTTGATATTGTTTGGTTGTGGTTGAAAAATACCCATTGGTGATTGAAATGAATTGGAAATATTTGTGGAAATAAAAATAAACATGCCGCCTGCGTGCGAATTAGATGCATGAATCCCCATTGTCAAAAACCGCGAGGTTTTAAGGTAGAGCGAGGAGCCGTACTAGGGACGGTGCCGGTTTTAACTACCCTGCCGTTATGCTGCCGAAATTTTAAATAATCTTTGTGTGTTAGAATTAATTTCATATGTTGAAATTATTTTTCATGCATAGAAATTAAAGTCATATATGAAACTATGTCCATGTGTGGAAATATTCATGTGTTGAAAAGTGTTGTGTGAAAATAAAATTCATTTGTGAATGAATGAAGTGTTTAATCAATAAAAATCACATTTTTGTATATATATGAAGTATGAAAAATATTCGCCTTATATAAATAGCTTCAACAATCAAAATTTCATCTTTCTAATAAGAACAACATAAATAAGATGTCCATGTGTGGAAATGCTCATTTGTTGAGAAGTGTGCGTAGTGGAAAAGTTCATGTGTTGAATAAAAAGATCGAACAATAAAAATTACATTTTTATTGAAACTATGAAGTGTTGAAACCATCCATTGGTTGAATAAATATTTTAAATGATAAAAATATCATTTTTATCATATGTGTGATATGCTAAAGATATGCGGACGTTGAAATAAATATTTGTGATAGAAATATTATTTTTAACATGCATAGGAACTAAATAAAATAGTCATGTGTTGAAATCTACTTTAGTTCGCCAAAATTATCATCTTTGAAATGTGAAGTGTTAAAAATAGCCACTCGTTCAAATAAACGTGCATGAGTTGAAATATACATTAACTAGATAATGATATGATTTTAGCCTATGCATGCAATACTCGAATGAATGGTGTTTTTAAACCAAAGCAAATCAAATATGCAATTGAATGGAAAATGATAAATGTTAGAAATTGTATATATGTACATGCATATCTATTGAACAAGTTAAAGCAAAAGGGGCTAGAGAAGAGAAATAGAATTTTGTGCCCAACAAATAGGTACACATTTACCGCTTTGTTTGGGTGATGATTTTATGAGCCTGTTGGCTTTTTCTTTTTCTTTTTGATATGAGACGCCCGTGTGGCTATTTGGGAATTTTCCCAGACCCTCCCGTACAAAGGAGGTTATGGCGAAATTTTCCAAAAATTTAAGGCGTTAGTGAAATAATTGAAGTGGAAACGATATAGGAATTTTGAATGAGCTATATTTATATAAATATATAAATATAAATAGAATTAAAACGAAACGTGGCCGTGCAGTTCATATTTTGAAACCGTGATTTCAAATGATTAGTGCGGAAGATCCGACCATTGGATTTTCCCGAAACCTCAACCGTTGGGTTCGCCTTGGAGATATCTTTCCAACGGCACCAACTTTGTGAAGATCCGACGGTTGGATTGTCTGGAATGTTTAATTCAAAATTAGTGAAAAACAGCGCCAGAAACGATTATATTTATATATATATAAATATAATTAAATTAAATCGAATAACGACGCTGTAGTTCGTAAATTGAAATCGTAACTTCAAATGGTTAGTGTGGAAGATCCGACCGTCGGATTTTCCCAAAACTGAAACCGTTGGATTCGTTTTGAAATGACCTTCCTAATGATGTAAAATTTGTGAAGATCCAATGGTTAGATTTTTAGATATGTGTAAAACAAAATTAGTGGAAAGCAGCGCCAGTGCGTCGACACGACCTGAAACGTCGTTTAATTAAATATGGCCGTTTTATATTAAATAAAAATGGCGATATATCGTTATAAAGTGGTATAGACGATATAGAGTGAAAATGAACCAATTTTGTTGGGTTTTCTTGATATGTGATGGTTGAATGTATTTGACATGGAAATTATAACTAAATAACTGAAATGTGATAGTTGAATAGTCCAACCATGTGATTGATTGATTTGAAAATCTAAATATACGTGGGTTATATGAAAAGGCCGAGTTTATCTCATTTCAAATAATCGATCGACGTTGAGAAGTCGAAGAGTCGAAGACGACTGAAGACCGACGATCTCCACATTGGATGGATGGGCGCTACTGATGCTCGTGATTGGAGTAGCTACCATGAAGGAATTGAAGTAGTAGCCGTCCAAACATATTGTTGATTGTACGGATATGCGAGGAATTGGTGCCTCCGGTTTCGTTCAGACCCAGAACGGACTTGTAAATGGACTGTGTGTCTGACATTGGATTTTGTTCTGTGTCGATTGATCTCTGTTAAATATATATCTGTTTGGCGGCGGAGAATTTATTCTCTTGCTTAACGCCCTTCTCTGAGACATACGAGCTCAGAGGTTATGTATTGACAGAAATCAGTCGCATGGAGTGGATTGCCTGTGTGGCACGCCTAAGTGGCATATGATCAAGGCTTCTGTTGCAAAGCAAAGTCTTGTGGTTGATGATCAAAGCATGGTCTGTGTGACGTAGCTTTGTGTATAACGTGAATTCGCGAGCCTCACACCTCGGTATGAGTCAAAAACGGGAGAAGGACCCAAGGAGTGCATGACGTTTCTTTCTAGCTATGGTGGTGTCAGTGACCTCTCAGCCCTGACATTTATATCTACTTTTCACCTGTGTGGTTGTTGGAATGCGAGGCGCCTCGATTATAGGTCTGTAAGGACCGGGAAACGTGTGTTCAGGAATAATTAATCCTCAAAAGTAAGAGAGGACCGGCCTTGGAGGATCCAGGGGATTGCTGTGTGCGGTCCCGAGGCATTTGCTAGAGTGTCTCGAATCGGAGAGGAGCTTGCCCCTTGCCTCGACTCATGAAGGAATCCAATTTCCAATACGAAATATGCGGACGTGATTGTATTACTAGTATGGCGACATAGTGGTATGGGTCATTTATGCCGCCTATGATTGATATTTATGATTGAAATCGCTTTTGAAACATATATGCACTAGTAATAATATCAAGCACTTTTGTTTTATTCGTATGAAGCATCTTTGGCCATTATAAGGTAAAAACTCTATCCTCTGGCTTGCGTTGCATTGTGCGATGGGACCTGAGTCTTATAATGGCTTCATTTTATAAAAAGCATTGCGTTGATTTAATCATTTACTTTATTTCATGCACTAGCACTCATTGGAGTAAACCCGTTCCGCGAAAGTGGCGTGGTCCTTTGATTTTCCTTATTATTATTGTTAATGAGTTGAGTAGATTTCTCATACCAGTCCCATGACTGACTCGTAGTTTGTTTCACCTTGCAAACTCGGGTGCCCTCATTCTCACACGGGCAGCCTAGTTACAGGTTTCTGACGCACCTTTTGGCTCATGGCGAGGCTTGACTACACCGTGCTGACTTGGATTTTCTCCGCCATTATTGTATCTATATTATGATTCCGCCACTGGCGATGTAGACTGATATTCCTTTTATGTACTCTTTATGTATGATTCCGCCTCAGGCGATGGTGACTGATTATGTATCATTATGCACTAAGTTGTATCCTGTACTGTACTTCTCTGATGTGATGATATCTATATGATTCCGCTGTCATATGTGTGTAAATTATTCTATTTTCTGTTTGTGCTATTATCTGTGATCTGCTAATGATGATTAATGTGTTATATTCCAATGATTATCCTTAACACCGTGTCACGGGGTTTTGGGATCGTCACAGCTGGTATCAGAGCTTTGGTTAACCTTAGTTCTGGAGTCTAACACATTAAACACTGCGTCAAAATAGAATCAGTAGTATTCTAAGGCGAGTAGCTCATTAGAGATAGGACTAGTAAAGTCCTAGAATGAGCTGAGCAGAATAGCAAAAACAATTGATCAGTCCATCGTTATCTTTCCGTAGGATTTACTGCTTAACTATGCAGTTGATTATTATTTCTGTTAACTGACTTTTTCGTTACTTATACAGAATCTGACAAATGGCTACCAGAGCAGCCGCCGCTAGAGGAGGCCGTGCCGGCCGAGGCCGAGGAAGGGGAGAAATCCCAGCTCAAGAAGGACCTTTGATACAACCTCCGGCAGCTCAATACTTCGAGCTCGACCGTGTAGCTAAGAGATATAAGAACTTAGGAAGCAAGACCTTCTCGGGGACTGGCACCGTAATAGAGGCCCTTGCATGGCTCAAAACATGCGAGAAAATTCTTGAAGGCCTAAGGCTAGGAGACGAAGACAAAGCTGTTATGGGCGCCTGGCTTATGCAGGAACAAGCCGAATTATGGTGGGAATCTCTTACCGCCGGGAATAGAGAAGCTGGAAGAACATGGGATGGATTTAAAGAACTCTTCAAGGAGAAATATGTCCCAGAACAAGCTCTAGAAAGAATGCACGATGACTTCGCCAATCTCCAGCAAGGGGATCTTTCCGTGCAAGATTATCTGAACAAATTTACAATGTTGTCGCCCTATGCTCCTGAGCTCGTTGCCACTGCGAAATACAAAAATAAGAGGTTTATCTTTGGACTAAGACGACAATATCATGATAGAGCCATGGTCCATGTCAAGCTGGATTTCAATGAGCTAGTGGAAATGACATGCAACTATGAAGACCTGGATCAAAGACATCTGGATCAGGATCGCGCTAGAAGCCAAGCCGGAAACAAGCGCAAGCATGCTGTAAATCGGGGCGAGTCAAGCCAAGCAGCATCTTCAAAGCCTCAGACTGGCAAGCCGCCAAGAGGTAGTTGCTTTAACTGTGGTAAGCCGGGGCACTACTCAAACGTCTGCACAGCTCCAAAGAGACAGAAAACAAATTCTCAAGGCTCGAGCCAAGGCTCTCAGAACCCTCGCTCGTGCTTCAACTGTCGCAAGACCGATCATTTAGTCAAAGACTGTCCTTTGCTAAAGAAAGCTATTGTAGCTCATGTCTATGACGGGTCTAGCCTGCCAGCTGCTTCCGACGGAGCATGTAAACCCGATGTTTTGGGAGGTACCCTTACAATTAAAAATATTCCTGTTTCTGTATTATTTGACACAGGTGCATCGCGTAGTTTTATTGCTAGAAACACAGTGCACAAACTAAAGTTAAAACAGCAAAAGCTTAAAGAATCGGTTGAAGTTCATAACCCGATAGGGGGTCCTGTTACTCTCGGTTCATATTGTAGAGTGCCAATCTCTTATTCTTTCTACAAATTTCCCATTAATTTGATTATTATGGATTTTCCCGAATTCGACGTCATCCTTGGGTTAGAATGGTTAACGAAATATGAAGCTGAGGTGAAGTGTGCGGAAAGAATCGTTAAAATCCGAACGGAGCTTGGACATATATATGTTCCCTGTCATGGTTCGAATCCGAATAGAGAAGAATTTTGGTCAGCATTAGAACTTATCCCCACTTCCATAGAAAAGATTCCGATTGTTAGCAACTATGCGGATGTGTTTGAAGAAGTTGAAAACTTACCTCCGCAAAGAGAAATAGAATTCCGAATCGATCTAATTCCCAATGCCAGACCAGTGGTGCATCCAATTCGCAGGATGACTCCGAAAGAAAAAGAAGAATTAGGCGATCAAACTCGTCAACTGTTGTGGAAAGGTCTAATCAGACCGAGTTTTTCCAATTGGGGTGCAGCTGTTGTGTTTGTCCCGAAGTCAGACGGTACTCTTAGATTATGTGTTGATTACCGAGACCTCAACAAACAGACGCTTAAAAACAAATATCGATTACCCCGCATTGATGATTTGCTAGACCAATTGAATGGGGCGAAAGTATTTTCCCGAATGGACCTAGCTACAGGTTTTCATCAATTGAGAATAGCAGAAGAGTGTGTTCCTTTGACCGCTTTCAGAGGCCCAGACATATTTTATGAATGGTTAGTAATGCCGTTTGGCCTATGCAACGCTCCAGCATACTTTGTCGATCTAATGAATAGAGTGTTCAGGGGAGTTCTGAATAAATTTGTCCTCGTATTCATCGATGATATTTTAATCTACTCCAAATCAAAACCCGAGCATGAAAAACACTTAGAACAAGTATTGGAGATTCTAAGGAAGAACGTCTTCAAAGCCAAATTCTCTAAATGTGTCTTCTGGCAAGAAGAAGTCAAATTTCTTGGCCATGTTGTGTCAGAGAAAGGAATTTCTGTTGACCCAAGCAAGATAACAGCGATTCAAGACTGGAAACAACCCACTACTCCCACAGAAGTTAGAAGTTTTATGGGGTTGGCTAGTTATTATCGGAAGTTCGTTAAGGATTTTTCGAAGATATCCGGTCCGTTAACGAAGCTCACAAAGAAACATGAGAAGTTTAAGTGGACTTCCGACTGTGAAGAAGCTTTCCAGGAATTGAAATCGAAGTTGACCACCGCTCCAGTGTTAACAATTATTGATGGCAATCAGGATTTAACGGTTTGGACAGATGCTTCTATTAGAGGTCTTGGTGCAGTGTTAATGCAGAGAGGCCAAGTAGTCGCTTATGCAAGCCGCCAATTGAAACCGCATGAGAAGAATTATGTGACTCATGATCTTGAGTTGCTAGCCATCGTATTTGCCTTGAAAATCTGGAGGCATTACTTATTGGGCGAGAAATTTATATTGTACACAGATCACCAATCATTGAAGTATTTATATACCCAGAAAGATCTGAATCTGAGACAGCAGCGTTGGCTAGAATTTCTTGCAGCATATGATCTTGATATCCTGTATACGCCGGGGAAAGCTAACGTAGTAGCGGATGCGCTTAGTAGAAAAACCGCAATCATTGCCAATCTTATAATTACACCTGGATTGATTGATAGGATACTTGTTCTTCAGAAAAGTGACAATTTTGCGAAAGAGATGGTAAAAAGGATTCGAAGGGGCGAAGGCTCCAGTTTCCAAGTGGATACAGAAGGAGTTTTGAGGCCGAATAGAAGAATATGTGTTCCCGACATTCCCGAGCTTAAAAGAGAAGTGCTAGATGAATGCCATAAATCCAAATTTTGCATCCATCCTGGGGTGAGTAAAATGTACAACGATATCAAACGCACTTTCTGGTGGAAGGCAATGAAAAGAGATATTTCTTTGTATGTTAGCAGATGCCCTACTTGTCAATTGGTCAAGAGTGACCAACAGAAGCTAGCTGGACTGTTGCAACCGTTGGAAGTCCCAGGTAGGAAATGGGAACAGATTTCCATGGATTTCATAGATGGTTTGCCGCGGACCAAGAAGGGTAATGACAGTATTTGGGTAATCGTAGATCGCTTCACGAAGACTGCCCATTTTATACCTGTCAGATCCAATAGAACTGCCCAAAGTCTAGCACAGATATATTTCAAAGAAATTGTTAAGCTGCATGGAATTCCCATCAGCATAGTCAGTGATAGAGATCCCCTATTTACTAGCAAGTTCTGGGAGGCTTTCCAGACAGAATTGGGAACGAAATTGAATATGAGCACCGCTTATCACCCCCAAACAGATGGTCAAACTGAGCGGGTGAATAGAATTCTAGAAGATTTATTGCGGGCTTGTATAATCGATTTTGGTGGGACATGGGAAGATCATTTGCATTTGGCAGAATTCTCATATAACAATAGCTATCAAGCAAGTTTGAGAATGTCACCATTTGAAGCATTATATGGCAGACCCTGCAGATCTCCAGCATGTTGGGTAGAACCTGGCAACAGACTTGTACTAGGACCCGATATGATTAGGGAGGCATCGGATAAAGTGGATTTCATCAAGAAGCGATTGAAAACCGCCCAAAGCCGACAGAAAAGTTATGCAGACTCTAGAAGGAGAGATTTGACATTTGCTGTTGGTGATCATGTTTATTTAAAGGTTTCTCCGATGAGAGGAGTAATCAGATTTGGAAAGACTGGGAAGTTGGCACCGAGATTTATTGGTCCCTTTCCTATACTTGAGCGAATTGGAACTCTTGCTTATAGGGTTCAATTACCAGATTGGTTGCCTGGAGTGCACAATGTTTTTCACGTATCTCAACTTAGGAGACATGTGCATGATCCGGATCTTGTTGTAGAAGAAGCAGCGCAACAGGATGTGGAGATAACTCCAGAATTAGCACTCAGAAGAGAGCCATTAAAAATTGTTGGCAAAGAAACCAGGGAACTCAGAAGCAAAAAAAAAAGTTCATTTAGTTAAAGTGCAGTGGAGCAGTGATCCTAGAGACTGTACTTGGGAGACTGAGGAAAGCATTAAGCAAGCTTATCCCAAATGCAGAGTGGATATCTCTGACTAACTCCGGTGCAAGGTACCTTTGCCATACTTTGCATTTACATTTTATTTCCTACTTTACTGTTGTTTCCTTTTCGAGGACGAAAAGTTTTAAGTAGGGGAGATTGTAATAACCCGGAAAATACGAGCCAATTTAAAAATTTTAAATTGATTATTTCAAAGCAATTTGAACCATTGAAATAGAATATTTCAATAAAATAGTGAATTAGAAATAGTGAGTCAGTTTGAAAATTTGAATTCAAACTTTGACTGACTATGTAGGGTGGAAAATATAACGGATTTTAGTGAAACTAAAATTATTTAAATCTGTTAGTTAATACCTTTCTAACGAATCTGAAAAATCGAAGTTTCATAACAGGAATCAAAAGTTATGGCCGAATGAATTTTCAGAAGAGTCGGTATATAGAATATAGCCCTGGAAAATTGATATTTTGCATACGACCTCGGAATTCGACGAAACCACTTTTGTTGGGTCCGGGATGTCAAACTATTGCTAGGTTTCAAATTTCATAATTTTTGAAGCTAGTATGTGAGCGTGGCAAAAGAAAATGTGTTGGGTCGATTTCTGTTAAATTGGATCGACCAGAAAATGGCCATTTTTCAAACGACCTCAGAATTCGACGAAACTAGTTTTGTTGGGACCGTAGCGTCAAAACATAGCTAGATTCATTTTTCTGGAATTTTTCGAATCAGTTTGTGGCCCTGGCAAATTGAAATGTGCGTTCAGAGTAAAAAATTAAATGTTTTATACTTTAATTTGAAAAATAACTGACTGTAACAGTCGAATCGACCTACGAAACATATCCCATTGTGTCCGGAATGGGGGTATTTAGCTAGGGGCGACAGTCGTTGGGTTTAAAAAGGAGTTCGTTTAAGAAAACACTATTTAAAAATTTTAATATAGTCTCGGCCAATCATATTTTTTCTTTCATAAATTTTAAAATAAAAAAAATACAGAAACCCCCCCCCCCCGTTCAACGGCGACCCGAGCTCCCAACCTTCTCTCCTCAATCGCCGCCGCCTCAGGCGCTTCTAGACTTCGCCACCCCCTACCTCGACGCGCCTCAGCCCCCTCTCCAAATCCGACTAAGCCTCGCCGCCCCTCATCGTCTGTGCCGCCCATACCGACGCCTCAAAGTCCAGACCTTCCCAGCGCCGCCGCCGCTCCGATCTGCCACCGCACCCCCTCAAACCACTACCGATTTAAAGCCCTCTCTTCCCTCTTCCACGTCCAACTCCCTGATCGTCTCAACGATCAACGGATTTCTCGAAAATCGTAAACCTAGTTTTGAAGCTCGTGAAAGTGCGTTTTTCTTTGATCTTTTCACTTTGAAAAATCATATCTTTTTGGTGTGTTGACGAAATTCGATGAAACAGGAAACATCGAGACCGCAAGGAAGCTCTCTACCCAATAGAAGAAGCTGCGGATTTTTCTGACATCGTATCGATTTTTAGCGCTCAGAAAACCAAGGTGAGAAATCTAAATTAACGTGAAATTGAATGGAAAATGTCGTGTATAATTTATACAAGCGAAATATAAATTACATACGTGTTGTATACCTCATGTACATGCATAGTGTAAGCTATATAAGCGAAGTATGAATTTTTACATGCATAGAATAATTTATATGTGTGTTGAAATGCAAGTAAAATATATTATATACATATATATATACTCCCCCCGTCCACAAACCATGGACGATATTTATTGTGGTGAATTGGTGTGAAATATTGGATGAAAATACGAATGGTTGAATAATTGTTTGTGGTTGATATTGTTTGGTTGTGGTTGAAAAATACCCATTGGTGATTGAAATGAATTGGAAATATTTGTGGAAATAAAAATAAACATGCCGCCTGCGTGCGAATTAGATGCATGAATCCCCATTGTCAAAAACCGCGAGGTTTTAAGGTAGAGCGAGGAGCCGTACTAGGGACGGTGCCGGTTTTAACTACCCTGCCGTTATGCTGCCGAAATTTTGAATAATCTTTGTGTGTTAGAATTAATTTCATATGTTGAAATTATTTTTCATGCATAGAAATTAAAGTCATATATGAAACTATGTCCATGTGTGGAAATATTCATGTGTTGAAAAGTGTTGTGTGAAAATAAAATTCAATTGTGAATGAATGAAGTGTTTAATCAATAAAAATCACATTTTTGTATATATACGAAGTATGAAAAATATTCGCCTTATATAAATAGCTTCAACAATCAAAGTTTCATCTTTCTAGAACAACATAAATAAGATGTCCATGTGTGGAAATGCTCATTTGTTGAGAAGTGTGCGTAGTGGAAAAGTTCATGTGTTGAATAAAAAGATCGAACAATAAAAATTACATTTTTATTGAAACTATGAAGTGTTGAAACCATCCATTGGTTGAATAAATATTTTAAATGATAAAAATATCATTTTTATCATATGTGTGATATGCTAAAGATATGTGGACGTTGAAATAAATATTTGTGATAGAAATATTATTTTTAACATGCATAGGAACTAATTAAAATAGTCATGTGTTGAAATCTACTTTAGTTCGCCAAAATTATCATCTTTGAAATGTGAAGTGTTAAAAATAGCCACTCGTTCAAATAAACGTGCATGAGTTGAAATATACATTAACTAGATAATGATATGATTTTAGCCTATGCATGCAATACTCGAATGAATGGTGTTTTTAAACCAAAGCAAATCAAATATGCAATTGAATGGAAAATGATAAATGTTAGAAATTGTATATATGTACATGCATATCTATTGAACAGGTTAAAGCAAAAGGGGCTAGAGAAGAGAAATAGAATTTTGTGCCCAACAAATAGGTACACATTTACCGCTTTGTTTGGGTGATGATTTTATGAGCCTGTTGGCTAGCTGCTTGGCTTTTTCTTTTTCTTTTTGATATGAGACGCCCGTGTGGCTATTTGGGAATTTTCCCAGACCCTCCCGTACAAAGGAGGTTATGGCGAAATTTTCCAAAAATTTAAGGCGTTAGTGAAATAATTGAAGTGGAAACGATATAGGAATTTTGAATGAGCTATATTTATATAAATATATAAATATAAATAGAATTAAAACGAAACGTGGCCGTGCAGTTCATATTTTGAAACCGTGATTTCAAATGATTAGTGCGGAAGATCCGACCATTGGATTTTCCCGAAACCTCAACCGTTGGGTTCAGCTGGAGATATCTTTCCAACGGCACCAATTTTGTGAAGATCCGACGGTTGGATTGTCTGGAATGTTTAATTCAAAATTAGTGAAAAACAGCGCCAGAAACGATTATATTTATATATATATAAATATAATTAAATTAAATCGAATAACGACGCTGCAGTTCGTAAATGGAAATCGTAACTTCAAATGGTTAGTGTGGAAGATCCGACCGTCGGATTTTCCCAAAACTGAAACCGTTGGATTCGTTTTGAAATGACCTTCCTAATGATGTAAAATTTGTGAAGATCCAACGGTTAGATTTTTAGATATGTGTAAAACAAAATCAGTGGAAAGCAGCGCCAGTGCGTCGACACGACCTGAAACGTCGTTTAATTAAATATGGCCGTTTTATATTAAATAAAAATGGCGATATATCGTTATAAAGTGGTATAGACGATATAGAGTGAAAATGAACCAATTTTGTTGGGTTTGCTTGATATGTGATGGTTGAATGTATTTGACATGGAAATTATAACTAAATAACTGAAATGTGATAGTTGAATAGTCCAACCATGTGATTGATTGATTTGAAAATCTAAATATACGTGGGTTATTTGAAAAGGCCGAGTTTATCTCATTTCAAATAATCGATCGACGTTGAGAAGTCGAAGAGTCGAAGACGACTGAAGACCGACGATCTCCACATTGGATGGATGGGCGCTACTGATGCTCATGATTGGAGTAGCTACCATGAAGGAATTGAAGTAGTAGCCGTCCAAACATATTGTTGATTGTACGAATATGCGAGGAATTGGTGCCTCCGGTTTCGTTCAGACCCAGAACGGACTTGTAAATGGACTGTGTGTCTGACATTGGATTTTGTTCTGTGTCGATTGATCTCTGTTAAATATATATCTGTTTGGCGGCGGAGAATTTATTCTCTTGCTTAACGCCCTTCTCTGAGACATACGAGCTCAGAGGTTATGTATTGACAGAAATCAGTCGCATGGAGTGGATTGCCTGTGTGGCACGCCTAAGTGGCATATGATCAAGGCTTCTGTTGCAAAGCAAAGTCTTGTGGTTGATGATCAAAGCATGGTCTGTGTGACGTAGCTTTGTGTATAACGTGAATTCGCGAGCCTCACACCTCGGTATGAGTCAAAAACGGGAGAAGGACCCAAGGAGTGCATGACGTTTCTTTCTAGCTATGGTGGTGTCAGTGACCTCCCAGACCTGACATTTATATCTACTTTTCACCTGTGTGGTTGTTGGAATGCGAGGCGCCTCGATTATAGGTCTGTAAGGATCGGGAAACGTGTGTTCAGGAATAATTAATCCTCAAAAGTAAGAGAGGACCGGCCTTGGAGGATCCAGGGGATTGCTGTGTGCGGTCCCGAGGCATTTGCTAGAGTGTCTCGAATCGGAGAGGAGCTTGCCCCTTGCCTCGACTCATGAAGGAATCCAATTTCCAATACGAAATATGCGGACGTGATTGTATTACTAGTATGGCGACATAGTGGTATGGGTCATTTATGCCGCCTATGATTGATATTTATGATTGAAATCGCTTTTGAAACATATATGCACTAGTAATAATATCAAGCACTTTTGTTTTATTCGTATGAAGCATCTTTGGCCATTATAAGGTAAAAACTCTATCCTCTGGCTTGCGTTGCATTGTGCGATGGGACCTGAGTCTTATAATGGCTTCATTTTATAAAAAACATTGCGTTGATTTTATCATTTACTTTATTTCATGCACTAGCACTCATTGGAGTAAACCCGTTCCGCGAAAGTGGCGTGGTCCTTTGATTTTCCTTATTATTATTGTTAATGAGTTGAGTAGATTTCTCATACCAGTCCCATGACTGACTCGTAGTTTGTTTCACCTTGCAAACTCGGGTGCCCTCATTCTCACACGGGCAGCCTAGTTACAGGTTTCTGACGCACCTTTTGGCTCATGGCGAGGCTTGACTACACCGTGCTGACTTGGATTTTCTCCGCCATTATTGTATCTATATTATGATTCCGCCACTGGCGATGTAGACTGATATTCCTTTTATGTACTCTTTATGTATGATTCCGCCTCAGGCGATGGTGACTGATTATGTATCATTATGCACTAAGTTGTATCCTGTACTGTGCTTCTCTGATGTGATGATATCTATATGATTCCGCTGTCATATGTGTGTAAATTATTCTATTTTCTGTTTGTGCTATTATCTGTGATCTGCTAATGATGATTAATGTGTTATATTCCAATGATTATCCTTAACACCGTGTCACGGGGTTTTGGGATCGTCACAGAATCACTCAGTGGGTACAAGATAGTAGATTTCGAACTGGAGAAAGAAGTTCATTTGCAGTCTAATCAAGGGATAAGCATTAATTCTTGATATATTAAATTAAACGATAATTAATTTAATAATGGCTATTAAATAAATTATTAAACCATTTGAATTGTTATAAACTCGTAACATCAACAACAAGTTCGTTCATGAACAGAATTGGGCAAAAAGGGACAAATGGGAAGCGTAGGAACAAATTCTACGTTATGGAATTGATGTTGCTGAAAACATATTTGCAGGAACTTCGTGATAAAATCAAACCTTTGTTTGATTTTAAATGAAACAAAATCTGAACCATCAACTACAGAACAATGTGAGTAACCTCACTAACTCTGGCTCATTTATATTTTTATATAAACGAGTTTTAAATTTATTTTATACCGTGTGATGGTTGTTTGGATGAATGGTTAATAAAATTTGTTAAAATGGTTGATATAGTCATACATAAATCGTTGATCGATTATTAGTCCAGTTTGCTATGATATTTCATATTTATGTGAAAGAATATTATTGATGGTGATAAAAATCTGTGAGTGTAGGGAAACAGGTTGGAGGGAACCAACTGGATTCCTCAACATTTATTCTATTTCTGTTTGTCATTTATTGTGATATATTTGTGATTGATTATGTGTGTTAAATTACACTGACCCTAGAATTTTGGTATTTAAATACCTAAATATCTTCGAATACAGAAAAGGGAATTTGAGTTTTAAAAGGGAAATTTATTTTCAAAAATAAAATAAAATATAGAAATGTAATTTTTAATAGAGTTGAAATTCAGAACCTGTTAAATGGAGAAAACAAGAAGTGGTTTATAAATGAGTTTATGAATTAAGTGAAATATTTATCATTGGATAAATTAAATTATAAATTCGAGTTTGAATGTATATAGAAAATGGAAATTGATTTTTAAACTAGTATGTGAAAAGAGATATGAATTTAGCGATCTTAAAGGAATTATAACAAGATTTAAATTGGAAGGAAGAAAAAAAATAAGATTACATGAACAATTTCACCATCAGAAGTTAACAAATGAAATTTGGATTTGAGATCTTGTTTACCAGTATAAAAATCAAACAAGTTGATTATGCAAAAGAAATATTATTTGCGATCAAAGTGAATAATGGGATATTTTGCAAATGAAATACCTATAGAAGAATTTGGTTTGGAATATGAATTCAAAATAGAAATTTGAATGGGAACAGGAAATCGGTTTCAAAAGAAAACGACGGGTTTTATTCCGAAGTTCGGAATATAAAATAAAGTGAGATAAATCCAAGGGATTATAATTAGAATTCGACCATGTTGAATTTTAATGGTTCATTTTTAGAAAGAATAATTAAACTCTATAATTTAAAAGAATCTGTTAAGAAGCTAATATTTCAATATTTATGGCTATGGAAAAAATATATATACAACTCCATGTTTTGGAATAATTTAATATTTTTCTTAGTTAGAATTATTAAAAGAGAAAGGAGCGGTAGGAATCAAATAAATTGATTGCATATGCTATGGAATGTTTAGCATGTAAATATGTTTAAAAAAAAGTTAAATTGTTTATATGTGTAGGAAGGTGTTAGTAGCAGTTTATAAACGAAATTTATAAATGATGTCGAATAGGATGTGAATTTATTAGGTACTCGATTTGAAATTATAATGATGTTTAAAAATATAAATCAAGTTGACTTGATAATGAGCCTAGATTCCCATTAAGGAATGATACTCGTATTCGGAAATGAATAACGATTTGAAAACAGGTGTTTGTGAAAATAAATAATTATACAATAGAATTTTGAGATGATCTGAAATAGTAGATTTATTCCGATGTTCGGAAAATTAATCGAATACAGATTATTCGAAAGCGGGTTATTTATTGAAATTTGATTCTATCGAATTCAGAGAAGTACTTTTCACTTTCTGTTTAGTCAAGATTCTATTATTTATTATTTGTGTAATTATTTAAATAAATGAATTAAAGTTATATTTAAAAATTAAATATTACGAAAGCAAGGATTATAACACTATCTTTATAATCAATGTTTGTAAAGGAAGTGGATTCTTAAATTTAATCTGAGAGTTGCGAGAGTAATGACTGTGAAAGATTTGAAGTGGTGAACTTAACTGTTTCGAAGTTAAGAATGTTGTTCAGTTAAGGTCTAAGAGATAATTATACCCCAACTTGATTGACTTCATGATTGACGGAGGAATGGTTAAGGTTCGGTAGCGAGGGTGGGTTAGTGATACAATTTGTTAACGAATGATTAATCGGTTGAGTTATAATAAAATGTTTTTAGTTAGATCCAGATAAAAGGAATTTGGAATCGTCTTCCCAAATAAAATTAGAGATATTTTCTAAGTATAGAAAATGAAATTATGTGGTTAATGGGAAGTTTAAAAATGGGAATTGGAAATGTTTTCCAATGTTAATAATGTATATCTTCTAATATAGAAGAATAGAAATGTGAGGAGATGGAAATGTTTTTGCCGCATCAATAGCGTATATTTTCTGGAATATGGAAAAATAGAATGTATAATATTTGAAAATGTTTACAAGAAATTGTGAAAGGGCTAAGTGGGTTCTGGAAAAAATATCGAGGTAAAGATCTTGAGAGGAATTGGGAAATGGTAATTTAATATGAAATTAAATGTAAAGGGGCCAGTGTTGCTTGATGATTGATCGATAGAATTTCCATTTGGAAATAGGACCGTTGATTGTATGGATGTTTCTTGATAATTACATCACCAACTATCAAGGTTCTAGTTATTTTTTACCTTCGTTGTCGATACAGAGAGACCGGGATTAGATTTGTTGATCTGAAAACACTCCATATAGGCATAAGCGTTTTGAATCAACTTATGCTGAAGGTGATCGAAGACGGAGTAAAGTGAAAGGGCTGTTCTGTTAATATTAGGTAGAAATTGCCCAAGATAGATTAATAGAACAGTGCCTTCAGTTTGGCCAGTCCCAGGACAACGTATATGGATGGATCTGGTGATGTGGCATCCAAAGTAAATGGTGGCATGATGTTCTTGAAAGATAATCGTGACCTCAAGCCACATCAACCGGGAAATGACAAAAATCGGGCAGGCTGCATATCCAAGTGGGTCCATTCCCATTAGGGGTATTATCTGCTGACCTAGAGAAATTTCATTTTGCTTCTTATTCTATTCGCTGCTGTATGCTTTTGGCAATGGTTGCTGATCACAACCATTGGTGATAATATGCTAGGTACACTCAAGTTAAATGAGTGGCCAACCATGTGTGGCTGGGTTGCAAGATGTTCTTGTTGAGCCCAATGTATCCCCTCTAGAGTACACTGATTGGTAGGTGGTTTTGTACCTTGTTATAGACGGAATCTAATCTCCCATAAGCGCCCTACGGTTTTTGATTTAATATTATATATGGAGCATGAGATGCAAGCATTCCGCTATATTTATTTGATTTAGACACTATTATAATATCATTGGAATTGATATCAAAAATATTTTTGGTTATTGTGTGGTAAAAACCATTTGTATTTATGTGTGGATCGGTCTTACGATTATCATTTCTTTCGAAAGGATCCTGAAAGTTAAATCAAATGGTTGAAGTTTACTCACACCAGTCTCATGACTGACGCAGAGTTTATTTTGTTTTGTTTTACCCTAAACTCTTGGGTGCCCAAATTTATATGGGCGATCAAGTACTCAAGATTTTACAGATTCACTTAAAGGAGCTTTGAGCATGAGGCTTCATCAGTTATCTATAGTCTATCATATTTTCCGCTGTGTATTACGTTGTATCTGGAAACAAGTGTTTATAACTGTTCCAAGAATAACTGTTGTGCTCTGATGATGGTATGTATATACAAAGCAGATTTGTATCTTAAGGAGTTATATTATATAATATATTTTATTCGTTCTGCTGTGAGATTTTTGTCCTTCATTTTCTTCTATTCTAACTTTTCTTTCTTTCTATTTCTCATCCTCTAACTTCTTTCTATTAATGATTCGTGTTTCTGTGCAATTTGGGTTAGACGTGTGTGTAAGTAGTCAACTAAAGTGTACGGAAATTCGGGCAATTACAAAGGTGACATGCCATGTGTTAGTGGGTTCGTATCTAAATTCCGGACAACACGGAGCTATCGCGTACTGATTGTTAGACTGTATAATTATGGGCCAAACACTGGATTTCAATCGCGTTTGAAACCAAAGGTGAGTGATTAAACCCATCGCGCTTAACTAAAATATTTGATTGTCAGTTAAATTAGAATCATATCATAGTATGATTGTATTGATTTGCATATTTTTATTTATTTACACCAATTGTGTAATTTAATCTAACTATTAATTTAAATTGAATAATTAGGTTAAATTTGAAATTTAATCACTAGTTAAAAAATCGACAGTTGATAACTAGAAAATTTATACTGTATTGAACTGTTTGGATGTATTTATGTGATAAATGGCTTGGATTTGATATGCTTGATATATTGATGTTTATTTGTGTGAATTTACCCATTATTCACCTTGATTTTATATGATTATTGTCTGTGTTGATTAATCCCAACCATTTACCTTAGATGTTATGGGCATCGAACGTAACACCCAACATTGTTTTAATGCAATTACAAAATGTACATATAGATATGTGCATAAACATAATTAAGAATGAATTAGTAAATACATACACTGATGGTGCATTTATGTGATAACTAGGAAAATACGAGCCAATTTTAAATTTTTAAATTGGTGATTTCAAAAGGATTTGAACAATTGAAATAGAATATTTCAATAAAATAGTGAATTAGAAATAGTGAGTCAGTTTGAAAATTTGAGTTCAAACTTTGACTGACCGTGCAGGGTGGAAAATATAACGAATTTTAGCGAAACCAAAAATATTTAAATCTGTTAGTCAATACCTTTCTAGCGAATCTGAAAAATCGAAGTTTCATAACGGGAATCAAAAGTTATGGCCAATTGAATTTTCAGAATGGTCGCCATATATAATATATAGCCCTGGAAAATTGATATTTTGCATACGACCTCGGAATTCGACGAAACCACTTTTGTTGGGTCCGGGATGTCAAACTATTGCTAGGTTTCAAATTTCATAATTTTTGAAGCTAGTATGTGAGCGTGGCAAAAGAAAATGTGATTGGTCAATTTCTGTTAAATTGGATCAACCAGAAAATGGCCATTTTTCAAACAACCTCAAAATTCGACGAAACTAGTTTTGTTGGGACCGTAGCGTCAAAACATAGCTATATTTATTTTTCAAGAATTTTTCGAATCAGTTTATGGCCCTGGAAAATTGAAATGTACGTTCAGAGTGAAAAATTAAATGTTTTATACTTTAATTTAAAAAATAACTGACTACGAATTGGCCTACGAAACATATCCCTTTGTGTCCGGAATGGGGGTATTTAGCTAGGGGCGACATTCGTTGGGTTTGAAAAGGAATTCGTTTGAGAAAACACTATTTAAAAATTTAATAAAACCATTGACCAATCATATTTCTCCATTCATAAATAAAAAAATATATCAGAAACCCCCTCCCCCGACTCCGACATCGACGACGGAAAAGCTCCCCCCCTTCCCTGGCGATTTCCGATCGCCACAGCCCGAATTAGCTCCTCCCCCAGATCAACTTTTTGTAGTTTTCCTTCCCCTCTTCAAATCCATATAAGGAGCTCCCCCTATCGTTGCTTCTACGTCGAGATATCCCCCTCCAAAGTTCCGACCTTTAAACCGCCGCCTCCGCCGATCTGGACCACCGAACGCCACCAAACCACCGCGCGCCTGTAGCCTTCTCGAAGCTCTTCCACGTCCAACTCGCTGATCATCCCCTCGTGCCCCGGTTCTCGCGAAAACCGCAAACCTAGTTTTGAACCATCGTGATAGGAGAGTTCTTTTTGATCTTTACACTTTGAAAAATCATATCTTTTTGGTGTGTTGACGAAATTCGATGAAAAAGGAAACATCGGGACCGTAAGGAAGCTTTCTACCCAATAGAAGAAGCCGCGGATTTTTCTGACATCGTATCGATTTTTGGCACTCCGAAAACCAAGGTGAGAAATCTAAATTAACGTGAATTTGAAAGGAAAATGTCGTGTATAATTTATATTAGCGAAATATAAATTACATACGTGTTGTATACCTCATGTACATGCGTAGTTTAAGCTATATAAGCGAAGTATGAATTTTACATGCATAGAATAATTGATATATGTGTTGAAATGCAAGTGAAATATAGCAATTATATATATATATATATATATATATATATATATATATATACACACACACACTCCCCTCGTCCACAAACCATGGACGATATTTATTGTTGTGAATTGGTGTGAAATATTGGACGAAAAATACGAATGGTTGAATAATTGTTTGTGGTTGATATTGTTTGGTTGTGGTTGAAAAATACCCATTGGTGATCGAAATGAATTGGAAATATCTGTGGAAATAAAATTAAACATGCCGCCTGCGTGCGAATTAGATGCATGAATCCCCATTGTCAAAAACCGCGAGGTTTTAAGGTAGAGCGAGGAGCCGTACTAGGGACGGTGCCGGTTTTAACTACCCTGCCGTTATGCTGCTGAAATTTTGAATAATCTTTGTGTGTTAGAATTATTTTCATATGTTGAAATTATTTTCATGCGTTGAAATTAAAGCCATATATTGAAACTATATCAATGTGTGGAAATGTTAGTGTGTTGAAAAGTGTTGTGTGAAAATTAAATTCATTTGTGAATGAATGAAGTGTTTTAACAATAAAAATCACATTTTTATATATATATGAAGTATGAAAAATATTCGCCTTATATAAATAGTATCAACAATAAAAATCCCATCTTTCTAATATGAACAACATAAATAAAAAGTCCATGTGTGGAAATGCTCATTTGTTGAGAAGTGTGTGTAGTGGAAAAGTCCATGTGTTGAATAAAAAGATCGAACAATAAAAATTACATTTTTATTGAAACTATGAAGTGTTGAAACATCCATTTGTCGAATAAATATTTTGAATGATAAAAATATCATTTTTATCATATATGTGATATGCTAAAGATATACGGACGTTGAAATAAATATTTGTGAAAGAAATATTCTTTTTGACATGCATAGGAACTAAATAAAATGGTCAAGTGTTGAAATATATTTTAGTTCGGCAAAATTATCATCTTTGAAATGTGAAGTGTTAAAAATAGCCACTTGTTCAAATAAATGTGCATGAGTTGAAATATACATTAATTAGCTAATGATATGATTTTTGCCTATGCATGCAACGTTAGAATGAATGGTGTTTTTAAGCCAAAGTAAATAAAATATGAAATTGAATGGAAAATGATAAGTGATAGAAATTGTATATAGGTACATACATATCTATTAAACAGGTTATATCAAAGGGGCTAGAGAAGAGGAATAAAATTTTGTGCCCGACAAATAGGTATACATTTACTGCTTTGTTTGGGTGATGATTTTATGAGCCTGTTGGCTGGCCGCTTTGCTTTTTCTTTTTCTTTTTGATATGAAACGCCCGTGTGGCTATTTGGGAATTTTCCCAGACCCTCCCGTACAAAGGAGGTTATGGCGAAATTTTCCGAAATTTAAAGGCGTTAGTGAAATAATTGAAATGGAAACGATATAGGAATTTTTAAATGAACTATATTTATATAAGTATATAAATATAAATAAAACTAAACTGAAACGTGGCCGTGCAGTTCATGTTTTGAAACCGTGATTTCAAACGACTAGTGCGGGAAAACCGACCATTGGATTTTCCCGAAACCGCAACCGTTGGGTTCGCCTTGGAAATATCTTTCCAACGACACCAACTTTGTGAAGATCCGACGGTTGGATTGTCTGGAATGTTTAATTCAAAACTGAAGAAAAACAACGCCAGAAACGATTATATTTATATATATATATAAATATAATTATATTAAATCGAATAACGACGCTGTAGTTCGTAAATTGAAATCGTAACTTCAAATGGCTAGTGTGGAAGATCCGACCGTCGGATTTTCCCAAAACTGAAACCATTGGATTCGTCTTGAAATGACCTTCCCAATGACACCAAATTTGTGAAGATCCAATGGTTAGATTTCCAGATATGTGTAAAACAAAATTAGTGAAAAGCAGCGCCAGTGCATCGACACGACCTGAAACGTCGTTTAATTAAATATGGCCGTTTTAAATTAGATAAAAATGGCGATATATCGATATAAAATACTATAGACGATAAAGAGTGGAAATAAACCAATTTTGTTGTGTTTGCTTGATATGTGATGGTTGAATGTATTTGACATGAAAATTATACCTAAATAACTGAAATGTGAATGTTGAATAGTCCAACCATGTAATTAATTGATTTGAAAAATCTAAATATACGTGGGTTATTTGAAAAGGCCGAGGTTATCTCATTTCAAATAATCGATCGACGTTGAGAAGTCGAAGAGTCGAAGACGGCTGAAGACCGACGATCTCCACATTGGATGGATGGGCGCTACTGATGCTTGTGATTGGAGTAGCTACCATGAAGGAATTGAAGTAGTAGCCGTCCAAACATACTGTTGATTGTACGGATATGCGAGGAATTGGTGCCTCCGGTTTCGTTCAGACCCAGAACAGACTTGTAAATGGACTGTGTGTCTAACATTGGATTTTGTTCTGTGTTGATTGATCTCCGTTAAATATATATCTGTTTGGCAGCGGAGAATTTATTCTCTTGCTTAATGCCCTTCTCTTAGACGTACGAGCTCAGAGGTTATGTATTGACAGAAATCAGTCGCATGGAATGGATTGCCTGTGTGGCACGCCTAAGTGGCATATGATCAAGGCTTCTGTTGCAAAGTAAAGTCTTGTGGTTGATGATCAAAGCATGGTCTGTGTGACGTAGCTTTGTGCATAACGTGAATTCGCTAGCCTCACACCTCGTTATGAGTCAAAAATGGGAGAGTGACTGCAGGGAGAGCACGACATTTCTTTCTAGCTAAGGTGGTTTTAGTGACCTACCAGCCCTGACATTATATATATTTTTCACCTGTGTGGTTGTTGGAATGCGAGGCGCCTCGATATAGGTCTGTAAGGACCGGGAAACGTGTGTTCAGGAATTGCCAATCCTCAAAAGTAAGAGAGGACCGACCCTGAAGATCCAAGGATCATAGTGGGGTCCTGGGACATTTGCTAGAGTGTCTCGAATCGGAGAGGAGCTTGCCCCTTTCCTCGACTCATGAAGGAATCCAATTTCCAATACGAAATATGCGGATGTGATTGTATTACTAGTAGGGCGACATAGTAGATGGTAGCTATGCCGCCTAGGATTAATATTTACGATTGAATTTGCTTTTGAAACATATATGCACTAGTAATAATATCAAACACTTTTGTTTTGTACGTATGAAGCATTTTTGGGCCATTATAAGGTAAAAACTCTATCCTCCGGCTTGCGTTGCATTTTGTGATGGGACTTGAGTCTTATAATGGCTTCATTTTATAAAGAGCATTGCGATGATTTAATTATTTATTTTATTTCATGCACTAGCACTCATTGGAGTAAACCCGTTCCGCGAAAGTGGCGTGGTCCTTTGATTTGCCTTATAATTGTTGGTAATAAGTTGAGTAGATTTCTCATGCCAGTCCCATGACCGACTCGTAGTTTGTTTCACCTTGCAAACTCGGGTGCCCTCATTTTCACACAGGCAGGCTAGTCACAGGTTTCTGACGCACCTTTTGGCTCATGGCAAGGTGTTTGCGAACAAATTAGACAATTGTAAACAACTGTAAAATTCGTTCGGCTTTCCTAAACAACAAGGATTGTTGTAGAGGGTGTCGAACTCTAGGACCAAAAATATTTTAATTAATAAATCCAATCAAGTTATCCCTAACTTTTGATTGGTGGAAAACAAAGAAAATAGCAGGAATTAAATAAAAGAGAGTTTTAACACTAAGTGAAAGCAATTAGGGGATAATGACATAGATCAGATTCATAATCATCAATAACCAAAAGATTAACCAGATCTAATACATGTTTCTGTCACAAACATGAATCAACGATAATAGGTTTTTAGAAACAAATATGTAAATAACGACAAGCATAGCCTATGCAGGAGCTCAGCTCTACAACCATAGACTATCAGGACAGATTCACTAATTAATTTCTAAAACCCTAAAATTAGATCTAGATCTGATAAACGTTAGATCGAACATGAATATATCCTGTGAAGGAGCATAGCTCTTAAACGACACAAAATATGAAAGTTCAGATCTAACCCTTAATTCAGATGCAGATCTACATGTATACAGTCCTCATCTTTTGGCTATGTGATTCATATTGAATCATACTATCAACGTCATCACCCCCTAATCAGAGGGGATTAGCTAGACATAGCTAAAGAAGAAGAGAAAAAGAAAATAACTAACATGAACATAAATAAAATAAACAAAAAGTAAAAAGAAAGGGAGAGAATGATTTTATTCCAAGAAGAGAATTACAGAATAAAACCTAATGTGTCCTCACAAGACTAAGATACAATGTATTTATAGCTGATATGACAAAGGCTAGCTAGCGAATTACATAATGTGGGACTAAAGAAATAACCCAAATAACACATAAGCCAGTGTGAACGCAGCTTTAGAGTGAGTGGTCTAGCAAATAGGCTAGTGTGAACGCAACATGAGTAAGAGGCCTTCCAAATGAGCTAATGTGAATGCAGTTTGAGTCTTTATTGAGCCAAATCTTCTTAACTGAAATATAATTGCAACCATTCTTCAATCTTTAGACTCTTCAAGCTTTAGCAATTTTAAACTTCACTCTTTTTAAGCAAATTCTTCATGCTTTATCCATCAAATGCTCTAAACCATGCTGCTTGTCAACAATCTGAAAATACAGCTATAAATACAAAGTATCAATTATTTTAAAGGGAAAATAAGATAAATAAGCGGATAAAATATACACATTTACGTGTATATCAAATACCCCCACACTTATCTTTTTATTCATCCTCGAATAAACTAAACTAAGATATGTCACACTTTCGTAGGAAACACGATTGCATTTAGCGTATGCAACAAGCCGTTAAACCTCTGGGTGTCCCCAGTAGGACGAGTGTTGTCTCGTGAGGGTTTTCAGCGGATACTACCCACAAAATCCAAAGCGTCTTATGTACGCGGATTAATCAAACAATATATTTAAGGTCTTTCACATTCCAAGGATTTCACCTAACTTCAATAATAACGGTTTAGCCCCAAATTGTCCATCCCATAATTGGTGCAAAAATGAATAAAAATTTTCAAGCTGAATCGTAATTCCTTGATAACACTGTAATTGTCTTGAAGGTTAAGAGCGTGGTGTCAACCAAAGTTCTACACATCGACAATGTACACCCAATCATTTATTTGACCTTTTTTTTTTTGAATAATTTTGCACCAATGTAACTGTAATGTATTGGATGTGAGTTATGCATAGATGAAGAAAATTTTTGTAAGTTCTAAAAATGTTATAGATAAGAGGGCAAGTGTATTAGTTGAACTTCAAGCTACAAAAGATAAAGTAATACTAAGGCACATATGAACATTTTTATTTCCTTTCATCTCCTCTACTACAATCCTCACTTCCATGTATGGTATAATGGAACTGAATGCTTTATAGTCAAGAATGATGAATGACTATTTTATTCTGAGAGACTCTTTCTTTATTTCAATTTTTTATTTTTTATTTTTTTTTATTTTTTTTTCTTTCTTTCTTTTTTTTTCTTTTTTTTTTCTTTTTGCATGAGGAATGATGAATGGAGATGGAATGGAATGATACCGTACATTATTTCATTTGATTCCTCCTCTACTAAACCAACACTTCATGAAAGGAAAGTTTTGTGCCCTAGTTACTCTACTTATATAACCTTAATTCAACACACAAGTCTGGATTGTTGTTATACAAAAAGCTGAAAGGAATGATAAGCAAAGCTTCGTAAGATAGATAACCCATATAAAATAAGATGTGGTATATGGTTATCCTACCTTAAAACAAGTACGAAGTGGGTGGTGTAATATTGGTATAAAAAGTGACGTTTTTGACCTTTAAACAAAGGTTCTTGAGTATACCAATATAAGATAAACTTGTCGACACATGGATGTAAATCGACTAACACTTGGGTTTGAATAATGTGGGGTATCGAAGAAGAACGCTACAATGAGTCATTTCTCCTTAATTGGGCCAAGTGGATTTTAGAACTTACAATTTTGAAAATTTGAGTGAAAAGAAAATATTATGCATGAAAACGAACTCAGAAAATCCAACAAATGTAGGTGCAAAATCATTTTTATTTCTTGAATTTTTTTTTGATTATTTTTACTTGCACATTCTAACACGTATAACAAGGGTTGACACGCTTACTCCAGAACACGACTAACGTCTGCACAGTCTCAAGCTAGCATCTTAAAAAGACACATTATGATTCAATGAATAAATAATGTTCATTCCCATCACCCAACAATTCAACTTATCAAACAAGAACCAAGGTTTTATTTATGAATTTAAGTTAATCCTTGTTCAATAAATGACCTACTTCATAAAATTTGATTGCTGATGTAATGTAAATTCCTCCCACACTTGAGTGTGACTGTGTCCTCACAGTCTTAATCAGACATATCTTAGTGAAAGGGAAAAACAAATAAGAGAGTATTTACATATGTACAAAAGAGGGTTAGTGCGTCTTACCGAATGTAATGTGGCTCATGGAGGACCATGAGCTCTTCCTCTTGGTTGGGTATTGGTTCCAAGTAAGGTTTAAGGAGTTGACCATTGACCTTAAAGGATGATCCATCGGTTGGATTCTCAATTTCTACCGCACCATATGGAAAAACAGTCCGTACAGTGTAAGGTCCTGTCCTTCTAGATTTTAACTTACCCGGAAATAAATGCAGTTTTGAGTCATACAACAGAACTTTTTGACCTGGGATGAAAGTTTTACGTAAAATTGATTTATCATGAAAAACTTTTGTTCTGTCCTTGTAAATTCATTCATTTTCATAGGCATCATTTCGAATTTCATCAAGTTCATTAAGTTGAAGCTTTCTATGTTCACCTGCTTGCTCTAAATCAAGATTCAAAGTTTTTATTGCCCATAACGCCCTATGTTCTAGTTCAACTGGCAAGTGACATGGCTTACCAAAGATCAACCGATAAGGGGACATACCCAAGTTTGTTTTGAAAGCGGTGCGGTAAACCCAAAGAGCGTCGGTTAACTTTTGAGACCAATCTTTATGATTTCGATTCACGGTTTTCTCAAGGATTTGTTTAATCTGCCTATTTGATACTTCAACTTGCCCACAAGTTTGAGGGTGATAAGGAGGGGATAACTTGTGGGTTATCGAATACTTTCTCATGAGAGCTTCAAAAGAACGATTACAGAAGTGTGTACCATTATCACTGATTATTGTGCGAGGTGTGCCAAACCTAGAAAAGATGTTTTCTTTCAAGAAGCGCACAACAACCTTGTTATCGTTTGTTTTGCATGGTACAGCTTCGACCCATTTGGAAACATAATCAACAGCTAAGAGAATGTAAAGGTTCCCAAAAGAATTAGGGAAGGGTCCCATGAAGTCTATACCCCACACATCAAAAATTTCGACCTCTAGAATGGGGTTTAGGGGCATCATATTCCGTTTAGAAATTTTCCCTAAGAATTGACATCGATCACAAGTTTTGCAATATTCGTACGCGTCTTTGAAAAGGTTGGGCCAGTAGAAACCCGATTGGAGAACCTTTTCGGCTGTCTTTTTGGGACCGAAGTGACCACCACAGGCTTGGTCATGACAGAAAGAGAGGACACTGTGAGTTTCAGTGTTGGGAACACACCTTCGAATGATTTGATCGGGACAATACTTGAAAAGATAGGGGTCGTCCCAATAAAAATGTTTCACTTGGGAAAAGAATTTTTGTTTATCCTGCTTAGACCAAAAAGAAGGGATCTGCTTGGTGACTAAGTAGTTGACAATGTCAGCAAACCAAGGATCAGTGGATAGAGAAAACAGCTGTTCATCGGGGAAATTCTCGTTGATCGGAAGAGAAGAAGACGGGGCATTTGGAAGACGAGACAAGTGGTCCGCAATAACGTTGTTGGATCCTTTTTTATCCTTAATGGTAAGGTCAAATTCTTGAAGTAGAAGGATCCAACGAATGAGACGAGCCTTAGCATCCTTTTTAGAGAAAAGGTACCTAAGTGCAGAATGGTCGGTATAAACCGTGATGTGTGAGCCAACTAGATAAGGCCTGAATTTTTCTAGAGCAAAAACAACTGCCAAAAGTTCTTTTTCAGTGGTCTTATAATTGATTTGAGCATCATTCAAAGTCTTACTCGCATAGTAAATGACGTGAAGAATCTTATCGATACGTTGTCCTAGGACAGCGCCAACAGCAAAATTCGAGGCATCACACATGATTTCAAAAGGCAGCTTCCAGTTAGGAGAGCAGATGATCGGAGCAGAGACAAGTTCATTTTTAAGACGCTCAAAAGATGAAATGCAATCAGAATTGAAGTCGAAAGGAACATCCTTACCAAGAAGATTGGTCAAAGGTCGAGTGATTTTGCTAAAATCTTTTATAAAGCGACGGTAAAAACCAGCATGACCTAAAAAGGATCGGATGTCCTTAACTGATTTGGGAATGGGAAGATTTGAAATAACCTCAATTTTGGCTTTGTCTACTTCAATTCCTTTATTAGAAATGACATGTCCCAAAACAATGCCATGTTTAACCATGAAGTGACACTTTTCCCAATTAAGCGTTAAGTGTTTCTCTTTACAGCGATTAAGAACAAGATCGAGATGATGTAAACACTCAGAGTAAGAATCACCAAATATGGAAAAATCATCCATGAACACTTCCAAAAATCGCTCGATCATATCAGAAAAAATGCTAATCATGCACCTCTGAAAGGTTGCAGGTGCATTACAGAGACCAAAAGGCATACGTCGGTACGCAAATGTACCAAACGGACAAGTGAAAGTGGTTTTTTCTTGGTCCTCAGGAGCGATAGGGATTTGATTATAGCCCGAGTACCCATCAAGGAAATAGTAGTACTCATGACCAGCTAGTCGTTCTAACATTTGATCGATAAATGGCAAAGGGAAATGATCCTTACGTGTTGCAGTGTTAAGTTTCCTATAGTCAATGCAAACACGCCAACCGGTCTGGATGCGGGTTGGGGTAAGTTCGTTAGCTTCATTTTGAACCACGATAATCCCTGATTTCTTAGGTACAACATGAATCGGACTAACCCATTGACTATCAGAAATCGGGTAGATGATTCCATTGTCAAGGCATTTAAGGATTTCAGCACAAACTGCTTCTTTCATGATAGGGTTTAGTCGACGTTGGGGATCACGAGTGGGTTTGGCATCATCTATAAGGTGGATTCGATGTTGGACTATCGAAGGACTAATCCCCTTAATATCAGCCATGGACCAACCAATTGCCTCCTTATTTTTCTTAAGAATGGGAAGGAGCAATTGTTCCTGCTCTAAAGTAAGGTCAGAAGCGATGATGACAGGAAAAGTTTCATTGTCTCCTAAGTAAGCGTACTTAAGATGACTAGGCAACACTTTGAGTTCAGATTTTGGGGGCGACTCAACCGAAGAAATTGGTTGAGGGATAGACTCATTTGTGAGAGGCTCGACAGGAATCGAATCAGAGACATTTTTGGGAATATCTTGAAATAAGGTTTCGTAATTCGATTCAATTTCGTTATTCAGAATGTCGAGCTCAGATTCATTATTGTGGACAGCATGGATTTCAGAAAACTGGTCCACATAAGAGTTAGGAGAGTTTTCAGTTCTGAAGATGTTTAGCTCGACAGTCATGTTACCAAACGAAAGTTTCATAGACCCATTTCTACAGTTGATGAGAGCATTAGAGGTTGCTAAGAAGGGTCGTCCTAGAATCAAAGGGATTTGGTTTGCAGGATTGCTAACCTGTTGTGTTTCTAAGACAATAAAATCAACTGGAAAGATGAATTCGCCAATTTTGATCAACACATCCTCGATTTCGCCCACGGGTTTCTTAATTGAACGGTCAGCAAGCTGAAGGGTAACCTTGGTGGGTTTCAATTCTCCTAGCCCTAATTGGCGATAGACGGAATATGGAAGCAAGTTAACACTAGCACCTAAGTCTAGCAGGCATCTATCGATTTTCTTGTCCCCAATAGTACATGATATTATGGGGCAGCCAGGATCTTTGTATTTCACTGGCATCGATTGGGACAAGACTTCGCTTAGAGTTGCCGCTAGAAACACTTTCTTAGGTACATGTGTATGACGTTTTTGAGTGCACATATCTTTTAGAAATTTTGCGTATTGTGGAACTTGTTGTATAATATCTAAAAGAGGAATGTTCACTTTAACTTGCTTAAATATTTCAAGGATTTTTTCTAGCTGATCCGTCTTTTTCCTAGGTCGGAGTCTATGAGGAAATGGAGCAGACAACTCAGTAGGTTGGGCTACTTGAGTTTGAGGATGGTCCTTGTCAGAAATTGGCTCAATGTTTTGATCTGAGTTGGTCGAATTTTCGATAGGGTTTGGAAGATCGTCCGGTAAAGCATTTGGGTTGACCACACGGTTGTCAATCTTTTTGCCTGATCTAAGAGTCGTGACCGCATTCAAGTGACTCACGTTTGAATCTTGAATGATGTGAATTTGGTTGGAGTTAGGATTTTGACGATTGGGGTTTGGAATGGGTTGACTCGGGAAAGTGCCTCTTTCTCGTTCGCTTATGGAAGTGGCTAACTGACTCATTTGCATTTCAAGTTTAGCGATCGATTGACTTGTGTTTTGCATGTGCGAAGTCAATAAATTTTGAAGATTGGTATTCGAGTGGAGATTTTGGGTCGTCGCTTTAGTCAATTCTTCGAGAGTTTTCTCAAGTGATGTCAATCGTTTATCATCTTGGGGAACAAAAGATTGTTGCGCTTGATTTTGAGATGGTGGCGCAGGGTTTTGGAATTGAGTTTGTCGAAAGGGAGGTTTCGAAGGATTATTCGAAAATGATTGAAAAGGAGGTCGAACCGCATTCGAATTTGCATTGTTTTGGTTCCAAGAGAAGTTAGGATGGTTTCTCCAACCTGGATTGTATGTTGGGGAGAATGGGTCGTTCCTAGCTTTGTTAAATGCGTTGAGCTGTTCCAATGAATGTGGGCATTGATCAGCTATGTGGTTAGGATCGTTACATTTGTAACATGAGGTCTGAGACGCTTGAGCTTGATTTATTTGAGTTGATGAAAGGACATTATCGAATTTGGATATCATTGCGTCTATTTTTGCTTCTAAGGCTACTGATGATCCTACCGAATGAGCGTTAGAACGGGAATAAATTGATTTCTCGTTAGATCTTTCCCATTGAGCTGATTTTTCGGCCAAATTTTTGAGAAATTGCCAAGCGGCATTGTGATCTTGGGCTAGAAAATTTCCTTGGCACATCGATTCGAGCATGGTTCGAGAGTTATTTTCAAGTCCATCATATAAAATTTGACAAAGAGTCCATTTTTCGAAATTGTGATGTGGACATTTGACTAGAAGCTCTTTAAATCTTTCAAAATATTTTGCAAAGGATTCACCCCCAAATTGACGAAAATTGACGATTTCATTTCGAGTTTTGGATGTTTTTTCCAGAGGGTAAAATTTCTTTAGAAAAATGTTTACAAATTCACCCCAAGTTCCAATCGTATTTGAAGGCAAGCTATACAACCATTTCTCAGCATAATCGGTAAGTGCAAATGGAATTAACCTAAGTTTGATTCCATCGTCACTTAATTGTTGAAATTTCATTGTTGCACAAACTTGTTCAAATTTGGTCAGGAAAATATAAGGATCATCACATTTTAGATTGCCGAACTTTGGAAGAGTATTTATGTGATTCGAATGAATTTCAAAATGGTTACCCGTTGGGGTGGGCAATATGATGCAAGAAGGAATAGAAACCCGATCGGGGAAGTATCTATCCATAAGAGATCGAGGGGGATTTTCTACGGCCATGGTTAAAGAAATGTTTGTTCGAACTAAACGATTGTCTAAAGGATCACGAGTCCAATGACGCATGCACTAGCGAGAAGAATAAGGGAAGACGAGAAAAAACAAATTTGAGCGAGTTTTTTTTTTATAAAGAAAAAGAATTAGACACAAAAGTTTTTTTTAAATGAACCTAATGCGATTTACCATTTCTAGAATTATATAATGACGGTTTGATTTATTTCAACAAAAGACTTCTCAGCCAGTTAACGGACAGGAGTTATCGGTGCACCAGGAATCACCCTAGCAATGCAGCCGAAGGTTTAAGTACCTTCAGAGGAACAACCGATATAATATTTACGAATCACCGTAATATTTATAAACAGTTATTACTCTGCCGTAGTCTAGACACCAAGAAATAATCCGTTTGAACTAAACCAAATTGTCAAAATATAATGAAGTCCTTAGAAAATAAAAACAAAACTAAGATGAATGCAATATTTTTTTTATTTTATCAGTCACAGAATGAACAGTCACAAAACAGTCAATTGCAGAGATAAAAAAATTTTTTTTTACAAGCAAGCCGATGCCCTGCAGAAGAGTTTTACAAGCAATGTCTATATTTTTTTTTATTTGCAGCAGCGGTCCCTGTAGAGTTAGAAAATACTCACCTTGATCGGCAGTCCGTCCAGTGCAATTGGGTAGCGCTAGCGCGTTCACACTCCACTTGGTGTGCAACCGCTCGAACACTGAATACTCCGCTGCTTTTTGTTGTTGTCACCTCCTATTATTTGCTTGACTGCGCTGCGGCACGGGTTCGGGCTAGGAGCCCGAATTTTTTTTTTTTTGAGACCTTTTTCTAATTTCCACTGTACCTGCTTTTGAAAAATTTCACATCACAAACAAAAGAAGGCACAAATAAAAACAAAAACAAAAGATAAAATAAACTAACACTACAAACACTTCACCAATTTAGAGCCCGCGAACCCATCAAGAATTCAAAAGCCCACTTAAGAAATGAGGAAAAAGAAAAAAAATATTAACAAAATCAAGTCAATAGGAGCCCAAAAAAAATATATAGGACAAGGCCCAGCTCCCAATCACTATGGTGCGCACACACCAAATACAATCAGCCTCCTTATTTAGTTTTCCAGAAATTTCCACAACTCCACAAGAATAGACGCTTGCTTTTCTCAGTAAAAATTTTGAATTCAATAAAAGAATTTCGTGTCCTTATTCTGTGACTATTCGGTATAGGGTTTCCTTTTTGTTGTTCGAAGGTTCTTATGGTGGATTTGGGGATCTCGGTCTGGGCAGATCTGGTGATCGGTGCAGAATCAAATCGGTCTCGAGGTTTGTGTATGGTTTCGTTGAGGGGTGATTAAAGCCTGGGTTTCGGGAATTGGGGTTCTCGAATTGGGTTGTTACGATGATAGGATCTGCTCGCGATTTGGTGAGATGGTTATGACAAGGTGGCGTTCGATTTGACGTTGGCTTCAAGAAATTGCTGTTGCGATTGTTAGGCGTAGGAATCAAAGGTAGATGATGAGGTGGTGCGCAGGATTGAGGAGATGTTGTTCTGCGGTGTAGAAGGATGATTGTGGTAGTAGTGAAGAGGCGCAGGACTGAGTGACTATTTTGTGGGATACAGGTTTTGGTGAAGTATGGTAAGTATTGGGGATTTGCGGTTGGTTTGAGGTGAAGCAGTTGAGGGTTGGTTGGTAGAATTTTTGGTTTGTGGTTTGGTGTCTTCGCGTTTGGGGTTGGTGTATGGTATGGACGGAAATGGGTTTGCTAGTGAGGTTGGCGAACAACAACAGTGTGGTTTTTGTCTTGTGGAGAAGGGTGAACTTGTGTGGTACTTTGGCTTTTTGATCAGGGAATTTGATGGCGATTGTGTAAAAGTGTGACTGTGGAGGTGTTTGTTTTGAACAGAGGTGATTGTAAACAGGGAAAAATGGACGTGATTTGGCTTGAGGGACGAACCGCAGTGATGTTGAGGCTGTGCGTTTCTGTGGAGATTGCTGTAGTATGAACGGTTTGAGGAAGGAGGTGATAGGCTTTTGATGATGAAGTTTTTTTTTTTGAAGGCGGTCAGTTCACTGGTGTAGGGCGGTTCTTGCTAGATTTTGATAGCCGAGTTATTGGTCGGAGCTGTATGTCGGAACTGAAGCGGTTTTGAGGTCAGACGAGGTGTCGGGATGGAAGCCTGGCAGTCTGTGTTGCTGATATCGGATGTGGAAGCTCAAAACTTGGTGAAGTGGATGGTGTTGTGAGAATTGGTGAGATAGTGTTTGGGTGCGTGGATATGAAGAGGTTCCGGGTGATGGTGATGTTGTGATTTGGGTTCCGGTGTTTGGCGGGGGAGTTTCTGGTTTGGGTTTGTAATCCGCTGCGAGTCTGTAATCGAGTCAACCGGTCGTTTTAGGCTGATGATCTCGCGAGTTTCCCGCTTAGGTCTCAGCTGGACAGCTTGAGGGGTTTTACTGCTAAAGTCGAAGGTGGTTTCAGTTGATGATTGGTTCAAGATAAGGCAGTAAGTGAATGGTAAGGCGGAGTTGAATTGCAGGAAGAGGAAGGTTGATGTTAAAACTGTGTTCTTGCGGAGGTCTGTGGTTTGATGGGAGGCTGGAGTTGTTCGGCAAAGCGGTGGAACTGGGTTTGTGAAGCGTTAAGGAGTTTGTGTTGTTGGTGTGTTTGTGAGGTGGTTGGAGCGGATCTGTAGGAGTATGGGCAAAGTTGTTTTAGCACGTGGTTGGCTTGAAGGGTGGGTGAAATAACAGGGGATGATCAGTTGAACTGGGTACTGGGTTGGCATATGTATTGGTGTAGATGTGAAAGAGGGGTTTGTAGGAATTTATGGCAGTGGGGTTGCTGAGTAGTGGGGTATGCTTTGGTTTGTGGAGTAGGAGTAAGATGGATGGAAGAGGTTTGTGTAGTGGAATTTGTAGATGACGTATGTGGTACTTTAGGTTAACAGAAAGCAAGAAATCAGAAAGTGAAGATTTTTTTTCTGAAATAAATTGTAAACAGAAAGTTGGAATGATTAGAATAAAAAATGGAAGAAAACTTGGAAAGAAATCGGGTAAGAATTGGCAAGGTTTTTTTTTTCTATATTAATTAGAAGATCATACTATCAATCCAATACCGAATCAAAACTATCTATAAAAAAAACAAAAGCAAGAAATAAAATAAAAATATTTTTGTGTATTTTTTTTTTAAAAAAATTAACCCGAAGGATCTACGAATTTAAATTATTTTGGTCCCCGGCAACGGCGCTAAAATTTGTTTGCGAACAAATTAGACAATTGTAAACAACTGTAAAATTCGTTCGGCTTTCCTAAACAACAAGGATTGTTGTAGAGGGTGTCGAACTCTGGGACCAAAAATATTTTAATTAATAAATCCAATCAAGTTATCCCTAACTTTTGATTGGTGGAAAACAAAGAAAATAGCAGGAATTAAATAAAAGAGAGTTTTATCACTAAGTGAAAGCAATTAGGGGATAATGACATAGATCAGATTCATAATCATCAATAGCCAAAAGATTAACCAGATCTAATACATGTTTCTGTCACAAACATGAATCAACAATAATAGGTTTTTAGAAACAAATATGTAAATAACGACAAGCATAGCCTATGCAGGAGCTCAGCTCTACAACCATAGACTATCAGGACAGATTCACTAATTAATTTCTAAAACCCTAAAATTAGATCTAGATTTGATAAACGTTAGATCGAACACGAATATATCCTGTGAAGGAGCATAGCTCTTAAACGACACAAAATATGAAAGTTCAGATCTAACCCTTAATTCAGATGCAGATCTACATGTATACAGTCCTCATCTTCTGGCTATGTGATTCATATTGAATCATACTATCAGCGTCATCACCCCCTAATCAAAGGGGATTAGCTAGACATAGCTAAAGAAGAAGAGAAAAAGAAAATAAATAACATGGACATAAATAAAATAAACAAAAAGTAAAAAGAAAGGGAGAGAATGATTTTATTCCAAGAAGAGAATTACAGAATAAAACCTAATGTGTCCTCACAAGACTAAGATACAATGTATTTATAGCTGATATGACAAAGGCTAGCTAGCTAATTACATAATGTGGGACTAAAGAAATAACCCAAATAACACATAAGCCAGTGTGAACGCAGCTTTAGAGTGAGTGGTCTAGCAAATAGGCTAGTGTGAACGCAACATGAGTAAGAGGCCTTCCAAATGAGCTAATGTGAATGCAGTTTGAGTCTTTATTGAGCCAAATCTTCTTAACTGAAATATAATTGCAACCATTCTTCAAGCTTTAGACTCTTCAAGCTTTAGCAATTTTAAACTTCACTCTTTTTAAGCAAATTCTTCATGCTTTATCCATCAAATGCTCTAAACCATGCTGCTTGTCAACAATCTGAAAATACAGCTATAAATACAAAGTATCAATTATTTTAAAGGGAAAATAAGATAAATAAGCGGAAAAATATACACATTTACGTGTATATCACAAGGCTTGACTACACCATGCTGACTTGGATTTTCTCCGCCATTATTGTATCTATATTATGATTCCGCCATTGGCGATGTAGACTGGTATTTCTTTTGTGTACTCTTTATGTATGATTCCGCTTCTGGCGATGGTGACTGATTATGTATCGTTATGCACTAAGTTGTATCCTGTACTGTGCTTCTCTGATGTGATGATATCTATATGATTCCACTGTCATATGTGTGTAAACTATTCTATTTTCTGTTTATGCTATTATCTATGATCTGCTAATGATGATTAATGTGTTATATTCCAATGATTATCCTTAACACCGTGTCACGGGGTTTTGGGATCGTCACAGCTGGTATCAGAGCTTTGGTTAACCTTAGTTCTAGAGTCTAACACATTAAACCCTTCGTCAAAATAGAATCTATAGTATTCTAAGGCGAGTCGCTCATTAGAGATAGGACTAGTAAAGTCCTAGAATGAGCCGAGCAGAATAGCAAAAACAATTGATCAGTCCATCGTTATCTTTCCGTAAAATTTTCTGCTTAATTATGCAATAGACTATCATTTTTGTTGGCTGACTTTTTCTTGCTTATACAGAATTTGACAAATGGCTACCAGAGCAGCCGCCGCTAGAGGAGGCCGTGTCGGCCGAGGTCGAGGAAGAGGAAAAGTCCTAGCTCAAGAAGGACCTTTGATACAACCTCCGGCAGCTCAATACTTCGAGCTAGACCGTGTAGCTAAGAGATATAAAAACTTAGGAGGCAAGACCTTCTCGGGAACTGGCACCGTAATAGAGGCCCTTGCATGGCTCAAAACATGCGAGAAAATTCTTGAAGGCCTAAGGATTGGAGACGAAGACAAAGCTATTATGGGCACCTGGCTTATGCAGGAACAAGTTGAACTATGGTGGGAATCTCTTACCGCCGGGAATAGAGAAGCTGGAAGAACATGGGATGGATTCAAGGAACTCTTCAAGGAGAAATATGTCCCAGAACAAGCTCTAGAAAGAATGCACGATGACTTCGCCAATCTCCAGCAGGGGGATCTTTCCGTGCAGGATTATCTAAATAAATTCACACTGTTGTCGCCCTATGCTCCGGAGCTCGTCACCACTGCGAAATCCAAAAATAAGAGGTTTATCCTTGGGCTAAGACGACAATATCATGATAGAGCCATGGCCCATGTCAAGCTGGAATTCAACGAACTGGTGGAAATGACATGCAACTATGAAGACCTTGATCAAAGGCATCTGGATCAGGATCGCGCTAGAAGCCAAGCCGGAAACAAGCGCAAGCCTGCTGTAAATCAAGGCGAGTCAAGCCAAACAGCATCTTCAAAACCTCAGACTGGCAAGCCGCCAAGAGGAAATTGCTTTAACAGTGGTAAGCCGGGGCACTACTCAAACGTCTGCACAGCTCCGAAGAGACAGAAGACAAACTCTCAAGGCTCGAGCCAAGGCTCCCAGAACCCTCGCTCGTGCTTCAACTGTCGCAAGACCGATCATCTAGTCAAAGACTGTCCTTTGCTGAAGAAAGCTACAGTAGCTCACGTCTATGACGGTTTGAGCCCGCCAGCTGCTTCCGATGGAGCAGGTAAACCTGATGTTTTGGGAGGTACCCTTACCATTAAAAATATTCCTGTTTCTGTATTGTTTGACACAGGTGTGTCGCGTAGTTTTATTGCTAATAACACAGTCCACAAATTAAAGTTAGAACAGCGAAAGCTCAAAGAATCGGTGGAAGTACATAACCCGATAGGGGGTCCTCTTACTCTTAGTTCATATTGTAGAGTGCCAGTCTCTTATTCTTCCTACAAGTTTCCTTTTGATTTAATCGTTATGGATTTTCCCGAATTCGATATTATTCTTGGGCTGGATTGGTTAACGAAATACGAAGCTGAGGTAAAGTGTGCAGAAAGAATCGTAAAAATTCGAACGAAGCTTGGGTATATTACAGTTCCCTATCATGGTTCGAATCCGAATAGAGAAGAATTTTGGTCAGCATTAGAACTTACCCCCACTTCCATAGAAAAGATTCCGATTGTTAGAAACTATGCGGATGTGTTTGAAGAAGTTGAAAACTTACCTCCACAAAGAGAAATAGAATTCCGAATCGATCTAATTCCCAATGCCAGACCAGTGGTGCATCCAATTCGCAGAATGACTCCGAAGGAAAAAGAAGAATTAGGCGATCAAACTCGTCAACTGTTGTGGAAGGGTCTAATCTGACGTAGTTTTTCTAATTGGGGTGCAGCTGTTGTGTTTGTCCCAAAGTCAGACGATACTCTTCGATTATGCGTTGATTACCGAGACCTCAACAAACAGACGCTCAAAAATAAATATCCATTACCCCGCATTGATGATTTGCTAGACCAATTGAATGGGGCGAAAGTATTTTCCCGAATGGACCTAGCTACAGGTTTCATCAATTGAGAATAGCAGAAGAGTGTGTTCCTTTGACAGCTTTCAGAGGTCCAGACATATTTTATGAATGGTTAGTAATGCCGTTTGGCCTACGCAACGCTCCAACATACTTTGTCGATCTAATGAATAGAGTGTTCAGGGGAGTTCTGAATAAATTTGTCCTCGTATTCATCGATGATATTTTAATCTACTCCAAATCAAAACCCGAGCATGAAAAACACTTAGAACAAGTATTGGAGATTCTAAGGAAGAACGTCTTCAAAGCCAAATTCTCTAAATGTGTCTTCTGGCAAGAAGAAGTCAAATTTCTTGGCCATGTCGTGTCAAAGAAAGGAATTTCTGTTGACCCAAGCAAAATAATAGCGATTCAAGACTGGAAACAACCCACTACTCCCATGGAAGTTAGAAGTTTTATGGGGTTGGCTAGTTATTATCGAAAGTTCATTAAGGATTTCTCGAAGATATCCGGTCCATTAACGAAGCTCACAAAGATATATGAGAAGTTTAAGTGGACTTCCGACTGTGAAGAAGCTTTCCAGGAATTGAAATCGAAGCTGACCACCGCTCCAGTGTTAACTATTATTGATGGCAATCAGGATTTAACGGTTTGGACAGATGCTTCTATTAGAGGTCTTGGTGCAGTGTTAATGCAGAGAGGCCAAGTAGTCGCTTATGCAAGCCGCCAATTGAAACCGCATGAGAAGAATTATGTGACTCATGATCTTGAGTTGCTAGCCATCGTTTTTGCATTGAAAATCTGGAGGCATTATTTATTGGGCGAAAAATTTATACTGTACACAGATCAACAATCGTTGAAGTATTTATATACCCAGAAAGATCTGAATTTGAGACAGTAGCGTTGGCTAGAATTTCTTGCAGCGTATGATCTTGATATCCTGTATACGCCGGGGAAAGCTAACGTAGTAGCGGATGCGCTTAGTAGAAAAACCGCAATCATTGCCAATCTTATAATTACACCTGGATTGATTGATAGGATTTCATCCCTTCAAAAGACGATGAGTTCATTCAGAGAATCAGTCAGAGGATCGAGGAAGGTGAAACCACGAGTTTTCGTATTGACAATAAGGGGGTTCTCAAGTTAAATAATAGGATTTGCATTCCAAATATTCCAAGCCTTCGAAGAGAAGTGTTAGACGAATGCCATAAATCCAAATTTTGCATCCATCCTGGGGTGAGTAAATTGTACAACGATATCAAACGCACTTTTTGGTGGAAGGCAATGAAAAGGGATATTTATTTGTATGTTAGCAGATGCCCTACTTGTCAATTGGTCAAGAGTGACCAACAGAAGCTAGCTGGACTGTTGCAACCATTGGAAGTCCCAAGTTGGAAATGGGAATAGATTTCCATGGATTTCATAGATGGTTTACCACGAACCAGGAAAGGTAATGGCAGCATTTGGGTAATCGTAGATCGCTTCACGAAGACTGCCCATTTTATACCTGTCAGATCCAATAGAACTGTTCAAAGTCTAGCGCAGATATACTTCAAAGAAATTGTTAAGTTGCATGGAATTCCCACCAGCATAGTCAGTGATAGAGATCCCCTATTTACTAGCAAGTTCTGGGAGGCTTTCCAAACAGAATTGGGGACGAAACTGAATATGAGCACCGCTTATCACCCTCAAACAGATGGCCAAACTGAGCGGGTGAATAGAATTCTAGAAGATTTATTGCGGGCTTGTATAATTGATTTTGGTGGGTCATGGGAAGATCATTTGCATTTGGCAGAATTCTCATATAACAATAGCTTTCAAGCAAGTTTGGGAATGTCGCCATTTGAAGCATTATATGGCAGACCCTGCAGATCTCCGGCATGTTGGGTAGAACCTGGCAACAGACTTGTGTTAGGACCCGATATGATTAGAGAAGCATCTGATAAAGTCGACTTCATCAAAAAGCGTTTGAAAACCGCCCAAAGCCGACAGAAAAGTTATGCAGACTCTAGAAGGAGAGATTTGACATTTGCTGTTGGTGATCATGTCTATTTGAAGGTTTCTCCGATGAGAGGAGTAATCAGATTTGGCAAGACTGGGAAGTTGGCACCGAGATTTATTGGTCCCTTACCTATACTCAAACGAATTGGAACTCTTGCTTATAGGGTTCAATTACCAGATTGGTTGCCTGGAGTGCCCGATGTATTTCACGTATCTCAACTTAGAAGACATGTGCATGATCCGGATCTTGTTGTAGAAGAAGCAGCGCAACAGGATGTGGACATAACTCCAGAATTATAACTCAGAAGAGAGCCATTAAAGATTGTTGACAAAGAAACTAGAGAACTCAGAAGCAAAAAAGGTTCATTTAGTTAAAGTGCAGTGGAACAGTGATCCTAGAGACTGTACTTGGGAGACTGAGGAAAGCATTAAGCAAGCTTACCCCAAATGCAGAGTGGATATCTCTGACTAACTCCGGTGCAAGGTACCTTTACAATACTTTGCATTTACATTTTATTTCCTACTTTACTGTTGTTTCCTTTTCGAGGACGAAAAGTTTTAAGTGGGGGAGATTGTGATAACCCAGAAAATACGAGCCAATTTAAAAATTTTAAATTGGTGATTTCAAAAGGATTTGAATAATTGAAATAGAATATTTCAATAAAATAGTGAATTAGAAATAGTGAGTCAGTTTGAAAATTTGAATTCAAACTTTGACTGACCGTGTAGGGTGGAAAATATAACGGATTTTAGCGAAACCAAAAATATTTAAATCTGTTAGTCAATACCTTTCTAACGAATCTGAAAAATAGAAGTTTCATAACGGGAATCAAAAGTTATGGCCGAATGAATTTTCAGAATGGTCGCCATATAGAATATATAGCCCTGGAAAATTGATATTTTGCATACGACCTCGGAATTCGACGAAACCACTTTTGTTGGGTCCGGGATGTCAAACTATTGCTAGGTTTTAAATTTCATAATTTTTGAAGCTAGTATGTGAGCGTGGCAAAAGAAAATGTGATTGGTCAATTTCTGTTAAATTGGATCGACCAGAAAATGGCCATTTTTCAAACAACCTCAGAATTCGACGAAACTAGTTTTGTTGGGACCGTAGCGTCAAAACATAGCTAGATTTATTTTTTTGGAATTTTTCAAATTAGTTTGTGACCCTGGCAAATTGAAATGTACGTTCAGAGTGAAAAATTAAATGTTTTATACTTTAATTTGAAAAATAACTGATTGTAACAGTCGAATTGGCCTACGAAACATATCCCATTGTGTCCGAAATGGGGGTATTTAGCTAGGGGCGACAGTCGTTGGGTTTGAAAAGGAATTCGTTTGAGAAAACACTATTTAAAAATTTAATAAAACCATCGACCAATCATATTTCTCCATTCATAAAAAAAAAAAATCAGAACCCCCCCCCCCCCCCCCGACTCCGACATCGACGATGGAAAAGCTCCCCCCTTCCCTGGCGATTTCCGATTGCCACAGCCCGAATTAGCTCCTCCCCCAGTTCAACTTTTTGTAGTTCTCCTTCCCCTCTTCAAATCCATATAAGGAGCTCCCCCTATCGTTGCTTCTACGTCGAGATATCCCCCTCCAAAGTTCCGACCTTTAAACCGCCGCTGCCGCCGATCTGGACCACCGAACGCCACCAAACCGCCGCGCGCCTGTAGCCCTCTCGAAGCTCTTCCACGTCCAACTCGCCAATCATCCCCTCGTGCCCCAGTTCTCGTGAAAACCGCAAACCTATTTTTGAACCATCATGAAAGGTGAGTTCTTTTTTATCTTTACACTTTGAAAAATCATATCTTTTTGGTGTGTTGATGAAATTCGATGAAACAGGAATCATCGGGACCGTATGGAAGCTCTCTACCCAATAGAAGAAGCCACGGATTTTTCTAACATCGTATCGATTTTTAGCACTCCGAAAACCAAGGTGAGAAATCTAAATTAACGTGAATTTGAAAGGAAAATGTCGTGTATAATTTATATTAGCGAAATATAAATTACATACGTGTTGTATACCTCATGTACATGCGTAGTGTAAGCTATATAAGCGAAGTATGAATTTTACATGCATAGAATAATTGATATATGTGTTGAAATGCAAGTGAAATATAGCAATTATAAATATATATATATATACTCCCCTCGTCCACAAACCATGGACGATATTTATTGTTGTGAATTGGTGTGAAATATTGGACGAAAAATACGAATGGTTGAATAATTGTTTGTGGTTGATATTGTTTGGTTGTGGTCGAAAAATACCCATTGGTGATCGAAATGAATTGGAAATATTTGTGGAAATAAAATTAAACATGCTGCCTGCGTGCGAATTAGATGCATGAATCCCCATTGTCAAAAACCGCAAGGTTTTAAGGTAGAGCGAGGAGCCGTACTAGGGACGGTGCCGGTTTTAACTACCCTGCCGTTATGCTGCCGAAATTTTGAATAATCTTTGAGTGTTAGAATTATTTTCATATGTTGAAATTATTTTCATGCTTTGAAATTAAAGCCATATATTGAAACTATATCCATGTGTGGAAATGTTAGTGTGTTGAAAAGTGTTGTGTGAAAATTAAATTCATTTGTGAATGAATGAAGTGTTTTAACAATAAAAATCACATTTTTTATATATATATGAAGTATGAAAAATATTCGCCTTATATAAATAGTTTCAACAATAAAAATCCCATCTTTCAAATGTGAACAACATAAATAAAATGTCCATGTGTGGAAATGCTCATTGGTTGAGAAGTGTGTGTAGTGGAAAAGTTCATGTGTTGAATAAAAAGATCGAACAATAAAAATTACATTTTTATTGAAACTATGAAGTGTTGAAACATCCATTTGTCGAATAAATATTTTGAGTGATAAAAATATCATTTTTATCATATATGTGATATGCTAAAGATATGCGGACGTTGAAATAAATATTTGTGAAAGAAATATTCTTTTTAATATGCATAGGAACTAAATAAAATGGTCAAGTGTTGAAATATATTTTAGTTCGGCAAAATTATCATCTTTGAAATGTGAAGTGTTAAAAATAGCCACTTGTTCAAATAAATGTGCATGAGTTGAAATATACATTAATTAGCTAATGATATGATTTTAGCCTATGCATGCAACGTTAGAATGAATGGTGTTTTTAAGCCAAAGTAAATAAAATATGAAATTGAATGGAAAATGATAAGTGATAGAAATTGTATATAGGTACATACATATCTATTAAACAGGTTATATCAAAGGGGCTAGAGAAGAGGAATAAAATTTTGTGCCCGACAAATAGGTATACATTTACTGCTTTGTTTGGGTGATGATTTTATGAGCCTGTTGGCTGGCCGCTTGGCTTTTTCTTTTTCTTTTTGATATGAAACGCCCGTGTGGCTATTTGGGAATTTTCCCAGACCCTCCCGTACAAATGAGGTTATGGCGAAATTTTCCGAAATTTAAAGGCGTTAGTGAAATAATTGAAATGGAAACGATATAGGAATTTTTAAATGAACTATATTTATATAAATATATAAATATAAATAAAATTAAACCGAAACGTGGCGGTGCAGTTCGTGTTTTGAAACCGTGATTTCAAACGACTAGTGCGGGAAATCCGACCATTGGATTTTCCCGAAACCGCAACCGTTGGGTTCGCCTTGGAAATATCTTTCCAACGGCACCAACTTTGTGAAGATCCGACGGTTGGATTGTCTGGAATGTTTAATTCAAAACTGAAGAAAAACAGTGCCAGAAACAATTATATTTATATATATATATATAAATATAATTAAATTAAATCGAATAATGACGCTGTAGTTCGTAAATTGAAATCGTAACTTCAAATGGCTAGTGTGGAAGATCCGACCGTCGGATTTTCCCAAAACTGAAACCATTGGATTCGTTTTGAAATGACCTTCCCAATGACACCAAATTTGTGAAGATCTAACGGTTAGATTTCCAGATATGTGTAAAACAAAATTAGTGAAAAGCAGCGCCAGTGCATCGACACGACCTGAAACGTCGTTTAATTAAGTATGTCCGTTTTAAATTAGATAAAAATGGCGATATATCGTTATAAAATACTATAGACGATATAGAGTGGAAATAAACCAATTTTGTTGTGTTTGCTTGATATGTGATGGTTGAATGTATTTGACATGAAAATTATACCTAAATAACTGAAATGTGAATGTTGAATAGTCCAACCATGTAATTAATTGATTTGAAAAATCTAAATATACGTGGGTTATTTGAAAAGGCCGAGGTTATCTCATTTCAAATAATCGATTGACGTTGAGAAGTCGAAGAGTCGAAGACGGCTGAAGACCGACGATCTCCACATTGGATGGATGGGCGCTACTGATGCTCATGATCGGAGTAGCTACCATGAAGGAATTGAAGTAGTAGCCGTCCAAACATACTGTTGATTGTACGAATATGCGAGGAATTGGTGCCTCCGGTTTTGTTCAGACCCAGAACGGACTTGTAAATGGACTGTGTGTCTGACATTGGATTTTGTTCTGTGTTGATTGATCTCCGTTAAATATATATCTGTTTGGCGGTGGAGAATTTATTCTCTTGCTTAACGCCCTTCTCTGAGACGTACGAGCTCAGAGGTTATGTATTGACAGAAATCAGTCGCATGGAGTGGATTGCCTGTGTGGCACGCCTAAGTGGCATATGATCAAGGCTTCTATTGCAAAGCAAAGTCTTGTGGTTGATGATTAAAGCATGGTCTGTGTGACGTAGCTTTGTGCATAACGTGAATTCACGAGCCTCACACCTCGTTATGAGTCAAAAACGGGAGAGTGACTGCAGGGAGAGCACAACGTTTCTTTCTAGCTAAGGTGGTGTTAGTGACCTATCAGCCCTGACATTATATATACTTTTCACCTGTGTGGTTGTTGGAATGCGAGGCGCCTCGATATAGGTCTGTAAGGACCGGGAAACGTGTGTTCAGGAATTGCCAATCCTCAAAAGTAAGAGAGGACCGGCCCTGAAGATCCAAGGATCATAGTGGGGTCCTGGGACATTTGCTAGAGTGTCTCGAATCGGAGAGGAGCTTGCCCCTTGCCTCGACTCATGAAGGAATCCAATTTCCAATACGAAATATGCGGATGTGATTGTATTACTAGTAGGGCGACATAGTAGATGGTAGCTATGCCGCCTAGGATTAATATTCATGATTGAATTTGCTTTTGAAACATATATGCACTAGTAATAATATCAAACACTTTTGTTTTGTACGTATGAAGTATTTTTGGGCCATTATAAGGTAAAAACTCTATCCTCCGGCTTGCGTTGCATTGTGTGATGGGTCTTGAGTCTTATAATGGCTTCATTTTATAAAGAGTATTGCGATGATTTAATTATTTATTTTATTTCATGCACTAGCACTCATTGGAGTAAACCCGTTCCGCGAAAGTGGCGTGGTCCTTTGATTTGCCTTATAATTGTTGTTAATAAGTTGAGTAGATTTCTCATGCCAGTCCCATGACTGACTCGTAGTTTGTTTCACCTTGCAAACTCGGGTGCCCTCATTTTCACACGGGCAGCCTAGTTACAGGTTTCTGACGCACCTTTTGGCTCATGGCGAGGCTTGACTACACCGTGCTGACTTGGGTTTTCTCCGCCATTATTGTATCTATATTATGATTCCGCCATTGGCGATGTAGACTGATATTTCTTTTGTGTACTCTTTATGTATGATTCCGCTTCTGGCGATGGTGACTGATTATGTATCATTATGCACTAAGTTGTATCCTGTTCTGTGCTTCTCTGATGTGATGATATCTATATGATTCCGCTGTCATATGTTTGTAAACTATTCTATTTTCTGTTTATGCTATTATCTGTGATCTGCTAATGATGATTAATGTGTTATATTCCAATGATTATCCTTAACACCGTGTCATGGGGTTTTGGGATCGTCACAATTTATAATAAATGAAATAAATGCAGAATAAAAAGAAGAAGAAGATAAATCAGAGAATGCAGAGTGAGCAGTTAATTAATAAATATTAATTGCACAAAAATAAGGAAGATGTGTGTATACATATATACACATGATGATAAAAAAGTTCAATGCCTGCAAAATAAAAAGTTAAACAATAAATTAATGCATATTGGTGCATGGATAGCAATAGGAAAAGGGAACACTATAAATTGAGTGCATAAGATAGAATGCATTAATGGTAAATTGCAATGAATAAATAAAAATTAAAGGAAAAAGGTAAACTGCATCCAAATATATATAATTATATATATACATTTGAAGGGAAATTTAATTGCACAAAAGAAATAATGGCATATATGGCAGAGCAATTAAAAAAGAGAGAATTTAAATAAAATGGGTGCGTTAAATATAGTATATCAACACATTAATAAGAGAGTAAGCAAACCGTGCAAGCAGCTTAGTGTGAAAGCAGTTTAATTAAAAAGCGGTTTAGTGTGAAAAGGGTTTAATAAGTGGTTTATTTGGAAGGATGTTAAAAAAAAGAGAATTAATTGATGTAATTGATTTGAGAAAGTTAGATTTGGAATAAAATAAAGAATTGTTCGCATACAAAAGCTTAGCATACGCATAAGAATTGAATGCAAATAAATATGATTTAGATTAAGGAATGCGCGCGAACAAAAGGATTGTTTGAAATTTGATTTATGTGCAAGAATTATATGTAGTATAAATAAATCAAATTTCAAATCAAGAAAAAAATATAGTGGGGAGGGGGGTGTCGACATTATGTTGACACCACCATAGGGCTGTCGACACCTATGTCAACACCCAAGTAGGGGTATCGACACCCTTGCGTGTAGGCACGTGGTTGCAGCGCACCCTGGGCAATTCTGGAATGTTCTTTTTCTTGAATGAGGTGGTTGGTTCAGAGGGGCCTTAAATTATATCTAAAGGACCAAGTTCATTTAGCATGCCTATAAATAAGATGGTAAGGTTTACCTTCGTCCTCATAATTTCTGAGGTGACGCCAAAACTCTGCCCTTTTCTCTTCTTCTCCAAACCTATTCTAAAAATAAAAATTAGATCTAGGCCTCTTCTGCTTCAAAGTTTGAGATAAGAATTTAGATCTACGATATATACGCCTAGATTTACGCTACATGTGAGGTAAGATCTGAATCTGATCTAATTTAGTTCCTCTTCTCTTTTCTCTTTCTTTTTGGGGGCTAATTTTTAGATCCATGGTTATTTAGGTCCTAAATTCAGTTAGGAAAACCATGGAAGAATAGACCTGGATCCAATTCAAGATTTGGAATGCTTCTAGGTGAGTGGATTTAAGCCATATTATTTTACATAATGGTATACTACCGTTTAACATTCCCCATTATGACGAATTGGAATATGACATGTTAAGAATATAAAGTGGTGCAAACGACATGTGGGAATGATTAGCATGATATAACGTAAATTGTGAATATGAATAATTCATATATTGAATCAGTTGAAATGTTGGAATGTTTACATGCTACAATATTAATTTGAACATGTGGGAAAAATTCATATATTAGATTAGTTGGAATGCTAAAAAGTTTGCACGTAAATTTGTCCCAATTATATATAGGGAATAATTGGAGTAAGTGTATGATTATATGGATTCATGTTAATATAGAATTGAATAAATAAATATGGGTTTGGGGTATCAACCAAATTATGTTTAAAGATCTTAAATTGGATCATAAGTATAAAAAATGATTTGGGAGCAAATGAGATCTTATGTAAAATATGAATTAGCATAATTTGAATAACATGAATTTGGACATAAATCCATCATGAATATAATTGGGTAAATGGGCATGAGCACCTATAAAGACATAGGTATGATTAATTGATTAATAATGAATGCCTAGGGTTACAATTAGAAATTGTAATTGTACTTATGACATGAGGTTAGGTTGCATTAGTGGTGGAAGTCTTCCTGGACCCGACCAGCATACCCAGCAACCACTAATGTTGAACCTAATGTGAGTGGTCTAAGTGCGCAAATACAAGATGGGCCATGACACATGGTTAGGCCCAACTTGTGGAAGAAGTCTGCCTGGACCCGACTGACATATCCAACATCCACAAGCTGTAGGCCTAATGTGGGAGGTCTAGCCGATTATAAACCATAAATGGATATGGTAATGAATTGGACTACTTAACCTAATCTAATCCATAGGGATTGTATGAATATGAACTAAAGTTAGGGTTAAGTAACATTGGTTGGATAATGGGTGGGCTAAGCAAATCTGAGGGGATGGGTTATATTTACATATAGGCTTGCAAACTTAGCCCGATAAGGTTATGTAATTAAAGACACCTAGTGGTATACATAACCGGTAAAAATAATAAAGTTATATTATTAAAGACACCTTTTAGGGTAAGCATAACTTGTAGAAATAATAGAATTTAGACATGCATAATAAACTAATAAGGAAATGAGATAACTGGTGAAATGAGAAAAGGGACACTTGATTGTAAATTAAGTAATCAGAAAAGGGGAAAACCTGAAACCAGTTAAGAAAAAGGGGGAAAATATATTGTACTTAATTATAAATTAAGTGATCTATAAACTTGGAGGTCTGAAACCCATTGATAAGAATAACATGTTCAGACTTGTCCTAAGGACAAAGGGAAAATTATAATATAGGTTACAATAAATGGGTAGAGAAACTTATTAATGGGCCTTAGTTAACAGAAATAAGTTTATAAGTAAACAACGATAAGTTGCATTATCGATGTAAAGAGGGATTATGATTAAACGAGAAAGAATGAGGAAAACTTATGAAATAAGTTATATTTAATAATAAATGGTAAGTGACATGTTAATTGGAAAACATGTGAATTGAGATATACTTAATTACATATTAAGTAAAACATGTTGTTGTAATCAAACAAGAATATAAGAGAGATTGTGGATTACAGACCTTGGGCCACAATATAGAGAATAACATGTTGTGGGCTTATTAATAAACTTAAATGGGTTAAGTTATATGACTGAAATTAATAAGCAAGTGAAACTTGGTGGTTTGGATAAGAATTCAATATGAATGGGAATAACTAAGTAAACTGGAAACCTGATGAGGTGAGGCAAGCGCGTAAAAGAATGTTTAGACATAGGGTCTAACAACATATCAAATTAAGGCTCTTGGACTAGTCTGCACATTTGAGGGTGAATAACTGTAACAACCTAGCTTTTTGAGCGCCTCAAGTCGATAATTAAACCGACTTAAACCGTTCAAAATGACAGATTGTTATTGCTTATGAAGTTGAAATATAAATCATCACAGAAAATTGAATATCTCACAGCAGAAGCAAAATTTTATACAATAAGACAAAATCTTTAAATTTACATGATATCAGAGTACAAAAATATAATACAGCGGAAGACTGAATACTGAACTTACTAAACATGAATAACTGACAGGAGCGTGGATACTGCGCATGTACAGTATATGGATGACTGGATCCCCAACGAGTCTCAAGATCTAATAGATAAGTCTCCAAGCTGAAATACTCGATCTGACTCGGGCATTTTGCAAGGAATAAAACAAAATACACGAGTCAGGACTAACAGTCTCATATAAGTGAATTAACTCAAATGAAGTGTCCACTGGAATGTACAATAACTTAAAGGATGTCTGGGATTTCCATCCTCTAAGGATCCGCGAAACTAATATCTATATAATAATACGCTATTATTGTAATGTCTATTCAGTAAAGTAAATATAATGAAAATAGCGTAAGCGGGATTACATTTTTACCCTTACACCGTTTATAATACCGTAGTCTATACAGTACCGTAAACCCACCCTAACACGGATGGCATCAGAGGGCACTCCATAGGTACGATACAAATCAAAATCGTATGGGGCTCGTATGGGATAAATATGACAAGGCACTCGAGGCAATACCCAGGGTAGGATTCTACCAGTTGCACTCCCGGACCGGTGGTAACGCATAGCAGCCACTACCGCCCACCTCGGAACACACTCCCATAATCAAAGGGTGCACCCAAATCAATCACAATAGTCATAGAGATGGTATCGAAGAAGCGTGTCCGATCAAAGGTGCTACCTCAATTAGTCACGGTATAGCTCCTATTTTAGTCATTTTAATTATGACCCCAAGGTCAAGGCCATTTCGTCATCGTGCGCCCTCTTCGATCCAGTGGTCGCTTCCAATCCATCTTGTCGTCGTTTCGGTACTCCATCACGTACACAGTTGTTAAAGTGGTGTCGGCACTGATAGAGAGTATGCCACTTACCGACTCCGGTCTCTTTAACAACCGACGCTTACATCTTTCACACCGTGGCCATTATATTTGAAATCATATCGCAAATCGAGTTGTCTCAAGTATTGCCCCAAAATCGATTTCTCAAAATCATTTATCATTGGTTTGACTTGAGATTATAAAACCAAAATTCGCTATTACTTTGTCAACCATTGGGTTTAAGTTTCAAATTCCATGACATATTACTATTGCTTGAAATCCTTTCTTTCACCCTTTTGACTCGCTGGACTGGATCGGACATAGATTTATATTTGTAAAACACCTTTAGAAAAGTTAAGTTTGAAAATAGTATATTGAAAATATTGTATAAACATATATATAGTTGGTAAGGTATATGTATATAAATTTGAGAGTAATGTATAAATATTTATGGTTGGAAAAACATATGTATATCAAATTAAAATATTGTATAAATATATATATACATAGTTGGAAAATATTATAAAATTCGTATAGTTAAAGTAATCAAACTATTTTAGAGAAAATATTTACAAATCAAGTAATAAGGAAAATTTACTTCTATTAAATTGAAATAATATTGATCCAATCCAAATCCATGTCTCAGAATTTCTTTTCCCCTCAAACTTCCACCTTTAAACAAATCCCCATTTATTTGGTTCAAATTCAACACTTCATTGTTAAAACGGTCTTCAAACCAATGTTTACTTTGGGGTTTCACATATCCATTTTAGAAATAAATACCCAAACACTTTCACATTAGTTGTTAAACACATATGATCTATTTAAATTCTAACTTGTAAACCAACCTGTATTCACCCTGATTTAAATAATCATATTCTTTCATATCCTTGGATTTAACACTTTTTATTTTGACAAAATCCTACTTGCATTTGTACGGCGAAAATTCATTGTCAAATCATGCGTCAAAATAAGATTTGGGAAGCATTTATCAAGTCTTGCATATCCTTTACATCAAATCATTAAACTCGTTAGGTAACCATAAAGTGATAAGTATTTTAAAATATTCTCATTTTATTGACCACGGTGTCTGTATATAATTTTCTATCCTATGGTCAAGTGATACAGATATTTATCATTTCAATCCGTTCTTTAAAATATTCGAACCCCGGGTATGTATCATTTCAACCCGCATCCCAAATCAATTCGAATATACAGTTCTTCGGGTATTTATCATTTCAACCCGCAATGGTTTTTCTAATATAAGGGGAACTTGCATGGTGAGAATAAAATATAGCATATCACACATTCACATACAAATTGTGTCATATAAGATAACGGTGTGTGTCATATGTGCACAATCACGAAGCAACCAATTTCTAGAACAATCTAACATTCCATTCAACATCTCAGATATTTAATTCACTTAATAATTAGTTAGTCTATGAGTGAGAAAACTCACCTTTCTAAGCTTGGAGATGAATGCAAAAATTGACGTGAAATTGAGGATAAGACTTGACAGCCAAATGATGAACATACATCCAAAGACTTGTATACGTATATACGTATGTATATACGTACACAAACGTGATATTGAGGTGCACGAATTCCATTCCAATTTGACTTCCAACGAGTTGGACAAGTAAACCCGAACCTTTTCAAATTAGTTAACTAAGAGAATTAAAACGATGTTTATAAATATGACATGCAAATGAACCTACTAGGAAATCAAAGCAAGACTCACTACCTGGGTTCGACTAGACAGCAATTTGGACAGCATGCATAAACTTAAGATGGCATCTGATTTACAGACCAAACAGTGAACCCCAAACCAACTCAACAGCCCTTTGTGGCATTTACTCAAGCACTTGGAGTGCATGTTTTCAACTAACCTTAGTTCCACTTCCTATGAACTCGCAAAGTTATAACAGCTAGGGCAACTTGGGTTAAGATACAGTGGTGCGGGCTCAGCTGCTAGGAACGCGTTGGTGGAGTAGCAACGGGCGGTGGCAGGGTTCGAACGCGGAAAGTACTGGTGGGGACCAGTGGATGGTTATGTTTGGGTACTCGCGACTTTGTGGCACCGAGTTCCTGGAGGCACCGATCATCCTATCGAGGAGGTGGCCCAGGTAAAATCTGATTTGATTTTCCGGAAAGGCAAACTTTTTTCGATTTTTGAAAGAACGGGGAGAAAGGAGGCTACGAGTTCGATTGAAATGGGGAGGGACTGGACGACAGCCATTTGTTTTCGATAATTCCTTTTCCCATTTTGTTCCCTTTTTCAGAAAAATGAAGGAGATGAAAGAGTAAAGTAAAGAGGAGGGAGTACGTGTGCGCTTTCTTCTGACCAGTTGAACGCGTGGAGGAAATTGAAGAAGTGTACGTGTGCTAGCACTTCTCTAACCTAACGAACACGTATCCTTCTTTTTATTTATTTATTTATTTAATTTTATTTTCCCTCTTAGTTTATTTTTGTAGATTTACAGTAGTTTACAAGAGAAAAATATAGATGAGTTGCTCAAGAATATGGACATATATACATTTACAACATTGTATTGTTTTGCATTTTTTTTTCCGTTAAATATAATACATCATTTATTTCTACTAAATATCAGGCACATAGATCGATTTAAATGGAGTGAGCTTAACCATTTTTGTTATGCAATTTATTGGATCAAGTAGCATATTCGAATTTCAAAATATTAATGTTGCTTTATAACTTATCGATAAGTGCAACTTATCGTTCAAATTTCTATACTCCAGAACAACATACAAATTTCATATATGGAAATCAAATTAAATTTCGAGTTCTAACTCAAATTCTAATTATAAACATTCATTCCACTTTAAGTTTTTAATCAACTACGTATTCTTAGACGTCGAAATTATCAGTTCGTTACATTCTCCTCCACTTAGCGCTTTTCGTCCTCGAAAAGGAACGTCGTATGAATTCCAATCGACATTATAAATACTTTACTTAGTTTACAAAAATTAATTTATAGATTTTTAGAACTCAATTTTTTTCTAACACCCGGAATTTACAGAAAATTTCGGCAGCACCTCCTTTGTACAGCTTGCCCGGAAAAATTTCAATTTCAATATACATCTCATCCACACGATGGGGCATCCCAATATAAGGGAAACAAAAGAAAAATAACTCAAATGCGATAAGTAAACCGGGATACATACCTTCTTTAGCGTTTTAAAGCGTATTTGCTTATTTTTCATTTGCATTTTGACGCAAAAGCGAGCTCCATAGGCGAAGGGCGCCATTGCACCTACTAACCACTTAACAAATAGTGAGAACATATACATATGGGATAAATTGAATATACGTAACAATATAAAACATAAGTAGCCTAGCATGTTAACAAAAGAGATAAACAATCTAATATTGTCTTCTACATACTTGTTTCTATCTTATAAACATGCAATTTAATTTCATAATGACTAATACCATATGCATATATTCATTAATGGACATGCTTGCTTAATATTAATTATATTTCCTACTCTTTTTCATGTTGTCGATGCCCGTTGACAGTAGATATGTTGTTGCTACAGCAGCAGCCCACCCCTTTTAGTGCGGTTTTTTTTTCTTTCTAGCAAATACAATGGGTTCTTAGCTTAGGCAAATCTAATAGCATGTATGCAACAGTACTGAGCCCGAACAAAAATCATGCAAGTGCCCAGAACCAGAATAAGGGGCAACAAAAAGGGACATGCATGAATATGAAAATGAATGAGAGGGCCAAGTAAAGACGAAGATGTAGTACTACAAAATGCCGAGAGTGCGACATGTAAACGCACAGGTGCAATATGACACAGGCACAAGGGATCATAAGTGTTTAAGTGGTGCCCAAAATATCTTAAATACACTAGCAGGTTTAAGAACTGAAATATTGAACAATAACCATGCAAAAAGGATGTATGCCATCCCAAAATGGAACTTACTTATATAATGGTGCCAAAATCAGCTTTCATAAATACAATTGATTTACAGTATGGGGAAAATACAATGGGACAAGCGAAGGTATTACGCCTCATTCAACAGTTTAAGTTCCCATCCTAAAGTCGAAGGGTACACTAAAGTTTAAACAGTATAGACCATGAAGTGCAAGGAGCCAAAAGTACGCATAAATTTATTTCAAGTGCAATAAGCCATGTTAATACATGAACACGGCGACTAACAAATAAATGAACTAAAGCTCTACTGGCATAGTATGATATGGTGTGGGTAGCAAATCTAATATATGCACAGTAGTGGTTAGAGGACAATATAGCCATGAAATTGGTCAATCTTCATATGTAATACATGCAACCATACCCTGCAACCCTATACTCAACATTTCTAACAGGCATGAGATTTGAGACCAAATCAGTAAGTGAGCTTGTTTAATAACTACCGTGTTATTCCGTAACCTTGTTATTTCCACTGAAAGAGGCAATTTAATGGCAATACATTATAAGTTTGAATTTTCGCAGGTTCAGAATATACAAATTTACATGAAAATGCTATTTTACTTTATTAATTCAAAACCAATCTTTATTGCTTATTAAATTTTCACATTCTTTCAAAAATAAGGTTTCACAGAAGATGTTGGAATTTAAATAGCATGCAAGTGGTGACCCTCAACCATAACACTCCATAAAGCATGTCTGCATATCAGTCATGTAATTGAATATTTTTCGTAAGTAAAATGTGGTCGATCAGTGAAATTTAGTTGTGATCGAAACTTGTCTGCATAAAATGTCTCATTATCTTATCGAGGATATACCTGGTAGCATTAACATCTTCTTCCTATTGCAGTACACTATTATCATAATGGATGTTTGTTTACATGTGCAAATAAATTTCTATGTAAGCCACTCGCGTTTATTTGCTCAACCCAATGTGAAATGCCATACGTGTTAGATAACAATGATCATCTCTATTAACTCCATTTATTTACAAATATATATAAACCGTTGCTTATCCCTACTCTCTTATTTATCAAACTAAAGTTTCAAATACATTCTTTTCAAATGATTTGGGTTCCAAGGTTGTTTTACTAGATTCATTCACCACTGCTCTTAATTTATAATTACATAAGAAAATTTTAAAAATCTCTAATAAACACTCCTTTATGTGTCGAACTAACATTTTACTTTATTAGTTTAGAGCCAACTTCCCAAGAATTCATTCTTTCTTTTCTTTTCTTTTTAATCTATTTGCTGCTGCCTTGTGGCGGCATCCTGCAGCAGCAATGATGCTGCTCTTCCCTTCTTCATCCTTGTTTTGTTTGCCAAGTGCGCACCATAAGGTATATTTCAAATTCCCAGTGACCATTTTCCTATTCTTAGTACTTCACCCACTTAATATTACCAATTCAAGTTTCTAAGTTGTTATTATTTGAATTGCTATACTTCCTTGCTTTTGGTTGTTAGATTATCACTCTTAAACCTTGTAACTTTATTGTTCTGATTACTGATATTTGTGTTTCTGACATGGGGGGCTTTAAATAGTTGGGAAAATTAAAGTATAACATCATAAGTAGGAGACACCTTTATATGTTTATAAATTATACAGAGGTTTGTCTGCTACTTGGAATTAGCAAAAAAAAAAAAAAATCGCGGACTGAGTTTCATTTATTATTCACGATCCTTATTTCCTTTTACTTATGATGAACACAATTATACTGAAATCTTCTTGGGGATAATAAGTATTGCAATAACGTTAATTCAATAGTCATTCCTAAACAACTTGAAGAATTTTTATTTCATAATACCTACGATTTCAATGAATTCATTTATACAAATCTTATTTGATTACATTCCTTGGAAAGGAAAAAAATATATTTCTGAACATATATTTCGTTCACATTTGTTTCACTTACGAACAATTTATTCATATCAAGTAACCTCTTTCGCATTATCGCTTCAATGACTACATTCATTTATTTCTCGTGTTATTTCTATCTTGTCTAATAAATTCCATCGACTTCTTTAAAAGTATTATTCATTGTCATAATCTCCACTTTAGCAAATTTTTACTCAAGCTTTACTTGATTTTTTTTAGTTCCACATTATTTTATCATTAAATTTTTTTCGAGTAAGTTTTCCCTTTCAAAACGGATTCAACTTCTAAATTCAATTTGTACACAAATCCTCCTTCCTTCTCTTGTGCAATTCAGGTTTCAAATGCATATTGTTCCTGGCCTAAATTTTAATGTTTTCCAACCTTACGAGTTATAAGTCGCTATGCTATTCATATCAACGATCCTTTTTCACTTAGTTATTTATTCAAATTTTATTTCAAATTCTCATGTCTTGAGTTAATCCAATTCAAACTATGCTCGAACCTAAGCTGAAAGCTGAGCTAGTCAACAAACCGAATCGAATGGATTTGTCAAGGATAGCTTAAAAAAATTTGAAAAGATCCACGATTTAGAAACGACCACTTTTGTGTTTTAGGATGGGACAGACTAAACAAGACTCGTATTGGGAGAGCCAACCAAAAAGGAGCTTTCAACAAGTGGGACGGGTTCAAAGGAATTGAAATTTGAAATGAGGATATTTTAAAGCAAGTCTAAAATTCAAATCCTTTTTGAAATCCTTTAAAATCCCTTAAAACATTTAAAATATTTTTATTTTCAAAATACGCTCTCTCGAGTATGATTCCAAGATGAGATCACTCATTCTAGAGTATTTCAACCCCCTCTCTAATGAGTGTTTCAACTTCATAAGCTGCTGTGATGACCCCAAACTTCCACTAGGTGAAAGTAAGGAATAATCATATGGAATACAACATAAATATAACAATACATATCACTGATACAATATAGCAGAGGAAAACCATAACATAATAACATCATAGCAGTGGAAATATAATGTCATAAACCACAGAATCCCAACAGTCACAGAATCCAAATTATTACATCAAGTTTGCAGAAATGAAAATAAGTTCCAACTCCCAAAATAAGCAATACGAAATGAAACAAGTCTAATGACTGAACTTAAAGATAGAAAAATGCAATAGAAGTAAATGATAGCTGTCCTCAAAGCTTCAAGTCATCACCTCTCCGCAAAAGCAAATCCAAGCAAAGATAATGAGCAACTCCAAGAAGACTCCAAGCAAAGAATGAACCTGTTTACTTGGCTGCCCGTGTAGAAAAGAGGGCACCCGAGTTTGCAAAAAGGTGAAACAAACTACGGGTCAGTCGTGGGACTGGTATGAGAATTCATAACTAGTTTAGTAATAATAATATGACAAATCCAAAGACCACGCCGCTAATGCGGAACGGTTTTACTCAATGGATTGTCGTGCATAATTTAAAGTGTCAGAACGTACAACATCGCAATGCTTTTTAGAAAAATGGAATCACCATAAGACTCAAGTCCCATCACACAATGCAACGCACACCAGAGGATAGAGTTTTCCCTTATGGTGATTAAACATGCTAAATACGGCAAATACGAGTTTAATATTATTATTAGGGTATAATAAAAACATTTCAAAATAAATGTATCAATCCTAGGAAACATAGCACCCCATCCTACTATATCTCCATACTAGTAATACAATCAAAACCGTAGGGTTGTATTTGGAATTTGGATTTCCATCTGAGTCAAGGCTAGGGAGGAGATCCTTACCGATTCGAGACACTCTAGCAATGCCCCAGGATTGGTACTCTGTCCAACCCTTGGATCCTGCAGGGCCGGTCCATACGTTAACGCTTAATGGATTAGCAATTCCTGAACACACGCTTCCCGGTCCTTTTGGACCTATAATACGGCCAGTGGCGACCGCATAAATCGAGGCCTCGAAAAATCCAACAACCACAATGAATAAATGCCAGCGCTGGTAGGTCCCTGGCACCACTCTAGCTAGAAAGAAACGTGTGCACTCCCTGCGTTCCCTTCTCCCGTTTTAGACTCCGCCGGTGTGTGAGGCTCGTGAAGTCACGTCATACACAAAGCTATGCCTAAACAGGCTATGCTTTGATCATCCCACAAGGCCTGCTTTTCAACAAAGCCTTGATCACATGCATCTTGGCATGCCACATCGTCAATCCATACCATATCATTGATTTACGCCAACATATAATCTCTGAGCACGTACGTCTCAGAGAACGGTGAAAGACACCAAACAGATATATGTTTAGCAGAGATCAATAGATACAGTGTAAAGGAATACCACGTCAGACATGCAATCCATTTATGCTTATGCTCTGGGTCTGAGCGAAAGCCAAATCCGTTCAATCAACATGTTCGTTCGAACGACGATCATGACCTCGAATTGGGAGCAAATCAATTCAAAGCCTCAATCGCTGTCTTCCTGAGGGGAAGATTGACGGTCTTCATTAGTCGTCTTCTTCTTCAATTCTCATCGTCGTTTTGATTATTTGGAATGAGATTAACTCGGCCTTTCCAAATAATCTTCGTATATATATATATATATATATATATATATATATATATATATATATATATATATATATATATCGAAAACTCTTCCTTATCGTTATTTCTAATTTATAACGATTATTTCCTATTCTATTTAATTGAAAATAATTAAATCTTTAATCAGCGACGATTCAGGTCTATGGCGATTCTGGTGCTATTTTCAATCAATTTTGATTTTCATATATCTCAAAATCTAACCGTTGGATTTTGACGTATTATATATCGTTGGAAAGATTTTTCCAAGACGTTTCTAGCGGTTTCAGTCTCAAGAAAATCCGACGGTCGGATCTTCTTGTATTGTCATTTAAAGATATAATTTTAAAACGCGAAATACCGCGCTCGATTCGTTTAATTTTAATTATATTTATATATACATATATAAACGTAACCCGTTTAACTCTTTATTCTTAAGTATATTTTCCTTCTTTATCCTTTTATCCCTTCATTTACAGAGAAATGAAAATCATACTTGAATGATGAATTCTTCCCTTTTGGTTCTTTTAATTTCTTTAATTTACGGTAAAATGTAAATTATATTTCATCGTTCAATTCCTTCTTACATGTAAAATGTAATTTATAATTCATCATTCTTAATTACATATAACAATATAAATTTTATTTACAATGTGAATCCTACTTCTTGTTTACATTAAAAAAATGTAATCTTTATTTACAAAGTAAACCCATACATTCATTTCATAGAAAAATGAAATTTCATTCATGCGGGTTAAATTCATTCATAATTTACATAATAATATGTAATTTATTTCATACGATGAAAATTCATTCATAAATTACATGTAAAAATGTAATTTACATTATGCGGACTAATTTCATTCATAAAATAAAATGTAATTTATTTCATGCGATCTTAACTCATTCATAAAATGCATATACAAATGTATTTTATTTCATGCGATGTTAATTCATTCATAAAATACATATAAAAATGTAATTTATTTTATGAGGTCTTAATTCATTCATAAAATACATATAAAAATGTATTTTATATTATGCGGGCTTCATTCATTCATAAATTACATAAATAAATGTAATTTATGTCGTGTGGTCTAATTTCATTTATAAATTACATAAATAAATGTAATTCATGTCATGCGGTCTAAATTTCTTTAAATTACATTATAAAATAACGTAACTTATCCTACGGTCAATTCTCTTTTTATTAACATTATAAATAATGTCACTTATCCTACGGTAAATTCTCTTTTATTAATATCATAAATAATGTCACTTATACTACGGTCAATTCTCTTTTTATTAACATTATAAATAATGTCAATTTATCCTACGATGTCATTCTTTTGTATTAACATTATAAATAATGTTATTTTTCTACAGTGTAAATCCCCGTTTATATACATTATAAAATAATGCAAAATCATCCTACGTTGTAATTACTAAAAATTTTACATTAAAAATAATGTAAAATGGGCATACGGTGAAACTCATGTATATTTACATTAAAGGAAATGTAAATTTTCATTCTCTAATTACAATGTGAAATCCGTTCTTTCTTTACAATGTAAAATTGACTTTTAAATTACAATGTAAAGTCCATTCTTTTTATTTCATAAAAAAAAAATGTAAATCTTCCTACAGTAAAATTCCTTTTTATTTACATTTATAAACATGTAAATTTTAACATACGATGGATTTCTATATATCTTATCTTATAAAATAAAATGTAAATTTTATTTCACCATGTACATTCTACTTCTTTATAATAAAAGTAATCTTTAATCTACATGCAAACTCTACTCTATATTTACATGTAAAATAATGTCAAATTTTACATACGGGTGGGGTTTCTATTTCATTTACATTTAGAATAATGTAACTTTACATATAATGCAAACTCATATTTCATTTACATAGAAAAATGAAACTTTTTTTTTCATGCAGTGAAATTCACATCTTTAATTACAAAGAAAACTGTAATTCCAATCATGCGGTGAAATTCCCTTTTTAATTACAAAGAGAAATGTAATTTTTATCATGCGGTGAAATTCCTCTTTTTATGTACAGTAAAAATAATGTACATTTATCCTACGGTGAAAATATTCATTTTAATATACATTAAAAGTATGTTACTATATCCTACGGTGTAAATCCTTTTTATAATTACATTATAAAATAATGTAAAATGTACATACAGTGCCATTTCCCTTATATTAACTTTAATAAAAATGTGAAATTTTCCTACGGTGGAATTATGCTGATACTAACATTAAAATATTTTTAATTAACATACGAAGAATTTTCTTTTAAATTAACACTAAAAATAATGTTAATTAACACACGGTGTAATTTTATTTTTAACATTAACGAAAATGTTAAATTTGTCATACGATGAAATTTCTTATTTTCAACATTAACAAAAATGTTAATTTCTCATACGATGTAAATTCTAATTTTTAACATTAACAAAAATGTTAAATTCTCATACGATGTAAATTCTAATTTTTAACATTAACAGAAATGTTAAATTCCTTTTAAATATTAACAAAAAATGTTAATGACAACCCATAGTGTTATATTAATGTTAAAAATGTTAATAACATCCTACGGTTAAATTTACTATTTAATTTACATTGGAAATAATGTAAATTTATGCATACGGTGAAAATACTTTATTTACATAATAACATGTAAAATTTCATGTCATCACAAATTCTAATTTTAACTTACATAATAAAATGTACATCTTCATGACATTGCAAAATTCTAATTTTAAATTTACAAAACAAAATGTAATTTTAATGTCATCACAAATTCTAACTTTAAATTTACAAATAAAACGTAAACTTTACGATATCGCCAAATTCTAACTTTAATTTACATGATAAAATGTAAATTTTATATCAACGCAAAATTCTAGCCTTAATTTACATAATAAAATGTAAATTTGTGTATCAACGCAAAATTCTAACTTTAATTTACATAAGAAAATGTAAATTTTATATCATGCAAAATTCTAGCTTTAATTTGCATAAGAAAAACAAATTTGTGTCAACGCAAAATTCTAACTATAATTTACAAATAAAAATGTAAATTCTATGTCAACGCACAATTCTAACTTTATTTACATAATAAAATGTAAAATTTGTGTCGTCACAAAGTTTTAATATTGAATTTACAAAATAAAATGTAAATTCGTGTCATTGCCAAATTTTAATATTGAATTTACCCAATAAAATGTAAATTCATGTCAACGCAAAATTCTAATATTAAATTTACAAAATAAACTGTCAATTCATGTCATCGCTAATTTTTAACTTTTAATTTGCATACTAAAATGTATATCATCGCAATTTCTAAAATTTTGATTTACATACTAATTTGTAAATCATCGTAAATTCCAAAATTTTGGTTTACATAATAAAAATGTAAATCATTGCAAATTCTATATTTTTACAACATAAGATGTAAATTTATATCATCCAATCAACAACCACATTCAAATATCCAAACAAGTATACATCTAATAATTCATATCAAGATAATATTCAAGGTGGTTTATATTTTGGCATATGTCAAATCGGCGAAGTATGATTCAATATCATTAACAAATAATATATATTAATTAGCCAATAGTTTCAGATCTAATATTTAGATTCGCGGATCTAACATCATACGGTCATAAACAACATAGATCCGTATTTCAAATATCACTACATAGCATATCAATCAATCAATATTCTTTAATAATAAAGAATTAATAATTAAATTAATTAAATTTAATTAAAAATAAATTCTCACCGCTGTTGGTTCTGAGATGAATCGAGTTTGATCAGATTTGGTGTTTGAATTCAAGACGGTTGCGGATCTGAAACATTTAACATTCGGATTCATATGAAAAATTAGAAATCAGCCTTTAACAACTGACTCTGCAACGCTTAAAAGCGTGACAAAATCTGAAATGAACCTTACCTAGAGTTCAAAACTTTGATCCAACCTTTCTCCTAAGATACTTGATGAATTCAGGAACGGTTTGTGGGAGGTTGTCGGGCTACGTGAGAGGAGTGTTTGGCCAGAAGGTTTGAGTGTTCGGCGATGGCGTGTGGGGCCTAGGGGGCGCGACTGGCGGATGTTCACGGGGGGATGGCGGCTTCGTCGAGGCACGGTTCGAGGTGATTCTTGTCGGAGATCGTAGAGCTCGGAAAGAGCTTCGAAATGAGTACTCACACGCTAAATTTCGTTGAAAAATGAGAGAGAAATCGGAGTTAGAAGAATTCGGCCATGATGGGTTCTTTGGCCTGCATATGTCGGCTAAAAACACGATGTAGAGGACGATGAACAGTAAATTTCGGGTTTTATAATATTATTTAGGTTTTCCTAATCATTATTTAATAATTTAATTAGCCCGTTAAGGCCCTTTTGGTCCGAACTCCAATTTAGGCCTGCTTACTGTCGTTCTTAAGGTTTTGAACCCTTCTGAACGCAATGGAACATGTTACAGGACCCAATTCCAAAATTTATTATGAGTTTTGGAATAATTATACTATTTTATTAATATTTTAATGTATACCGTACATGAAAATTCACCAAGGTCACAAATTAACTTCAAAAATCCTCGAAAAATATATTTAGCTATGTTTTGATGCTGTGGACCTACCAAAATTAATTTTGTTCAATTCTGAGCCCATATGAATTTTTAATGAATTTTTAAAGTAAAAAATTTGCCCGTTTACACTGAAAAATCAATTATAATTATATTTTAATTCTAAAAATTACCAAAAAAATCATTTTTAGCTTTGTTTTGATGATATGAATCCAACAAAATTTATTTCGTTGAATTCTGAGACATTTTGAAAAATGGCTATTTTTCAGTCAATTAATTTTGACCGAAACTGACTAAATACTGTTTCTTTTGCCACGCTCACGTACTAGCTTGGAAAATTCTAAAATTTGAAACCTAGCAATAATTTAATATTCCGAATCCAACAAAAGTTGTTTCGTCAGAAACGGACACTGTTTGAAAAATCACTATTTTCTATGGCTATATATTTTATATTAAAATACATTTTTAAACAAATAATTTTCGAAACTCCAAATATATAAGTGTTTATACTTTTTAAATGCAGAAACGTCATTCCGGACTCAATGGAAGTGGTTTCGAGTTCAAATTCCTTCGTATGTGAAAAGTAGCTTTTTGGACCATGTATATATATTATATTATATAAATTCTTACAGCGACCTTACTAAAAAAAAGAAATGGCCATAACTTTTTAAAACGAAATTTCAATTTTTCAGATTCGTTAGAAAGATATAATTAAACAGATTTAAATATTTTTGGTTTCACTCAATTCTGATTTATTTTGTATTGTGTACATTCAGTCAAAGTTTTAAAATTAAAATTTCAAACTACCTCATCATTTCAAGCTCGTTTTTAGAATTATATTTGTTTTAGCTTCAATTAAAATAAATTTTTACCATTATTATTTGAAATAAATTATTTAAAATAGTCAAAACCCATTAAAATCACTTTAAATAAAATTTTAAATTTACCCCAAAATTCAGGGTTGTTACACCTGCTTTGTATATACCAAAGCTCTGATACCAACTGTAACAACCTAGCTTTTTGACCGCCTCAAGTCGATAATTAAACCGACTTAAACCGTTCAAAATGACAGATTGTTATTGCTTATGAAATTGAAATATAAATCATCATAGAATCACAGACACAGAATATTGAATATCTCACAGCGGAAGCAAAATTTTATACAATAATACAAAATCTTTAAATTTACATGATATCAGAGTACAAAGATATAATACAGCGGAAGACTGAATACTGAACTTACTAAACATGAATAACTGACAGGAGCGTGGATACTGCGCATGTGCAGTATATGGATGACTGGATCCCCAACGAGTCTCAAGCTCTTAGATAAGTCTCCAAGCTGAAATACTCGATCTGACTCGGGCATTTTGCAAGGAATAAAACAAAATACACGAGTCAGGACTAACAGTCTCATATAATTGAATTAACTCAAATGAAGTGTCCACTGGAATGTACAATAACTTAAAGGATGTCTGGGATTTCCATCCTCTAAGGATCCGCGAAACTAATATCTATATAATAATACGCTATTATTGTAATGTCTATTCAGTAAAGTAAATATAATGAAAATAGCGTAAGCGGGATTACATTTTTACCCTTACACCGTTTATAATACAGTAGTCTATAAAGTACCGTAAACCCACCCTAACACGGATGGCATCAGAGGGCACTCCATAGGTACGATACAAATCAAAATCTTATGGGGCTCGTATGGGATAAATATGACAAGGCACTCGAGGCAATACCCATGGTAGGATTCTACCAGTTGCACTCCCGGACCGGTGGTAACGCATAGCAGCCACTACCGCCCACCTCGGAACACACTCCCATAATCAAAGGGTGCACCCAAATCAATCACAACGGTCATAGAGATGGTATCGAAGAAGCGTGTCCGATCAAAGGTGCTACCTCAATTAGTCACGGTATAGCTCCTGTTTTAGTCATTTTAATTATGACCCCAAGGTCAAGGCCATTTCGTCATCGTGCACCCTCTTCGATCCAGTGGTCGCTTCCAAGCCATCTTGTCGTCGTTCCGATACTCCATCACGTACACAGTTGTTAAAGTGGTGTCGGCACTGATAGAGAGTATGCCACTTACCGACTCCGGTCTCTTTAACAATCGACGCTTACATCTTTCACACCGTGGCCATTATATTTGAAATCATATCGCAAATCGAGTTGTCTCAAGTATTGCCCCAAAATCGATTTCTCAAAATCATTTATCATTGGTTTGACTTGAGATTATAAAACCAAAATTTGCTATTACTTTGTCAACCATTGGGTTTAAGTTTCAAATTCCATGACATATTACTATTGCTTGAAATCCTTTCTTTCACCCTTTTGACTCGCTGGACTGGATCGGACATAGATTTATATTTATAAAACACCTTTAGAAAATTTAAGTTTGAAAATAGTATATTGAAAATATTGTATAAACATATATATAGTTGGTAAGGTATATGTATATAAATTTGAGAGTAATGTATAAATATTTATGGTTGGAAAAACATATGTATATCAAATTAAAATATTGTATAAATATATATATATATATACATAGTTGGAAAAATATTATAAAATTCATATAGTTAAAGTAATCAAACTATTTTAGAGAAAATATTTATAAATCAAGTAATAAGGAAAATTTACTTCTATGAAATTGAAATAATATTGATCCAATCTAAATCCAAATCCATTTCTCAGAATTTCTTTTCCCCTCAAAATTCCACCTTTAAACAAATCCCCATTTGTTTGGTTCAAATTCAACACTTCATTGTTAAAACGATCTTCAAACCAATGTTTACTTTGGGGTTTCACATATCCATTTTAGAAATAAATTCCCAAACACTTTCACATTAGTTGTTAAACACATATGATCTATTTAAATTCTAACTTGTAAACCAACCTGTATTCACCCTGATTTAAATAATCATATTCTTTCATATCCTTGGATTTAACACTTTTTATTTTGACAAAATCCTACTTACATTTGTACGGCGAAAATTCATTGTCAAATCATGTGTCAAAATAAGATTTGGGAAGCATTTATCAAGTCTTGCATATCCTTTACATCAAATCATTAAACTCGTTAGGTAAACATAAAGTGATAAGTATTTTAAAATATTCTCATTTTATTGACCACGGTGTCCGTAATAATTTTCTATCCTATGGTCAAGTGATACAGATATTTATCATTTCAATCCGTTCTTTAAAATATTCGAACCCCGGGTATGTATCGTTTCAACCCGCATCCCAAATCAATTCGAATATACAATTCTTCGGGTATTTATCATTTCAACTCGCAATGGTTTTTCTAATATAAGGGGAACTTGCATGATGAGAATAAAATATAGCATATCACACATTCACATACAAATTGTGTCATATAAGATAACGGTGTGTGTCATATGTGCACAATCACGAAGCAACCAATTTCTAGAACAACCTAACATTCCATTCAACATCTCAGATATTTAATTCACTTAATAATTAGTTAGTCTATGAGTGAGAAAACTCACCTTTCTAAGCTTGGAGATGAATGCAAAAATTGACGTGAAATTGAGGATAAGACTTGATAGCCAAATGATGAACATACATCCAAAGACTTGTATACGTATATACGTATGTATATACGTACACAAACGTGATATTGAGGTGCACGAATTCCATTCCAATTTGACTTCCGACGAGTTGGACAAGTAAACCCGAACCTTTTCAAATTAGTTAACTAAGAGAATTAAAACGATGTTTATAAATATGACATGCAAATGAACCTATTAGGAAATCAAAGCAAAACTCACTACCTGGGTTCGACTAGACAGCAATTTGGACAGCATGCATAAACTTAAGATGGCGTCTGATTTACAGACCAAACAGTGAACCCCAAACCAACTCAACAGCCCTTTGTGGCATTTACTCAAGCACTTGGAGTGCATGTTTTCAACTAACCTTAGTTCCACTTCCTATGAACTCGCAAAGTGATAACAGCTAGGGCAACTTGGGTTAAGATGCAGTGGTGCGGGCTCAGCTGCTAGGAACGCGTTGGTGGAGTAGCAACGGGCGGTGGCAGGGTTCGAACGCGGAAAGTACTGGTGGGGACCAGTGGATGGTTATGTTTGGGTACTCGCGGCTTTGTGGCACCGAGTTCCTGGAGGCACCGATCATCCTATCGAGGAGGTGGCCCAAGTAAAATCTGATTTGGTTTTCCGGAAAGGCAAACTTTTTTCGATTTTTGAAAGAACGGGGAGAAAGGAGGCTACGGGTTCGAGTGAAATGGGGAGGGACTGGACGACAGCCATTTATTTTCGATAATTCCTTTTCCCATTTTGTTCCCTTTTTCAGAAAAATGAAGGAGATGAAAGAGTAAAGTAAAGAGGAGGGAGTACGTGTGCGCTTTCTTCTGACCAGTTGAACGCGTGGAGGAAATTGAAGAAGTGTACGTGTGCTAGCACTACTCTAACCTAACGAACACGTATCCTTCTTTTTATTTATTTATTTATTTATTTATTTTTATTTTCCCTCTTAGTTTATTTTTGTAGATTTACAGTAGTTTACAAGAGAAAAATATAGATGAGTTGCTCAAGAATATGGACATATATACATTTACAACATTGTATTGTTTTGCATTTTTTTCCGTTAAATATAATACATCAGTTATTGCTACTAAATATCAGGCACGTAGATTGATTTAAATGGAGTGAGCTTAACCATTTTTGTTATGCAATTTATTGGATCAAGTAGCATATTCGAATTTCAAAATATTAATGTTGCTTTATAACTTATCGATAAGTGCAACTTATCGTTCAAATTTCTATATTCCAAAACAACATACAAATTTCATATATGGAAATCAAATTAAATTTCGAGTTCTAACTCAAATTCTAATTATAAACATTCATTCCACTTTAAGTTTTTAATCAACTACGTATTCTTAGACATCGAAATTATCAGTTCGTTACAATAACCCAACGGGTTAGATCATCGTGGTGTTATATGGCACGAGGGGAGTGTACATTCATTTGATTGTACTGAAGGATCTGAAGGATTGGAAGTGGAAGTACACGGTTTCCTGAGGTAAGTAAGGTGCTCCAAATAGTCCTCTGTGCAGTGACAGATGACTTAGGCTGTACTCGCAGAGGTTGGGTCTGCGCGTAACTACTAAGTGGGTGGGCCTTGACTGTAGAAGTAGCTATGCAGTCAGAATGCTGTGACGCAGTAACACCAGGATGATTCGGCGGTTGCCTCAACAGGGAGGCAGAGGGTCAAGACCAAAGATAGTTGATCATCGGATACCCGTTATCGACAACCAATGGGATGCGGAAAGACTAGAGCTAAACCCAAGATACCATTTCACCCTTCACTATCGGGGTAAGGGGTTGAGGGGAGACGCCACATGGATGATTAGATTGTTTGCGTAGGGGCAATCACTTAGCTCTTATAGTCTTTACTACTTGAGGGAGGGGCTGAGTTGGGGCCATAGCCACTGCGGAAACAGACCCTGGGTATATCTGTATGTAGAGGCTCTTTAAAGACGGACCTGTACAGATATGGAAAAGCTCCCAACCGAGTTCCGTGTTTCTTATATCGTCCTTCCATAGAACTAGGTGCACATTAGAGGACGTGCGATTGAGGCATTAAGCTACAACTAACAGTACATATGGTGGACATTCTAGATACATGCATGTCGGCTCTGGGTGGTGTAACTCCAATATGAATTTTGAATCGAACAAAGGTGACAATTGTATGTTTACATAGCATAGTAATGATAGATATATGCAAAACGTAGTATTGTTATCCGTATGTCACTACGATGTAGGATGAGGGACTGCGTATGTAACACCCCGTATTTTGGGTTAATGCTAAAATTCACTAATTACAGGATAAATAATCTCAGATGTGGGAATTAGGGGAAACGGGCTGCGTCATTGCGTTCGTCTCGGAAAAATACGCAAAATAGAGTCCGAGTTTTCGAAAATCGGAGTCCGTACGGCCCAGTTATGGCCCGATGAAGTTTGCAGAAAATTCAAAACTAAAAACAGATTTAATAATTTAAAACCAGATTTTAAAATAGAGTAAGCGGGGCCAGGCGGGAAGATTCCCGCCCTACCCATGTCGACAGGGCTGTCGACAGGCCTGTCGACAGGGGTGTCGACTTGCCTGTCGACTTGCCTGTCGACAGGGGGGCGACGCCCAGTAAAAACTGGGTGCACTAGTTTAGGTTCTTGGGCTGGCTTGGAGGGCTGGTTCTGGAAGCTTCTTGGATCTGACGGGTCTAAACCAATCTAGGGTTAATCTAAGGGTCTAAAATGCAACCTAATCCTATAAATAAGACCCTAACCCTATCCTAATTCATTCATAATTAGATCTTGTAACTAAACTATGGCAAAATGAAACTTGATCATGGCCACCACAAATCAATGAAGAGGAAAGCAAGCTAATCAACCTCTCTAATCAACCTCTAATCCATTCTAAGCATCTTAATCTTCTTCATTTGGAGTGCAAATTGCTAGTTGTGAGTTTCTATCACTTTAACATCAATTGTTAAAGCAAGTAGATTAGGTGTAATGAGACTTATGGTCTTGAATGCGGATTAGTGAGTTTGAATCATTTGTAATGATATGTTACTCTATGTTTTCCTATGTTTATGCATACTTGATAAGTGGATTAATGCATGATTAATAAGTTGGTTTATGCATATTTGATAAGTGGATTTATGCATGATTAATAAGTTGGTTTATGCATGTTTAACAAGTGGGTTTATGCATGTTGAGTATGTAAGTTTATGCAAGTTTAGTATGATGTATGTTATGTTTACATGATGCTAAATATGCAAGTTGTGGGCTATGTGATCATATGCATGTTATGCAAGTCCATGATGATATGCTATGCAAGGTATATGTATGTTAATATGCAACATGCTATGCAAGTTACATGTATGTTAATATGCAAGATATGCTATGCAAGTTACATGTTTGTTAATATGCAAGTTCATGATGACACATTATGCAAGTTTATGAGTTAATATGCAAGTATGTGAACGCTTATGCAAGAATGTGAATGCTTATGCAAGTTATGTGTATGCTTAAATGCATGTTTAACATATTATGCAAGTTGTGAGAATGCTTATATGCAAGTTCAACATGTTATGCAAGTTATGTATGCTTATGCAAGTTATGTGTATGCCTAAATGCAAGTTTAACATGTTATGCAAGTTATGTGAATGCTTATATGCAAGTTCAACATGTTATGCAAGATATGTGTATGATAATATACAAGTTCATATGCAACATGTTATGCAAGTCATGTGTATGATGATATGCAAGTTTGGGGTTAAATGTAGTTGGGTTAATATATGCAAGTTGACATCCTCTTAACCCATGACAAAGTTATATGCTAAGCCCATGATGTTTGAGATGGATCTTCCCTTTTATTATGTCGTGAAATGAGAACGATTTGCGTGGGGAACGATGGGGTTAATAAATATGTTAATAAAAGTATGATTGGGTATGATTAAGCATATCATAAAAATAAATTAACATAAGTGGGAATTTACCTATTGAGTTAGGTCTACCCCATGGGAATTTACCTATTGAGTTAGGTCTACCCATGTTATGAGAAACTTGATATTAATTAGGGACAATTAATATGGGGGTGATTAATTAGATGTAATTAATCGACTAAGACACGAGGTTGGACTCATTTGTAGTGTAAAACTGCCCGGACCCAACCGGCTTAACCAGTTGCTACAAATGTTAGCCCAATGTGAGAGGTCTTAGGCACAAACTAAATACGTGATTAATGTAAAGACACGAGGTTAGACTCGGTTATGACATAAGGCTGCCCGGACCCAACCGGCTTAACCAGCAGTCATAAAAGATAGTCTAATGTGAGAGGTCTTTATGAGGATCACGGTCCTAATTAACTAAGAAACACTTAACCAAATTAGCATGTAGTGGGACATGAGGGTTAAGTGGGTGCCTTGGGTGGCATGTGGAATCTAGTGGGTTGCCTTAGGTGGCAATAGAAAAATACGATTAGAATACTTAACCAAAGTGGAACATGTAATTAAACATGATTAAAGGGTTAAGTAAGTGCCATGGGTGGCATGTGAAAATACGATTAGAATACTTAACCAAAGTGGGACATGTAAGTAAACATGATTAAAGGGTTAAGTAAGTGCCTTAGGTGGCATGTAGGAATCTAGTGGGTGCCTTAAGGGGCAATTGAAATATGATTAGATGACTTAACCAAAACTTAACATGTAAGTAGGCATGATTATAAAGAGGGGTTAAGTGGGATGCACTAGATAAAAATTTTGCAAGCTTAGGTGGTAGCTTGCGGGGGCCCATTTCAACCAATATCCCAAACGTATCTTTGTGGGCTCGACTCAAGTCGAGTGACGGGACACGCATATTGGGCTTGACTATAAGAGGCCAAACCGGGTTAACGGTGGCAACGCGGGACCAACGGGTTTCATATGCGTGTGTGGACCCGGGCTGGTTGGTAAGTCGTTGTTGCATCGTGTAGATATAAAGCCGTGCACCGTTGATATTATCAGGTGGCCACGTTGGGGAATGATACACCCCAATTGTGGGACCAGCACGGGTATCTACAGTAGGGAGCCGATCGCTGGGGAGTAGTGGGTACACCTATGTAGTCAGATAGGGGTACACGAAACTACTAAATTACTAAGTACACTTAGTGGGATCAACCTTTAAGTAGGAATGACTGGTGTGGTGCAGTGTAGGAATTATCCTTGGGTGGATAGGTCTGGGGCGGTGTAATCTAGTAATTATCCTTGGGTGGATAAATGTGTCTTTACGGTTATCTTAGTTTATCCTAAGTTTGCCAAGCTGCTTAGTGTAGCCATTCATCCCCAGGCGTTACCGTATATCAACTTATGTCTTCTCTGGTTACTTTAATGATTGTATGGTTAAAGTTATAGGATTCACTCAGACTTATGTCTGACCCCGTTGTTTTTATCTTTTTTTTCCCCAACCCCAGGTTATCAGAGTGGGCCTAGTGCTAGTGGGCCTTGATCGGATTGCTGTATCTATCCTTTGGAGCTTGGACCGTTGAAGTAAAGCTCAGTTCATCTTTCCTTTTATGGCTATTGTTTACTTAGAGGGATTATGTACTTATTTTTATCAAGATGGATATTTTGTACTTGACTCTTGTACGGTTTTGTGGTGTAACCAAACATGTTTTACTTTCCGCTGCATTGAAATGATGTTTTAAATTCTCAAGTATTACTTATATCTGTCTTGTTGTAATTTTTCTGTTCTATATTCACTAAAATACTCCACCGATGTTATGGCATTCCCTTAGTGAGTGACCGTAGCGGGCGTGGGGTGTTACACGTGGTATCAGAGCAAAGGTTACCAGAACAGATAAAATTTTTAGAAAAACTATTTTTCTAAGAAATTTTTGGAAGGAGAATTTTCAAAAACATGTCTTTTAAGAGAAAAGTTTTTGAAAGAAAAGCATAATCCCCGATAGCCATATCTTTATCTTTCGAATTCTCCGTTTTGAATCTTTCCCTTTTTCGTCTCAGCATGGCTGAAGATCTTTATATTCCGGATAGTGTAGCGGTACCAGTATGGTATAGGAGGTTGTTAGAGGCTAGGGCCGCCGCTGCAGGTCCAGCAAATGTTCCTCCTCCACCCGTTCCGCTCGCTCCTCCTCGCGCGGATACTTTTGCTATGACTTGTAGGAAGTTTAAGGCTATGGGAGGAAAACCTTTTGTGGGAGCTAGGGATTGGCTTAATGAGACGGAAGAATTGATGGAAATCTTGGAAGTAGAAGAGGGAAAGAAAGTCAGGTTAGCCGCTTGGTTAATGGAAGGAGAGGCCTCGTTCTGGTGGGAGGTCACTAATGGAGAACGCCCGATTGACTCTTGGGTGGATTTCAGGCATAGGTTTGAGGCAAAGTTTCTTTCAAGAGCGGAAGAAAATCTGTACGTGGAAAGGTTCTTGAACTTAAAGCAAGGGAACTTGTCGGTGAAAGAATATGTTAACGAGTTTAACCAGTTAGCGAGATTCAACATGGACTTGGTAAACACACCGGAAGAGAAAGCTCTGAGGCTCGTTAAAGGCTTGAACGAACCAATACGCGGATTGGCTATGTCTTACATCCCTATGGGGGCCACTTTTGAGAAGCTAGTGGACATGGCACTTATGCATGAGAAAGAGAAGGATCCCAATGCTATTAAAGTACCCGACAAGAAAGGAGATCAAAAGACTTCCGCAACAACAGCAAAACGAAGGGGGGAAAGGCAACGGTGGCAAGGGAAAGAAGAAGTGCTTCAATTGTGGAACACTAGGCCACCTAAGCAAAGATTGTCGCAAGAAGAAGAAGGCCGGCTGCTTCCACTGTGACGAAGCAGGACATCTAGTGAAAGACTGTCCTAAGAAAGGGCGAAGGACGGGGTCTACCTCAGGAGGACAGGTGCAAGCTCTTGTGGCACCAGTTCAGGCAAGGGGGCAAGTTCAGGCTCTCGCAGCTCCACCGATTCGAGAAAGAGGTAGAACTATTTCCGTGGAAAGTTTAGTTTTCCTGTTGGATCATCCTGTCCGTACTTTATTTTATTTTATTTGACGCATTGAGTTCGTTTATCTCATCATTGTTAGTTGAGTCATTGCACTAATACACCAGTTGGTAGATGATCCCTTAGTTGTTTCAAACCCAATTGGGCTCCATGATGTGTTTGGGTTTGAAAGTTTCTATACTTAGCGTTGAGTTTAGATGTGATGCTTTTGGGCTTCACGGGCTATGGGTTAGTTTTAGGCATGGACTGGTTATCCAGTAGGGGTGCCGTTCTTAATTTTGAAGGGAGAGTTGTAGGCTTATGACCTGCTTGGGTAACACTCTCGAGATCTCTTATAATCCCATAGAATCTGTTATGCTAAGTTATCTAGAATCGCTTGACACGATGGTCTAGAGTTTGCGATCTGTTAGAGCAGTCCAGGAATACTCGGATGTGTGAGAGGAGGAAAAGGGCTTACCTCCGGAGTGGGAGATTGACTTCCGAAAATATCTGGTAGATAATGCCAAACCAGTATCTTGGCCAGTGTGCCACACGGCTCCTCGTGAGAGGAGGGAACTCGATAAGCAAGTAGGTGGTTTGCTTAAGAAGGGGTTCATAAGACGAAGTATATCGGAGTAGGGTGCTCCAGTAGTTTTTGCTGCGAAGGCGGATGGGTCCCTCAGACTTTGTGTAGGCTAAAGAGAACTGAATAAACTCACAAAGAAGAATCGACACCCATTGCCGAGGATTTATGATCTCTTTGATCAGTTAGTGGGCGCCTCAGTATTTTCGCAGTTGGACTTAACCACGAGGTTTCGTCTGTTGAGAGTGACCGAGGATAGTATAGAGAAGACTACCTTTAGGACTCCGGATGGTTTTTATGAGTGACTGGAGATGCCATTTGGTTTGACGAACGCCCCCGCATATGATAAGAAGGGTGTTCAGGGAGTACCTAAATAAGTTGGTTAAAGGCTTAATTGATTAGCCATTTTTACTAGTATCATCTCACGTAGGTCGCCTGAACTCGAAGGAGATATCCCTTGGGTGTTTGTCTGATATTGGTTTAGGCCTTTGGGGCTTGCATTTGGGGGATGTCGAGTTCGACTAAGGTGGTCTGCGTGAGAGATGGATAGTAGTGATGATTTTTGGATGAGATTCTTAGCATCCTATGAGTTTTGAGATAGCATATACCCATGGCAAGGGTAATGTGGTAGTGGATGCCTTAGGTAGAGAAAGGTTGTCCTTAAGTTCACTATTCGTTGAACGACGGAGCTTAGAGTTAATTTCTATGTCTGACTTTAGACCTTCTGTTGACTTTGTACCCGGATTGCTAGCTTCCTTGGAGGTTAGACCTACTCTTTTGGGGGCGGATTGGAGAAGCACAGAGGGACGACCCACAGTTGGTTGAGTTGGTGGGGAAGCTCATAAGGAGGGAGTCGTCCAGCCATTTGAGTAGGTACACCCTAGACGATAGGGGGGTGGTTGCGTAGAGACGGTAGACTTTGTGTACAGCAAGACGAGGGTTTGAAGAAGGCTATACTTGATGATGCACATCGGTCGAAGATGACCATTCATCCCGGTGGGGACAAGATGTACCAAGACATAAAGCGAGTTTTCTTTTGGGCCGGTATAAAGAAAGACGCGGCCGAGTATGTCGCTAGATGCTTGGTGAGCTAGCAAATGGAAGCGGAGTAGAAGAAACCCAGTGGGTTGCTTCACCCATTGGAAGTTCTGCTATGGAAGTGGGATAGTATCTCGATGGGTTTTGTCGATGGATTACCGAGATCGAGGGAGGGTAATACGGGAATTTGGGTTGTGGTAGATAGACTTACTAAGTGTGCCCATTTCGTACCTGTGAAGAGCAAGAGGACTGTTCCATGTCTAGCTTCAGTTTATATTCGAAAGATTATTAGATTGCACGGTGTACCCTCCAGTATGGTGAGCGATCGAGATCCTATCTTCACTAGAGAGTTTTGGAAGAGTTTCCAAGAGGCGGTAGGGACTCAGTTGTAATTGAGTACTGCATATCATCCTCAGATAGACGGCCAAACCGAGAGGGTGAATCATATTTTAGAAGACCTTTTGAGGCTATGTATCTTGGATTTTGGAGGTACACGGGAGGAGCATCTGCCATTGGTGGAGTTACCCGACAGACTTGGTAGTGTACATGATGTATTCCATAGGAGGAAGTGCCTACATGAGACCGCAGAGGTGGTAGAGCCGAGTTTGCTTAGAGAAGTGGAAGTAGAGTGTGATGCGACGATTCGACGAGCTCCTACTTGCATCCTTGGGTCAGAGATTTGGAATCTGAGAAAACAGAGAGGTTCAACTAGTCAAAGTACAAAAAGGGAGATGAAGAGAGCGATGCTACCTGGGAGACGGAAGCGAAGATGCGTTCGAGGTACCCTTTTTCTTTCGGAGGGTATGTCCTTTTGCTTCTCCTTCATCGCATATCTTGTGCTTATCTTATCCTTAGTATGTCCTCTCGTTAGTACCTTTGACCTTTAGATAGGGTAAACCTATGGTTGAAACATGTGTTTGAGACATGTTATGATTGATGGATGCATGTGGATGCAAGTGTTTGCTAGTGGTTGCTCGTGGATGCATATATACACACTCTAGGCACTAGATCGGCTCAATCACTTCATATTGCATATTGCATAAAATTGTGTGTAGGAAGCTATATTTATGGATGTTTAATGATTGTGTTATCATATGGATGATGCATTTTGGTGAATGATTGTGCACTCATGTAGATATTGTATGTGTCGATAGGGTTCTTTCGCATACATAATGGATGCATGGCACTATCATGGTTTGCATATGTTCATACATTAGATAGGGAACATATACACACACTCTTTGCATATGCTCATACATCATTAGAAATTGTTCTAAGGACAATGGATGCCCGTGTTTGATGGATTGAGTAGATGGTTGTTTGGATGGTAGGATATGCATTCTCCTTAGCTTAGAGATTTCGGGGACGAAATCCTTTAAGGAGGGGAGAATGTAACACCCCGTATTTTGGGTTAATGCTAAAATTCACTAATTATAGGATAAATAATCTCAGATGTGGGAATTAGGGGAAATGTGCTGCGTCATTGCGTTCGTCTCGGAAAAATACGCAAAATAGAGTCCGAGTTTTCGAAAATCGGAGTCCGTATGGCCCAGTTATGGCCCGATGAAGTTTGCAGAGAATTCAAAACTAAAAACAGATTTAATAATTTAAAACCAGATTTTAAAATAGAGTAAGCGGGGCCAGGCGGGAAGATTCCCGCCCTACCCATGTCGACAGGGCTGTCGACAGGCCTGTCGACAGGGGTGTCGACTTGCCTGTCGACAGGGGGGCGACGCCCAGTAAAAACTGGGTGCACCAGTTTAGGTTCTTGGGCTGGCTTGGAGGGCTGGTTCTGGAAGCTTCTTGGATCTGACGGGTCTAAACCAATCTAGGGATAATCTAAGGGTCTAAAATGCAACCTAATCCTATAAATAAGACCCTAACCCTATCCTTATTCATTCATAATTAGATCTTGTAACTAAACTATGGCAAAATGAAACTTGATCATGGCCACCACAAATCAATGAAGAGGAAAGCAAGCTAATCAACCTCTCTAATCAACCTCTAATCCATTCTAAGCATCTTAATCTTCTTCATTTGGAGTGCAAATTGCTAGTTGTGAGTTTCTATCACTTTAACATCAATTGTTAAAGCAAGTAGATTAGGTGTAATGAGACTTATGGTCTTGAATGCGGATTAGTGAGTTTGAATCATTTGTAATGATATGTTACTCTATGTTTTCCTATGTTTATGCATACTTGATAAGTGGATTAATGCATGATTAATAAGTTGGTTTATGCATATTTGATAAGTGGATTTATGCATGATTAATAAGTTGGTTTATGCATGTTTAACAAGTGGGTTTATGCATGTTGAGTATGTAAGTTTATGCAAGTTTAGTATGATGTATGTTATGTTTACATGATGCTAAATATGCAAGTTGTGGGCTATGTGATCATATGCATGTTATGCAAGTCCATGATGATATGCTATGCAAGGTATATGTATGTTAATATGCAACATGCTATGCAAGTTACATGTATGTTAATATGCAAGATATGCTATGCAAGTTACATGTTTGTTAATATGCAAGTTCATGATGACACATTATGCAAGTTTATGAGTTAATATGCAAGTATGTGAACGCTTATGCAAGAATGTGAATGCTTATGCAAGTTATGTGTATGCTTAAATGCATGTTTAACATATTATGCAAGTTGTGAGAATGCTTATATGCAAGTTCAACATGTTATGCAAGTTATGTATGCTTATGCAAGTTATGTGTATGCCTAAATGCAAGTTTAACATGTTATGCAAGTTATGTGAATGCTTATATGCAAGTTCAACATGTTATGCAAGATATGTGTATGATAATATACAAGTTCATATGCAACATGTTATGCAAGTCATGTGTATGATGATATGCAAGTTTGGGGTTAAATGTAGTTGGGTTAATATATGCAAGTTGACATCCTCTTAACCCATGACAAAGTTATATGCTAAGCCCATGATGTTTGAGATGGATCTTCCCTTTTATTATGTCGTGAAATGAGAACGATTTGCGTGGGGAACGATGGGGTTAATAAATATGTTAATAAAAGTATGATTGGGTATGATTAAGCATATCATAAAAATAAATTAACATAAGTGGGAATTTACCTATTGAGTTAGGTCTACCCCATGGGAATTTACCTATTGAGTTAGGTCTACCCATGTTATGAGAAACTTGATATTAATTAGGGACAATTAATATGGGGGTGATTAATTAGATGTAATTAATCGACTAAGACACGAGGTTGGACTCATTTGTAGTGTAAAACTGCCCGGACCCAACCGGCTTAACCAGTTGCTACAAATGTTAGCCCAATGTGAGAGGTCTTAGGCACAAACTAAATACGTGATTAATGTAAAGACACGAGGTTAGACTCGGTTATGACATAAGGCTGCCCGGACCCAACCGGCTTAACCAGCAGTCATAAAAGATAGTCTAATGTGAGAGGTCTTTATGAGGATCACGGTCCTAATTAACTAAGAAACACTTAACCAAATTAGCATGTAGTGGGACATGAGGGTTAAGTGGGTGCCTTGGGTGGCATGTGGAATCTAGTGGGTTGCCTTGGGTGGCAATAGAAAAATACGATTAGAATACTTAACCAAAGTGGAACATGTAATTAAACATGATTAAAGGGTTAAGTAAGTGCCATGGGTGGCATGTGAAAATACGATTAGAATACTTAACCAAAGTGGGACATGTAAGTAAACATGATTGAAGGGTTAAGTAAGTGCCTTAGGTGGCATGTAGGAATCTAGTGGGTGCCTTAAGGGGCAATTGAAATATGATTAGATGACTTAACCAAAACTTAACATGTAAGTAGGCATGATTATAAAGAGGGGTTAAGTGGGATGCACTAGATAAAAATTTTGCAAGCTTAGGTGGTAGCTTGCGGGGGCCCATTTCAACCAATATCCCAAACGTATCTTTGTGGGCTCGACTCAAGTCGAGTGACGGGACACGCATATTGGGCTTGACTATAAGAGGCCAAACCGGGTTAACGGTGGCAACGCGGGACCAACGGGTTTCATATGCGTGTGTGGACCCGGGCTGGTTGGTAAGTCGTTGTTGCATCGTGTAGATATAAAGCCGTGCACCGTTGATATTATCAGGTGGCCACGTTGGGGAATGATACACCCCAATTGTGGGACCAGCACGGGTATCTTCAATAGGGAGCCGATCGCTGGGGAGTAGTGGGTACACCTATGTAGTCAGATAGGGGTACACGAAACTACTAAATTACTAAGTACACTTAGTGGGATCAACCTTTAAGTAGGAATGACTGGTGTGGTCCAGTGTAGGAATTATCCTTGGGTGGATAGGTCTGGGGCGGTGTAATCTAGTAATTATCCTTGGGTGGATAAATGTGTCTTTACGGTTATCTTAGTTTATCCTAAGTTTGCCAAGCTGCTTAGTGTAGCCATTCATCCCCAGGCGTTACCGTATATCAACTTATGTCTTCTCTGGTTACTTTAATGATTGTATGGTTAAAGTTATAGGATTCACTCAGACTTATGTCTGACCCCGTTGTTTTTATCTTTTTTTTCCCAACCCCAGGTTATCAGAGTGGGCCTAGTGCTAGTGGGCCTTGATCGGATTGCTGTATCTATCCTTTGGAGCTTGGACCGTTGAAGTAAAGCTCAGTTCATCTTTCCTTTTATGGCTATTGTTTACTTAGAGGGATTATGTACTTATTTTTATCAAGATGGATATTTTGTACTTGACTCTTGTATGGTTTTGTGGTGTAACCAAACATGTTTTACTTTCCGCTGCATTGAAATGATGTTTTAAATTCTCAAGTATTACTTATATCTGTCTTGTTGTAATTTTTCTGTTCTATATTCACTAAAATACTCCACCGATGTTATGGCATTCCCTTAGTGAGTGACCGTAGCGGGCGTGGGGTGTTACAGCGTATATTTCAATGGTGTTACGGTGGAGACCATGCAAGTGGGGTACCATAGGGTGTACCTCAATATTAGAGGTAGCTACATATATACTGTATTAGGTTAATCCACAAGGAAGTAAATGAGTGCGATGTGTGTGTAAGCCTTGAGTGCTGTTAACCCAAGTAACCAAATAAATAAATAAAATTATGATTAAATGGTGTACGTAGAATTACCCAAAGTGTATAGTTTAAATCTAGTCACCAGAACTTGTGTTCTGACCCCTTCCTCATAACATATTCGCAGGTTAGATTTGTCGCAGGGACATGATAGCCTTGGATACTGGTTAAGCAGTATTATTAATACGGTAATACTATATTTTGATTATGCTATATTTTATCCATTCCGCTGTGATATATTTTCTGAGTTCTGACTTATTTTATGTCTCTGTCTTTTCGGCAGGATACCAAAGCAACTCAATCCGAGTTTCAATTGATTGGAGTTTTTTAAAAAACAAATCGGTCTGTCGAAATTGGGGTCATCACATCTGGTATCAGAGCTTAGGTTTAGGATTCCTATATAAATAGTAAGTGAACGTATTTGTATTTTTAAAAATATAAATATTATATATATGTACTGTAAGGACCCGTAACTTCCCCGTGAAGGAAAGAGTAGATACTTCGAGAACAAGCCACAACAGAACGTAGACGGAAGATCATTTCATTGTATATTACAACAATTCCATCAGAATACAAGAATATACAGAGTATAAATCAATATTACACATTTATCAAATACCAGAGATTACAATAAATTACATAGCAGCGTAAAATAATACAATACACAACTGAAGGAGATATACGGATACAAAGCTTTCCGGATATCATTCCAGCTGTAAACCAGGATCTTGTGAATATAAATCTGCAAAACCAAAACTACTAGCTGCCCGTGCGGAAAATAGGGGCACCCAGAGTTTAGGTTAAAACAATAAACTCCAGGTCAGTCATGGGACTGGTGTGAGAACTAAAACAGTTATTAATCTTTACTTTAAAGTTAGGTAAATCAAGGGACCACGTTGTATAACACGGAACGGGTTTCCTCCCAAGAATACCAGTGCATATAACAACAACGCAATGCTAAATAAAGGAAAATGAAGCTATTATAAGACCCAGGTCCTATCACACAATGCAACGCAAGCCGGGGGATTGGGTTTTCCCTTATAATAGCCAAACATGCTTGGTACGTTTAAAACAAATCATTGATACTATTATAAGTGAATAGTGTCAAAACAATTTCAAATCATAAGTATCAATCCTAGGCGGCATGGGTAGCATATATCATGTCGCCAATACTAGGCTTTACAAATAAAACCGCAAAGTCACGTATTTGGAAATTGGATTTCCATCTGTGAACCGAGGCAAGGGATCGTCCTCAACCGATTCGAGACAATCTAGCCCATGTCTCCGGAACAGCCGCAACTGCCCCTTGGAGCGACAGGGCCGGTCCACACGGAGTGGATTATTATGCCTGAATAATACGTCTCTCCGCCCTATGGGGCGTAAATGAGCCAACAAATGACTCCATCGGACCCAGATCGTCCGATCAAACCGAGGCGCCTCGCAACAGCAACAACCACATAAGTCAAACTCGTCAGGGCGTGTAAAACCACTGACGCCACTTCTAGCTAGAAAGAAACGCATGTCCTCCTTGAGGTCCTCTCCCGTTTTTGGTTCACCACCGGGGTGTGAGGCTCGCGAATCAACGTTACACAAAGCTACGCCACACAGGCCGTGCTTTGATCATCAACCACAAGACTTTGCTTTTCAACAGAAGCCTTGATCAATTGTCACTTAGGCATACCACACAGGCAATTCACTCCATGCGTTTGATATCCATCAATATATAACCTCTGAGCTCGTACGTCTCAGAGAAGGGCGTTAAGCAAGAGAATAAATTCTCTGCCGCCAAATAGATATATATTTAATAGAAATCAATCACACAGACTAAAATCCAATGTCAGACACATAGTCCATTTACAAGTTCGTTTTGGGTCTGAACGAAACCGGAGGCACCTAGTACCCCGCATATCCATCGATCTCCAAGTACGTTTGGACGACCACTAACTGATTCCCTCCTCTTGGGTGTACGGCCCAATCAAGATCATCGGTAATTATCCAAACGACGTGAAGACCTCCGGTCTTCAACTAGCGTCTTCATCTTCGACTAATCGTCGTATCAGTTATTCAGAATGGGATAAACCCGGTCTTTCCGAATAACTCACGTATATAATAAACAAGTGTTACACAAACACAACATACGCCTCATTCCAATTCATCAGTCACTAACCGTAAATTAACAAGAGAATAATTCCCCAAATATTAACCCCGAAGGTCGAAACCAACATCAGATCAATACCCAGGAAACCATTCTTCTTAGCCAACCTACAGTTAGTTTCTAAATTTCACATTCATAGGGAAAGGTTCCCATTAATTTTATCAAAGATAAATCCTTTAAATTTACTCTTTAATCTACTTTTGAATATCAATTCAAACTAGTCGGGATTAGCGATCCATACCGAAGTAACCATTTATTTTATTTCCCAATCCCAACCTATTCATCCCATGAAGTAAAACTAGTTGTACTTCATATCTAATACCATGGTGTTATCGGTAAATTCGATTACCATTTCACGTTCAAATCTAATTAAAGATTTAACAATCGCCTGGAGCAAAACTGGTGATACTCCATTCTCGATCTTTTCAATCTAATTAAAGATTCATTAAAACTCCACTTAGTTTTAATCTGTAACTGGGTTAAAGAATCCATGTCATTTAAAACACGATTCACGATAAACCCAAAATCACATCACCTTTCAATTAGTCCCTAACCGTGAATTAGCAAGTGAGCAGTTCCCTAAGTATTAACCCCGAAGGCCGAGACCAACATCAGATCAATACCCCAGAAACCATTCAACTTAACTAATCTCCAGTTAGTTTCTGATTTCCTTAACTTCTTTGGGTCTAAGAACAGTATTATTGAAGATACCGTTCACGACAACCTAAAATCACATTTCATTGATTATCGGGTTAAAGAACAAGTGTTATTTGAAACACTATTCACGATAAACCCAAAAATCAATACCAATTCAATTCCAATTAAATATTATTTAATTGGTACACTTCACTAAATCTAAATAAAAAGATTTAATCTTTTTCTCTACTGGGCTTAAGAACAGTGTTAATGAAGACACCATTCACGACAAACCCAAATCCCATTTGATATTAAATACAAGGCTCTAAATAGAAAATATACTGGCTTATATTCAATATCAAATTCTACGACCAACAAATATCGTATAGGAAATAACGATATTAATATATCTTTCAAATTCCCATAACAATATCTGTATCATCACGAAATCCAACATCGAAATATTCCGAAGACAATTTCGATTCAAATCCCTTCCAATTCAATTATTGGAAATTCTGGTTATATTTCAAAACCATTTCAAATTCACTTTATTTATTTCAAAAATAAATGAATTATAATTCTAGTTCAAAACTAGTTCATTTCGATAAAAATCTATTTTTATCTTTTCAAATATGGAGTTTTTCATCCCAATTCTTCACAAATCATTTTTTATGATTTTACACAAATTATTATTATTTTTAATAATTTTATCCAGGCCCGTACAGTCGATTTCCATCAACGGCCATCGAACTGCACTTACAGCGACCTTTTCCAAATTTGATTTGGACATAATTCCAAATCCAACCGTTAGATTTCAACTTTCTAATATTCTTTAGAAAGCTCTTTTCGATACGAACCCAACGGTTCCGGTCTTAGGAGAATCCGACGGTCGGATCTCCCGTAATATCCATTCAAAGTCAGTGGTCGAAATTCACGAACTACCGCAGCGTGGCGCGTTCTATTCAGGCCATTATATTATATATATAATATATATAATATATACTTCGTCGATTTCCCTTTAAAACGTGTTGTATAAATCATTTTAAATTCGTTTTCAAAATGATTTCAACTTCTTTTCAAATTCAAATCAAAATTGAATTTTTCCTCATAAATTCGTTTTAAATTCATTTCAAATTGATTTCAATTCAAATCGATTTTTAATTCAATTTCAGTTTGAATTCGTTTCTACTCAATTTCAATTCGAATTCAATTCTTGTGACGACCCCCAAACTCCCGTGTAACGAAAGTAAGGAAGATCGTACGGAATTTAACATAACTAGAACAATAACAGATCTCAGAGTATAACAGAACATGTAAATCATTGCAGCGGAAAGAAATGTCTTCACTGAAACATCATCACTGAAACATCAGAGTATGCAGCACAGAATTACACTTAACAAAATAGATGTCTCAAAGAAAAGAAATAGAGTCTCAATCTCTCAAATTACATCAAATCTAAATACTGTCTCAAAGTCTTAAGCAGAAAATAAAAGATAAAAATAAAGTTTCTTCAGCATCTCCATCAGCAAGCTTCCATCCAGCGAATGTCTAAACCTAACCTGTCACTTGGCTGTCCGTGTAAAAGAGGGCACCCGAGTTTGCAAAAGGTGAAACAAACTACGATTCAGTCATGCGACTGGTATGAGATATCTTAATAAACTAACGGGTTTGACAATCACGAGGACCACGCCGCTATCGCGGAACGGGTTTATTCCATGGGATTATCAGTGCAATAAATAAAGTTTAATGTTAAATAACGCAATGATTTTTAGAAAAATGAAACCATTATAAGACCCAAGTCCCATCACACAATGCAACGCAAACCGGAGGATAGGGTTTTACCTTATAATGGTCAAAAGATGATAATTACGCAAAATACGATATTATTATTAGTGTGTATATGTTTAAAGAAAATCTTTCAATTATAATATTAATCCTAGACGGCATAGCTACCATCTACTATGTCGCCATACTAGTTATGCAATCAAAACCACATGGGACGTATTGGTAATTGGGTTTCCATCATAAGTCAAGGCTAGGGAGGAGCTTATGACCGATTTGAGACACTCTAGCAATGTCTCAGGATTCAGACGCTGGCCAACCCTTGGATACAGCAGGGCCGGTCCACAAATACTTTAGTGGATTAGTTATGCCTGAACACACGTTCCCCGATCCTATTGGACCTACAAATCGGCCGAGGGCGACCGATAAGAATAAACCGAGGCCTCGCAAAAATTTCATCAACCACATAAGCAAATGTCGGGCCGTGTTAAAGCCCAACATCACTCCTAGCTAGAAAGAAACATGTGCACTCCCTGCGTTCCCATCTCCCGTTTTAGACACAATCGGTGTGTGAGGCTCGCGAAGTCACGATATACACAAAGCTATGCCTAAAGAGACTGTGCTTTGATCATCAACCACAAGGCCTGCTTTTCAACAAAGCCTTGATCATTTGCATCTTAGTGTGTCCCATTGACCATTCATGCCATGAAATTAACATCTATCAATACACAACCTCTAAGAGTGTTGAGCGAGAGAATAAATTCTCTTGCCACCAAAGGTTGTATACCAACAGAAATCAATTTTCATGGTATAAAATTCAACGTCAGACATGCATCCATTTACAAGTCCGTTCTGGGTCTGAACGGAACTGGAGATACCTAAGAGGCTCTTGTATATCTGAACAATCAGCGCATACGTTCGGACGACTACCACCGAAATCCCTTCTGGGTAGCTACTCCTATCGAGGACCTTGGTAGCAATACATCTGTTCGATGTGGAGACCGCCTGTCTTCAACACTGTCTTCGTCTCTTCATCGACGTATAATTATTAGAAATGAGTAGAACTCGGACTTTTCAAATAATTATCGAATAATTATCATTTAAATCATCTCATATCGTTAATATTAATCTTTATCGATTTAACGCTATTTTTATATATATATATATATATATGAAAATATAGTTCAAATTAACTAAACGACGCTTCGGGTCAGAGGGTGGCCCTGGTGCTGTTTTTCAATAAATTTGATTTACACATATCTTGAAATCTAACCGTTGGATTTTGACAAAATCTGTCTCATTGGAAAGATCTTCCCAAAGCGGTCCTAACGGCTCCAGTTTTGGGAAAATCCGACGGTCGGATCTCTCGGTATAATCGTTTAAAGTTACGATTGCCGAAACGCGAACTACCATGCTCGATTCGTTATAATTTTATTTATACTTATAAATATAAATTTCAAGCGCTTTCACCCACATGCATATCACACCAATAAAGGAACTGAATAATGCCAATCACAACTTAAGTTTATCTCGTCTATTAAAATGTGTTTTATTTCATGCACCAATTTTTATAGTAATTGACTATAAATTTATATTTTAGTTTGTTCATAAATTCTAAGTTTAAATCTTGATTCAACCTGCTTATTCCTACTAGGTGTAAATTCCTTCACAACGAATAAAACGAATATTTTTTTGTCCATTTTATATCAAGGAGTAAATTTGTTGATTTCCTTTTGATGAACAAAAATGAATATTTTTGTTCAATTCATTTTTACGAGTAAAATGAGAATTTCTTTCTTACGCTTTTAATATCACATCAAAAATGTAATTTTTATTTTATTTTTATAAGTAAACATATTTTTAGACTAAATATGATTCTTTTACTATTCTTTAAAATTTACAAAGAAATGTAAATTTTTTTCTCTCATTTTATGTTTGCACTAGGGAATGCAAATAAAACGTATTTTTTCTTTTCATGATTTATTTGTGTTTAAAGAACGCGAATAAAAATGTAGCTTTTAATTTCTAAATCTTATTTACATCTAGGAATGTAAATAAGAGTGCGTCTTTTATTTTCTGTTTATTTACACCAAGGAATGTAAATAAACACATAAAAATATAATCTTTTTCTTTCTCTAAGTTGCCCCCATTTAAATTTTGCTACAAAATGTAACTTTAATTTCTACTTTGTTTGCATCTAAAATTGAAAACAAAAAAAAAACATATTTCTTTATTTCTAATTTGTTTGCAACTATAATCGCAAACAAAAACATATCCTTTTTATTTTATTTTTGTTTGCATTATAGAATGTAAACATAAATTAAAATCGTCTCTTCCCTCTTACATGTAGCGTTTGCCTTTGAATGCAAACACGAAAATGTAAATTTTTATTTTATGTAGCGTTGGCATTTGCATGTAAACATAAAAATGTAAATTATATTTTAAAGTAGCGTTTGCATTTGTATGCAAACACAAAAATGTAAATTATATTTTAAAGTAGCGTTTGCATTTGTATGCAAACATAAAAATGTAAATTATATTTTAAAGTAGCGTTTGCATTTGTATGCAAACACAAAAATGTAAATTATATTTTTAAAGTAGCGTTTGCATTTGTATGCAAACACAAAAATGTAAATTATATTTTTCTCTACATTACATTTGCATTACGGGGTGTAATAAAATGAGATTCTATTTTCTACATTTTGTTTGCATCAAAGAATGCAACAAAAATGAAATTTTATTCTTCATGTAAAATTTGTGTTTGAAAGCACACATAAAAATGTCTTTTAATTTTCTATTGAATATTGAAGCATAATAAAAAAAATGTCACTCAATGTTCCACGTAATATTTGTGTTTTGCAGCACAAATAAAAATGTTAATCATTGTACGACGTATATTTTTGCGTTAGAGATACAAATAAAATATAATTCAGTATACGATGTTTGCATTTGTGCATAAGGACACAAATAAAATGTATTTCAATGGCGAGGCATGTATTTGTGTTTTAAAGCATAAATATATATATATATATATATATATATATATATATATTAATGATGGTGCATGTATTTGTGTTTAAAGACACAAATAAATGTAATTTAATGACGGTGCATGTATTTGTGTTTTCAAGACACAAATAAATATAATTTAATGAACAATGCATATATTTGTGTTTAAAAGACACAAATAAATATAATTTAATGACCAATGCATATATTTGTGTTTAAAAGACACAAATAGATATAATTTATTGACCAATGCATATATTTGTGTTTAAAAGACACAAATAAATATAATTTAATGACCAATGCATATATTTGTGTTTAAAAGACACAAATAGATATAATTTAATGATCAATGCATATATTTGTGTTTAAAAGACACGGATAAATATAATTTAATGACCAATGCATATATTTGTGTTTAAAAGACACAAATAGATATAATTTAATGATCTATATAATCTTTGTGTTTAGAAACACAAATAAAAATAATATTTTATTTTCTATGTAGATATTTGCGTTAAAACATAAATAAAAAGAACTTTTTATTTATATGAAAATATTTGTGTTAAAACACAAAATAAAAATAGACATTTCCTTTGCATGTTACTACTTGTGTTGAAACACAAAATAAAAATAAACTTTCCCCTTCTATGTAGCATCAAATCAATTTAAATAAAAAGGAAAATTTTATTTTCTATTATAAATCAAATCCGTCTAAATAAAAAGAAAATTTTATTTTATTTGTCAAATCGAGTACATTCAAATAAAAGGAAATTTTATTTTCCATATTGAATCACATCTATTCAAGTAAAAAGGAAATTTTATTTTCCCTTTTTCTCTCTTTTCCCTTTTTGTATGTAGATCTATAATTTCTCTCTTTTTTTTTCATCATATAAACGGATGTTGAATTGATTATATAACTCAATTCAATAAAATCAAACATACGATTGAAATGTTCAAATACACACAACAATGACCATGGTAAATCATAACATCCAACATACAATCATCATAACACATCCATACAAATCAGATCTGAAACGAATATTATAGATAAAAATAAATTAATTAACTAATTAATTTAAATTAAAAAAATATCTCACAGTCGTTGAGAAATTTTCCCAAAATTCAAGTTGTTCTGAATTGCTCTGTTTCAGTCCAGGAGCGTAGATCTGCTCAATACGATCACAACATCGCTGAAATCATCGAATTTCGAATTGAAACGAATTAATTATGATCAAAACAAGTTATAAAATAAATTAGATTAATTAATTAGTGAAGTCATTAAGGAATTAATCTCTCTTCCTCCTTCAAATAAATTGGCCGTGACTTTTCAGAATTGTTCAAAACTTCGACTTCAGTTTTCAGGAGGTAGGAAGGTTGGTTTGAGGCATGGTTTATTGGAGGTGGTTGGGCTCGGAAGGGGCTACGTGCGCCTAGCACGGGGGAGGGTGCGGCGGCACCAGGTGGGGTCGGCGGCGGCTGAAAGGTGCAGGCTTCGGGGGCGCGGTTCTCTGAAATCGGGGCACGAGAGGAGGTGAAACTTCTCTAGAAATGAAGAGGAAGGAGAATCCTAGAGAAAACTCTGAGGGAGCATAGGGTAATTGTTTGTGTGGAGAGAGAATTTGGAGGGGGAAGGATTGAAGAGGGGGGGCGGCTGAAATGGGATTGGGGAAGATGAATACGACGGGCTACAGGGATTTAAATAATATTATAATTAGGGTTAGATTTAATTATTTAATTAATCCAATAAAAGTCCATTTACCCACTTGCTCGGATTTCGGCCCAACAACTGTGTTTTCCAGCTAATAACCCCAAGTCCGGATCCATCTAGCTATGCCCCGTAGGCCCAAGAGGTCATCTCAGCCCTCGTTTTTCGAATTTAAAATTAATTCTTTTATTATTTAATTCTGACATAATCAAAAATCCACCGGAGCCACATACGGACTCCGAAAAATCCAAGAAACATATTTTTGGCTATGTTTTGACGATACGAATTCAACAAAATTATTTTCGTTGAATTCTGAGACTGTTCGAAAAATGGCTATTTTCCAGTCGTTCAATTTTGACTGTATTTGACCAAACACAATTTCTTTTGCCACGCTCACATACTAAATCAGAAAATTCTAAAAATTGAAACCTAGCAATAATTTGACATTCCGGTTCCAACAAAAGTGGTTTCGTCGAAAACAGAGGTCGTTTGAAAATTGACTATTTTCACTGCCTCTAATATTATTTAAAATTAAAAATTTTAAATTCAGGCTCATTTTCTAACCAATTTATTCAAAATAAAATTTTTAAATTGGTTCGGATTTTCTGGGTTGTTACAATCTCCCCCACTTAAAAGCTTTTCATCCTCGAAAAGGAAATAAAAGTAAAGTAGGGAACAAAACGGAAAATGTAAGGTATTATAAATGTACCTCAATATAAAGTTATTCGGAGATTTCAACTCTACACTTGGGATAGGCTTGCTTGAAGCTATCTTTGGTCTCCCAAGTGCAGTCTCTAGGATCCCTGCTCCATTGGACTTTGACGAGGTTGATCTTCTTGTTCCTCAATGCTCTGATTTCCTTGCCCAAAATTTTTACTGGCTCTCTCTTTACGGCTAAGCTCGGAGTAATTTCCAAATCTCGTTGTACTTCTTCCTCCACAACTAAATCTGGATCATGGACATGCTTCCTGAGTTGCGACACGTGAAATACATCGTGCAACCCTGGCAGCCAGTTGGGCAACTATACTCGATAAGCTAAAGTCCCAATCTTTTCAAGAACAAAAAATGGACCAATGAACCTCGGTGCCAACTTTCCAGTCTTCCCAAATCGAATAACACCTCTTAGTGGGGACACTTTCAAGTATACAAGATCACCAACAGAGAACTCCAAATCTCTTCTTCGAGTGTCAGCATAGCTCTTCTGTCGGCTTTGAGTAGCCAGCAAACGCTTCTTAATAAACTCAACTTTATCCGATGCTTCCCGAATCGTATCGGGGCCCAAGACTATTCTATTGCCTGGCTCAACCCAACATGCCGGAGATTTGCATGGCCTGCCATATAAATCTTCAAATGGCGACATTTGCAGGCTTGCTTGGTAGCTATTATTATAAGAGAATTCAACCAAGTGCAAAAGATCTTCCTATGAACCACCAAAATCAAGAATGCATGCTCTCAACAAATCTTCCAAGATTCGGTTTACCCTCTCAGTCTGGCCGTCTGTCTGAGGGTGATAAGCTGTACTCATATTCAACTTGGTTCCTAGCTCTTCTTGGAAAGATTCCCAGAACTTGCTAGTGAATATTGGATCACGGTCACTGACAATGCTGCTCGGAACTCCATGCAGTCTGACTATCTCTCTTAAATAAAGCTGTGCCAAACTTTGAGCCGTTCTATTGGATATGACGGGGATGAAATGAGCCGCTTTCGTCAAGCGATCTACAATCACCCATATGCTATCATTCCCTCTCCTAGTCCGAGGCAAACCATCAATGAAGTCCATAGAAACTTCGTCCCACTTCCAATTAGGAACTCCTAATGGCTGCAATAGACCTGCTAGGTTTTGCTGATCACTCTTGACCAGCTGACAAGTGGGGCACTTGGCAACATATATGGAGATGTCCCTCTTCATTTCTCTCCACCAAAAGGTACACTTAAGATCGTGGTACATCTTGCTTAATCCAGGATGAATACTGAGCTTGGATTTGTGACATTCGTCCATAACTTCCCTTCATAGTTCAGGAATGTTTGGGACACAAATCCGGCCTCGTAGCCTTAAAACTCCTTTGTCATCAATTTGGAAACTCGTGGGTTCGCCTACTCGAATTCTTTTGCTAATCTTTTGGATAAACTCATCATCTTTTTGAAGGACAAAGATCTTGTCGATCAAAGAAGGTATTGGTGCAGTGCTTATGCAAAGGGGTAGAGTGCCACGGTAGGTTTTACCTGCTGTACTGGAGGACGAAGGGATGGTTGCAAAGCCTACCAGATTTCGCGGTACCTTTACATTTGGTATCAGAGCTTTGGTTAACCTTAGCTTTGGAATATAATATTTTTAGAACAATTCGTCTAGATAGAATCAGTAGTGTTCTAAGATGAGAGGTTCATTAGAGATAGGATTAACAATATCCTAGAATGAGCTTAAACAGAATAACACATATTTATCAGTCATTACTTCATTATCACCTGGACATGTCTCTACTTTTAACCTTCTCTTCGAATTTATCATTTCCTTTGGTCTGACTCTTTCCATGATGGTACAGATTGATTGGAAGATAAATACGACGGGCTACAGGGATTTAAATAATATTATAATTAGGGTTAGATTTAATTATTTAATTAATCCAATAAAAGTCCATTTACCCACTTGCTCGGATTTCAGCCCAACGACTGTGTTTCCTAGCTAATAACCCCTAGTCCGGATCCATCTAGCTATGTCCCGCAGGCCCAAGAGGTCATCTCAGCCCTCGTTTTTCGAATTTAAATTTAATATTTTTATTATTTAATTCTGACATAACCAAAAATCCACCGGAGCCACATAGGGACTCCGAAAAATCCAAAAAATATATTTTTGGCTATGATTTGACGATACGAACCCAACAAAATTATTTTCGTCGAATTCTAAGACTGTTCGAAAAATGGCTGTTTTCAGTCGTTCAATTTTGACTGTATTTGACCAAACATAGTTTCTTTTGCCACGCTCACATACTAAATCGGAAAATTCTTAAAATTGAAACCTAGCAATAATTTGACATTCCGGTTCCAACAAAAGTGGTTTCGTCGAAAACAGACGTCGTTTGAAAATTGACTATTTTCACTGCCTCTAATATTATTTAAAATTAAAATTTTTAAATTCAGGCTCATTTTCTAACCAATTTATTCAAAATAAAATTTTTAAATTGGTTCGGATTTTCCGGGTTGTTACAATTCTATTCAATTTCCATTCAAATTCATTTCTATTTATTTCAATTCGAATTCGTTTTCTATTCAAATTCAATTCTATTCAATTTCAATTTGAATTCATTATATTTTCAATTCAATTCGAATTCTAATTCGTTTCAATTCGGTTCGAATTTCAATTTAAAATATTCAATTTTGAAATCACTTTTCAATACTCCTTATAAAATGAATACAATCGATATAAATATCGTTTACGTCAAAATGGCGTCAATCTAATCAACACAGCTTCATATATTACTATATTAAAATATTCTATCTCAAATATTTCTATTCAAATATTCCATTTTCAAATATTCTATTTCAATATTTCTTTTTCAAATATGGAATGAGACCCAATCAATTACCATACAATGTTAATTATATGGATTTTCTATAACACACATATATAACAGCAACGAGAAACCATCAGCCATCATCAAAAGTGCGTTCTACACTGTATAAGCATCAAATATAAATATTAACGCTTATAACAGTCTGTCAATCAATCGACCGACATACAACTAATTATTGGGATTAGTGTATGTCATATATCATCCCAATACCCGTGTGGGGTTTCAAACAATCAAACACAGATTTTATTTGTGCAGTTAGGCGATGTGTAAAATTTATTGTCCCAATCAATATCAGTCAAATGTGTGTAGATAAACAAATCGTTCGATTTGTTTATATTAATTTATTTTAAATACACGTTAAAAATTCTACTTTCAACTATAAAATAATTTAACTATATAAATATTTTATTTCATTTCACATCACATCACACAATCAACTACACATCAAAATCCAACAAACAAGCATACAAGCCGTCCATGGTCTGTGGACGACGGGTGTCGGGTGCTACTAAACACCGTCTGCATCCTAGTATATATTTTAACTAGAAAATTAAATTAAAAGTGAGAAGTTCTCACCGAGAGCTAAATCCAACTCCACTTCTCTTCATATGTAGAAAATCTTCGCCGTGTTTTCACGTAATCTGTTTCATGCATTCGTATTAAAAATCAGATTTTTATTTCGCTACAACCCAAATGAAAATCATATTTTTATCTACTTGAAAATTATATTTTTATCTAACACAAAATCAATTCTTTATATGAACAAAATCAATTCTTTATAGTTTAAAAAAAAATCATAACTTTCTTCATATATTAAAAATATAATTTTTTTTCTCTCTTTACATATATATATAAAAAATATATATCCAACTTTTATATCGCTGTTATGTAAGTAAAAATCGAATTTTTCTATCAACAAAAATCTTATTTTTCTATCAACACAAATCATATTTTTCCCTAATGAAAGATCATAACTTTCTAATATTAAAAATCATATCTTTGTGTGTAAAAAAATTATATTTTTATTTTCTATTCTATTTTTTTGAACATTGTTGATTTTATTTTAGAATCAATGCTAATTTTACTTGAAAAACAATGCGAAATTTACTTTATAAAAACAATGCGAATTTTACTTGGAAAACAATGCGAATTTTATTTCAAAAACTCATTTTAAACAATGTTGTATATACATTAAAAACTGATTTTTCAATGTTGTATATACAAACAAAAAAAAACTGATTTTTAAATGTTGTGTATACAAAAAAAAAAACTGATTTTTTTCAATGTTGTATATACCTACAAGAAAATTGAATTTAATTAATTACCTTCCTCTCCATTATCACTCATCAGAACGTTGATTTCCTGATGCTGATTTCTAGGGCTCACCACCGCGCTTCAACTAAGCCGCCGACATCAGAACGGAGTAGCCCACAACGACGGCCTCCGAACCCTCCTTCACCGCCCCGAGTTCAGCGGAGTTCAATGTCCCCAATCGCCACTGCTCGGCGCACGAAGTCGGCGCCTATGGGGAAGAATTTCTCATGAACTTCTCAACTAGAATCGATCAAACTCGTTTGGATTTAAAGCCAGCAAAAATCTCTTCAGAATTTTTTTTGGAACTAGGAATTAATTCGTCGTATTCTTCTCGTGATGGAGGAAGGAAGATCCGAGCTTTTTCTGGCATGAATCATAGGAGAGCAGTGGTTTCCTACGGGTTTGACCGTGAAAGGGGAGTTTGACTTAGGGTTGGTAAAGTTTCTAGGGTATATATATTATATTAAATTATTATTTTATTCCACTTGTGCTAGTTTTATCCATCTGAACCCCAAATCAAACCCAACGACTGTCGCTTCTACCTAATTACCCCCATTCCGAACACATTGGGATATGTATCGTTAGCCAATTCGATTGTTTCGATCAGTTTTCGTCAAAATCAACATATAACTCTATATATTGAATTTGAACGCGCATTTCAATATACCGGGGCCACATACGGACTCTAAAAATTCCCGAAAAATATTTTCTAGCTTTGTATTGACGATACGGTCCCAACAAAACTAGTTTCATCAAATTCTGAGGCCGTTTGAAAAATGGCCATTTTCCAGTCGATTAAAATCAACTGAAACTGGTCAAATGCATTTTCCTTTGCCACGCTCACATATTGATTCGAAAAATTATGAAATTTGAAACCTAGCAATAATTTGACATCGCGGATCCAACAAAAGTGGTTTCATCGACAACCGAGGTCGTTTGCAAAATTCCCATTTTTAAGGGCCGAAATTCCATAGCGACTATTCAGAATTTTCAACTGGATATATCTTTTTATCCCCGCTATGAAATTTTGATTTCTCAGATTCGTTGGAAAGATATTCTCGATTAGATTCAAATATTTTTGGTTTCACTAAAATCCGGTTTAGTTTGAATCCTGTACACTCGTTTGAATTTCGAAATTGAATTATCGAACTACCGCGCCATTTTCAATTCCTTTTATATATAAATAAATATTTATGTTCTAACGACGATCTATATAAAATTTACGTTCGAATTCTATTCAAAATAAATTTTTTGTCGTTATTATTTAAAATAATTCATTTTAAATAATCAAAATTCGCTAAAATTGCCAAAATAAAAATTTTAATTTGTCTCGGATTTCCGGGTTATTACAATCTCCCCCACTTAAAACTTTTCGTCCCCGAAAAGGAACAAAGCCGAAAGTTGTTTCACAAATCAACTCAACTCCCAGTGTTTTCACTACGGCTTAAGTTCTTCAACTTTTCAGTTTCTAAGAACTTTTCAAATTTTTCAAAAATTTGGCTAACACCCTAAATTCCCGAAAAATTTCACCATAACCTCCCCTGCACCGGGAGCACCGGGAAAATCCCGAAATTGCCATACATGCCCTCTGATCTCAAAAACAAAAATAAAAAGCCAATCGGCTCATAAAATCATCATCACCCAAACAAAACAGTAAATTATGGTAAACATGTACCTATTTGTCGAGCAAACAAATTTATTCTTCTGCTCTAGCCTCTTTGCTATGACCTGTTCAATGTAAGTACATGTATATGCAAGCAAATGTGATAAATTTTCAATACAATTCACTTTTTGATCAATTTGGCTATACGTTCAACATTTAATTTAATCAAACAATAATCAAACAACACAACCATCAATCAATTAGTCGATTAGCTTTTCAAATTCATAACTTTGATATATGGTCAAAAAATCAGATTTTTGATGCCAAATCACAACAATAAGCCCAATCTACTTTCGGTTCTCACACCAGTCAATTGGAAATATATAAAAATCTCACTTTCGAAACTCGAAAATAAATACTGGCGATGGTGCCCCGTCACCAGAATTATCCCTGGGCACAAGAGTGCGATTCTATAACTATCCAGTACATTAAAACTATGAATACACATTTGCAAGACATATATGAAAAAAAATTATATATCGGATTGTCCCAATTTAATATAAAATAAATAATCAAATACGAATAATTGATTTAAAATTTCAAAACAATTCTTGTTTTCATTTTAAAAATATACTCTTCACACTCGTTCTAGGATACTACTGATCCCATCTCTAACGAGTCATTCCCATTGGATATTACTAATCCAATATCTGATGAATTCTTTCGTATGGTTCTAATGTGTCTTGTTCTCTGAGCTTTGTAAACCAAAGCTCTGATACCACTGTAAGGACCCGTAACTTCCCCGTGAAGGAAAGAGCGGATACTTCGAGAACAAGCCACAACAGAACGTAGACGGAAGAACATTACATTGTATATTACAACAATTCCATCAGAATACAAGAATATACAGAGTATAAATCAATATTACACATTTATCAAATACCAGAGATTACAATAAATTACATAGCAGCGGAAAATAATACAATACACAACTGAAGGAGATATACGGATACAAAGCTTTCTGGATATCATTCCAGCTGTAAACTAGGATCCTGTGAATATAAATCTGCAAAACCAAAACTACTAGCTGCCCGTGCAGAAAATAGGGGCACCCAGAGTTTAGGTTAAAACAATAAACTCCAGGTCAGTCATGGGACTGGTGTGAGAACTAAAACAGTTATTAATCTTTATTTTAAAGTTAGGTAAATCAAGGGACCACGCCGTATAACACGGAATGGGTTTCCTCCCAAGAATACCAGTGCATATAACAATAACGCAATGCTAAATAAAGGAAAATGAAGCTATTATAAGACCCAGGTCCTATCACACAATGCAACGCAAGCCGGGGGATAGGGTTTTCCCTTATAATAGCCAAACATGCTTGGTACGTTTAAAACAAATCATTTGATACTATTATAAGTGTATAGTGTCAAAACAATTTCAAATCATAAGTATCAATCCTAGGCGGCATGGGTACCACATATCATGTCGCCAATACTAGGCTTTACAAATAAATCTGCAAAGTCACGTATTTGGAAATTGGAATTCCATCTGTGAACCGAGGCAAGGGATCGTCCTCAACCGATTCAAGACAATCTAGCCCATGTCTCCGGAACAGCCGCAACTGCCCCTTGGAGCGACAGGGCCGGTCCACACGGAGTGGATTATTATGCCTGAACAATACGTCTCTCTCCGCCCTATGGGGCGTAAATGAGCCAACAAATGACTCCATCGGACCCGGATCGTCCGATCAAACCGAGGCGCCTCGCAACAGCAACAACCACATAAGTCAAACTCGTCAGGGCGTGTAAAACCACTGACGCCACTTCTAGCTAGAAAGAAACGCATGTCCTCCATGAGGTCCTCTCCCGTTTTTGGTTCACCACCGGGGTGTGAGGCTCGCGAATCAACGTTACACAAAGCTACGCCACACAGGCCGTGCTTTGATCATCAACCACAAGACTTTGCTTTTCAACAGAAGCCTTGATCAATTGTCACTTAGGCATACCACACAGGCAATTCACTCCATGCGTTTGATATCCATCAATATATAACCTCTGAGCTCGTACGTCTCAGAGAAGGGCGTTAAGCAAGAGAATAAATTCTCTGCCGCCAAATAGATATATATTTAATAGAAATCAATCACACAGACTAAAATCCAATGTCAGACACATAGTCCATTTACAAGTTCGTTTTGGGTCTGAACGAAACCGGAGGCACCTAGTACCCCGCATATCCATCGATCTCCAAGTACGTTTGGACGACCACTAACTGATTCCCTCCTCTTGGGTGTACGGCCCAATCAAGATCATCAGTAATTATCCAAACGACATGAAGACCTCCGGTCTTCAACTATCGTCTTCATCTTCGACTAATCGTCGTATCAGTTATTCAGAATGGGATAAACCCGGTCTTTCTAAATAACTCGCGTATATAATAAACAAGTGTTACACAAACACAACATACGCCTCATTCCAATTCATCAGTCATTAACCGTAAATTAACAAGAGAATAATTCCCCAAATATTAACCCGAAGGTCGAAACCAACATCAGATCAACACCCAGGAAACCATTCGTCTTAGCCAACCTACAGTTAGTTTCTAAATTTCACATTCATAGGGAAAGGTTCCCATTAATTTTATCAAAGATAAATCCTTTAAATTTACTCTTTAATCTACTTTTGAATATCAATTCAAACTAGTCGGGATTAGCGATCCTTACCGAAGTAATCCTTTATTTTATTTCCCAATCCCAACCTATTCATCCCATGAAGTAAAACTAGTAATACTTCATATCTAACACCACGGTGTTATCGGTAAATTCGATTACCATTTCACGTTCAAATCTAATTAAAGATTTAACTATCGCCTGGAGCAAAACTGGTGATACTCCATTCTCGATCTTTTCAATCTAATTAAAGATTCATTAAAACTCCACTTAGTTTTAATCTGTAACCGGGTTAAAGAATCAATGTTATTTAACACGATTCACGATAAACCCAAAATCACATCACCTTTCAATCAGTCCCTAACCGTGAATTAGCAAGTGAGCAGTTCCCTAAGTATTAACCCCGAAGGCCGAGACTAACATCAGATAAATACCCCAGAAAGCATTCAACTTAACTAATCTCCAATTAGTTTCTGATTTCCTTAACTTCTTTGGGTCTAAGAACAGTATTATTGAAGATACCGTTCACGACAACCCAAAATCACATTTCATTGATTATCGGGTTAAAGAACAAGTATTATTTGAAACACTGTTGACGATAAACATAAAAACCAATAACAATTCAATTCTAATTAAATATTATTTAATTGGTACACTTCACTAAATCTAAATAAAAAGATTTAATCTTTTTCTCAACTGGGCTTAAGAACAGTGTTAATGAAGACTCCATTCACGACAAACCCAAATCCCATTTGATATTAAATACAAGGCTCTGAATAGAAAATATACTAGCTTATATTCAATATCAAATTCTACGACCAACAAATATCGTATAGGAAATAACGATATTAATATATCTTTCAAATTCCCATAACAATATCTGTATCATCACGAAATCCAACATCGAAATATTCCGAAGACAATTTCGATTCAAATCCCTTCCAATTCAATTATTGGAAATTCTGGTTATATTTCAAAACCATTTCAAATTCACTTTGTTTATTTCAAAAATAAATGAATTATAATTCTAGTTCAAAACTAGTTCATTTCGATAAAAATCTATTTTTATCTTTTCAAATATGGAGTTTTTCATCCCAATTCTTCACAAATCATTTCTTATGAGTTTACACAAATTATTATTATTTTTAATAATTTTATCCAGGCCCGTACAGTCGATTTCCATCAACGGTCATCGAACTGCACTTACAGCGACCTTTTCCAAATTTGATTTGGATATAATTCCAAATCCAACCGTTAGATTTCAACTTTCTAATATTCGTTAGAAAGCTCTTTTTGATACGAACCCAACGGTTCCGGTTTTAGGAGAATCCAACGGTCGGATCTCCCGTAATATCCATTCGAAGTCAATGGTCGAAATTCACGAACTACCGCCGTGCGGCGCGTTCTATTCAGGCCATTATATTATATATATAATATATATCATATATACTTCGTCGATTTCCCTTTAAAACGTATTATATAAATCGTTTTAAATTCATTTTCAAAACGATTTCAACTTCTTTTCAAATTCAAATCAAAATTGAATTTTTCCTCATAAATTCATTTTAAATTCATTTCAAATTGACTTCAATTCAAATAGATTTTTAATTCAATTTCAGTTTGAATTCATTTCTATTCAATTTCAATTCGAATTCAATTCTATTCAATTTCCATTCAAATTCATTTCTATTTATTTCAATTCGAATTCGTTTTCTATTCAAATTCAATTCTATTCAATTTTAATTCGAATTCATTTATTTTCTATTCAATTTGAATTCTAATTCGTTTCGATTCGGTTCGAATTTCAATTTAAAATATTCGATTTTGAAATCACTTTTCAATATTCCTTATAAAACGAATACAATCGATATAAATATCGTTTACGTCAAAATGGCGTCAATCTAATCAACACGGCTTCATATATTACTATATTCAAATATTCTATCTCAAATATTTCTATTCAAATATTCCTTTTTCAAATATTCTATTTAAATATTTCTTTTTCAAATATTGAATGAGGTCCAATCAATTAGAATATAATGTTAATTATATGGATTTTCTACAACACACATATATAACAGCAACGATAAATCATCAACCATCATCAAAAGTGCGTTTTATGTCATATATCATCCCAATACCCGTGTGGGGTTTCAAACAATCAAACACAGATTTTATTTTGCAGTTGGGCGATGTGCAAAATTTATCGTCCCAATCAATATCAGTCAAATGTGTGTAGATAAACAAATCATTCGATTTGTTTATATTAATTTATTTTAAATACACGTTAAAAATTCTATTTTCAACTATAAAATATTTTAACTATATAAATATTTTATTTCATTTCACATCACATCACACAATCAACTACACATCAAAGTCCAACAAACAAGCATACAAGCCGTCCATGGTCTGTGGACGACGGGTGTCGGGTGCTACTAAACACCGTCTGCATCCTAGTATACATTTTAACTAGAAAATTAAATTAAAAGTGAGAAGTTCTCACCGAGAGCTATATCCAACTCCACTTCTCTTCATATGTAAAAATTATTCGCCGTGTTTTCACGTAATCTGTTTCATGCATTCGTATTAAAAATCAGATTTTTATTTCGCTACAACCCAAATGAAAATCATATTTTTATCTACTTGAAAATTATATTTTTATCTAACACAAAATCAATTCTTTATATGAACAAAATCAATTCTTTATAGTTTTAAAAAAAATCATAACTTTCTTCATATATTAAAAATATAATTTTTTTCTCTCTTTACATATATATATATATATATATATATATATATATATATATATATCCAACTTTTATATCGCTGTTATGTAAGTAAAAATCGAATTTTTCTATCAACAAAAATCATACTTTTCTATCAACACAAATCATATTTTTCCCTAATGAAAGATCATAACTTTCTACTACTAAATATCATACCTTTGTGTGTAAAAAAATTATATTTTTATTTTCTATTCTATTTTTTTTAAACAATGTTGATTTTATTTTAGAATCAATGCTAATTTTACTTGAAAAACAATGCGAAATTTACTTTATAAAAACAATGCGAATTTTACTTGAAAAACAATGCGAATTTTATTTCAAAAACTGATTTTAAACAATGTTGTATATACATTAAAAACTGATTTTTCAATGTTGTATATACAAAAAAAAATTGATTTTTAAATGTTGTATATACAAAAAAAACTGATTTTTTTTCAATGTTGTATATACCTACAAGAAAATTGAATTTAATTAATTACCTTCCTCTCCTTTATCACTCATCAGAACGTTGATTTCCTGATGCCGATTTCTAGGGCTCGCCACCGCGCTTCAACTAAGCTGCCGACATCAGAACGGAGTAGCCCACGACGACGGCCTCCGAACCCTCCTTCACCGCCCCGAGTTCAGCGGAGTCCGATGTCCCCAATCGCCACTGCTCGGTGCGCGAAGTCAGCGCCTATGGGGAAGAATTTCTCATGAACTTCTCAACTAGAATCGATCAAACTCGTTTGGATTTAAAGCCAGCAAAAATCTCTTCAGAATTTGTTTTGGAACTAGGAATTAATTCGTCATATTTTTCTCGTGATGGAGGAAGGAAGATCCAAGCTTTTTCTGGCGTGAATCGTAGGAGAGCGGTGGGTTCCTATGGGTTTGACAGTGAAAGGGTAGTTTGACTTAGGGTTGGTAAAGTTTCTAGGGTATATATATTATATTAAATTATTATTTTATTCCACTTGTGCTAGTTTTATCCATCTGAACCCCAAATCAAACCCAACGACTGTCGCTTCTAGCTAATTACCCCCATTTTGAACACAATGGGATATGTATCGTTAGCCAATTCGACTGTTTCGATCAGTTTTCATCAAAATCAACATATAACTCTATATATTGAATTTGAATGCGCATTTCAATTTACCGAGGCCACATACGGACTCTAAAAATTCCCGAAAAATATTTTCTAGCTTTGTATTGATGATACGGTCCCAACAAAACTAGTTTCGTCAAATTCTGAGGCCGTTTGAAAAATGGCCGTTTTCCAGTCGATTAAAATCAACTGAAACTGGTCAAACGCATTTTCCTTTGCCACGCTCACATATTGATTCGAAAAATTATGAAATTTGAAACCTAGCAATAATTTGACATCGCGGATCCAACAAAAGTGGTTTCGTCGAAAATCGAGGTTGTTTGCAAAATTCCCATTTTTAAGGGCCGAAATTCCATAGCGACTATTCAGAATTTTCAACTGGACATATCTTTTTATCCCCGCTATGAAATTTTGATTTCTCAGATTCGTTGGAAAGATATTCTCGATTAGATTCAAATATTTTTGGTTTCACTAAAATCTGGTTTATTTTGAATCTTGTACACTCATTTGAATTTCAAAATTGAATTATCGAACTACGCGCCATTTTCAATTCCTTTTATATATATAAATAAATATTTATGTTCTAACGACGATCTATATAAAATATACGTTCGAATTCTATTCAAAATAAATTTTTTGTCGTTATTATTTAAAATAATTCATTTTAAACAGTCAAAATTCGCTAAAATTGCCAAATAAAATTTTCAATTTGGCTCGGATTTCCGGGTTATTACATATACATAGATCCATGGAGAGACCCACTAAATAAAAAGAGCGTAATATGGTAGGAATTGGGATAGTTGTTTTGTACCTAAAGGAATGAATAAGGAAATCTGAGACCCGTAGGTAATTTGGTTGGAGAGTGTACAATATACTTTGTTTGGAAGGAAAGTAAATCCGATATGATTAGTATTTTGGGTTAGTGGGTTTGGCAGTAAAACCTTATAAACTGGAAAAGGTTAGAAAGAGAAAAATGGATTAGGAATATATATAGTAGGGAGAATTGATATCGGGGAATGTCTTGGAAAGCCTAGAAAATTGGAAACCCGCTTTGATTCTAACCCCATTGTTAACTTTTAAGAACTTGAGATTATAAAAGTTTTGGGAAAATGGTTTATGGCGTTTTCAAGTTTTAATCTTAAAATTTATAGTTTTAAAATATGTAGAGAAGTACATATTGAGTTTTAAAGTAAAATTCTCTCAGTAAAAGGTGCATATTATAGAGCATGTATAGCTCTCTAGTTTTCTTGTTATATTTCATAACAAGAATTTTTATAAAAGAAAGATATTAAATCCCTATTCTTATGACAACCCTTTTTGATAAATTATTTTAATACAATTTTGTGGGTGGACAAAATAAGTTATAGAAAATAAGAATAGAGTGGATGTTGGCACCTTGTAGTAAGAGACTAAACCGACCTTATAGGTAAGAACAAGTCATAAACCCGATGGAGAAAAAAAGTTATTCGTATCTACTCTAGTTTTGTGACTTGAAAAAAATGATGATTTACATTATGTTTTTATGGTTTGGCAAAAAAAATTTTACGAGGAAAATAAAATTTTGGCACTTTTAATTTTTGGAAGGAAAAGGGCCAAACCATGTTTTAAAAAGTATGGAGTAGGCAAGGATTAATGCCTAGGATAGACGGGAAAAGTTTTGAGGATATAAAGTAAATAGTGAGAATTATCTTGGAATAATAGTGAGTTCCTGTAACAACCCGTATTTTCAATAACCTGTTATAACATAAATGGAGGCAGAATTAAACTGTAAAATCTGAATCAAGGGAAACGGGCTATGCCATTGCGTTCGTCTTGGAAAAATACGCGAAATAGAGTCCGAGTTTTTGAAAACCGGAGTCCGTATGACCAAGATATGGCCTCGCGAAGTTTCACGAAAAATTCCCAAATTAAAGTATACTTAATTAAGTGAAATGGGTTGCGCAGAGAAATATATATATATTGATATATATATATATATAATTGAAAATTAAATAAATAAATATGCAAAAATGTTCAAAACAGCGAATTGGGAGAGAGGAATAACCGAACCGGCCGATTTTTGAGGTCGACCCGAGCCTGCTGGGTCGACTAGGGGTTAATCCAGGGTGTTTGGCTGTCAACCCGTGGGCCGATTCGCTCAAATGCAGATTTTGCATTTGGATGGTTCTCATGGTTCATCTTTAATCTAGTGGCCCTAGATGGTTCCTACACTTGACTTCTTCCCCAAGACATGCTTTGATGGCTTGGATTGAATCTAGGTTTAATCCTATGGCCTAAAACACTTGCCTAATCTATAAATAAGACCCTAACCTATCCTAAATCCTCATTATTCATTCATGCAACTAAACTATGGCAAAATTTTACCTCTCATGGCCTCCACTCTCTTCATAAAATTTCTAAATGGTTTCTATGAGAGATTTTCCATGCATACAAGTGTTTTCAAGCTTGTATGAGTGTCATTAGCTTGCATTCAAGTCAAGTTTCTATCTTTGCATCATAAAGCAAGGGTTTTGATCATTTTGGCTCAAGGGTTTTTATGTTAGAGCTTGCATTTTGGGTCTATTTGATTGCATAAGGGCTTTGTCATATCTTTTGTGCCTTCATAGCAATGTAAGCCCTTTCCCTACTCTTAGATATTAACTATGAAGTTAAATGTTCATGTTGCAAGTTTGGGTTTGATCATTGAGTATGATACATGTTATCATGTCATGCAAGTTTATGAAGTCATTATCTTGATCTTGTGAGCTAAAAGCTACAACCTTTATGTTGAAATGTTGCATTAGGCAACATGAGAACCCTCATAACCTTTATGTCAACTTGCATATGAAGTCATAACCCTTATATGATGATATATGCGAGTTACTAGTCATCATTCCATATCTTTTGTCACCATGATTCGCTTATGTGCCAAGTTTGGGTTTATGCATGTTTTGAGGCTTAAGAATGTAACATGCAAGTTAATGAACACATTTGTGCCTCATTTGCCACCATGATTAACTTGTGGCTTAATATCCATTTTTGTCATGCCTTTGCCAAGTCTCTTCTTTTAATCCATTACGTTGTCGCGAACGTATATGCGAGTTTAAAAGCGTTGGGTTATGTTATGGGTAATTTCTAATGACATGAAAATACAACTTGAAAACATGACTTGAAATATAACATGGAAGTTGACATGTAAGTATGAATAAAAACATAAGCTTGGGAATTTACCTATTAAGTTAGGTCTACCCTTTGGGAATTTACCTATTAAGTTAGGTCTACCCAAATGCTTGAAAACTTGTAACATGTTTTAGGAAACATGATGGACATGACACTTAGATAATATAAGTGTGGCCAACTCGAGGTTGGGTTGAGTTTGCAACGTAAAACTACCCGGAACCGACCGGCCTAACTAGTAGTTGCAAACAATAGGACCCAATGTGAGAAGTTGGTCATGTTGTGCTTGAACCCGAGGTTAGACCAAGTTGTGGTGTAAAGCTACCCGGAACCGACCAGCTTAACTAGTAAGCACAACATAGTCTAATGTGAGAGGTGAAGGTGCATTAAGTAATTAATGCCACATGATAGAGTTAAGTTAATTTGATTAATGACTCTTAACCAAATATGACATGGACAAATGGGTTAAGTAATTTGATTAGGCTAATGATACTTAACAAAACATGACAAGGTTGGGTAGGTTAAGTAACTTGATTTGCCTAATGACACTTAACCATTTTTATATGACTAGTGGATGGGGTTAAGTTAACCAACACTTAATCAATCCAACGCGATAACCTGGTAAGGTTAAGTAAGTTTTCTTAATGACGCTTAACCGAAAAATACGGTTAACGAATGGGGTTAAGATTAGACTCAACTAGTCTAAACATGGAAATCGGATGGGGTTAAGTTAGCCTAGACTTAATTAATCCCACTTGGTAGTTTAATGGGGTTAAGTTAAACACTTAACTAATCTAAACATGATGAATTGATGTGGTTAAGTGACTTATACTTATCCAATCTAACTCGTTAATTTATTGTGGTTAAGTTAACCAATACTTAACCAATATAACGTGAAAACATGATAAGGCTAAGTCACGAATCGCTTGAATACACTTGACCGATTTGACTAAGTAAATTGATAGGGTCAAGTTAATATATACTTAACCAATCTAGAATGATAATTGGACGAGGTTAAGTCGTGAATTGCTTAATATACTTAACCAACTTGAGCATGGTTTGTAGGGTTAAGCCTTGAACTTGGATACTTAGCCAATTTTGACAGGATTTGTAGACGGGTTAAGTCATGAACTTAAGTGACACTTAATCCATTATGTAAACCCTAGTTCTGAGGATTAGGTGGATAACCGTAGTTAACAAGGATAACGGGAACAATGCTAAGTGGTAAACCTTAGTTGAAGAATAACTAAGTAATGATTCTTAGTCAAGGAAATTTAGACCAGTTCATAGATAGATGAGTAACCTGATACGGTAGGTCATCGTTTAAGTATACGAGTAGGAGCAAGTATCTGATTTAGATAAAGGCTCCAGCGAACTGGGTAACGAAGCAGCGGCTTCGGGGAACGTGAGGATATTCTTGGTATCCCTCTATGAGCTGCCAGGTGATTATACTAGGCTCATGAGAGGTTAAGGTCTGCGTTAGAAGAACCAAGAGTATGCCTTGGTTGCTATACGAGCGACCTAAAGACGGGGATGGATAGGGGATAGTCGACGATACACGGTCGTACCCTAGATAGCATTTCGTCGGGCTACCTACCATCTTTGGTCAAGCGTGTACGTACGGAAAGGCAGAGAACACCCAAAAGACCATAATTGCTATCTAATTATGGTTGCGGTAAGGCTTGGATGTGGGTTTGCCAGTGTTGTGTTCTCATACAGGATTTATCCTGTCTTGTCTTTCACTAGTTGAGGGAGTGGTCTCGTGGGACCATAGCCACGTATAAGAAAAACAGATCTTAGCATCTGCATCGGCAGATAAATCGAAAGCTCCCGACCGAGTCCTGTATTTCTTGATTTGCCCTGTGACAGGACTCGGATGGCACGATGTGATACATGTGCATACAGTCATGGAAAAGCGATTCACGATGAATGCGTGGGAAAAAGGGCGCGGTTGGCGGTTAGCGTAATCCCTAGTGGCCCTAGGTGGTTGAACCCAAACCGAGATACGAAAACGTGCAATAGGTAAGCATAATCCCTAGCAGCCCTAGGCAGCATAAGTCCAAGTTGTACAAACAATAATTCATGTTGGAAGACCCTAGCTAGGTTTAGGGTAACAGTCCAAACCAATCTTAAGGATCATGGAACTATGTTAAAGTAATATAGAATCTCATGGGAAAGCCCGTATGGTCTACGGCAAGGGACTGAACATTTACATGGAATAAAACATACAAGTTGAGTAACCTATATATGCGATATATTAGGTTGACATGGACCATTACACGACTTTTGAGTGAGGGTCATTCTTGGTTAACACATGACACGGTGGGGATACTAGTACGGTAGGTGCAGAGCTAAAATACAGGATAGATATCACGGGGCGTTATACGTGACAGATATCTTGGGGATATTATACTTGATAGAAACCTGACGATGTGATACCTTGTTTTATCTTGACATCGCAATTTATCATGACACCTTAGTTTATATGAGTTCAGTAGTTCATCCTGTTATTTTGATTTAGCTTATCTATCTTGTTATCATGCTTATGTTCATCTCAGTTTCTCATGTCAGTTAACTTTACTAGTTTTTATGCTAATAGTAGATAGGGATTACTCAGTCTTTTTGACTGACCCGTTTTGTTTCGCCTCTTTTCTTCCGTTCCCCCCAGGTTACAGGGACGAAATACTGTTGTTTAGTTCGGACTTCTTCTGCTTGAAGGTCATCATGGATGGCTTGGACTTTTCTTGGCTAATGGCTACTTTACTGTTTTTACTTGGGGAATAATTTATGAAAATGTCTTTATGCTTCTTTACTATTGCAAGACATGTTTTGATGTACTCTGATGTAAAAGGCTTTAGAACTTATTTATTCATGTTATGAAAGTTTGATTTTACTTCCGCTATTTTATATGTTCTGTCTTGTGATATTTCTGTGCATGTTTACCAATAATGCCCCTCTAAAGCTAGTGCATTCCTTTGCGATGACCCTAGCGGAGGCGGGGAGTTACACGTGGTATCAGAGCAGAAGGTTACCAGACTGGGCAAATGTTTTTAAAGACCTTCTGAAAACTATTTGAAAAAAAACCGTTTACAAAGAAGCATTTTTCAAGAAAATTTTCTTTTAAAAGAAAAAGGCTATTCCCCAAAGGCCATTAGCACTATCCTTGTTTCCTTAATTGAGTCTCTTTTCCTTTCTTTCCTCCATTTGTAGTCACAGTAGTTTTAACTGCGACTAGTCTTTTCTACCTACGAAAGTGCTTTCCATACGATGGAGGTGGTTCTCGAGAGACCAATGGCCGTGTTATAAGAAAGGATCGTGAGAAAGAAGGATAAAGGATACGAGCTTAAGGATGAGCAACTTGTTGGTATGGCTTAGTCCTCAAAGGAGGGAGAAAGATGAACAATGAAACCCATGACGAGAGAGTACCTTTGGCATGGTAAAACGGGGCGGATAGTTAAGTATTATGGGACAAGGACAAGATCATCGGGAGGGCAGTAGTATGCTCTCATTTCTAGAGTACCTCAGAAGGAGGGTAACGATCTTGTTAAAGGTTTAGCTTTTCTTCTCTATCATCCCATTAGGACTTCGTTGTTCGTATCATTTAAGTCTACTTCGATAGTTGAGTCTCTGCACCTTAAGTACTAGCGTAATAGAGAATCCCATTTTTGTCTCAAAGTCCTATTGGAGAATCAGTCCATTTAAACATGACTTGTTTGGATTTGGAATGTCTATGCCAAGTGTTGAGTTTGGAAATAATGCTTATGTTTATAAGCTATGGATGGATTCTAGGGATGAAGTGGTTATCCAGTAGGGGGTGCCACTCTCGGTTTTGATAGGAGGGTAGTTAGACCTTTTGACTAGCCTTGGTAATGCCCTCGAAGTATCGGGTAACCTTTTTGAGGTTCTGTCATGACTAGTTACTTAGAATCCCTTGATGCCTTTATTGGAAATTTGAAGCCCGGTCGAGTGGTGTTCGCCAATAAGACGGATGGTTTACTTCATTTATGCATGGGTTATAGAGATCACCCTAGTAACTGCGCATGATAACCTGATTGACATCTGTTTACTTTCAAGAGAAAGTTCTTCTACATGGAATGCCTTATAGTATATAAACGAGATCCAAGATTCACTAGTGAATTTTGGAAAGCTTGCATGAGATCATGAGTACGCCGTCATGTTTGCGTCAAGTATTCTAGGAAAAGGTTAAGTGCAAGTGGAACGAGAGGCGACGAAGAAATGAGTTCCAGCTCATGTTATGGAAACGGGAATAAGAAGCTACAAAATCGTGAAGTTAAAAAACGACTTTGATGGTCAAAGACTAGATACGCGCATGATATCTCTTTTTGGGAGTATATCCTTGATCCCTGTTTTCTGTAGAGCTTACTTATAGGCTATCTTTTGTGGACATCCTCTCGGTCCTATTCTCCGTTACAAACCCTGTAAGGAGTTTGTCCTGTTTATCTTCTCGACCCTGTTTCAGGAAATTCTAGGTAGAACCCTATGGATGTAAACATGTATTTGAAACATGTTATGATTGATATGGTTGCAAGTGGTTGCTCGTGGATGCGCGAATACACATTAGATACTAGCTCGACTCGGTCACATTTCATATTGCATATGCACGAGTATTTATACTTGTTTATGGATGAAATCGAATGTATTATCATGCGGTTGTTGCATATGAATGAATGATTGTGCACGCATATAGTATCTATATGACTAGGACTATTTGCATACATGTTGGATTCATGGCACTATACATATTTTGCATTAGAAAGATTATTCAGGTCTGATCATTAGCATTAGCTAAGGAACATGTACACACACGTTTTGCATATATTCATACAACATTAGAAATCATCTAAGGACAATGGTTGCTTGTGGATGATGTTTTGAGTAGATGGATGATGGATGGTAGGATATGTTCTTCCTAACTTGGAGATTTCGGGGACGAAATCCTAAAAGGTGGGGAGAATGTAACAACCCGTATTTTCAATAACCTGTTATAACATAAATGGAGGCAGAATAAAACTGTAAAATCTGAATCAAGGGAAACGGGCTATGCCATTGCGTTCGTCTCGGAAAAATACGCGAAATAGAGTCCGAGTTTTCGAAAACCGGAGTCCGTATGACCAAGATATGGCCTCGCGAAGTTTCACAAAAAATTCCCAAATTAAAGTATACTTAATTAAGTGAAATGGGTTGCGCAGAGAAATATATATATTGATATATATATATATATAATTGAAAATTAAATAAATAAATATGCAAAAATGTTCAAAACAGCGAATTGGGAGAGGGGAATAACCGAACCGGCCGATTTTTGAGGTCGACCCGAGCTCGCTGGGTCGACTAGGGGTTAATCCAGGGTGTTTGGCTGTCAACCCGTGGGCCGATTCGCTCAAATGCAGATTTTGCATTTGGATGGTTCTCATGGTTCATCTTTAATCTAATGGCCCTAGATGGTTCCTACACTTGACTTCTTCCCCAAGACATGCTTTGATGGCTTGGATTGAATCTAGGTTTAATCCTATGGCCTAAAACACTTGCCTAATCTATAAATAAGACCCTAACCTATCCTAAATCCTCATTATTCATTCATGCAACTAAACTATGGCAAAATTTTACCTCTCATGGCCTCCACTCTCTTCATAAAATTTCTAAATGGTTTCTATGAGAGATTTTCCATGCATACAAGTGTTTTCAAGCTTGTATGAGTGTCATTAGCTTGCATTCAAGTCAAGTTTCTATCTTTGCATCATAAAGCAAGGGTTTTGATCATTTTGGCTCAAGGGTTTTTATGTTAGAGCTTGCGTTTTGGGTCTATTTGATTGCATAAGGGCTTTGTCATATCTTTTGTGCCTTCATAGCAATGTAAGCCCTTTCCCTACTCTTAGATATTAACTATGAAGTTAAATGTTCATGTTGCAAGTTTGGGTTTGATCATTGAGTATGATACATGTTATCATGTCATGCAAGTTTATGAAGTCATTATCTTGATCTTGTGAGCTAAAAGCTACAACCTTTATGTTGAAATGTTGCATTAGGCAACATGAGAACCCTCATAACCTTTATGTCAACTTGCATATGAAGTCATAACCCTTATATGATGATATATGCGAGTTACTAGTCATCATTCCATATCTTTTGTCACCATGATTCGCTTATGTGCCAAGTTTGGGTTTATGCATGTTTTGAGGCTTAAGAATGTAACATGCAAGTTAATGAACACATTTGTGCCTCATTTGCCACCATGATTAACTTGTGGCTTAATATCCATTTTTGTCATGCCTTTGCCAAGTCTCTTCTTTTAATCCATTACGTTGTCGCGAACGTATATGCGAGTTTAAAAGCGTTGGGTTATGTTATGGGTAATTTCTAATGACATGAAAATACAACTTGAAAACATGACTTGAAAAATAACATGGAAGTTGACATGTAAGTATGCATAAAAACATAAGCTTGGGAATTTACCTATTAAGTTAGGTCTACCCTTTGGGAATTTACCTATTAAGTTAGGTCTACCCAAATGCTTGAAAACTTGTAACATGTTTTAGGAAACATGATGGACATGACACTTAGATAATATAAGTGTGGCCAACTCGAGGTTGGGTTGAGTTTGCAATGTAAAACTACCCGGAACCGACCGGCCTAACTAGTAATTGCAAACAATAGGACCCAATGTGAGAAGTTTGTCATGTTGTGCTTGAACCCGAGGTTAGTCCAAGTTGTGGTGTAAAGCTACCCGGAACCGACCGGCTTAACTAGTAACCACAACAAAGTCTAATGTGAGAGGTGAAGGTGCATTAAGTAATTAATGCCACATGATAGAGTTAAGTTAATTTGATTAATGACTCTTAACCAAATATTACATGGACAAATGGGTTAAGTAATTTGATTAGGCTAATGATACTTAACAAAACATGACAAGGTTGGGTAGGTTAAGTAACTTGATTTGCCTAATGACACTTAACCATTTTTATATGACTAGTGGATGGGGTTAAGTTAACCAACACTTAATCAATCCAATGCGATAACCTGGTAAGGTTAAGTAAGTTTTCTTAATGACGCTTAACCGAAAAATACGGTTAACGAATGGGGTTAAGATTAGACTCAACTAGTCTAAACATGGAAATCGGATGGGGTTAAGTTAGCTTAGACTTAATTAATCCCACTTGGTAGTTTAATGGGGTTAAGTTAAACACTTAACTAATCTAAACATGATGGATTGATGTGGTTAAGTGACTTATACTTATCCAATCTAACTCGTTAATTTATTGTGGTTAAGTTAACCAATACTTAACCAATATAACGTGAAAACATGATAAGGCTAAGTCACGAATCGCTTGAATACACTTGACCGATTTGACTAAGTAAATTGATAGGGTCAAGTTAATATATACTTAACCAATCTAGAATGATAATTGGACGAGGTTAAGTCGTGAATTGCTTAATATACTTAACCAACTTGAGCATGGTTTGTAGGGTTAAGACTTGAACTTGGATACTTAGCCAATTTTGACAGGATTTGTAGACGGGTTAAGTCATGAACTTAAGTGACACTTAATCCATTATGTAAACCCTAGTTCTGAGGATTAGGTGGATAACCGTAGTTAACAAGGATAACGGGAACAATGCTAAGTGGTAAACCTTAGTTGAAGAATAACTAAGTAATGATTCTTAGTCAAGGAAATTTAGACCAGTTCATAGATAGATGAGTAACCTGATACGGTAGGTCATCGTTTAAGTATACGAGTAGGAGCAAGTATCTGATTTAGATAAAGGCTCCAGCGAACTGGGTAACGAAGCAGCGGCTTCGGGGAACGTGAGGATATTCTTGGTATCCCTCTATGAGCATCCAGGTGATTATACTAGGCTCATGAGAGGTTAAGGTCTGCATTAGAAGAACCAAGAGTATGCCTTGGTTGCTATACGAGCGACCTAAAGACGGGGATGGATAGGGGATAGTCGACGATACACGGTCGTACCCTAGGTAGCATTTCGTCAGGCTACCTACCATCTTTGGTCAAGCGTGTACGTACAGAAAGGCAGAGAACACCCAAAAGACCATAATTGCTATCTAATTATGGTTGCAGTAAGGCTTGGATGTGGGTTGGCCAGTGTTGTGTTCTCATAAGGGATTTATCCTGTCTTGTCTTTCACTAGTCGAGGGAGTGGTCTCGTGGGACCATAGCCACGTATAAGAAAAACAGACCTTAGCATCTGCATCAGCAGATAAATCAAAAGCTCCCGACCGAGTCCTGTATTTCTTGATTTGCCCTGTGACAGGACTCGGATGGCACGATGTGATACATGTGCATACAGTCATGGAAAAGCGATTCACGATGAATGCGTGGGAAAAAGGGCGCGGTTGGCGGTTAGCGTAATCCCTAGTGGCCCTAGGTGGTTGAACCCAAACCGAGATACGAAAACGTGCAATAGGTAAGCATAATCCCTAGCAGCCCTAGGCAGCATAAGTCCTAGTAGTATAAACAATAATTCATGTTGGAAGACCCTAGCTAGGTTTAGGGTAACAGTCCAAACCGATCTTAAGGATCATGGAACTATGTTAAAGTAATATAGAATCTCATGGGAAAGCCCGTATGGTCTACGGCAAGGGACTGAACATTTACATGGAATAAAACATACAAGTTGAGTAACCTATATATGCGATATATTAGGTTGACATGGACCATTACACGACTTTTGAGTGAGGGTCATTCTTGGTTAACACATGACACGGTGGGGATACTAGTACAGTAGGTGCAGAGCTAAAATACAGGATAGATATCACGGGGCGTTATACGTGACAGATATCTTGGGGATATTATACTTGATAGAAACCTGACGATGTGATACCTTGTTTTATCTTGACATCGCAATTTATCATGACACCTTAGTTTATCTGAGTTCAGTAGTTCATCCTGTTATTTTGATTTAGCTTATCTATCTTGTTATCATGCTTATGTTCATCTCAGTTTCTCATGTCAGTTAACTTTACTAGTTTTTATGCTAATAGTAGATAGGGCTTACTCAGTCTTTTTGACTGACCCGTTTTGTTTCGCCTCTTTTCTTCCGTTTCCCCCCCAGGTTACAGGGAGGAAATACTGTTGTTTAGTTCGGACTTCTTCTGCTTGAAGGTCATCATGGATGGCTTGGACTTTTCTTGGCTAATGGGTACTTTACTGTTTTTACTTGGGGAATAATTTATGAAAATGTCTTTATGCTTCTTTACTATTGCAAGACATGTTTTGATGTACTCTGATGTAAAAGGCTTTAGACCTTATTTATTCATGTTATGAAAGTTTGATTTTACTTCCGCTATTTTATATGTTCTGTCTTGTGATATTTCTGTGCATGTTTACCAATAATGCCCCTCTAAAGCTAGTGCATTCCTTTGCGAGTGACCCTAGCGGAGGCGGGGTGTTACAGTTCCCGTAGAATGCATAAGCATTGTGAAGCATAGGATTGTTGCTTAAAAAGAAAAAAATAAATTAAGTGAAGCAACAAAACATGACAAGAAAGGAAAATGAAAATTTTCCAAGATAAGTTGAAAACGAAAAAGAAATTTCTTATGTAGTTGTGCTTGGATAGGAAAATTGGGAATCTTTATAAAGTAGTTACATAAAATCCAAGTGCAATTAGAAAAGGTATATAAAAGAAAAACGGAAGATGCGAATTTTTTTATACCTTTTTGTAACATAAGAAATCGAAGTTAGAAATTTAGATTTTTTCTAAAAATTCGGAATTTAGTGATGGTTGGTAGGGTTTTGGATGTAACAATTGGATAAACTATGCACTTATTCTGTAAGAGTGTGGGAAAATTTGGATAAAAAGCTATTTTGATTTTCAAAATATTGCATTCATATAGAACTGCCAGTATATTTAGGATGTGAGCATCATGTTTTAAAAGAATTTTTGAAAAGTTGACCTACATGTAGGATTTACCACTTAGGCATACATGCATTACCAAGATGTATTTCACTCTGAACATGTGCAGAACGTTTGCAAAAATTGGATGCACACATGATGGATGGATATTATGCGAGGGATTATCTATTTTATCCTTATCAAATTTCGGGGATGAAATTCCCTAAGGGTAGGAGAATATAACACCCCGCATTTTTTAATGCAATTACAGAATGTACATATAGGTATGTGCATAAACATAATTAAAAATGAATTAATAAATACATACACTGATGGTGCATTTATAATAAAAGAAATAAATGCAGAATAAAAAAAAGAAGGAGATAAATCAGAGAATGCAGAGTGAGCAATTAATTAACAAATATTAATTGCATAAAAATAAGGAGGATGTGTATATATATACACATGACGGTTAAAAAGTTTAATGTGCAAGATAAAAAGTTGAACAATAAATTAATGCTTATTGGCACATGGATAGCAATAGGAAAAGGGAACGCTATAAATTGAGTGCATAAAGATAGAATGCATTGATGGTAAATTGCAATGAATAAATAAAAATTAAAGGAAAAAGGTAAACTGCATCCAAAAAAATATATATAAAGGGAAATTTAATTGCACAAAAGAAATAATGGCATATACGGCGGAGTAATTAATAAAGAGAGAATGTAAATAAAATGGGTGCGTTAAAGATAGTATATCAACACATTAATAAGAGAGTAAGAAATCAGTGCAAGCGGCTTAGTGTGAAATCGGTTTAATTAAAAAGCGGTTTAGTGTGAAAAGGGTTTAATAAGAGTTTAATAGGAAGGATGTTTAAAAAAATAGAGAATTATTTGATGTAAAGAAAGTTAGATTTGGAATAAAATAAAGAATTGTTCGCGTTCAAAAGCTTAGCATACGCATAAGAGTTGAATGTAAATAAATATGATTTAGATTAAGGATTGCGCGCGAACAAAAGGAATGTTTGAAATTTTATTTATGTGCAAGAATTATATATAGTATAAATAAATAAAATTTCAAATCAAGAAAAAAATATAGTGGGGGAGGGGGTGTCGACACTATGTCGACACCACCAAAGGGGTGTTGACACCTATGTCAACACGCAAGCAGGGGTGTCGAAACCCTTGCGCATGGGCACGTGGGTGCAACGCACCCTAGAAAATTCTAGAATGTTCTTTTTCTTGAGTGAGGTGGTTGGTTCAGATGGGCTTTAAATTAGATCTAAAGAACCAAGTTCATTTAGCATGCCTATAAATAAGATGGTAAGGTTTACCTTCATCCTCATAATTTCTGAGGTGACACCAAAACTCTGCCCTTTTCTCTTCTTCTCCAAACCTATTCTAAAAATTAAAATGAGATCTAGGCCTCTTCTGCTTCAAAATTTGAGATAAGAATTTAGATCTATGATATATACGCCTAGATTTACGCTACATGTGAGGTAAGATTTGAATCTGATCTATTTTTGTTCCTCTTCTCTTTTTTTCTTCTTTTCTCTTTATTTTTGGGGTTAATTTATAGATCCATGTTTACTTAGGTCCTCAATTTTGTTAGGAAAACCATAAATGAATAGACCTGGATTCGATTCAAGATTTGGAAGGCTTCTAGGTGAGTTGATTTAAGCCATGTTATTTTAGATAATGGTATATTACTGTTTAGCATTCCCCATTATGGCGAATTGGAATAGGACATGTTAAGATGCCTAAACATATGCTAATAATTATTAAAGTAGAGCAAATGACATGTGGGAATAATTAGCGTGATATAACGTCAAATTGTTAATATGAATAATTCATATATTGAATCAGTTGAAATGATGGAATGTTTACAAGTTATAACATTAATTTGAACATGTGCGAAAAAATCATATATTGGATTAGTTGGAATGTGATCGACGCTAGTCTATGAATTAGAAAAGCGCGACATTTAAATTAAATTCTGCAAGCATACAGGTGTGTAGCATACAGGTCGAACACAGGGAGGTGAATTAAATCAAATTATTTATCTAATCTCTTGGGTGAGTTAGACGAAGCTGGAGGTTGATTTTTTTTCGCAAAGTAAATTAAAAACTGAAACTACGAATAAAAGATGCAATTAAATTCACTACAGATTCGAATCTAATCGGATCTGTAATAAATTCAATGATTAAAATAAAATAGAATACTGGAAATAAAATTGCAGAAAAGAAATCAACAACTGAAAATAAAAACTAGGATTACCGCTGAATCTAATCAGACGGTCAATCACTAGTAAGAAAAATAGAAGCAATAGCAAATTGTGTTCTAGCAAATCTAATTGACTAGACAACACAATATGCCATGAAAATAAAATGCAGAAACTAAAGAAAAGAAAGCTTTATTACGACTGAAAGAGAGTACAGAAAAATGAATTGTTTTTACAATGGTTACAATCACATATTTATAGATGAGAATGGGAAAACCCTAATTAGGTCTATGAATAAATGGGCCTCCTCATTCATGAATATCTCTTGCCTTCCTTGACTAACTTGATTGGAGAAAATCTGGGCATATCATGGTAAATATTTTCCATATCTTTCAATTTTTCCATGTGGCTGATTGATTGATAGAAGGTTGCATCTAATTAATTCTTCCAAACGAGGACGCTTATCAGAATCCCAAGGCATAAAGGATAAAATCTTCACAATGGATCTTTTCTTGGCAGCAATTCAATCAGAAATTCTTCTAATTGAAATTGAATGATTTGAATTTAATTCCATGATAAGAATATGGCTATTGCTTGAATGTTAATTGGTGCACATCATAAATACATACACATGAATATGTGTATGTATATATATAACATAACACTAATCCAAATGTTCCTCAAAGCAAAGGGCCAGTGTGAACGCGCTCCATTTCTTTGGCAAAAAGTGAGCTTGACGGGGTTCGAACTCAGGTCTCTTAGCACCAATTCCTATGCCTTTACCAGTGAGCTACTACTTCTTTTGCAATTGAAATGAATTTGATGTGAGGAAGTCGCTCTTTCTTGTAGTTGGCCTTTGATTTGAATTGAAGGAGGCAACGCTTGAGATCTGTAAAAACACATAAAAAATACCCAAAGTATCATTTATTTATTTACAAAAGATAAAGCATAAGAGTAATAAAATAAACACTTTTCAATGTCAATCAGAATGCTAAAAAGTTTGCATGTAAATTTGTCCCAATTATATACAGGGAATAATTGGAGTAAGTATATGATTATATGGATTCATGTTAACATAGAATTGAACAAATAAATATGGGTTTGGGGCATCGACCAGATTATGTTTAAAGATCATAAACTGGATCATAAATACAAAAAAATGATTTGGGTGCAAATGGGATCTTATGTAAAATATGAATTGGCATAATTTGAATAACATGAATTTGGACATAAATCCATCATGAATATAATTGGGTAAATGGGAATGAGCACCTATAAAGACACAGGTATGATTAATTGATTAATAATGAATGCCTAGGTTTACAATTAGAAATTATAATTGTACTTATGACACGAGGTTAGGTTGCATTAGTGGTGGAAGTTCACCCGGACGCGATCGGCATATCCAGCAACCACTAATGTTGTACCAAATGTGAGTGGTCTAAATGCGCAAATACGAGAAAGGCTATGACACGAGGTTAGGCCCAACTTGTGGAAGATGTCTGCCCAGACTCGGCCGGCATATCCAGCATCCACAAGTTGTAGGCCTAATGTGGGAGGTCTAGCCCATTATAAACCATAAATGGACATAATAATGAATTGGACTACTTATCCTAATCTAATCCATAGGGATTGTATGAATATGAAATAAAGTTAGGGTTAAGTAAAATTGGTTGGACTGTGGGTGGGCTAAGCTAATATGAGGGGTTGGGTAATATTTACATATAGGCCCGCAAACTTAGCCCGATAAGGTTATGTATTTAAAGACACCTAGTAGTATACAGAACCAGTAAAAATAATAAAGTTATGTGATTAAAGACACCTTTTAGGTTAAGCATAATTTGTAGAAATAATAGAATTTAGACATGCACAATAAAAATGGGATAGCTGGTGAAATGAGAAAAGGGACACTTAATTGTAAATTAAGTAATCAGAAAAGGGGAAAACCTGAAAATAGTTAAGAAAAAGGGGTAAACATATTGTACTTAATTATAAACTAAGTAATCTGTAAACTTGGAGGCCTGAAACCTGTTGATAAGAATAACATGTTTAGACTTGTCCTAAGGACAAGGGGGAACTTATAACATAGGTTATAATAAATGGGTAGAGAAACTAATTAATGGGCCTTAATTAATAGAACTAAATGTATAAGTAAATAACGATAAGTTGCATTGACAATGTAAAGAGGAATTATGATTAAAAGAGAAAGAATGAGGAAAACTTATGAAATAAGTACATGTTCTTTTTTTGGAGGCAAGTGAAAAATTTTATTCACTACTTAAAGAGTAACATCCAAAGAATATAAATAAAGCTTAATACAGACTCTTGACATTATCTAGCCTTAGACTACCAAAATAGAAAACGTATTACAACTGACAGAATCTATTAATGTGTTGCAACCACCAAAGAGGCAGCACTGCCAGCAGATAAATGACTTAAGCAAATTAAAATATTTAAAACAACCGCACCTTGCTAAGAATAACATATCACAGTCATTTAAATTGAAGAGACCCATGCATATAAGTGGGATTGTTTCTGGTATGTCTTCCAGATTTCCATGAATTAGTTGTTGGCATAACGTCTTCTGGTTTATAATCTAACCCATCATTCAAATCATCATTATCAGGTTGTTGCTTTTTCTTGCTTCCCTTTTGCTTACCACTCATTAATGATGACATAAGTGGTGAGGCAGTAGATGGTCTAACATCGGGTAATGGAGGAAGAGTTAAGTGAGAAGGAGGTGCCAGTTGAGAGTAAGGAGATGCTGATGACATAGCAGCATAAGATGTACTGGACGTACTAACAAAAGAAGGAGCAAACATTGTAGCATTTAGGATAGAAGAGAAATATTTGCTCAAGGAAGAAGGCGATGATGAAATAGACGCTCCCAACTCAGCGGTAGTTATATGTGTATTAATCAAACCCTCTTCACTGTCACAAAATAAATTTCCAAGGAATGAATCATCACATGCATCAATACCAGTCGTATTCAAACAATCTTAGTCTCCAATATTTACCCCTTTACCATATATAGAAACTCCATCAATTCGGCCTGAAGATGTATTAATTAAAATATCCTGACGTGAAGATCCATCATTCTCAGCTTCTGTAATAATCTGAGTTGCCTATTCAGCCAAAACTATATCATCCCCATTGGTCTTATTAGTGTTTTTAGTAGTTAAAGCTTCAAATGGATTCACATCTTCCTTTTTACCCTCCTTAGAAGCGACATCTTCCTTATTGTTATTCGCCCCTTTTCTTTTCCAATATTTCCTTGCTTTTGAATTCACTGTTGTCCAGTTACTTTGTTTTGCATTAGAAAAAGTTTTATTGTAGTTCCGATCTATAGGAGCATGATTCCTAACATGTGTAGCAACATGTTCTTACACATCATTATCCTTCATAGCCTTGGGATTATGTTCACACTTATTAGTGTTATGGCCAAAAACTTTGCAAAATGTTCAAATCTGAGGTCTCCAATCATAAGTTAACTTAACAAATGGACAATTATCACCTAGGCCGTCTACCTCTATTTTATCAGGTAATTCAAATTCTACTGAGATTTCAATCAAAGATTTAGTGTATCAAAATCTTTGCAATCTTACAGTACTATTATCAAAACATATAAGCATCCCAACATGATAGGCAAGCCAGCTAATCCCTATGAGTGTCCAAAGTATGCTTGGAATTCTATAGAAATGAACCCACACCAGCACTTCCTTAATCTGTGCTTGGGAATTTCCAATGGAAGGATCCCAGCGTGTAATTATAAACGTTCGACCTCTAATAAAAATTGGATCAGATTTAAGTATTTTCTCCCTATCCATTTCATTTGAAAAATTGAAATAAAAATGTATACCATCATATTTTTATCAACCTCACCATCCAATTTCCAATATCGGTTTAGAAAAGTAACAACAAAAGTATAAGACAGAGTACCATCAAGGAAGAAGCCAACGAGGTAATTGCTCCAGTACTTCATGCCTTCATCCCTTACCAGATCTGGTGGTTTTTTTGGTTTTCCGTCCCTCTCAATATCAAAATGCATTGGCTTGAATACCCCTGCGTTTCGAGGAAGTGAACTAAAAAGTGACACATAGACAAACTTGGTGAAATAGGAATAGGAAGAATTCGAGGAATTCAGATTGGTATTTAGATTGATCACATATTTACCCTGGGTACGATTAGGGTTAAGAGGCGAATCACTGGAATAATTGGAATTACCCAGATCTGGATTAGATGAAGTCGCACCCAAATTTAAATCAGAGGGGTTAGCAGATGATGGATTAACATGAGGAGGTGGTGGATCAGGGGGAATTGGTGGAGAAGAGCGTGAAGGGAGAGGTGGGAAGGCGGCGTTGAAAGAGGAGGAGGAGGGCGATAAGAAGTTATGATTATAGACCTTGGGCCACAATCTAGAGAATAAAATATTGTGCACTTATTAATAAACTTAAATGTGTTAAGTTATATGACAGAAATTAATAAGAAAGAGAAACTTGGTAGTTTGAATAAGAATTCAATATGAATGGAAATAACCAAGTTAACTGTAAATATGATGAGGTGAGGCAAGCGCGTAAAAGAAAATTTAGACATAGGGTCAAACAATATATTAAATTGAGGCGCTTGGACCAGTCTGCACGTATGAGGTTGAATAACCCAATGGGGTAGATCGTCGTGGTGTTATAAGGCACGGGGAGAGCGTACATTCATCTGATTGTTCTAACAGCTCTGAAGGACAGGAAGTGGAAGCACGCGGCTTCCTAAGGTACATAAGGTGCTCCTAGTATTCCTCTGTGCGGTGACAGATGACTTAGGCTGTTCTCGCAGAGGTTGGGTCTGCATGTAACTACTAGGTGGGTGGGCCTTGACAACAGAAGTGGCTATGCAGTCAGAATGCTGTGACGCGGTGACACCAGGGTGATTCGGTGGTTGCCTCAATGGGGAGGTGGGGGGTCAAGACCAAGGATAGTAGATCGTCGGATACCCGTCATCGACAGCCAGTGTGATGCGAAATGACTAGAGCTAAACCTAAGATACCATTTCACCCTTTACTATCGGAGTAAGGGGTTGAGGGGAGACGCCACATGGATGTTTGTGTAGGGGCAATCGTTTAGCTCTTGTAGTCTTTACTACTTGAGGGAGGGGCTGAGGTGGGGCCATAGCCACCGCGGAAACAAACCCTAAGTATATCTGTATATAGAGGCTCTTTATAGACGGGCCTGTACAGATATGGAAAAGCTCCTGACCGAGTTCCGTGTTTCTTGTATCGCCCTGCTATGATACTCGATGCACATTAGAGGACATTCAATTGAGGCATCGAGCTACAATTAAAAGTACGTATAGTGGACAGTCTAGATACATACATGTCGACTCCAGGTGGTGTATCGTAGACTTGAGGGCATTACTCCGGTATGAATTCTGAATCGAACAAAGGTGACAGTCCATATGTTTACATAGCATTGTAATGATAGATATATGCGGAACGTGGTATTGTTATTTGTATGTCACTACGACGTAGGATGAGGGACTGCATATATTTCTATGGTGTTGCGGTGGAGACCGTGCGAGTGGGGTACCATGGGGTGTACCTCAATATTGGGGGTAGCTACATATAAACTGTATTAGGTTAATCCACTGGGAAGTAAATGGGTGCAATGTGTGTGTAAGCCTTGAGTGTTGTTAACCCAAGTAACCTACTAAATAAGAAAATATGATTAAATGGTATATGTAGGATTATCCAAAGTGTATAGTTTAAATCTAGTCACCAAAATTTGTGTTCTGACCCACTCCTCATAACATACACACAGGTTAGATTTGTGGCAGGGACAAGAAAGCCTTGGATACTGGATAGGCAGTATTATTAATATGGTAAGATTGTATTTTGATTAAACTATATTTTATCCATTCCACTGTGAGATATTTTCTGGGCTCTGAAATATTTTATGTCTCTGTCTTTTCTGCAGGATACCAGAGCAACTCAATCCGAGTTTTGATAGATTGGAGTCTTTGAAAAAACCCGGTCTGTCAAAATTGGGGTTGTCACATCAAATAAACCTGGGATTAATCATTTAAAATGAATTAAGAAAGCAGGTTGAAATGATAAATACCTATGACGCTGATTTGGATTGAAATGATATATATATCCTTTCCCAAAATAATAAAAATTTATGTATCACTTGGCCATAGGATAGAAAATTATATGTGGACACCGATTGGTTAAATAAATTTTATTTAAACTTTGAATTTTGAAATATTGTTTTAAAAGCAATGTAAATGAGATTTTATAAATTGATTTCCTTTGAAATTGAACTTTAAAATTTTAAATTTAAAGTTAAATGAAATTATTTAATATTTCAAATTGAAGCTAAAGATTTGTAATTTAACATGAATTGAACCTATTGAAATCGAATTGTTTAAAAATTTAAACAACTGTCCATCTTTAAAATTTACTTTAAATTAACCCGATTTAAAGTAATATTTGATTTATAAACTCTATATTTGTGAACTCTTATTTGCTATAAATTTAAATGATTCTAAATGAGAATTCTAAGTTAAAACTTTAAATATTTGAATCAGATTGTCTGAATTTAATTGATTTGAAAAGGAGTTGAATGGAATTGAAATACTGAAATTAAGCTGCATTGATATGAAATTTGAAAGGTGACTTCATGTTTAATTGAAATATGGAAGAAACAATTCTAATTCCAACTATAAAATTTTAAACCATTATATATAAACTATTTTGTTAAATAACCATTCTACTTATAAATTATTCTATTTTTTAACATATATATATATATATATATATATATTGTAACTAATTTGAACTACATTAATAATTAACTGTTTTACTATATAAGCCATTTTACTTTTATGTTATATATATGTTAATTATTTTAACAATCGGTTATCTATTTTATAATTTCTTTTATATTAACTATATGTATTTTAAACTAAATCTTGATAAAAAAAATATTCAAAACTTTTATTGTCCGAACTATTCATTTTCAAATTACTTTTAAATACATATCTAAACTATTTAACATAGTTTTCAACTATTTCTAAATATTCAAACTGTTTTAAATTGGAATTGTTTCAACTTTCTAAGTTTGGTTTCAAACGGAGTTTTTAATATGATTTTTTTTGTCTATATTGACTATTGAAATGAATTTAAAGCAAAAATCTGATATTTCTGTATGAAGTATGAACTTCTTTGAAATGTAAAAGAACCAACCAATGTGAAAAATGTAAACGTTTGGTTGTTAAAGAGATCACAATCGGATATTGCCATACTCTCTGCCAATACTGAAACCCACTTTAACAAAGGTGTCCTTACAAACCGGTTGGCTTTGCAAAAAAAACCACTTTGACAACTGTGTATGTGGTGGAGAAACCAAAATGAAGTAGGTTGCTTTGGCGAACGCTACTGGAATGAAGTAAGAGAACGATGATGGATGTTCTTGACCTTCGAGTCATAATTAAAGTGACTAAAACAGGGCTATACCGGACCAAGTGGGGTTAGCTATCCCCATCGCAACACTTCTTCCTTTATTACTATAGTCCCTTGGTTGATTTGATTTGAAAGATGTGTACTTGATTTGGAAGTGTTGTTCCGAGGTGGGCGGTAGTCGTTGCTATGCGTTACCACTAGTCCAGGCGTGCAACTAGTACATTCCTACTCTGGGCATTCCTCGTGTGCCTTGTCATATTATCCTGATCGAGCCCCCTACGACTTTGATTTGTACCCTACCTATAGAGTGCCCTCTGATAGCCACAAGTTTACGGTGGACTTTACGGTATCTATATAGACTGCGTTATTATTAACGGAGTAAGGGTAAAAATGTAATCCCTCTTATGCTATTTTAATATTTTATATTTAACCATAGACACAATTATAATAGCGTATTGTATTATATAGTATCCAGTTTGACGGATCCTTGCAAGATGGAAAATTCCCGTAACATCTCTTAAGTTAACACACTCATATTTTTACATGGTTTTGATTTGACTGATATGAGAATATTTTAGTTCTGATCCGAATATTTTTGTCTTTTCATTTGTGCTCGGGTCAGCCTGATTTTTTAGTTATTGATGACACTGTTTAGAAGATGAAGATGGTGCTCAACAGACATGTTTATTATTATTATTATTATTTCGCTGCAAATATTGGTATGTTTTATGAAACTCTGATAAATGTTTTAAAATATAATCAAATGTATGTTTTAACAACTTCATGAAACTGTTATTTATTTAGTATATGTTGTCCTTCTGCTGTGAGATTCTGTGATTGTTTTCTTCTTTCTTCTTTCTTCCTTCTTCCTTTCTTATATTAATCCCAATAACTATATGTATCTTTGGATTCTTTTAAGTAGACATTTATGGATTTCTGTCGATTTGAACGACCAAAAATCAAGGTTGTTACATTTGGTATCAGAGCTTCGGTTTAGCTATAATCTTGGTTCTATTTGGGATTAACTCATTAGAGATAGGGTTATAATACCCTAGAATGAGTTTGAGAACATATGAGAGAACGTATTTGTAATTTGATATAAAAATGGTTTTGTATTGTGTTTATTTGTTCCATTAAGTATTTTTAAATTCTGGTTGGTACTTAGGAAGCCAAGGCATCGATAGGGATTTCAAAACACTCGAATAGGACTGTTCGACATAATATCGTTCGAATTATATTATATATATACATAATTATATTAGTTGTTTGAAATGAAATATTTAATTATAATCATTTATTGTTTAATTAGTTGGTGATTTAAACTATTAAATGTTGAATGACATTAATGAAATAAGATGAATTTGAATACGAATTTGAGAATTAAATTTCGGGTGGTTTTAAAATATTCATTTAAAAATGAATTTGAAATAATATCACTATATTATAAAAAGTTATTTCATTTAGAAATTGTTTTCAAATGAATTTTAGAGCTAAGTGTATACTCCCCTCTTGTCTTCAAGAAATGATTTCGGTGATGAGTGCACGCATCATCGACGTCTATTTTCAAGAGTCTGAGTGAGGGAGACCACTTAGAACTTTAATACTTTGTTTTGTGAAACTAAATTTCATTTAAATCTTTTACAATATGGTTTAATATAAAAGATATAATATATATATATATATATATATAATATTTTGAAAGTTGATTTGGAAATGAACCTGAAGTTAAATTCTTAAGTTCTAGAATAATCGAAGAAACGAGCAACAAGGAATTTTAGGAACTTCTGAAGTGTATAATAAGAAAAGTGAACTTGTTAAAGAAATAAATTATGGAATGAGAAAATGACATAGAGAATTGATATGGTATGGAAATGAACTTAAATGGTTGAATATGTAATACTAATTGAAATGGACATACTGAATGATAATATATTACATCTTATTGAATAGTAAAACTTAGCAAAATGTGAAGAAGTTAAAAGTGTTAATATAAATTTGTAATTGTATATTATACCAATCAATGAAACTTAAGTAATGAAGGTTAATGTGAATAAACATTCAAATGGAAGTGATTTGGTTATATGAATGTAAGAAAATCAAATGATAAACGAAATTGATGGTAAATTGAAAATTTTATGTGATTGGACTATAATTAACCAAAAACTTAACTACTGATGCCAAAAGAAATGAATGATGAATGTAAATGGATTATGATTAGGTAGATGTGAGCAAAGCAAAATGTAAATAAAATTAGCTTTTTTTATGTGAAAATATAAAAATAATCGAATGTAAATATCATTTTTGATAAAATAATGAGAATATGAATTGTTTAAAAGAGAAATGAACCAATGAAATCATACAAATAAAATATAGACATTGTAAATTTTGTTATGGTGCTTAGTTGGATGAATATAATTGATTAGATATTTTATTTATTCTTTTTAGTTGCATTTTCTACTTCATTTATGTTTATTTTAGACATATAGAATTATTTCTTTTATATGACCTATGTTATTTGGGGGTGCGCACGCATAAAATATGCTTTTTCTTTCTTAAAAATAAACCAAATCGCTAAAAACACAAATGAAAGGTACGCATATTGAGTTACGTATCGTATCCTAAATGTTATATATCGTTCCCCATTTTTGGGATGCCTCATCACTGAAATGAGACGTATATTGTGCTTATATTTATATTGTTGTTTTCTTGACCTAACCGTACAAAGGAGACTCTACCGAATTGTTTCGTAAATTTATGACTTAGAAAATTTTATGAAAATTTAGGCTTTTAAACTTATATTAAACTTTTTATATAGGTAACTATTTCTACGTTGAATAAGAAATTATATGATTTATTATATAAATTGACATCTTTCTTACTACGCATTTTCGAGGACGAAAAGTTTTAAGTTGAATAAGAAATTATATGATTTAATTGATATCCCACTTTCTAAACTCGAGCATAGACTCTGATAATGAGGCCTCATCATCGGGATCATTCCCGGGCGACCAGAGTATGATTATATACCTATCCAGTATATTTGATTGTCCAAAATCAAATTAAAATAAAATACTCAAATACATATAATAAGACATAATTTTCAAAATTAAATTGGTTTTCATTTTTATTTTTAAAAATAACAATCTTCACACTCGTTCTAGGATATTATTGATCCTATCTCTAAAGAGTCATTCTTATTGGATATACTAATCCAATCTCTGATGAATTCTTTTGTTTGGTTCTAATGTGTCTTGTTCTCGAGCTCTGTAAACCAAAGCTCTGATATCACGTTGAAACGACCCAAATTTGCCCTTACGGGAAAACCCAGATTGAGTTGAGAACACGACAAATCAGAACGCAAACAGAAGAACATTTCATTGTTATTTCAACAATTTACATCAGAGTGCAAGAATATAACAGAGTATGAATAAATAATATACATCAGAAAAATGTCAGAGATTAAAATACATTACATTGCAGTGGAAAAATAATACATAACACAATTGAAAGAGATACATGGATACAAAGCTTTCCGAATATAGCTCCAGCTGTAAATCCAGGATCCTGGAAAAGAAACATCTGCAAAAACCAAAACTACTAGCTGCCCATGTGGAAAATAGGGGCACCCAGAGTTTAGGTTAAAACAATAAACTCCAGGTCAGTTATGGGACTGATGTGAGAACTAAAACAGTTATTTAAAACTTTACTTTAGAAATAAAGTAAATCAAGGGACCACGTCGTATAACACGGAACAAGTTTTCTCCCAAGAATACCAGTGCATAAAATAAACAGAGCAATGTTTTTTGGAAAAATGAAGTTATTATAAGATTAAAGTCCTATCACACAATGCAACACAAGCTGGAGGATAGAGTTTTACCTTGTAATAGCCAAACATGCTTGGTACATTAAAAACAAGTCATTTTGATATTCCTATAAGTGTATAGTGTCAAAACAACTTCAAATATAAATGTATAAATCATAGACGGCATAGTACGCCATCCTACTTGTAACACCCCACTCCTGCTATGATCACTCACTAAGGGAATGTCATAGCATCGGTGGAGTATTTTAGTGAATATAGAACAGAAAAATTACAACAAGACAGATATAAATAGTACTTGAAATTTTAAAACATCATCTCATAACAGCGGAAGTAAAACATGTCTGGTTACATCATAAAACCACAATAAAGGTCAAGTACAATATCCATCAAATAAATTCGTACATAATCCCACTCTCATACAATAGCCAAAACAAAAGAAAAGATAACTGGATAACTGGAGCTTTACATCTATCCAAGCTCCTCAAGACTGGAACAGCAATCCGATCAAGCTCCACTACTGCTAGGATCCACCACAGGACCTGAGGGTTGGGAAAAAGATAAAAACAACGGGGTCAGACATAAGTCTGAGCGAGTCCTATAACTTTAACAATACAATCGTTAAAGTAACCAGAGAAGACATGAACTGATATACGGTAACATATAGGGATGAATGGGTACCCTAAGTAGTCAACTAAACTAAGATAAAGGATAAAGACGCATCTACCCTCCCTAAGGTAAATTACTAAACTGCACCACACCAGTCGTTTCTAACCTAAAGGTTGATCCCACCCAAGGACTTATAAAATTTACTAAATAGTACTTGCGTACCCCTAGGTGACCAAGTAGGCGCCACGGGGCCCTACAATCCACTAGGTGTACACACTACTCCCCATTCGATCGGCTCCCTAACGTAGATACCCGTGCTGGCCCCACCGTGGGATGTATCATTCCCCAATGTGGCAACCTGATAAGACTAACGGTGCACGGCTTATATCTACACGATGCAACAACGGCTTACCTACCAGCCCGGGCCCACTCACGCATATGAAGCCCGTTGGACTTGCGTTGCCACCGCTAACCCGTTTGCCTCTTACAGTCAAGCCCAGTATGCGTGTCCCGTCCTCGACATGGGTCGAGCCCACAAAGATACGTATGGGTTACTGGTTGAAATGGGCCTCCACAAGCTACCCACCTAAGCTTGTCCCTTTTTCTAGTATATCCCACTTAACCCTTTAATCATGTTTTAATTACATGTTTCATTTCGGTTAAGTATTCTAATCGTATTTTCTATTGCCACCCAAGGCAACCACTAGATTTTCTCATGCCACCCAAGGCACCCACTTAACCCCTCGTGTCCCTCTACATGCTAATGTGGTTAAGTGTTTCTTAATTAATTAATTAAGAACGTAACCTTTGTAAAGACCTCTCACATTAGACTGTCTTTTATGACCGCTGGTTAAGCCGGTTGGGTCCGGGCAGCCTTATGTCATAACAGAGTCTAACCTCGTGTCTTTACATTAATTACGTATTTAGTTTGTGCCTAAGACCTCTCACATTGGGCTAACATTTGTAGCAACTGGTTAAGCCGGTTGGGTCCGGGCAGTTTTACGCTACAACTGAGTCCAACCTCGTGTCTTAGTCAATTAATTACACCTAATTAATTACCCTCATAATTTTATATTAATTATCCCTAATTAATCAAGTTTTCTTAACATGGGTAGACCTAACTTAATAGGTAAATTCCCATGGGGTAGACCTAACTCAATAGGTAAATTCCCAACACATAGTATGGGTACACCTAACTAAATAGGCAAATTCCCATACTATGTTCATTTAGTTTATGTTATGCATAATTATATTAATTTCACACAATCTTATTAACCTATGCATTTAATTACCCCCTCGTTCCCACGTAATTTCGTTCTCATGATATAACACATATAAAAGGTGTCAACTTGCATATGAATGAACATGTTTCAAAGGTGCCATCTTGCATATTAACAAACACATAACTTGCATATGCACTTGCATAACATGTCACATAACTTGCATATAATATGTCACATAACTTACATATTCACTTGCATAACAAACTTGCATATTAGCTTATAGACTTGCATAATGTGTCATCATGAACTTGCATATTAACAAACATGTAACTTGCATATTTACATACATGTAACTTGCATATTAACAAACATGTAACTTGCATATTAATAAACATGTAACTTGCATATTTACATACATGTAACTTGCATATTAACCAACATGTAACTTGCATATTAACAAACATGTAACTTGCATATTTACATACATGTAACTTGCATAGCATATCACTATGAACTTGCATAACATGCATATGATTACATAGCCCACAACTTGCATATTTAGCATCATGCAAACATAACATACATCATATTAAACTTGCATAAACTTACATACTCAACATGCATAAACATAAGATTAATGCTAACATCATATCATATGATTCAAAGCTCATTACCCCACATACAAAACCATAAATCTCATCACATCTCATCTAATTAGTTTACCAAAAGATCATCAAAGTGATAGAAACTCACTACTAGCAATTTTGCACACCAAATGAAGAAGATTAAGATGCTAAGAAGGGATTAGAGGTTGATTAGAGAGTGATTAGCATGCAACCCTCTTCATAAATTAGTGGAGGCCATGAGAGCTAGCATTTTGCCATAGTTTAGTTACTAGGTTTAATTATGAATGAATTAGGGTAGGGTTAGGGTGTTATTTATAGGATTAGGTTGCATTTTAGACCCTTAGATTAACCCTAGATTAATTTAGGACCATTAGATCCGTCAGATCCCAGAAGCTTCCAGAACTAGCCCACCAAGCCAGCCCAAGAACCCAAACTGGTGCACCCAGTTTCACTGGGCGTCACCCCCCTGTCGACAGGCAAGTCGACAGGCAAGTCGACACCCCTGTCGACAGGCCTGTCGACAGCCCTGTCGACATGGGTAGGGCGGGAACCTTCCCGCCTGGCCCCGCCTGCTCTATTTTAAAATCTGAATTTAAATTATAAATCTGTTTTTTTTTTTTTTTTAGTTTCAAATTTTCTGCAAACTTCATCGGGCCATAACTGGGCCATACGGACTCCGATTTTCGAAAACTCGGACTCTATTTCGCGTATTTTTCCGAGACGAACGTAATGACGCAGCCCGTTTCCCCTGGTTCTCCCATCTGAGATTAATTATACTTTAATTACTAACTATTAGTGTTAATTGAAATTCGGGGTGTTACATTCTCCCCTACTTAAAGGATTTCGTCCTCGAAATCTCTAAGTTAAGAAGAACGTATCCTACCAACCAAACAACCATCTACTAAACCATCAACCACAAGCAACCATTATCCTTAGAAACTTCTAATGATGTATGAACATATGCGGAAAGTGTGTGTATATGTCCGTATACTAATGCAAAATCAGGTGGTCTACTGATTCAGTCGACCTCCTTAATGCAAACCATGATAGTGCCATGCATCCAATATGTATGCGAAACCCTATTGACACATACAAATTTCTACATGTGTGCACAACCATACACAAAAATGCATCATCCATATGATAACACAGCCATGATACATCCATCAATTCTAACTACCACATCCATTTATGCAATATGCAACATGAAGTGTCTGAGCCGATCTAGTGCCTAATGTGTGTGTTTATGCATCCACGAGCAACCACTAGCAACCAATTTCATCCACATGCATCCATCAACCATAACATGTTTCAAACACATGTTTCAACCATAGGCTTACCCTATCTAAAGGTCAAGTAGTACTAACGAGAGGACATACTAAAGATAAGATAAGTACTAGACAAGCAATAAAGGAGAAGTTAAAAGACATACTCTCAAAAAGAAATAGATACAAAGAACGCATCTTTGCTTCCGTCTCCCAAGTAGCATTGCTTTCGTCATCTCCCCATTGCACTTTAACTAGCTGAACTTCTCTGTTCCTCAACTTCCTAGTCTCTGACCCAAGGATGCGAGTAGGAGCTCGTCGAATCGTCGCGTTACGCTCTACCTCTACATCTCTAAGCAAGCTCGGCTCTACCACCTCTGCGGTCTCATGTAAGCACTTCCTCAGATGTGATACATGGAATACATCATGAACACCACTAAGTCTGTCGGGCAACTCCACCCTATATGCCATCCGTCCAATCCTTTCCTTAATAGGAAACGGCCCAACAAATCTCGGTGCTAACTTCCCAACGGACCCAAAGCGAACCACATTTCTCAATGGAGATACTTTGACAAAAACCATATCCCCAACCTCAAACTCAAGTTCCGTCCTTCTCCGATCCGCATAAGATTTCTGTCTATCTTGTGCTGCCTTCATCCTTCTTCGAATCAAATCAATCTTCTCTGAAGTCTCTCTAACCATATCTGGCCCAAGCAAGATCTTATCCGTAGATTCCCACCAACATGTAGGAGATCGACAAGGCCTTCCATAAAGAGCTTCGAAAGGAGCCATACCAATACTGGACTGAAAGCTGTTATTATATGCGAACTCCACCAAAGGAAGATGTTCCTCCCATGTACCTCCAAAATCCAAGATACGAAGCCTCAAGAGATCTTCTAAGATACGGTTCACCCTCTCGGTCTGACCGTCCGTCTGGGGATGATATGCGGTGCTCAAACACAACTGAGTCCCTACCGCCTCTTGCAAACTTCTCCAAAACTCACTAGTAAAGATAGGATCTCGATCACTCACAATGCTGGATGGCACGCCATGCAATCTAACAATCTCTTTCACATAGACCGAAGCAAGCCATGGAGCGGTCCTCTTACTCTTCACGGGTATAAAATGGGCACTCTTGGTAAGTCTGTCTACCACAACCCAAATTCCCGTATTGCCCTTCCTCGATCTCGGTAACCCATCGATGAAATCCATCGAGACACTATCCCACTTCCATTGCGGAACTTCCAATGGGTGTAACAACCCACCGGGTTTCTTTTGCTCCGCTTTAACTTGTTGGCATACTAAGCATCTAGCCACATACTCGGCCACATCTTTCTTCATACCGGCCCAGAAGAAAACTCTCTTCATGTCTTGGTACATTTTGTCTCCACCGGGATGAATAGTCATTCTTGAACGATGTGCATCATCCAAAATAGCCTTCTTCAAACCCTCATCTTGCGGTACACAAAGTCTACCGTCTCTATGCAACCATCCCTTATCATCTATGGTGTATCTACCCAAATGGCTGGACGATTCCCCCCTCATAAGCTTCTCTACCAACTCAACCAACTGTGGGTCGTCTCGTTGAGCCTCGCCAATCCGTCTCAAAAGAGTAGGTCTAACCTCCAAGGATGCCAACAAACCAGGTACAAAATCAACAGAAGGTCTGAAGTCAAACAAAGAAAGAAACTCCAATCTTCGTCGTTCCACGAACAATGGACTCAAAAATAGCCTTTTTCTACTTAAGGCGTCTGCCACCACGTTACCCTTGCCAGGAGTATACGCTATCTCGAAATCATAGGATGCTAAGAACTCCATCCACCTTTGTTGTCTTAAGTTTAAATCCTTCTGAGAGAATAAGTACTTCAATGATTTATGGTCGGTGAACAACTCGAATCTCTCACCAAGAAGATAATGGCGCCAAGACTTAAGTGCGAAAACAATCGCGGCCAACTCCAGATCATGGGTAGGGTAGTTCTTCTCATGCACTCTCAATTGTCTTTCTCCATAGGCTATTACCCTTCCCTCCTGCATCAAGACTGCGCCTAATCCTGTTCCACAAGCATTGGTATAAACAACAAACGGCTTACTCCCATCTGGGAGCACTAAAACTGGAGCGGTGGTCAAAGCTCTCTTTAACCGTCGGAAAGCATCATCACAATCCACGTCCCATAAGAAAACCAGATTCTTCTTCGTCAAGCGGGTTAATGGGGCTGATATCTTCGCGAAGTCTTTGATGAACTTCCTATAATATCCTGCCAACCCCAAGAAACTTCTTACTTCGGTAGCATTTCTAGGAACTTTCCAATCCTGGATAGATACTATCTTTGCGGGATCCACAGCTATCCCTTCCTTAGAGACCACATGCCCTAAGAATCGCACTTCTCTTCTCCAAAAATGACATTTAGAGAATTTAGCTTTAAGACTATGTGCTCGAAGAGTCTCCAACACTTCCTTGAGATGTAAGGCATGCTCTTCTTCACTCTTGGAAAAGACCAAGATGTCATCCACAAAAACTACTACAAACTTATTCAGATACTCTCTGAACACTCTACTCATGAGATCAACAAAGTATGCAGGGGAGTTTGTCAACCCAAATGGCATCACTAGCCACTCATAAAAACCATCCGGAGTCCGGAAAGCAGTCTTCTCTATACTGTCCTCCGCCACTCTTAACTGATGAAACCCTGTAGCTAAATCCATTTGTGAAAACACTGAGGCGCCAACCAACTGATCAAAGAGATCATCTATTCTCGGTAATGGGTGTCTATTCTTCTTCGTGAGCTTATTAAGTTCTCTATAATCCACACAAAGTCTGAGGGACCCATCCGCCTTCGTGGCAAACACTACTGGAGCTCCCCACTCCGATATACTTCGCCTTATGAACCCCTTCTCAAGCAACTCCCCTACTTGCTTATGAAGTTCTCTTCTCTCACGAGGAGCCATGTGGCGCACTGGCAAAGACACTGGTTTGGCATTATCCACCAAATAAATTCGGAAATCAATCTCCCGCTTCGGAGGTAAGCCCCTCACCTCCTCAAACACATCCGGATATTCCCGGACCACTCTAACAGATTGCAAACTCTCGACCGAAGCTTCAAGCGATTCAAGATAACTTAGCATAACAGAATCCCTGGGATTACAAGAGATCTCGAGAGTGTTACCCAAGCGGGTCATGAGCCTAACAACTCTCCTTTCGCAATCAAGAACGGCACCATTACTGGATAACCAGTCCATGCCCAAAATCAGCCCATAGCCCGTGAAGCCCAATACAAAAGCATCACATCTAAACTCAACGCTAAGTATAGAAATCTTCAAACCCAAACATATCATAGACAGATATATAGAGCCCCCAATTGGGTTTGAAACAACCAAGGGATCATCAACTAGACTGGTGTCTAAGTGCAGTGACTCAACTAACGATGATGAGATAAAAGAATGCGATGCGCCAGAGTCAAACAAAGTACGAACTGGATGATCAAACAGAAAAACCAGACTTTCAACGGAAATAGTTCTACCTCTCTGCTGAATCGGTGGAACTGAGAGAACCTGAACTTGCCCCCCTGACTGAGGTGGTGCTATAAGAGCTTGCACCTGACCTCCTGAGGTAGACCCCGTCTTCTGCCCCTTCTTTGGGCAGTTTTTCACAAGATGCCCTGCTTCACCACAATGAAAGCAACCGGTCTTCTTCTTTTTGCGACAATCCTTACTGAGGTGTCCTGGTGTTCCACAATTGAAGCACTTCTTCTTCGTCTTCTTTTTGTCACCATTGCCTTTACCGCTCTTGCCTTGTTGTTGTTGTTGCGGTTTCTTCTGATCCCCCTTTTTCTCTGGTGCCTTAGAATTCTTATCATCTTCATGCATAAGTGCCATGTAGACAAGTTTCTCAAAAGTGGCCCCCATAGGAATGTGAGTCATAGCTATTCCTTGCAATGGTTCGTTCAAGCCTCTAACGAACCTCAAAGCCTTCTTCTCCGGTGTATTCACCAACTCTATGCCAAACCTTGCTAATTGATTGAATTTGTTGACATATTCTTTCACCGTGAGATTCCCTTGCTTCAAATTCAAGAACTTCTCCATAAACAGATTCTCTTCCGCCCTTGAGAGAAACTTAGCCCCAAACCTTTGCTTAAAATCTGCCCAAGAGTCAACCGGGCGTTCTCCATTAGTGACCTCCCACCAGAATGAGGCCTCTGCCTTCATTAACCAAGCCGCCAACTTGGCTTTCTTTCCTTCTTCCACTTCAAAGATATCTAGCAACTCTTCCACTTCCTTAAGCCAATCTCTAGCCTCTACGAAAGTCTCTGAACCTAGAAAAGGTTTTCCTCCTATAGCCTTGAACTCCTTGCAAACCTTAGCAAAATTATCCACTCTAGGCTGAGGAGGAGGAGCGGTTGTCTCTGGTGTAGTAGCATTGGCTGGACCCGCAGCCGCGGCCCTAGCCTCTTGCAACCTCCTATACCATAGTGGTATAACTAAACCCTCCGGGATGTTAAGATCTTCAGCCATGCTGAAACGAAAGAGGAAAGATTCAAAAAGGAGATTCCGAAAGATAAAGATATGGCTATTGGGGATTATGCTTTTCTTTTTCAAAAACTTTTTCTCTTAGAAGACATGCTTTTGAAAATACTCTCTTCGAAAATACTCTTAGAAAATAGTTTTTCTCAAAAATTTTATCTGTTCCGGTAACCTTAAGCTCTGATACCACGTGTAACACCCCACTCCCGCTATGATCACTCACTAAGGGAATGCCATAGCATCGGTGGAGTATTTTAGTGAATATAGAACAGAAAAATTACAACAAGACAGATATAAATAGTACTTGAAATTTTAAAACATCATCTCATAACAGCGGAAGTAAAACATGTCTGGTTACATCATAAAACCACAATAAAGGTCAAGTACAAAATCCATCAAATAAATTCGTACATAATCCCACTCTCATACAATAGCCAAAACAAAAGAAAAGATAACTGGATAACTGGAGCTTTACATCTATCCAAGCTCCTCAAGACTGGAACAGCAATCCGATCAAGCTCCACTACTGCTAGGATCCACCACAGGACCTGAGGGTTGGGAAAAAGATAAAAACAACGGGGTCAGACATAAGTCTGAGCGAGTCCTATAACTTTAACAATACAATCGTTAAAGTAACCAGAGAAGACATGAACTGATATACGGTAACATATAGGGATGAATGGGTACCCTAAGTAGTCAACTAAACTAAGATAAAGGATAAAGACGCATCTACCCTCCCTAAGGTAAATTACTAAACTGCACCACACCAGTCGTTTCTAACCTAAAGGTTGATCCCACCCAAGGACTTATAAAATTTACTAAATAGTACTTGCGTACCCCTAGGTGACCAAGTAGGCGCCACGGGGCCCTACAATCCACTAGGTGTACACACTACTCCCCATTCGATCAGCTCCCTAACGTAGATACCCGTGCTGGCCCCACCGTGGGATGTATCATTCCCCAATGTGGCAACCTGATAAGACTAACGGTGCACGGCTTATATCTACACGATGCAACAACGGCTTACCTACCAGCCCGGGCCCACTCACGCATATGAAGCCCGTTGGACTTGCGTTGCCACCGCTAACCCGTTTGCCTCTTACAGTCAAGCCCAGTATGCGTGTCCCGTCCTCGACATGGGTCGAGCCCACAAAGATACGTATGGGTTACTGGTTGAAATGGGCCTCCACAAGCTACCCACCTAAGCTTGTCCCTTTTTCTAGTATATCCCACTTAACCCTTTAATCATGTTTTAATTACATGTTTCATTTCGGTTAAGTATTCTAATCGTATTTTCTATTGCCACCCAAGGCAACCACTAGATTTTCTCATGCCACCCAAGGCACCCACTTAACCCCTCATGTCCCTCTACATGCTAATGTGGTTAAGTGTTTCTTAATTAATTAATTAAGAACGTAACCTTTGTAAAGACCTCTCACATTAGACTGTCTTTTATGACCGCTGGTTAAGCCGGTTGGGTCCGGGCAGCCTTATGTCATAACAGAGTCTAACCTCGTGTCTTTACATTAATTACGTATTTAGTTTGTGCCTAAGACCTCTCACATTGGGCTAACATTTGTAGCAACTGGTTAAGCCGGTTGGGTCCGGGCAGTTTTACGCTACAACTGAGTCCAACCTCGTGTCTTAGTCAATTAATTACACCTAATTAATTACCCTCATAATTTTATATTAATTATCCCTAATTAATCAAGTTTTCTTAACATGGGTAGACCTAACTTAATAGGTAAATTCCCATGGGGTAGACCTAACTCAATAGGTAAATTCCCAACACATAGTATGGGTACACCTAACTAAATAGGCAAATTCCCATACTATGTTCATTTAGTTTATGTTATGCATAATTATATTAATTTCACACAATCTTATTAACCTATGCATTTAATTACCCCCTCGTTCCCACGTAATTTCGTTCTCATGATATAACACATATAAAAGGTGTCAACTTGCATATGAATGAACATGTTTCAAAGGTGCCATCTTGCATATTAACAAACACATAACTTGCATATGCACTTGCATAACATGTCACATAACTTGCATATAATATGTCACATAACTTACATATTCACTTGCATAACAAACTTGCATATTAGCTTATAGACTTGCATAATGTGTCATCATGAACTTGCATATTAACAAACATGTAACTTGCATATTTACATACATGTAACTTGCATATTAACAAACATGTAACTTGCATATTAATAAACATGTAACTTGCATATTTACATACATGTAACTTGCATATTAACCAACATGTAACTTGCATATTAACAAACATGTAACTTGCATATTTACATACATGTAACTTGCATAGCATATCACTATGAACTTGCATAACATGCATATGATTACATAGCCCACAACTTGCATATTTAGCATCATGCAAACATAACATACATCATATTAAACTTGCATAAACTTACATACTCAACATGCATAAACATAAGATTAATGCTAACATCATATCATATGATTCAAAGCTCATTACCCCACATACAAAACCATAAATCTCATCACATCTCATCTAATTAGTTTACCAAAAGATCATCAAAGTGATAGAAACTCACTACTAGCAATTTTGCACACCAAATGAAGAAGATTAAGATGCTAAGAAGGGATTAGAGGTTGATTAGAGAGTGATTAGCATGCAACCCTCTTCATAAATTAGTGGAGGCCATGAGAGCTAGCATTTTGCCATAGTTTAGTTACTAGGTTTAATTATGAATGAATTAGGGTAGGGTTAGGGTGTTATTTATAGGATTAGGTTGCATTTTAGACCCTTAGATTAACCCTAGATTAATTTAGGACCATTAGATCCGTCAGATCCCATAAGCTTCCAGAACTAGCCCACCAAGCCAGCCCAAGAACCCAAACTGGTGCACCCAGTTTCACTGGGCGTCACCCCCCTGTCGACAGGCAAGTCGACAGGCAAGTCGACACCCCTGTCGACAGGCCTGTCGACAGCCCTGTCGACATGGGTAGGGCGGGAACCTTCCCGCCTGGCCCCGCCTGCTCTATTTTAAAATCTGAATTTAAATTATAAATCTGTTTTTTTTTTTTTTTTTTAGTTTCAAATTTTCTGCAAACTTCATCGGGCCATAACTGGGCCATACGGACTCCGATTTTCGAAAACTCGGACTCTATTTCGCGTATTTTTCCGAGACGAACGTAATGACGCAGCCCGTTTCCCCTGGTTCTCCCATCTGAGATTAATTATACTTTAATTACTAACTATTAGTGTTAATTGAAATTCGGGGTGTTACACTACTATGTTGTCATACTAGTATTGTAATTAAAACCAATATGTCACGTATATTAAATTGGATTCCATCTATGAGTCGAGGCAAGGGATGGCTCCTCGCCAATTCGAGACACTCTATAAAATGCCTCAGGATCCCCCGCAGTGAACCCTTGGATCTTTAGGGCCGGTCCACCCTTACATTTGTGGATTAATTATTCCAGAACACACGTTTTCCGGTCCTATCAGACCTATCCATCGGCCCCGTAGTGATCGATATATCTGAGGCGCCTCGCTATCCATCATCCGTACAGGTAAAAAAATATAAATTTCTGGGCTCTATACCATGACACCACCCATAGTAAGAAAGAAATGCTGTGCACTCCATGCAGTCACGATCCCATTTTTGACTCATACCGAGGTGTGAGGCTCGTGAATTAACGCTATACACAAAGCTATGCTATTTAAAGTCATGCTTTGATCATCAACAACAAGACTCTACTTTTCAACAAAAGCCTTGATCATTTGCATCTCTGCATGCCACACTGACAATTCATGCCATGCGACTGATACCCATCAGTATATAACCTCTAAGCTCATACGTCTCAGAGAAGGGCGTTAAGCAAGAGAATAAATTCTCTGCCGCCAAACAGATATATATTTAATAGAAATCAATCAACACAGAATAAAATCCAATGTCATACACACATCCATTTACAAGTCTGTTCTGGGTCTGAATGAAGCCGGAGGCACCTTATTCCTCATCCTATTTGTCCAATACAGAGGAGAGATCCTCACATATCTGGTCGAACTCCAAGTACGTCTGGACAATCACCACTTATTACCTTGTCTTGGGTGTACAGCCCAATCAAGACATCGGTATTCACCCAAACAATATGAAGAACTTCGATCTTCAACTACCGTCTTCATCATCGACTTTTAGTCATCATATCGGTTATTCAAAATGGGATAAAGCCGGTCTTTCTGAATAACCCGCATATTTTATAATCAATAATCAAGTGCTATAAAAACACATCATATGCTTCATTCTAATTCTGAATATTCTCTTTTTCAAATATTCTTATCCTTTGGGAAAGGTTCCCTTTAATTTCATCAAATATAAATTCTTTTAAATTTATACTTTAATCTTCCTTTGGATATCAATTCTAAACCAAATTAAGGTTTATCAACTAGTCGGGATTATCGAGCCTTACCGAAGTAATCATTTATTTAATTTCCCGATCCCAACCTATTCATCCCATGGAGAAAAACAGGTAATATTCCATATCTAACACCATGGTGTTATCGGTAAATTTAATTACCATTTCACGTTCAAATCTAATTAAAGATTTAACTATCGCCAGGAGTAAAAACTGGTGGTACTCCATTCTCGATCATTTCCCAAATTTGATAATTTAAATTATCACATTTACATTTCAATCTAATTAAATATTCATTAAAACTCCATTTAATTTTAATCTTCCAACAACCATTATTAATGATTATTTTACTTTGGGAAATCAAACATGTCGCATCGACAATCCACCGTAGCATTGATTTCTGCCAACATATAACCTCTAAGCTCGCACGTCTCAGAGAAAGGTGTTAAGCAAGAGAATAAATTCTCCACCACCAAACAGATATATATTTAGCAGATCATGCAATCCTGTCTTTAACCGAGTTAAAGAACTAATGTCGTTTAAAACACAGTTCATGATAAACCCAAAATCATGTTCCATCAAACTGGAACTTTCTCATATCAATATATAATCGATATAAATTTCCGCTTCGGACTAATAATATAAATGGAATAACGACAAAGCCTTTTAAATTCCATATATAATAACGGTCTTACTTCACAGAAGCTCATCTCGATTATCACCAAATCAAATTCCATCCAATTCCAATTTAATATATTAAATTGGAAAAAACTTCACTTTGGAAAATTCCATTAAATCTCAGAATAAAGATTTATAAATTCCAAATCTTAAATTCATTGTTAAATGGGTTAAAAAACAAATGTTATTTAAAACACAGTTCACGATAAACCCAAAAATCCAATTTTTAATTCAATTCCAATTAAATATTAATTAATTGGTAAACTTCACTAAATCTTAATTTAAAGATTTATTCTTTTCTCAACTGGGTTTAAGAACAGTGTTATTTAAGACACCATTTACGAAAAACCCAAAATCCAATTTGATATTTAAAACAAGGCTCTGAACAGAAAATAATATAGGCTTATATTCAATATCAAATTCTGAAACCAACGGAAATCGTATTAGGAATAACGATATCTATATCTTCCAAATTCCTCAATAATATCCGTATAATCATGGAATCGAATATCGAAATATTCCGAAGATCATTTCCATTCTAAATCCATTCCAATTTATTCATTGGAAAATTCTGGTTAATTTTAAACCATTTTCAAATCCAATTTATTTATTTCTAAAAATAATTGAATTATTATTCTAGTTAATAACTAGTTCATTTAGATAAAAATATATTTTTATCTTTTCAAAACTGGAATTTTTCATCCAAAACCTTCCCAAATCATTTGTTATGGTTTTACATATTTTTTAATAATTTTATTAAGGCCCTTTCAGTCGGTTTCCATTAACGACCACCGAACTACATCCATAACGACCTTTTCTAAAATTGATTTGGACATAATTCTAAATCTAACCATTTAAATTTAAATCTCATATATTTGTTGGAAAGCTCTTTTCGATACGAAGCCAACGGTTTCGTTTTAGGAGAATCCAACGGTTCGATCTCCCGTTATGTCCATTTGAAATTAATGGTCGAAATTCGCGAACGGTCGCTGCGCGGCGCGTTCTTTTCAAGCCATTATATATGTAATATATGTATATATATATCATCGATTTCATTTTGAAACGTGTTTTATAAATCTATTTAAATTCGTTCTAGAAACGATTTCCACTTCCATTTCAATTTTAAATCAAAACTAAATATTCCTTTATAAATTCGTTTTAAATTCATTTTAGAACGATTTCCACTTCATTTCAAATTTTAAATCAAAATTGATTATTCCTTTATAAATTCATTTTAAATGGATTTTTACTTTATTTCTATTTTTAAATCAGAATTGAATATTCCATATCATTATAATATTAAAATGATAATATTTTCAAAATATTGGATTTTGAAATCACTTTTCGATATTCATTATAAAATGAATAAAATCAACAGAAAATCCCGTTCGTGTTAAAATGGCATTTAACTACTTAACACGGCTTCACATTTCAATATTCACTGAATATTATTTTAAAATATTTGTTAATTCTGAACTGGAATCAGACTCAATCAATTACCATATAATTTTAGTTATATGGATTTCATACATCGCATGTATACAACAATAATGATAAACAATTATTAAAAATTCATACAACATCCAGAGTGCATTTTAAAACTGCATAAGCATTAAAATAAATAAATAATGCCTATACAGTCTGTCAACCCATCGATTGACATACCACTAATTATTGGGATCAGTGTATGTAAAATATCATCCCAATACTCGTGTGGGGTTTTCAAACAAGAAATACTGATTATTGCAGTTGGGTGATATATAGAAATTATCGTCCCAATCAAGATCAGTTAAATAGGTGTACATAAACAAACCGTCCGATTTGTAAATGAATATTTATTTTATTTTCGGGTTAATTTTATACAGCGTATATAAATAATTAATATGTCGCATATATAAATAATTTATACAACGCATATATATATATATATATATATATTATTTTCTCCATTTCAATATCATAATACACAATATAGTCAATTTTTTCCCGCAATACAGTCAAATCACATGAATCATTCATGGTTTGTACAAAAAGTAGTGTCAGGAGCTACTAAGCCCCGTCTGCAACCGATTATATAATAACTGTAAAATAATTTGAGTGAGAAAGAATTCTCACCTTGGTTTCTACTCCGTCGATCTTTATTTGATGGGTTTTAACACTGTTCGGGTTTAAATTTGCATTAAATTCCAACGTGCTACGTTTTTGTTATGGTCAGTTCCATCACAAAGCTCTCATTTTTCTGATTTCAACGCAACTGAATAGCGAATTTCTGATATCGTACGAAGGAGATATGAATGTTTAAAGTTTTAATTACATAAATAAATAATTAAAACCCTAATTTCCTTAATTAATTATTAATTACGTTTAATAAAACGCTGCCTTTTTTGTTATCTCCTTCGTTATTTCAAAAGTGGAAATAAACCTATTGTCGATCTGAGAAATTGACCGCCGCACCCTTATTGAGCCGCCGGACCCAGATCCAAACCTCCCCCTCGACGCCCCTTGACCTGCGTCGCCTTTGGCTTGCACCCCCTCCAACTCGGCGGTCCTACCTTCACCAGAAAAGGCCACGAAGTCAGTGCCTTTGTGTGCAAATTCCGACCATCTTAGGTAGAGAAAAAGCGATCACAGCCGTATCATTTTGTAGCTCTCCCCTTCCTCTTTGATTTTCGCGTATGAAAGTTTGGAAATCATTGTGTGGATTGATGGAGATTAAGGGGTTTTGTTTTGAACAATATCGGTCGTTTAATTGCTTGGAGGTGCAGGTAGTTGGAGTTGACCTTGCGTTAAGGAAAAATAGAGTTTGACCAGTCAAAATTTATATATATACTTTTTTAATTTAATTCTATTTATCGCTATGAACTTCGAACAAAACCTAACGACTGTCGTCCCTAGCCAAATACCCCATTCTGGGCACAATGGAATATGTTTTGTAAGCCATGTTTCGATCAGTTTTAATCAAAATTAAAATATAAATCAATATATATTGAATTTAAACGTACATTTTAATTTACGAGGGACACATACCGACTCCAAGAATTACAAAAAAATAAATGTAGCTATATTTTGATGATACGGTCCTAACAAAACTAATTTTGTCGAATTTGGAGGCCGTTTGAAAATTGGTCTTTTTCTGGTCGATTAAATTCAAACTGAAACTGACAAAACAAGTTTAAGTTAACCACGCTCACATATTAATTCCAAAAATTAGGAAATTTGAAATGTAACATCCCGCATTTTTGACGGCTGAATAATTAATTAATTTAATTATTAAATATCGATTTGGCGTTATCGATAATATGAATTAAATAATATTTATATTTAACTAATATAAATAATAGAATAATATATTTATTTTTGAAATGGTCGAAAATAGCTGAATTCCCAATATTGTGTGAATTAGATCATTTATATTATATATTTCACTTTAGAGTTGAATTATATTAACGAATATATTATTTGAACGACAGTTGAACGTATAATTATAATATAATTTTAATCGAGCTCGAAATGTCGCGGTAGTTCGTAATTTGATGATTCAAACTTTAAACGAATATATATAAGCCGTTTTAAGTCGGATCTCTGTGAAATAAGGAACGTTGGAAATTGTTGAACTGTATTTTTCTAATTGAAGTGAAAAACCAAGACTTCGTGTCAAAGATTGTGAGTTATGTCCAATTCAAATTTTCAAATGATCGCTATAGAATCGTTCGTCGACCGTAACAGTTTATTTGAAATAACTGCATAATGGATTCGAATCTAGACAAGGTCCTTTTGAGACGTAGTGTTAATTTAATTTTTAAAATTTTACTGTAATTATTAATTAATTTAATACGCAACTTTTTATTTGGAGTATTTTGCTCCCTATATCCATATTTTGGGGTTTCAAAATATGAGTTCACCTACCTATATTATTATATTTTTGGGATCGTGGCACATTCCTCGACACGACAGTATTTTTAGTTCTGTCCGTAGTGGCTTTGACATAAATGTAATTTTTCGTTATAAGGTACACAAAATTTTAAAACATAAGATATATACGTTGCGTATACCAAAAACCATTCAACAGAATAGTTGAGTAGAATTCGTTGGGCACTCTTGGGCAACAAGTAACCATTTCAATTTATTTCGTACCTTGCATTGTCTAGTCCATCACTCAACGTTGTGACTAGACGAAACCAAAATCTTTTTCCCAAATTCTGTTGCACATGCGAATGTCTAGAACCTGCACCTACACCACCCTAAGATTCATGCAGGCTACCTATTAAACTCCAGCAATGTATTTTCACATCGGAGCCACCCTGATAAGATGCCTTCGCTCGTGCCTAAACAAAAAGAAAATCTTCACCATAATGGTCCCGTCACTATTGTTGTGGTTTCCCTTTTTGCAGTATCCACGAGCACATGCAGTTTAACTTAATTAATTCAAATAAGTTATAATATAACATTTTCCTTTATGTTCACATTTGTCCACCCAATTGTATGGACACCTTAAGTCAAATGGCTATCCTATACTACAAACGTTCATGCTAAATGTTAGAAATATAATCTACTGCACATGCTTGAAAGATGACTATGATCTCCTCCCATGTATAACAGTTGCGTTCCACTTCATTTTTGGTTGCTTCGACAGAAAGAAATGGTACAGCCTTTCCATTCCTTCAACGCGAGCTATGTATTCATAGGACAGCTAAATCTTTGATGCACATGGAACATAAATACTGCCATGAATCTTCACATCCATAGCCTGCTTTATATTTCAACCTACCTTATATATTCCGTCCCCTCTCCTGCCAACCCAACTTCTGCATACCAATGGATGTCGACTCCATCACCCCCAAGGAAAAACCACGAACCTAGCCTACAGCCAACCTATCTCGTACCTCATACCTTGGCACCCACGGCTCTAACAGTATAAATATACACTGCTTCCATCGTTTTCTTCCGGGCATAAACCAAAGCTCTTGTTAGATCTCTTTCTCTTTTCCTCTCTTAAAAATCAAGCTCAGCTTAAAAAAAGTGAAGTAAAAACATGGATTCTGGAAAGCTTGAAGGGGAATAAACGCAAAGATGCTGGCAGTGTTGTTCATGGGAAGAAGATATAGGTGTGGATCAGAAGGGTTTAAATGTTGGGCCGAGTTTAAAAACCTGAGGCCCAGTTAAAAAAATCAAATTAATGGCAGCGTTTATGTTCTACTTCCTGAACCAAAGGAGAAGATGCAGAAGTAGCTGGGCCTAGTGGTTCTCGAAATACTGGAACAGGCGGTTTTATTTTGGGAAGGAGGTTGCCTGTAGGGGGCGGGTGCATGGCGGAGAATTAGGTTGGGCTTAAGTGGAAAGCCCAATAATAAAAAAAATTAAGGGAAGAAAAAGCGGAGTAAAAGCAGGCGCAGCAAGTGTGTGTGAAATGGATAGTGCTGCGTGCGTGCGTTCAGGGGACGCGTTGTCTACATTTGGACCGTTGCAGGGTGCCTTAGACTTGCAAACATTTGGGGGTAAGGCTTATCCTATATTATAGCTTAGTTATATTATTTAGCTAACGTTATGATTATTGATTATTAACAAATTTTATAAGCAAACAACGGTCACTGCATTTGTTAAGTAAGTGATAACAGGAAGAAATTATAGTGTTTTATTTCCATTTAAATAATTTGGCTTAGCTAGAATGAATATGAAAAATTAAAAAAAATAATAATAATAACAATGATTTGGTAATCCGTTTAGCCCTCAACATCGAATGTCAGATTCACGTCGACAAATAAAACACGTTCGTGTAATACGGTTGGTTCAGCATAAAATATCAGTAAAATGTTAGTTGTAGAATTTAATTATGGTTAACTTAATTAAATTATAGCATAATTTATGTTGACAACTATTAACAGAACTGAAGGTCGTCTGTGACATTGGAATCGTATGCTCGCAGTCTACGCAACAGAATTTGTCTGAAGCGATTTGAAGCTCGTCTCAATTTTAGGTAAAATAAAACGTCTAATCGACCAACGTCAATCGTTTCAATGGTTACCGACGAAGGTGAGTAAATCTCACTAACTCTGCTCAACTTATATTTTTTAAAGTATTTTTAAAATCAATAAATATCGGTTGATTTGCTGTGTGTTGGCTGTTTGGTTGAACTGCTAGTTAATTGGTTGGAAATATCGATAATGATATTTATAAATCGTTAATCGAATATTGATTCTGTTTATCAGAATATTTCGTATTCATGTTATTATATTGATTAACATCTGTGGGTGCAGGGAAAACAGGTTGGAGGGACCCAACTAGGTTGCTCAACATTTATTTTACTGTTTTTATCATATATTGTGTTATATGATGTGATATGCACTACAACAAAATAGATCTAGTACAACGTCCATTTTACAACGGGCGTTTACTGCCCGCTGTAGTAGACTGCTATTACAACGGTCATTTTCCAGACCGTTGTAATAGATGCTTGTACAACACATTTTTTACAACGGGCACATAATGCCCGCTGTAATAAGTGCTATTATAACGGTCATTTTTAGGCCCGTTGTAATAGATGTCTATTTTACAACGGCCACAAAATGTCTGTTGTAATAGATGTCTATTTTACAACGGTCACAAAATGTCGGTTGTAATAGACGCCAATTTTTGATAGTCAATAATTAATAATTGCAATACTCCCATAAAATTAATTTTGATTATTTAATAATTAATCATTAATCATGTATTACTTATTATTAACCATTATATTATATTACTAATTACTAATCATTAATAATATTATATTATTTATTAATATTTAATAATTAATCATTAATAATATAATATTAATCGTTTACAACTTATATTAATTAATGATTATTAATAAATAATTTCTAATTACTAATTATTATATTTAATCAGTATTCCAACAAGCTTAATTTTACTTTCCAGTTATTAGTAAGTAATACTGAGTAATTAATATTAAATATAATTATTTATAATAAAATTAACATTAATTAAATTATAATTAATAAATATAAAGTAACAATGATTATTAACTTTACCAATTATACAATAATCATTAAATTCCCATTGTAATAAATGTCTATTAGCAATTTTCGGCAATCAATAATTATTAATTACAATGCTTTCCAAAAATTAATATCTATTATTTATTAATTTTTAATTTAACTTAATATTTATATTTCATATTTCAAAAAATTTGAAATTTTCTAAAACGTAGAAGCATTGCAAAAGTAATAATATACACAATGTCTACCAAAATTTTCGATACCGCTTCTCACTTTTAAAGCCAAAAAAAAATTCGGTCGCCAGTCACCACAACCCTTTCTCGCATCTCCTCCAACATGACTTAGGCTCGTAACCCTAATTTCCTAATTACCCAAATCAAAAACCGTAATGGTTGCAATAATGGCGTCTATGTTTCTTGCTCCACCGCCTCTATCATTTTCCTCTTATATTCCGTATTTTAGTGTCGTTTCTTCCACATTCCCATCGTCTCCCTCTGACTCCCTCTAACTTTCGCCAGAGTTGTAAGTTTCTCCGTTTCGCATCGCCGTTCTCCGGTTCCCTGTTCAGCTGCCTCCTTTCTCCTCCGTTCTGAAGTCACTAGCTCGATCTCTTCCGTATGTAGCTACCAGAATTTCTAAAACTATTGGTGAGTTTTTGCTTGGATCTGAAAGTAGAAATTTGTTCCCCCTTCGATCCAAACTCTGGTAGGCCTGTTTTGTTTTATAGATCTCAAATTTCAAAGCTATTGGTGAGTTTTAGCTCTATCCGATTGCTCTTTCTCCCAAATTGTTTTTCTGATTTATCAATTTTTAGGGCTTCTTTCTTTTGCTTCTCCGATTTCATAATTTTGTCAGTAGTTGTAATTGATTTGATGTGTACATGATGTTAAATCATGCGTTAAATTGCTTTGTTCACTTAGTTGTTGTTTCAACTGAACAATTTTCCTAGTTTATAAGATGCATCTTTTGCTCTAATTGTGATATAAATAACGTTCTCATTTTGCCAATCTTCAATCTGAATATACATAATTTTACATTTTCAGAATATTAAACCCTTTTATTGAAATATAAAAAGTATACTGATTTTGATGTCATCTGCTAGCAAAAGATTTAATTGTTTTTTGTATGTTTGCATTCAATTTTTTGTATATGTGTAGAAGTATTCTATTAATATAAACTGTGCATGTCACATGGTTTTAGATTTACAATGCTAGTAGTATACTATCTCAGGAACTAACTTTATTTCATTTTGGCAATTGTACCGTCAATGTTTAATTTGGATTTCCTTTCTATGTGTTGTGGTTTGGCTAGGTGCTTCACTTTTAAGTGACAATTATGTGGCAGTTCTAGATATGCCAGATGATTCATGTATGTATCCTACACTTGAGCTTTGGAAATAATCTTTTAGAACTATGTACTTGTCCATATACTTTTGATCATGGTACTTTAGATAACATTTCCAAGTACACAAAATTTTCCCCAGTAGAAATGTTTAGCATCAAATTATTACTTGAGTAATTGAAACAGTTTGCCCTGTGTGTTTTTTCTTTTGACTGGAATCAACAGAAGTTTACATTCTGTTTCAGAAAATTCTTATTATATATATTATTTCTACAGTATTTTTTTAAACTTTTTTGTCCATAATTAGAATGAGATAATTATGTGGTAACATGATCTTTCTTGTAGGATATTGCTGAATGAAAATCGTCTTCAAAGTTAAACTCTCAAGTACTTGTCTCTGTTTATTAGTTTAGAGAGTGACTGCAGTTGGTGCTTTAGTTTAATTTGTATAATTTTATAAAGCGTATATTTTGTCATTTTTGCAGAATCACACTATAAGCTATTGAAATGGAGATCGGGGAGACATGAGAAACTTTTATCCAGATGTTTTGGAAGATAATGGTGCAAGTCAGTCCAATGGCAAACAGCTAAGGCATAGAGGATCTTCCACTACTGGTATGATGATTTAGTTACCTCCATCAATTACTATGTGAGCTTTAGGATAAAGGATTGAATTGAAAAAGAGAAGAAAAATACAACACTTAAATCACTAATAATGTAGAAAAATAAAATGGATAATGTGGGAGGAATTGCAGTGGCACTATTGATTTTTTAGAGGGGTTATGGAAAAAGCAAACATAATGCTTCTTCCAGTTGCACATTTTCAGCAAATCCTTAATTCTGAAAATGTATATGTACTCTTTTTTTTTATTAATAGAAATATAACAAATAATCTATTTAACGTTTACAACAGTTTAGCAATAATGTTGAATAGTACATATTACAGCCATCCAATGAAGTTGAATGCCAGTACATCTTAAAAATAAAAAAACTGCAGATAACTTCTAATATTACAGATACTCCACAAATGAAATCAGAAGATCTTATCCAGCTTCCATTCATGCAAGTTATCCATTTAAGTTCTTAACGATCCCAAAATGTTAGGTAACTATTTGGATTAATGAAGATGTCTTCATTTTGGGCATCTAATTATTTATTTTTTGTTCCAATCCGTTTCGAAAATTTTAGTAGTTTCCATTTTGATTTGGGAGTAGCCACCTTGATAGTTTTTTTTCTTGCTTTCGAAGAAGCAAAAGCAAGAATAATGCGGAAAGTGGCAGGGTATAGAATAAGCTGCAATTAGCAATTCAATAAGCATGCAATGGAAAATGCAGGTCATTTTTTTTTTTGGAAAAAATTAGATTATAGTATTGCAATTTTTCCATTGCCTCATTTTTGTTGAAGTGAACAGATAAATCCAATTTGATCCTAAGCTGAATTTCTCCCATTTTGATCCTAAAAGGTTCAGGTCTGCAAAATGATGTGGCTTCCAATTCGATTTACAATGGGTAAGAATCTTGTATCTGGTTTTCATTTATATGATTTGGGGATTAAGTTGTTCGACGGCCTTATAGTTTCAAGTATCGCTTTTTTGGGGTTTGCTAGTTTCAACAGCCAGAATTGGTTTAACTAATAAATCATATGCTAATCAACTAAATTTTTAAACGGGAAGAGTTTAGGTTAATCTTTTCTACGTTGGTTCCCAAGGAAAACTTTAACAGCTGTAATGTTTCTCAACATTCATATTTTATGCCTGAAAAATTAATTCTACAAGGTTTAGAGGTCAATCATGCCATATGTGTTGATTTTTGCAGTGTTAAATGCATCATCTCTTATGCTTTTCATTTGTGCTTGCTAACAGTTCGGTCCCTGCTAGCGTGGCCACTGGCATATCCCCATAAGTGATACTCTATCATGTTTTCTTGATGCCTCTAATGCAACATTTTGGATCAACTCGGTTGTAGGTATGTTTTAGTTTAATGGATTGGAAATGAATGTATATAAGCATTATTAGTTTGGATTAAACTGTAATGCAACATTCCAAGTTAATGTTTTGTATTGTGCAGTAAATATTATTGTTATTTCTCAGGTTAATATTTTGAATCCTGTTGTATAAAGTGATTGATCACATTATGAAAACTAAGCCTGCGGTGCCCTAGAAAAGAATTTTGAATAATGTCCTGCAGGTTGTGCAACCCCATGCTACTACTCGTGCTGCATATGCCCCTAAATGGACTTTGTTTTGTGAAAATTGTCCGAGAAAAATGGGAATTTACAAGCCTTGTGATTTTGAGTATGCAGACAAGGACAAGATTAATGATCTCCCGTCTAAGGTGGTTTGGACCAGTACGGATTTTTGGACGGTGTAATCGCCCATCTCAATCCGAAGATTTCTTCCAGCTTCTTCAAGGATGCAACTCACGTTTGCAGATTGGGTAATTGCCAGCTTAGCTTTGTTCAATTGACATGTTATTTCATAATGCAATTGTAAGTGTATACATATATCATTTGCCTGATATATGCATTTATTATGCAGATTTAGTCCGATGTCCATGGATAACCTGAATGATGAAGTGCAGAACCATAATGAGACTGGGTATGCCTCTAAATGGATGTGATGCTATCACAGCTGTGTTAGCCTTTGATATATATCTCCTAGTGTGTATGGTACTACAAAATTTTCTACCAGAAGCTGATGTTTGGAAGATATGTGTGAATGTAGCGGTGGAACCAGAAGCTTTTTTGTTTAGGCCAAATTCGAAGATGTCCATTATCAAACATGTCGTTGGATCTACCGACACGTAGCAAAAAGATTACGTTTCCTTGGTCTAGTGTAGGTACTTACGAAACTAGCTATGTATTTTATGTTAGAACTATATCGACGTAACTTATCTAACCTTTTGTAATGTATACTTATCTAGTCTTTTGGAGTGTAAACTTATCGAACTTTTTGAAATGTGTTGGAGTTATATGACTTGCTTTCGTCTTTTAGTATGTTTTATTATGTGATTTTGATTGTTGCATTACAGTATTTATTGCATGTTAAAATATTCATTGTTATGGATGTATATCACAGTAATTATATTTAAATCTGCATTTATTTCGCAACGGGCAAAAACCGTTGTTATATATTGTATTACAACGGGCAGAAGTCGCTTGTAATTAATCAGCTATTACAACGGGTTTATAACCATTGTCATAGAGCTCGTGCACGTGATAGAGGCACGTTATTACAACGGTCTTTTACAACAGTCAGCGACCGTTGTAAATTAGAAAGGACCTATTACGACGGTTTATATTAGGACGGGCTTTTGCCCGTTGTAAAAAGCATATAACAACGGGTTTTGCCCGTTGTAAAAGGACTGTTTTGTTGTAGTGATGAAATCTGTTGTTGATTTCGTATGGTTGAAATGATACCGATCATTGTTATATGGTACGTTAAATACCATAAGGAATACTTGAATGTTAAAAAGGAAATTTTAATGTTATATTGAAAAAGAAATATTTATAAAATCAAAAGATTTTTGGAAAAGAAAACTATTTATTAGAAAATAAATAGATTAAAAAGGAATATTTATTCGTTAATCAAACAGATAAAATTGAAGGGAATATTTGTAAAACATTTACAAATAGAATTTAAAAAGAAATATTTGTAAACTATTACAAATAGAATTGAAAAGGGATATTTATTTGAAATAAATAGAATAAAAAGAGGAAATATGTGTAAAATAAATAGAAAGGGAATAGTTAGATTATCAAAAGGAATTACTTATAAAATCAATAGATTTTATATGAAAAGAAAATAATTTATAAATAAATAGAATTACCAAAAGGGATTTATTTGGTGAATAAATAGATTATAAAAGGGAATACTTGAAAAGTGAATAGAATAGTATAAAGGAGAATTTTACATTTGAAAGGTTTAGACCCGTGCTTCGCACACGGGTGTAACATGCTATGGATTTAAAGCAAAGATTTTAAATTGAATCTGTTTTAATAGATAAAGTAGGAAGATAAATTTATAAATTATATTTTATAAATTAAATAAAATGTTTATCATTGGGTAAATAGAATATATAAGTCGGGACTTATATAGAGAAGTAGGAATCGATTTCAACATTAACAATTGAAACTGAATAGGAAAGTAGAATTAATCAAAGGAGTTAATCAGTTAGAGTAATCAGTTAGAATTAATCAGTTAGAGTAAATCGATTAAAGTTAGAATTAATCGAATAAGAGTTAACTGAACATAGTAATCGAATTATAATTTATTAAATTCAATTAGAGTTGTTCGAATATAGTTATTTGAGATAGATTTAGTCAAACATAGTTATTTAGAATGTGTTGCCATTTCATACGGCTGCTAGCATAATTCGCGGGGCTGCAGATAGCCTACGACAGTCGGATGTTTCCTGAGGGAATCAGGCATAAACATTATGATCGCTACGATCAAGAGTCAAGCGAATGGAGTTAAATCAAATATTTGTTAATCGATAGAAGGAATTAAGTCGAGTTAAGTCAAGTTGAGTTAAATGAGTCGAGTTAGAGTTAATCAGTAGAGTTAGTCAGTTAGAGTTAACCAATTAAAGTTAATCAATTAGAGTTGATCGATTGGAGTTAACTCGAATTAGAGTTATTCAAATGGAGTTAATCAAGTTCGAGTTAGTCGGGTATTAGTAAATTGAATGGAGTTAGTTAAAAGGAATTAATCGAATAGCACTTATTCGAAGTGGAGTTATCGAATATAGTTTATTTGAGAAGAGTAATCGAATATAAGTTATTCGAGGGGGGTTAAATCGAATATGAGTTATTTGAAGGGAGTTAAATCGAATAAAGATTATTCGAGAGGGAATGGTAAGTTGAAATTCGATTATACAGAATTTGGGAAAGTACTATATACTTTCCAGTTTCAAATCAATATTTATTTATTTAGTAATAAATTAGTTGTTGTTTATTTATTCAAATTAAGAAATAAAAGTTATATTTAAGTTATTATATTTCGAAAGTATGAGATTATAGCACTATGGTTATAATCAAATGATTTTGGTAAAAGTAGTGGATTCGTAATTAGAATCCGAGAGCAACGTAAGGAAGTCTGTTAGAAGATTTAAAAGGTGGACTTTGTCTATTTCGAAGTTAGGAATGTTGTTCAGTTAAGGTCTGAGAGGTAATTATACCCCAACTTGATTGACTTCGTTTTTAACTAAGCAATGGTTAAGGTTCGATAGTGAAGATTCATTAAGTGAATTTAATTAGTGAGTGAGATGGATTGAATGGGCAAGGCGATGTTTTATTTAAACATCAGTTTAATTCCGACAAAGAAATTTGGGAATGTTTCCCCAAATAAGAACCAGAAACGTTTTCTAAAGTTAGAAAATGAGAATTTATAAATATATAGAAATGGGGGAATGGATACATTAAAGATGATTTAATCTAAAGAGATAAATGTTAATTGATGATTGATCGATCGAATTTCTATCTAGGGATAAGATCGTTAGTTGCACACCTGTTTTTCTTTGATAGTTAAATCACCGACTATTGAAGTTTTTGACCATATTACCTCGTCAATACGGAGAGACCGGGATCAGGTTCATTATCTGAAAACCACTCTGTATGGACGTTAGCGTTATGATCAAACGTTGAAGACGGGGATATGCAAGGGCTATCCTGTTTACAGAATAGTGCCTACGGTTTGTCCAGTCCCAGGACAAACATGTAACGACCCAGAAAATCTGAACCAATTTAAAAATTTTAAATTGGCTAAAATAATGGATTTTAAATATTAAAAATAAATATTTTCAATAATGGCGATGAAAACTGAGTTTGAATCAACAATTGAAAACGAATATAATTAATTATAATTATAAACAAGGCCTGAAATGGCGTGGCGGTTTCAAAAATTGAATTCAAACTTTGTCGGACTATACCGGGTGCAAAACAATCCGGATTTTAGTGAAACCAAAAATAATGGAATCTAATTGATAATATCTTTCCAACGAAGCTGACAAATCGAAATTTGATAGCGGGAATCAAAAGATATGTCCAGTTGAAAATTCTGAATAGTCGCTATGGAATTCAGGCCCTTAAAAATGGACATTTTGCAAATGACCTCGGATTTCGACGAAACCACTTTTGTTGGATCCGCAGTGTCAAGTTATTGTTAGGTTTCAAATTTCATAATTTTTCGAATCAATATGTGAGCGTGGCAAAGGAAAACGCGTTTGACCGGTTTCAGTTGATTTTAATCGACTGGAAATTGGCCATTTTTCAAACGGTCTCAGAATTTGACGAAACTAGTTTTGTTAGGACCGTATCGTCAATACGAAGCTAGAAAATATTTTTCGAGAATTTTTTCTAGTTAGTATGTGACCCCGGTAATTTGAAATGTACATTTAAAATTCAATATAGTGATTTAAATGTAAATTCAACGGAAACTGATTGTAACGATCAAATCAGCTTGCGATACATATCCCATTGTGTCCGGAATGGGGGTAAAACGCTATGGACGACAGGCGGTGGGCCTCGTTTAGAGGTCGTATGTAAAAGTCAACTTTTTGCAAAATTAAATAATTAAATATATATTTTATATAAACCCCCCTCCCCCTATTCCCTCTTCTCTCTCCACTTCGAGCAGAAATAAAAAAAAAGAGAAAAAAATAAAACCCAAAATCTAAATCGCGTCGTGCCTCTTGGGAGCCACCACCACGCCGTCGCCGTCCAACCCTCCCCGCGCCTCCATCTCCTCCTTTCCGATCCTTCTCCTCCCTCCTTGCCCTCTCCGCTCGAAGACCACGAACACGAACCCCAAGCACCCCAGACCCGACGCCACCGTTCGCCCCACCACCGCGGGGAACTCCTGCCGCCGACCCTGACATCCCCCCTTCTTCGCATTACAGTGAGTATTTTTATTTTTTTTATTTTTTTTTTAATTCTGAAATACTGATTTTATTTTCTTAGAAAAGAATACTGTTTTTTTAAAGGTTTAAATACTGTTTCTTTAAAGGTTTTAAAACTGATTTAATTTTGAAAAGAAAAAGATTTGAATTGTAAAAAGGAAAAGATTTAAACTTTAAATAGGAAAAGATTTGAACTTTAAATAGAAAAAGAGTTGAACTTTAAATAGAAGAAGGTTTGAACTTGGATAGAAAAGATCATGTTTTTAAAATAGAAAAGACGGAATTTTTATTAAGTAGAAGAAGTAAGATATGATTTTTGTATTTTTAAAGTAATAAAAATATAATTTTTTATATCATAGGAATATTAAAAATATAATCTTTATTTTTGAAAAGGCGGAATCTATATTTTTGAAATGCAATTTTTATATATTGAATAACATAGTAAAAATTCGATTTTTACATATGTAGAGAATACGGGCAACGAAAGCGACGAAAGGCGAGATTGGCGAAGATTTCTATAAAGGAAGAGTCGTGGTATTGGATAGCTATTGGTGAGAATTTCTCACTCTTCAAATTCTTTTTCTATATATATATATGTGTTGAAATAAAAGTGAATTGCTATAATATATATATATATATATATATATATATCTACGCCCCTCGTCCACAAACCATGGACGATATTTATTGGTTGAAATTGTTGTGAAAATTGATTGATAGCGAATGGTTGTTTGGGATTGTTTGTGGTTGATATTGATTTGATTGTGGTTGAAAAATACCCGTTTGTGATTGGAAAATATTTGGTTGAAACCACATAGGATTAGTTTGTGGAAATGAAATAAATATATACATACCGCCTGCGTGCGAACTAGATGCATGATCCCCATTGTCAAAAACCGCGAGGTTTTAAGGTAGAGCGAGGAGCCGTACTAGGGACGGTCCCGGTTTTAACTACCCTGCTGTTATGCTGCCGAAATTTTGAATAATATTCGTGTGTTTGAATTATTTTCATATGCTTAAACTATATTTATTCATTGAATAGAAAACCTTCATGTGTTGAATTGATATTCATCCGTGGATTAGAAATTCATGTGTTGAAGGGTATTCGCGTTTTAAAATGTAAAAATCACCTTTTATCTATATATAAAAACTATAGAAAACATTCATTTGTTGAATTGATATTCATTCGTTGATTAGAAATTCATGTGTTGAATGGTATTCATATTTTGAAATAAATTGTTTGATAATAAAAATCACCTTTTATCTATATATAAAAACTATAGAAAACATTCATGTGTTGAATTGATATTCATTCGTTGATTAGAAATTCATGTGTTGAATGGTATTCATATTTTGAAATAAATTGTTTGATAATAAAAATCACCTTTTATCTATATATAAAAACTATAGAAAACATTCATGTGTTGAATTGATATTCATTCGTTGATTAAAAATTCATGTGTTGAATGGTATTCATATTTTGAAATAAATTGTTTGATAATAAAAATCACCTTTTATCGACTATATGAACTGTGTAAAATAATCTCGTTTTAAAAGAAATTGTTTTATGATAAAAATCCTATTTTTGTCACCTATATGAACTATATAGAAAAATAGTGTTTTGAAATGAATTTTTTTACAATAAAAATCACATTTTTATTGTATGCATAAATCGTTGAAATGTGAAGTGTTAAAAATAGCCACTTGTTCAAAATAAACATATATGAGTTGAAATATTCATTAATTAGCTAATGAAATGATTTGCACCTATGTATGTAACATTAGGATAAATGGTGTTTTTTTTTTAAACCAAATAGAAATCAAATATGAAGTTGAATAGAAAATGATAAATGATAGGAACTGTATATATATGTACATGCATATCCATTGAACAGGTTATAGCAAAGGGGCTAGAGAAGAGGAATAAAATTTTGTGCCCGACAAATAGGTACACATTTACTGTTTTGTTTGGGTGATGATTTTATGAGCCTGTTGGCTAGCCGCTTGGCTTTTTCTTTTTCTTTTTGAGATTAGAAGGACCGGGAAAGTTATTTGCGATTTCTCGATGCTCCCGGTGCAGGGGAGGTTATGGCGAAATTTTCCAAAATTTTAAGGTGTTAGTGAAATATTTGAAGTGAAAACGATATTGAAATCATTGAATGAACTATATTTATATAAATATATAAATATAAATAAAATTAAAACGAAACGAGGCCGTGCAGTTCGTATTTTGAAATCGTGATTTCAAACAACTAATGCGGGAAATCCGACCATTGGATTTTCCCGAAACCTCAACCGTCGGGTTCGCCTTGGAATAATCTTTCCAACGGCACCAACCTTGTAAAAATCCAACGGTTGGATTGTCCGGAATGTTTAATTCAAATCTGAAGAAAAACAGCGCCAGAAGTGATTATATTTATATATATACAAATATAATTATATATTTAATCGAATAACGACGCTACAGTTCGTATTTTGAAATCGAAATTTCAAACGATTGTACCGGGAGATCCGACCGTCGGATTTTCCCGAAACTGGAACCGTTGGATTTGTTTTGAAAAGACCTTTCTAATGATGTAAATTTTGTGAAGATCCAACGGTTAGATTTTCAGATATGTGTAAATCAAATCTGAAGAAAAACAGCGCCACGGCCGCGTTATGGCCCGAAGCGTCGTTTTGAATAAATTGGCTATTTTAAAATAAATAAAAATAGCGATAAATCGTTATGAAATATCATAAACAATATGGAATGAAAATAAACTGAATTTGCTCGATTTATGTTGTATTTGATGGTTGAATGTATTTGGTGTGAAAATTACATTAAAGAACAAAATTGGTATTGTCGAATAATTTAACCATTGAAATAAATTGATTTGAAATTCTAAATATAAGTAAACTATTTGAAAAGGCCGAGTTAATTCTCATTTCAAATAATTGACCGACGATTGAAAGTCGAAGATGAAGACGGTGGTCGAAGACCGGAGATCTTCACCTCGTTTGGATGGTAACCGAGGTCCTGATTGGGAGGCATCCCGAAATATGGATAATGAGTGGTGATCGTCCAGACGTACGTGGTGATCGTTGGGTTTGCGAGGTATTTAGTGCCTCCGGTTTCGTTCAGACCCAGAACGGACTTGTAAATGGACTGTGTGTCCGACATTGGAATTTGTTCTGTGTGATTGATAGCCATCAGTTGCACGGTGTGAATTGCCTGTGTGGCATGCTAAGATGCAGTGATCAGGGCTTCTGTTGAAAAGCAAAGTCTTGTGGTGATGATCAAAGCACTGCCTGTGTGGAGTAGCTTTGTGTATAACGTAAATTCGCGAGCCTCACACCCCGGTATGAACCTAAAACGGGAGAAGGACCTCAGGGAGGGCATGTGTTTCCTTCTAGCTAGGGTAGTGTCAGTGACCTACCAGCCCTGACATTTATATACTTTTCACCTATGTGGTTGTTGCTGTTGCGAGGCGCCTCGGTTTGATCGGACGATCCGGGTCCGATGGAGTCATTCGTTGGCTCGTTTACGCCCCAAAGGGCGGGGAGACGTATTGTTCAGGCATTTTAATCCACATCGGTGGACCGGCCCTGTCGCTCCAAAGGCTTGACTGAGTACTTGCCTGAGACATGGGCTAGATTGTCTCGAATTCGGTAAGGACTATCTTTTGCCCTGGTTCATGACAGAAATCCAATTTCCAAATACGAGACGATGCGATTTTGATTGTATACCTATATATATGGCGACATAGTGGTATGGGGCATTAATGCCGTCTATGATTGATAGTTATGATTTGAAAATGTTTTCAAAACATATAGACACTAGCAATAATATCAAATGCCCTTTGTTTTATTCGTATCAATCATATTTTGGCTGTTATAAGGTAAAAACTCTATCCTCCGGTTTGCGTTGCATTGTGTGATGGGAACTGAGTCTTATAACGGCTTCATTTTTATAAAAAAGCATAGCGATGTTTAAAAGAAAGATTTGTTTTAAAGCACTGGCAATCCAATGGAGTAAACCCGTTCCACGAAAGTGGCGTGGTCCTGTGATTCGCCATATTATATATGTGTTGAATAGATTTCTCATACCAGTCCCATGACTGACTCGTAGTTTGTTTCACTCTCAAACTCGGGTGCCCCTTTTTCTACACGGGCAGCCTTGTATTCAGGTTTAGCTGGTTCTTTTTCTGGATAGCTGGAGCTGAAGATGGATTCTATCATTTATTTCTTTTTATGCTGTTCAGCTCCTATTGTACATATTTTGTTTGTTTTCCGCTGTAGACATTTATGTATAGCTGAACTGTATTTGTACTAAGTAAGATCCTGTATACTGTGTAACTCTGATGGTTACTTTTGTAACACCCCGCCTCCGCTAGGGTCACTCACAAAGGAATGCACTAGCTTTAGAGGGGCATTATTGGTAAACATGCACAGAAATATCACAAGACAGAACATATAAAATAGCGGAAGTAAAATCGAACTTTCATAAACATTTATAATTAAGGTCTAAAGTCTTTTACATCAGAGTACATCAAAACCTGTCTTGCAATAGTAAAGAAGCATAAAGACTTTTTCATAAATTATTCCCCAAATAAAGACAGTAAAGTAGCCATAGCCAAGAAAAGTCCAAGCCATCCATGATGACCTTCAAGCAGAAGAAGTCCAAACTAAACAGCAGTATTTCCTCCCTGTAACCTGGGGGGAAACGGAAGAAAAGAGGCGAAACAAAACGGGTCAGTCAAAAAGACTGAGTAAGCCCTATCTACTATTAGTATAAAAACTAGTAAAGTTAACTGACATGAGAAGCTGAGATGAACATAAGCATGATAACAAGATAGATAAGCTAAATCAAAATAACAGGATGAACTACTGAACTCAGGTGAACTAAGGTGTCATGATAAATTACGATGTCAAGATAAAACAAGGTATCACATCGTCAGGTTTCTATCAAGTATAATATCCCAAGATATCTATCACGTATAACGTCCCATGGTATCTATCCTGTACATCTGCTCTGCACCTACCGTACTAGTATCCCAACTGTATCACGTGTTATCCGTGAATGACCCTAACTCAAAAGTCGTGTAGTGGTCCATGTCAACCTAATATATTGCATATATATAGGTTACTCAACTCGTATGTTTTATTCCATGTAAATGTTAAGTCCCTTGCCGTAGGCCATACGGGCTTTCCCATGAGATTCTATATTACTTTACATAGTTCCATGATCCTTAAGATCGGTTTGGACTGTTACCCTAAACCTAGCTAGGGTCTTCCAACATGAATTAGCTTCTGTACAACTAGGACTTCTGCTACCTAGGGCTACTAGGGATTACGCTTACCTATTGCACGTTTTCGTATCTCGGTTGGGTTCAACCACCTAGGGCCACTAGGGATTACGCTAACCGCCAACCGCGCCCTTTTTCCCACGCATTCATCGTGAATCGTTTTTCCATGACTGTATGCACATGTATCACATCGTGCCATCCGAGTCCTGTCACAGGGCAGACCAGGAAATACAGGACTCGGTCGGGAGCTTACGATTTATCTGCCGATGCAGATGCTAAGGTCTGTTTTTTCTATACGTGGCTATGGTCCCACGCGACCCCTCCCTCAACTAGCGAAAGACAAGACAGGATAAATCCTGTACGAGAACACACTACTGGCCAACCACCAATCCGAGCCTTACCGCACCCATAATTAGATAGCAATTATGGTCTATTGGGTGTTCTCTGCCTTTCCGTACGTACGCGCTTGACCAAAGATGGAAGGTAGCCTGACGAAAAATGCTATCTAGGGTACGACCGTGTTTCGTCGACTATACCCTATCCATCCCCGTCTTTAGGTCGCTCGTATAGCAACCAAGGCATACTCTTGGTTCTTCTAACGTAGACCTTAACCTCTCATGAGCCTAGTATAATTACCTGGCAGCCCACAGAGGGATCCCAAGAATATCCTCACGTTCCCCGAAGCCGCTGCTTCGTTACCCAGTTCGCTGGAGACTTTATCTAAATCAGATACTTGCTCCTACTCGTATACTTAAACGATGACCTACCGTATCAGGTTACTCATCTATCTATGAACTGGTCTAAATTTTCTTGACTAAGAATCATTACTTAGTTATCCTTCAACCAAGGTTTACGACTTAGCCTTATTCCCGTTATCCTTGTTAATTACGGTTACCCACCTAATTCTCCGAATTAGGGTTTACATAATAGATTAAGTGTCACTTAAGTTCATGACTTAATCCCGTCTACAAATCATGTCAAAATTGGCTAAGTATCCAAGTTCAAGGCTTAACCCGTCTACAAATCATGTCAAAATTGGCTAAGTATCCAAGTCCAAGACTTAACCCTACAAACCATGCTCAAGTTGGTTAAGTATATATTAACTTGACCCTATGAAATTACTTAGTCAAACCGGTCAAGTGTATTCAAGCGATTCATGACTTAGCCTTATCATGTTTTCACGTTATATTGGTTAAGTATGGTTTAACTTAACCTCAATAAATTCACGAGTTAGATTGGTTAAGCATAGATCACTTAACCACATCAAATTAACGAGTTAGATTGGTTAAGTTTAGGTCACTTAACCTCTTCAAATTAACGGGTGAGATTGGTTAAGTATAGGTCACTTAACCACTTCAAATCATCGTGTTAGATTAGTTAAGTATTTAACTTAACCCCATTAAACTATCAAGTGGGATTAATTAAGTCTAGGCTAACTTAACCCCATCCGATTATCATGTTTAGACTAGTTGAGTCTAATCTTAACCCCATCCATTAATTGTATCTTTTGGTTAAGTGTCATTAAGAAAACTTACTTAACCTTACCAAATTATCGTGTTGGATTGATTAAGTGTTGGTTAACTTAATCCCCGTCCACTAGTCGTATAAAAATGGTTAAGTGTCATTAGGCAAATCAAGTTACTTAACCTACCCAACCTTGTCATGTTTTGTTAAGTATCATTAGCCTAATCCAATTACTTAACCCATTTGTCCATGTCATATTTGGTTAAGAGTCATTAATCAAATTAACTTAACCCTATCATGTGGCATTAATTTCTTAATGCACCCCAACCTCTCACATTAGACTTTGTTGTGGTTACTAGTTAAGCCGGTCGGTTCCGGGTAGCTTTACACCACAACTTGGTCTAACCTCGGGTTCAAGCACAACATGACCAACTTCTCACATTGGGTCCTATTGTTTGCAACTACTAGTTAGGCCGGTCGGTTCCGGGTAGCTTTATGTTGCAAACTCAACCCAACCTCGAGTTAGCCACTTTCATGTTTAGTCTAGTGTCATGTTCATATTCAAGTTTTCAAGCAATTGGGTAGACCTAACTTAATAGGTAAATTCCCAATGGGTAGACCTAACTTAATAGGTAAATTCCCAAGCTTATGTTTTTATGCATACTTACATGTCACTTCCATGTTATATTTCAAGTCATGTTTTCAAGTATAAACACATGTCATATTTAACGTTACACGTTGTCATGTTTATACCCATTTACCCAAATCATGTTCATATCATTATGTTTTCCCATAATGTGACCCCAACGCTTTTTAAACTCGCATATACGTTCGCAACAACGTAATGGATTAAAAGAAGAGACTTGGAAAAGGCATGACAAAAATGGATATTAAGCCACAAGTTAATCATGGTGGCAAATGAGGCACAAATGTGTTCATTAGCTTGCATGTTACATTCTTAAGCCTCAAAAACATGCATAAACCCAAACTTGGCACATAAGCGAATCATGGTGACAAAAGACATGGAATGATGACTAGAAACTCGCATATATCATCATATAAGGGTTATGACTTCATATGCAAGTTGACAAAAAAAGGGTATGAAGGTTCTCATGTTGCATAATGCAACATTTCAATATAAAGGTTGTAGCTTTTAGCTCATAAGATCAAGATAATGACTTCATAAACTTGCATGACATGATAGCATGTATCATTCTCAATGATCAAACCCAAACTTGCAACATGAACATTTAACTTCATAGTTAATATCTAAGAGTAGGAAAAGGGCTTACATTGCTTTGAAGGCCTAAATCAATTAAACTAAAGCTTGTGAGGAAGCCTATGCATGCCATCACCCAAAAACCCAAAGATGGATGCCCTAAATCAACAAAAACACCATCTTTATGAACAAAGATCAAAGCTTTTGCCTTGAAATCAACTTGAGAGGCTCTCATACTAACATAGGGACTCTCTAACACTCTCATGATCATGAAACCTTTCATAGAAATGAA